>CM057079.1:13368913-13968913 GCA_029379335.1 Thymus mandschuricus
CCCCCGTGGGTCATGGGACATCTCTTATGCCGAGGTCACGGGATAGTCCGTGTACTAGCGTGGTATTGTACCGAGGTGGAAGTCGGATAATGTGCATGGTATAGAATTCGAGGTGATGAGCCGAGGTCGCGTGCGCCGAGGTCGAAGTCAGAGCGTGTCAGGCGCATTAAATGCCGCCATTTGGGTTTCCCGATAAAGTTGGGATTTGACAACTGTGAAACGTTAACGTAGGTTATTGAAACGGCGTATTGAATACGTTTTGTCTCCTCCATACCCTAATAATTGCAATTCAAAATCATTAACTCCTCACTTGCTAGACAAAAAAAAAAAAAAAAAAAAAAAAAAAAAAAAAAAAAAAAAAAAGAAACCCTTATTTTCGAAAAGCTTTCTTCTTCGTGTGCACTGTTCATCATCTTCAACCACCAAAACCATCTGCAATATTCTCATTGCTTTCCACAAGTAAGTTTTTATGGAATCTCCATCTTCCTCTTCTTAAGAACCTGTTTTTATGCCGATGCATATATTAAACACCGTCACTGTTGCGTCTCCACACCCCTTTCCCGTAACCCTTAATTTCCCAGTAAACAAGAGGTGCCGCCGGAACAGTGGCTATCACTGATTCCGTCTTATCGACATCCAACATTATGAGATAGGTTGTCGATCTAGTTTTCCCTCTTCTGCCATTTTGGCACAGCCTAGGGAAGGGGAAAGGGCTTGCTTCCCCCCTTCTGGTTACGTGACCATCTACGAGGATCACCTCGTTTTCGGCCTTTGCGTTCCCTTTCCCTCTATTTACACCGATATCTATGTAGATACGGTGTCTCCGCCGCCCAATTTTACCCAAATGGTATTCTGCAAGTGACCGTGCTGGGGGTTGCTTGCAAACATTTAGATCTTCCTTTCACTGTAGATTCTTTTGGGTGTATGTATAGTATTAAGGCAGGGAAGGGTGGGGGGTGGTACTCCCTGGGCCCGGGTTGGGCTTCTTGCCATGGACTGGGCCGAGCTGCATCTAGGCTGAGATGGATGCTTGTTATGGACTGAGCCTAGCCGAGGTGGATGTATTGGGCCTAGGGAGATGGGTCGTATCCTATCACATCCCCCCCCCCCCCCCCACATCCCCCCCCCCCCCCCCCCCTCCCAAAAGGCGTGGGATTATGGATAGGGTAGCGAACTGATACTTTTCTCTTATGCCGAGGTCACCGGGATAGTCCGTGGTACTAGCGTGGTATTGTACCGAGGTGGAAGTCGGATAATGTGCATGGTATAGAATTCGAGGTGATGAGCCGAGGTCGCGTGCGCCGAGGTCGAAGTCAGAGCGTGTCAGGCGCATTAAATGCCGCCATTTGGGTTCCCGATAAAGTTGGGATTTGACAACTGTGAAACGTTATCGTAGGTTATTGAAACGGCGTATTGAATACGTTTTGTCTCCTCCATACCCTAATAATTGCAATTCAAAAATCATTAACTCCTCACTTGCTAGAAAAAAAAAAAAAAAAAAAAAAAAAAAAAAAAAAAAAAAAAAAAAAAAAAAAAAAAAAAAAAAAAAAAAACCTTATTTTCGAAAAGCTTTCTTCCTTCGTGTGCACTGTTCATCATCTTCAACCACCAAAACCATCTGCAATATTCTCATTGCTTTCCACAAGTAAGTTTTTATGGAATCTCCATCTTCCTCTTCTTAAGAACCTGTTTTTATGCCGATGCATATATTAAACACCGTCACTGTTGCGTCTCCACACCCCTTTCCCGTAACCCTTAATTTCCCAGTAAACAGAGGTGCCGCCGGAACAGTGGCTATCACTGATTCCGTCTTATCGACATCCAACATTTATGAGATAGGTTGTCGATCTAGTTTTCCCTCTTCTGCCATTTTGGCACAGCCTAGGGAAGGGGAAAGGGCTTGCTTCCCCCCTTCTGGTTACGTGACCATCTACGAGGATCACCTCGTTTTCGGCCTTTGCGTTCCCTTTCCCTCTATTTACACCGATATCTATGATAGATACAGTGTCTCCGCCGCCCAATTTTACCCAAATGGTATTCTGCAAGTGACCGTGCTGGGGGTTGCTTGCAAACATTTAGATCTTCCTTTCACTGTAGATTCTTTTGGGTGTCATGTATAGTATTAAGCAGGGAAGGGTGGGGGGTGGTACTTTGTATCATCTCATCAACTATTTAGGGTAAATCACAAACTTTTATAATTCTCCACGTTGCTAATCAACTATTTAGAGATGGGTCGTATCCTATCACTTACCTTAGCAACGTGGAGAATTTTTCTAATTATACTTTATGCACTTAACAACATAGTACGAAACTTACAAAATCTTACTAGAACCGTGAAAAATTTTCATCACTTCACTCTATGTACTTAAGAACACAATACGAAATTTACCAAATTACTAAAAACGTACAGAATATTTATCACTTCGCTCTATGCACTTAAGAACACAGTACAAAATTTAAAAAATCTTACTATACACGTCAACAAAATTTATCACTTTAGTCTACATACTTAAGAACACAGTAAGAAACTTATAAAATCTTATTAGAATCGTGCAGAATTTTTATAACTTCATTCTATGCACTTAAGAATACTATACGGAACTTACAAAATCTTACTATAAACGTTCATAATTTTTATCACTTCATTGCAAATTCTATTCAAAACATACCAGAGTATTCACGAAATATGACTTAACTAGGGATATAACCTAATTTTTAGGTGTTTTATTCACAAAATAAACTAGAATAAGGATTAAAATTGGCAGGGGTAGATATTATGCATGGGTAAGTGTTTCGAATCAACTAATATTCGTACTGATAACTTCATACTATTAAGAACGAGATACAATTTGACATTATTAGTAATATCAATAATCAGTAATCGGTAAGATTGATAATTGGTAATATCGGTAATCAGTAATCGGTAAGAAATAAAAAAGAGTGAAAAGAGAGAGGCGATGAGAGGGAGCCAGCAAGAGTGAAAAGAGAGAAAAGATAAGAGAGAATGTAGCAGTGAGAGGAAATTACTGAAGCGAGAGAAAGGAAGATGGAGAAAAGAGAATATGTCTGGGGAGAGGAAAAGCGCATGTGCGCCGAAGCTGAAAAGGGGGGAAAGTTTGTGTCATTGTGTTGAATACTCGAGGGTATTACTGTCTACCAAACCAAAAATTGCTGTAGAATTTGATTTCTTTTTTATTCTCATACATATAATTGGTTTTTCAATTTCAAAGTGGGTAAATATTTTTTGCCTCAAATCAAAATTTACCTCGGTATTTTCTCAAAAAAAACAAACCAATCGACTTGATTCGCTTCCAAAATTTTCAGAAATCAACAAGGCCTACAAATTTTCTCTCTATATATTTTGAATGTTGTAGTGAAATTATTGGTATACTATGTGTATGTTTTTGTTTTCCTCACATTTTCTGATTTTTCAATTAATGCTAACAATTAAATTCAATTTAATGAGATATCAGATTTGGTGGTTGTTGAATGCAAATTTTTATTTTTTTTAATTTACGCGATAGTTTCTTAAAGAATATCGTGAGTGATGAGTGTCGTGAGAGAGATAAAGAGAGAAATTTTTAAAAAAAAAATCACATTTTTTTCAATTTTTTTATTTACACGACATTTGGTCAACTTTTTATGAGTGATGTCACGAAATATAATCGTGAGAGAGAGAGAAAGAGAATTTTTTTCATAATAAATTTTTCGATGGGCCTCATTGAATCAGAATTTTTACTTCATATTATTCAAATTGTTTTTGTTTTTATTAAATAAGTGAGACCCAATATTAAGGGTATCTATGACTTTTCAAGACAAATTAAATATTATTTGTTAAAAAGTGGATATAAAAGTTTTGAATATTTATATTGCTATATTCTATTGGGATATATCAACAAGACCAAGAGACAATTCACATAACAATTCGTATACTCTTTTTGTTCCACTTCAGCAATCATATTTGCCACTATGGGTTGTCCCACTTTATAATCCTATTTTCTTAAAAGGAAAATAATTAATCCTTACTTTTCAATGTGAACCCCTTACTTTTCACTTTAACACTACTCGTAAAATTTTGTACCGAAATAAAACATGCAAAGTGAAAATGGGACGAGGGAGGAAACTCTTTAAAAAATGTCCCTACTACCGTATTAAACATAAATTTCAAAATAATGCAAAAGAAAAAAACTCCGCGAAAATGCTTATGAAGGTGCAAGTAGGAGATCATTTCTCAAATTTTAAAATATACGTACTATATATTTTAACTTTGCAAATAAAAATATTATGCAATTGATTTTAAAAAATATTATGTAATTTATTTTAAATAAAAGATATTTTAACTTTGCAAATAAAAATATTATGCAATTGATTTTAAAAAATATTATGTAATTTATTTTAAATAAAAGATAGCTTTCGACATATTTAATTTAAGATAAAAGGTGTAATAATAGAAGAACAAACAGATGGAAGTTTCTATAATTTGATAAATCAAGATTGATGATTGAAGAAATGGAGATAAATTTCTTCAACAATTGTCATCATAAGTTCATAACTTATCGAAGTCCAGCAACAACTACACCTCAAAAGAACATGAAACACAAGCAGAGAGCAGGGGAAGTTAGATATTTAAATGAATTTATGTAAACATCAAACACAAGGGGTGGCGGAGGCGATCGACTTTGCTTGGGATTGTTTTTGGAGCGCTTGGAAAACTCTAGAGCTCCGGTCGAAGATGAGTGCTCTCCTGTTGTAATCGTTCGCCTCCCTTCCTTCATCCTCCCCCATTATCGCTTCTCTCTCTAAACACTCCATCAGTTCCACCACCCCTCCTATCCCTCTGCATTTCTCGTTCACTTTCTTCAGTTCCTCCTCTATATTCAACTCCTCTTCGCTATCCACCACCAATTCTCTCTCTACTACCGATGCTGAATCCGATTTCGCGCATTTCACCATTAATTTAGGAACTTCCTTTCTGAGGAAATTGCTCTGCTGCTGATTGATTCGAACTGGGAAAAACAGAGTATTAGGGTGAAAAGCCCCAATTTGGGGGGAGAAGCTGCAGAGCTGGTGCAGTGTTGTTTTGGGGTGAGAAATTACGGCTTCCATTTTCGATATGAATTGAGGTGTGAAAGAACCCTATTAGGTGTAGTGGGTATTTATAGATATGAGGAAGAAAGGGCATAGGTGGTTTGGCGACACGTGTTGGGGGCACGCGCTTCCAGAATGTAGGTACCACGTTGCTTTCATGGATTTTTGATTTTGATACGTGACTGACGTACCGACGTATTGGGTGAGATCCAACAATTTGTATTTTATGTGTTGCCATCAAAGTTGCAACTCAATTGAATCACGCACGCATACAATACAAGAAGATTCTGGTTCTCTTATTGGAAGAAGTAATATTATGGGATTTTATCCCGTTTCTTAGACGGCTAATGGTATGCAACAATAATCAACATAATACTTTTCAAAACTTAAAAAAAAAAACATCAACTTGTTATTATAATATTTTAATATTATAGTTTATATTATTATTATTATTATTATTATTATTATTATTATTATTATTATTATTATTATTATTATTATTATTATTATTATTACAGGCATACATATTAGTTATTTTCACATGATAAAATTATTATTAATTATTAACGTATTTTTCGTAAATTGTCAATTATTATGAATAAAAGTGTCAATGTTTTTAATAATTTCAAATGTATCAATCTTTGTAAACAAAAATGTCAATTATATTTAGTGTCAATCATTATGAATAAAAGTGTCAATCAAGATCCGGCCTCACGGTGAGGCCGGGCTGACATGAGTGTGTCCCAATGAATATTTGTAATACAACTGAAAATTTAAAGCACAACATAAATTACTACTACCTCCATCTCATATAAGTAGTCTCATTTGCCATTTCGGTCCGTCTCATTTATTAGTCTCATTTCCTAAATTTGCAAAGAATATTTGGCTACAATTAACTCTCTCTCTTCAGAATCAATTATAGTCACACATTTCCTCCTTTATTGGCTCTTGTGCCCATTCCAAGTGGGACTACTTATATGAGATAGAGGTAGTATAATAGTTTATCCTCCTGAAGTAAGGGTATGTTAACAATGATATATGTTCTTGCATGTTTACTGATTATGACATTTGAATGATTATTTATTTCATGTTTGATTATATTGATGTATTATATTGGTACACGCATATAATTTAAGAAAGTTAACTCATGCTTAATGACGGAGTTATTAGAATGAGAAACTTTAATGATTCTGAATATTATCTCGGCCAGAAGTTGGAGTATCTTCCTAAAGAAGTATTATACCAATCTAATTGCTTTATAGGCATTCTAATTAGTTTTTATTTGATAAAACGCATCTATTTAGTATCTCGACGTTTGTTTTATCACTTGAAGTGACTAAGATAACAAATCATTTATGAACTTGAAGTTCATTATATTAAGTACCTAAAGTATTACTCTATCGGGCCGCCTTATACAACATGTGATAAAGTTGCTAGCAATATTTTGAGTTACTCCCGGAATGAGTCATTTGGATTAGTATTCGACATGTTCTTTATTATCTTCAATCTTCAAGGTTCACTAATTAAACATTGTTTATACAGTACTGATATTGTATACAAAATACTTGCAAGTAAGATTTTGAGATTCTCCTAGAGGGAGATATATTGAATGATGTAGAACATTGTATTGATTATCTTAAAAGGTATACAAAACATTTGTTCATAGTTACTCCTAGAAGGAGTGGTGTATCTGTATGGTGTTCAGCATACTCTTTGTTATCTTCGAGGTTTGCTAAAACCTTGGTCTACATTATTGAGATATTGAGATAGATGTTGGTTAATTTGATGCTTATTACTTATTTTGATTGATCCCCGCAATTTATTTATAGGACTGGTAAATTGTTAAAATCTCTAATATCATATATAAGGATATATAATGTTATTGTGTTGCATACATCATACATGAGTTCTAGAAGAACTATTGTCATAAATGTATATTAAGTGATAATCTTGCAGATTATTCACTAAACCTCCTTATATATCTATGCATGAGAAATAAGTGCATGAATATTGTAATGTATTATTTTGAACCAATGTTGTTTTGAGGGGGAGCGACAAGTTTTATATAAATTTGAGATTAGGTCATGTAGACTGAAATATATAATCCTGAAGATTATGCCCTGAACGCTAAATAGTTGCACTCCTTTTAACAAAGTAAGTTTTTTCCACTGGGGTTTCTTTGTTAAGGTTTTTAATGAGACAACTAATGAACTATAAGCGTCTGTTATGTACACTTTTCCTCTACTGGATTTAGTCCATAGGGTTTTTACGGAGAGGTTTTTAACGAGACATGAATATCACGTTGTAAGGGGGAGTGTTATAAATATTTATATATTGTGGACATTACTTATTAGTTCGGGTTTTCTATCTAGTATATATGTCTTATTGTACTCTATTTGTAAGTGACGACAGAATATGAGATAAATTAAAAACGTTATTTCATGTGCCTCCATCTTCTTCTCTCGTTTCTTCTTCGTTTTCGTCTTTGTATTCTCTGTTCTACAATTTACTTTACAACAAGTACTTCATCTGTCCTATCAATATAGGAATAACTTTTTTTTTTTACATGAGAATTAAAACGAGAGTGATAATAGTGATAAAGTAGTATGAATGAGTTTTCATAGGTTAAATTTTGCAATTCTAAGTAAAATTCCTATATCAATGAGACAAATACAAATGAAACTTATATATATCAATGAAATGGTGGGAGTAAGAAATAAGAAATGATCACGATATGGTCTATAATTCTTATTAATTGCTTAATTTTCATAAATATTAAAATAGCCGATGATGATTGACATATTATAATAATACTGAAAATGATTTTTAAAAAAATACTGAAAATACATTATGATTGCCAAATACATTACAATTGCGGATGATATGCATCATTCTAAAGGATGAATATATGTGTACAAATCTACTGTCCAATTTCCAACCCAACGTTTTCTACCTAGAATATGTGAATAAACATATATGCCTACCATATGCTAACTAAATCAGGACTGCATGTAATCATCATCTGTGTAAACTAAAAAGGCGATCTAAACAATTCAGGAACTAAATTACCTGTAAAAATCACATACTTTCCTACGTAATCTGGGCTTCAACTGTTGCAATGCAGCAGCTATTTTTCCGACTCCATCAATCTTCTTTCAGCAGCAATAGCAGCAGCAACCGAAGCTGGCAGATCACTTAAGCTGCCAGCTGGTGTCTGATCGTCTGTTTTGCTAGCAGGTGCTGCTACTCTGAAGAGCGACTCCACATCCTTGAGGGTCAAACAAGGATGATCTTGGTTCTTTCGATTCCCACTGATGAATGAACTCGTATTCCTGCTCTTATTCAATTTATATATGCTTTCCTCGACAGTGTCCTTCACCTAAACAAACAAGGATGATCAGATTTAGACGAGATATTTGCATATGAACAAATTGCCAAATGAAAAAGCATGGAGAAGATGTTTAAAAACACTGCACAAACTAGACATCGAACCTGTAACTGTCCATAGACAAGATGATAACTCATAGAGGAAAAGAACAGAAACCACCACATAGGACTTGCAAATTCATAATAACGTAAAGACACTTCATTATCTATGTTGGACAGGAGGTTCACTTTCATCACAAGAAAAAGCAACTATTCTAATATCATTGTCCCAAAATCCTAGAGATGTTGACCTAAGACAAGGCGATAATTTGTCTACTCAAAACATGTCAGAAACTCACACAGTTTGGAATCAAACATCAAGATTTTTCCAAAAGCATGTAGATAATTTGTCTTGTTTCTTTTGGGCATGGGATATAAGAAGGTGTAAGATGTGAAAAGAGCAAATCAAACTTACAATGAAGCGATGCACGAGTGTTTTATGCTGCTGTCCAATCCGGTGCACTCTTCCAACTGCTTGTGCTTCAGCTGCTGGATTCAGCAATGGCTCTACCAGAATCACATGCTGAGCTTCCAAAAGATTTAGCCCATTTGCTCCATGTTGTATTAAGAGTAATAGTACTTTGGGGGATTTGGTATCTATGCCATCCCCTGCCGCCTTATTGCTATCTACAGTGTTGCTCTTCTTTCCAGTGAAGTTGCTAATAGCAATTTGAGATTTCCTACATAGTCACAGAGATAAATTCAATTACGATAGCAGTTGAATGATCCATAGTCAAGGTTTTATCATTTTTATTTATTTTTATTTTGTGTACATCAATTTTGAGAAATCGTCATCTGAGGCATGAGACGAGAACTGTACTAAATTTCTCTTCCATAGCTCTTCTCCAAACTGCCATCTACGTAAAGATATCCAATATAATTTTTTTTCCTTTACGAATGTATTCATAAGCACATAATGGAAACCATACTTTAAACCATATCTGTTTGCAAGACGGGAATAACACCAAATGAGATACCAAAAGTATGACTTTATTATGTGCCATATATTGCTAAGGGCACTTGATACTCATCTATGAGCACTTCAAATAAGACTTTTTAGGATCAAGCTTGGGGTTTCACTTAGAATTTTCAAACATTTTACGACTATAGATTGAAAATGATTTTTATCCGTTATTATAAAATTTAACAGATTACTTTACGTTAAGTTGTCTCCAAAAAACAAACACAAGTATGATAAACATTAGTCACGTATTTCAGTGTCAGGCAACACAAGTCATGATACAGCAAGTTATGCTGTTTTGTTTTGTATGCAATCATGCTGTAGGTTTATCAAATGATAAATCAAAAGCCTAGAACCAAACAGCTTGAATTACCCAGAAAAAAAGAAAACCATAGAAGCACCTACCTTCCTCCTTTCATCCTGACAAAGCTTATATCATTGGCAGCAAAGGCATGCTGTAACACATCAAGGACATCATTCCAACTGGAAAAAACAAGAATCTTTGCTCGGGGATCTGTAGAGCTGATCCATAAAATTCTCCTTGTTACTGCTTCAATCTTCGAAAGACATGCATTGTCAGAAAAATCAACTAGCAATGATTTACTCAGCGCAAGTGAAGAAAGGAAGACCTTTGATAAAATAGTGTTAGCAACAGATCCCCGATTTTTTAAATTCCAATTCCATGTTCAAAACAAAGAGGTAACAGAATCAACCATCTATTAGGCAAATCTAGCACAAGCCAGTCACGGTGTACCTCATTATTCAATTGCAACTTGCAACTTGCAAGTGACACTCACCTTTGTACTGTATGAACCTTGGACAGTTACAGAAGCTTCAGTTTTATCATAAGTGACGCCTGTAAAATCCTGTTTATCATCCGCAAATGCGATATTTCCAAAATCGGTGGCACGCCGGCATGTTGGGCATATTACCCTATTATCATGATGAAATTTTCCAGGTGAAATAAGTCTTCTCTCAGTCATCGCGAATAAACCTGCGAGGAAGGTAAATAGGTAATATTATTTGCATTTTCAGGTATATAATAATTGATGGTCGCAATCTCTCGCAACCAACCAAAAATGCTTTAGTTTTATTTCTCTCCCCAAACCAGCCATTTAATCTTAAAACAAGTACTTCACATCAAGATCTCTCACAAAGGAAAATGTCCTTATGCCAATGAAATTAATTATGTTTGAGGGACATTATGATCAAATAAACAACTTGTGTGAGACAGCTAGAAACTAATGTATATGCAATAATCTACTTGAACCACTTTCACCTGTACTAGACATAATTACTCTCTGTATTACATGTGAAAATAATGGGTTGTATATGCTCCAATACTGTCTTCAGGCGGCAGCTATGGCTTAATGTTGTCTGAGAATTACATTCCTCACAAAAAATCTTTGATTTTACCTGTTTCACTTGTGCTATAGTCGGCTATTAACAAAGGATCCTCAGTCACATAAAAATTACAAGGAAAAAAAAAAAAATTAAAAAGACCTTCATGTGAAGCAAACGTTTTCCATTGTTGTAGACTTGTAGGATACGAGTTCTTTGGTATTTGGGATATAAGAATACTAGGACCAATCAGTCCCCTGTTCCAACAGTTAGCAATCGTGTGTGCAAAATTAGATGATACATAAGACATCCATTTTACAAATCACTGTCATTGGTCATACCTTTTTATGGTGCCAATCTCCTATCCTTACAATAATACACCATAGTATTGTCATGAGTTATGCAGGTCATAGAGCATATTTTAATTAGTAAAGTTCAGCTCAAATATTCATATGCTATAAAATTCTATATTCTTTCAGTTTTCTTTTATCCATCAAACCATGACTAAGAAACACCCTCTTCAAAGTATAACTGCATTGTACTCATTTATAAGTCATAAGGTAGTTAAAATCCATCCCATTGTAATCATGTTTCAGATTAAGAGAATAGAGCATAATACTTGACAACCATCATCTTATCGTGCAGGATGTTAGTCAATAGAGAAGCGCCACGGAGGACTCGAACACTCAGTTAAAGTATCTGTGTAACTAGGTTTCAGTAAATTTGTGAAAAACTTAATATGCTAGCTCTTCGAAATAAGTGTTTTTTTTTTTTTTTTGAAACAACTAAACAGGAAGCGCCACGGAGGACTCGAACTCAGGACCCTTTGTCCTGAAACTTAACCCCCTACCGCTAGGCCAACACACGCACACCTCTTCCAAATACGTTATGAAGAAGGAGCATCATTCCTTGCTATCTGAAATTTATATACGCAACAAAAGAGGACTACGTTTGGTACAGACTTACATTTACAACAAGTGACGTGGCCACATTGAAACACCATTTTTTGACTACCAAGCTGCTCTTGACAAACTGGGCATGACTCTCCATCTACTTTAGTGCATCCACTCTTTGAAGGAACGGAAGCTTCAGCTACAGTTGAGGCATTAAAGCAGCTTGCTTTGATATTTTGGGTAGATTGAACTAAACCCTGATAAGCCAATAGAAAAAAAAATACATATCAGTTCTATCAATAAGAACCCCAGTATGCACAATGAGCTTGGCTTATGTTTGTTTATGGATCCAATATTAGATGCATCAGAACTTGATGGCTATATCGTTTGAAGTAAAAGGCAACTGGCTTGACTTGTGCTTATAACTTCGAGTCCAAAAACAAACACAAAAGGAGAAGGTATCCCTTCATAAAATAAAGCAACGGACAGTCTTTTGCACATGCAGGGCTCCGTGGCATATATCTTCAGTTAAAAAATCCCTGGAACTGAAATCCCGTGTCACATGCAACAAATGCAGATTCGAGATCCGATTGAACTTCAAAGACGTCACTCTCAAAACAAAGTCTCTTGAGAAATGCTAAACTTCTATTATTAGGTGTTTCCTTTTCTCATTGAGATAAGTCATCAAACACAATCTTATATAGAATCTGTAATATGAAGAAATGAATGTAACCTGTCAAAGTATACTTCTGCTACGACTTGAACTAATGAAGCAAGCAATTGTTGAAACATTAGGAATAAACTATTAACAAAATGCCTAAAGGTAGTGCCACCAAATATAGAAGAAATATCCAACTCCAGCAGTAGGACATATAGCAGGCAAAAGTTGCACTACGTACTTTCCGCATTGGATATTCTAGCAAAGTATCAGTATTCTCACAGTTGAAAGAATATTAAGGAACTTCTACTGGAAGAGAACCTGTAATATCGTTCTGTGATCATCTAAACCAGACAGAATTACAATTTTGACTTGAGCTGTTCACCATCCAACATTCATAAGGAAAATGATAAACAATAGTTTTGTTTTAGGAAGTTGGTCATCAAAGTAGGAACTAGGAGAAAAAGCTGACAGCTGAACATGCTGCCAGAAAGCAAGGTCTCAGAACTACCTTCAAATAACGAAGCTGTCCTTTTATACGTGACAATGAATCCATAGCTAGAAACTTTTCTCCAGAGTTTTCAACACTAGCTGTATCCAGCTCTTCTGGACACAAAGCATCAATAGACTTATCATCCTCATTTTCTCTAAGGCGCAACCTTGAGGTAGCCATCTTTATTTCATCATGAGCACGCAGAACATGTGCCTGGGAGATAGCTAAAGACCTTGCTAGGGCATACTCCTTGCGCAGTAACTGAGCAGCCAGAAGAAATGAAAGTTTGAGAGAGCAAACCATATGAGTTTCCAAACCATAAAGGTGGCATATTTATTCTCGCCTAAAGTTCATTTTGTATGCATTATAAGAGATAAATTCACCATCATAAAGGGATGGTAATATAATTCTCCAAACATCAAAGATGAGAAAAGAATTTTCATTTAAATTATATAGAGAACTGAGGTAAGAGAGCCATACTTCAAGAAGATCAAGCTGCTGTCTAGCAGCTGAAATTTTCTCTCTTTCTAAGAATCCCCTGGAACTGTTTCTAATTATTGTCAGAGCAATCTCCGAATCAGAAGGTGCCTTAGAGACCTGCAAAAAATTTGCATCAAGGGTGTTATGGAAGAGTACTCTTCATGCTGATATACTACTTCTATCAAAATTTTGCATCCAAATAATGCTACCATCAGTGAAGAATACATCATAACTGGATGCTAGACACATGGTCTCTGTTTAAGAAATTTATTTGAAACAAATCTGGAAGACGTCAAAGGTAAGGAGGAATCATGAGTACACTTGCTGCTTTCAAAACTTGGATTACTCACAACAGAAATGATTCTGAGAAATGATAAGGGAAACAGGACACCAAATGATTAATAGATGTAGTGTTCTTTCAACAACAAAAGGTGCATATAACTTTTTCTGCAGAGAGTAGTAATATTTGTTGTTCTCCCTTGAAGCCCCCTTTCCTCACTCAGCAACCACCATTGGGCTTTTTCATGAGAGGCTTGGACTTCGAGGCTCTTGTCCAATGCCCCAAGCAACCCCAAGTACTTTCTAAGATAGGTGTAGAGAGATTATACAAGCAGGTTCTGGAGCCCGTCAATGCAAAAATTTCAGTAAAATTCTAGAGTACAATTGAGGATACATTATAGCAGTTGGAACAGGACGCCCCACCATTCATTAGGAAGGTGAAGTTGGACCCTTTTCATGTGTAATCTTGTCGCATTCCAGGAATTTCAAATGAGTTTGAGTAAATTATTCCTTACTTACCACTTTGGCACACAACATTTTAAAAAGCGAGGTTTACTCAAATACCGCAATGGACGGATAGGGCTAAGACCTTAGAATAACACAAGGATTTGTGTAAGGCTAGATAACATATTTTTTTTCATGCGTCGCATATTTTATAATATCAGACAAGAATATAGTAGTAAGAAGCAAGTACTGCAACAACGAACCGTGACTTTCTCCATCTGTTCCCGCTTCTTTCCATTATCTTGGTAATCAGAAGTCTTGTCGTCCCGTGACAAGTTCCAGTAAAACTGATTTAGAGCAGATTGCTTCTTTTGCAGATTCACTGCCTCTTCTACAGAGGTAATCACCTCTCCATTATTACTTTTATTAAGGCGGAACAGCCTAGCCTCATAAACCTGATAGGAAGTGATTCTTATGAAGCAACTAAAAAGGCAATGCATGCCACAGTAATCTATTAAATGAGATCAGTCGTGCAAACTACACACCTGAAATATTTCATCCAACTCACAATGTGCGCATGCTGGACCATCAAAGTTAGAATTGCATTTTTTACAGCACCTCACCCGTGCAATGTCCTCTTCTCTTGGATTTTCCATCGTTTGGTCGATTTCCAAGAGTCTGTCAAGCAAAGTTTTTCTAGACTCCTCCAAGGCATCCAAACCAGTTTGAATGTAATATTTAAGAGTGGTTATGCTGCGGAAGCTGTTGGAGAACACAATACGGATGTTAGTGTTAGATGAATTTAACCTGTAGCAAGTAACAACACATATAGTTCGAGAAACCCATCTACAGAAAACTTATGAAGCAATTAGTTTTTTTTTTAAACTCATAATCCGAAATAAGAATATGACTTATACAGTAACAGTGTTAGTAAACTCTTCGTACAGCTCCGGTTTCTGAAAGACAACAATAAAATTTGTTTCCCAACTTGTACGTGTTAAAATGGAAACAATGTTCTAACTCCAACTACATTAGGAAGGCAAAGTGGGAGTTAGAAAATGCAGATTTAGACATGTTCACTTGTTTTACACTGTTACACATGATCTGGAGTGAGCTTATTTATTAGAAATAAACTTCTGAGGGTACACTTGATTCAATAATAATGAATAGGAGTTAAACATTCAAGTGTAGATGCAATTTATCTACAGACCCTGTTAGTTTCTTCATTAGGGCTTATTTCTTTCCAATCAATTGATCTAAGGTATTCCTGCTTTATGACTTTCACTAAGTGTACCAGCAGTCATTTGGTAATATGTGGTATGACAGTAACTTGTGTATGCAAGCTTGAAGACAATTATCTTATTCAGTGATCTTGAAGGAGGGCAGGGATCAACTCACTTTTGCAGCTGCTACCAAACTAGAAGCCAAGAAATGAGGAATAAACAGAAGCCCCACATATCACAGTTTGCTTTCCTTTTTGCTAGTTCTCCTAATAATAAATCTCAATTCCAGGCTATTTAAAAAAAAAGAGCTATAATTGTAGAATGTCAACCAACATTTTTTTTTTTAGTTTTTTACATTTCAACAACATTGAGATAAAGGAGTGTTTGATTTAAGCAACTTAAAATTATTGCACTTACCTTTATTTCATGCTAGATCACATTCAAGTTGCCAGAGCACAACTCTGTAAATTCCCAACCATTTTAATACATCCTAGTAACTCTAATTTTCAATGCTCCAGAAAATGGCAATCATACGCCTGATATTGAAATAAAATCTCACTTTTCTACTTTCAGCAAAGCCAAAATCCTGCTTTCAGTGGAAGATCCAATTATTTTGATAACAATCTCAAAGAAAAGCACAGAAGTGTAGTGCAAGCTACTTGATTCAAAATTTTATTTAGAAATGTACCTAATCGGGGTAAACAGCATTCCAGAAAATCAGTAACCAGGACCGAAAATAAACACGTCAAAGGTTTGTAATAGGCTATGGCAAAGAAAATTGCACACCAAGATAGGCCAAAGGTGGGAGCATGTAGACCCAGGAAGAGAAACCACCACTTACCAGGCTGGAATCCTTGATTTCTTGTTCAAATTCCCAGAAAGCGCTTCTCCTATTTTTTGGATCAGCAAACTAGATAAATCCTTATCTTGTTCGATGTGATGGAGAGCATCTAACCACCAAGTTGTATGCTGATGTTTCCTTTTTGTAAGAGCTTCGCATACCTTCAGCATATACGGATAGTCAGCAAGGAGACAGAGATGGACAGCAAACAGCAGGTGAAATCACATGTGACCTGTTCATATGACAGGAAATCGACATGCATGAAAACAGACCTGTTCATATGACCTTCTGAATTCTTGTTGAGCAAGGGATAACTTTGAAGAAAATAATGACAAGAATTTCTGTTTCAGATCCTCACATGCTATTGTCAATTGTTGTATATATATTGATATCTGAGGCTGAGCGGCAGAATTTCTGTCACCATTTTTCAGTAAGCTTAATGGAACATTCAGTAAATCATCAGATGTTACTCTCGAACTGGGATTACATCTCCTCATTTCTTCCTTTAGATTGTCATTCTCTGCCTTTTCAATAACATGATTGTCTTTCTCTTCACAGTTTTCTGAAGCAGACTCTTCTGTTGATATATTATCAGTGATTAGTAATGCTTCAGCAAGGTTGTGATAAATGTGAATGTTCAACAGAGGATCCAAGCGAAAATCGTCACTGTGTTCTTTAACTAAATCCAGCGCCTCTTTATACAATGTTACAGCTTGAGGAAAATCTTGCTTGATCATAGATATACCAGCAAGACCATTCAACGCAACGACTAGTTTCCTGAGGGACTCTTCACCTTCTACCTTAGTCTTTCCAATAAGAACCTATGGATATGCGAACGAACTTAATAAATTTACAGAAGTAGTAATATACACATAGGTACTTTTATAAAGCAATAATTTGTGTACATATGAAACCCACCGACAGTATCTCTTCCATGGTCATGGGAGACTTGTGCAATGTACGTAGACCAGAACTTCCGACTTGAGGATGACAGCAAGCTTGACGAAGCTTTAGGAGTGAGTTAAACAGCTTGGAAGCTTCCGAGCTGGTGATATAACATTCAGTTGAACCATCAGACGACATGGAATCTGGACAGGAAAATCATCAGAATCAATTCCTTGAAATTGGCGTGAAGAACTAAAACGTAATTCACAGCCTAATGCTTCGGAAGTCTCCATATAAGATAATACATAAGAAAATTACTTACCTGCTGTTGTTTTCTTTCTGATATTAACAACTTCACGGGCATCATCCACACAAGTTTCATGTTGCCTCTGGTAGAAATGCTCTTCAATTGGTGAGAAAGAGAGCCAAGAGACACATTCCTCCTGAGGAGGCAGTTGTAATTCATCCCAAACATGCACTTTTGAGGACCTCCACATAAGTTGTTTGAAGAAGTTGTGCGTGAAAGCCATAGCTCCAGCATCTCCCCTCTGCAATACAAGAAAAAAATTGTGGAACCAACAAAGCATTATCATGAAATATACGAAGAATCACACAGCCAAGCACAGTAAAGCGTCCACAAATTGAAGTGCACTACACTTCTGAAGAGATTTCTAGTAAGGTATGTCAAATATTATAAAGCCAGAACGACTTTTGTCAACTTATGAAAAGCACTAGTCTCATGCATATTAAGAATTTTTATCATTTTATGTTTCATACCTCATATGGATTAGATATAACATCAGTCCACCACCGGAGAACATCAAAAGGACTTGATCCAAGGAATCTCAATAGCCCATATAGATCATCAAGTTTCTGTTGTATGGGGGTCCCTGTTATACACCAACGATGTTTTGCATGTAGACGTAAAGCCAGCTCTGTTGCTGCTGCAGCACTGCCCTCTACCATTTGAGCTTCATCCAAGCATATCCTCCACCATAAAACTCTGGTCAGAAGAGTTGGAACAACTGGGTATCTGCAGAATAAACTCAGTAAATAACGCAATAAACAAAGTCTGATACCAAGGCCACGCAATCCTGATAAATGAACCTAGAAGAACCTAAAGTAGACTAACACTCAACTTATGGGTCCATTACAGAAAACAATAGGAGTAGAGAAGATACTGGAAGGCCAAGGTGCAAACTCGGATTACAAAAAAGCAAAGATTTTAAAGAAAGATAATTCTTGCAAATACTATATGTGAACTGAAAAATCTATTTTCCAAGGCTGAGGGTCTGAGGTAGGATAACGCAGAAGAAAGACCATTATAATCAGTAAAAGCTTTAAGCTACAAGAAGATGGCATCTATCGTAATAGGATACCAACCATATTATATATGATAACCAAATGTACTCTAAGATACCCAAAGAGAATTTAGTTTGGTAATTGAAGCCCCATCCTCCAACATGTTCAATTAAGAATCATGATACCATACCCAGACCGCTGATTTCTTTAGCTTAGATGCAGCTTGAGATAATATACTGCTAAGTGATTATTTTCTGGAAGATGTACACGAGAACCTAGGATATTTAAACTCCAATTTATCTAGAGAACACTACTTCATGTTGTGCCCGAAATTACCTCTTCGTGTTTCTCATCAAGCGTCGATCCCCTTCATGTCTCTCAGAATCATGTGGCAAGTCCTCTTTTAGAACATCATAAGTAGTCAAGACAATGTCAGCACTTAACAGTTCGTCAATACCCGTAACAGGTTCATCAGAGAAAGAAGTACGTTTGACTCCTCCATAAATGCATATTCTCAAAGAGCCAGGATTCGTATGTCTGTTCAGGCAAATAAAGACAAGAAAACAGACCTTAAGCTGACAGATGGAAAGCAACATAAAATTAAATTACAAAAACAACGTTCAAAAAGTTTTTATCTTACGGCTAAGTAAAACTAATACACCATCCTAAAACTCCATGACCATCAAAGAGGAAGACTGTATTCCACTTACAGCTGAAGTGCTTCAATGATAGATCTACCTTATAATTGGTAGGAGCAAGTAAGACTGAGAAATAGATACATTATATGAACATCTCCATCTAGCTCAACTTCTTTACAGAGTAAAATGGAATTCCCAATTTTGCATGACAAGATCCTACCTTTTGAAAATGACCAGGCCCCAAGAAGATTTTTGGTATAGTTGACAGATTGAAGAAGAAAAAATTAGTGTTTGCAATTATAAGAGTAATAATTCAATCTCACTAGGGTAGTAAGTGCAGCAAAGTGTGATGAACTTGGCAACAAAAATCACGTTTAGAAGACACTAACTTGAAAAAAGGGACATCTCAAGCATTATCAAGTATGGGATACTGTTGGCTCAAGCAAGGTAAGAGCCGTGATTGAATAAAAATCACATTCTTTTGTGGAGTGTATATGCCAGACCATTTAGATTGAGCTGAATATCTTCAAAAGTACTCATCTAAATTAAAAGCAATATTATGATGGAAAACTCAAGTCAAAATGTCAAAGCTAATGGTGAGCAAGGTCAAATGGCCAAGAAAACCCAGATTTAGTATACTTGACCAAGTAGGCATATTTAGAGACTCAGAGAAACAAGATCAAAATCAAGTTTCTTGTAACACAATTAACAAGGCTAAATGAAGTATGAAGAATTCTTCAAAATAAAGCACAGATAATATAGAGCAAATGACATGGTTGACTAGATATATCAATATTTTTTTTATAAAATAATACTCCCTCTGTCCTAAGTGACCCCATTTATATTCATATGTGAGTTATAAAATAGTAAAATGGGTTACTTAGGAAGAGACGGAGGGGGTAACAATATAGAAAGCACAGGCTCAAAATACTAGAATATAAATAAAGAAATATAGACATTTTCTAATAAAGCATAGTTAAGGAAAAGGGAAATCACTAAGCAGTTTTTTGACATGAGACACATCGCATCCATGAACAAAGAGCAACTAATAGTTATTTTAAATATCTATTCTTTTGTTTATCTCATAAGCAGAGACTCTGAGTAATTTAATAGATTAAGTTGAATTAAGTGCACATTGTTTTTGGAAGAAATTGCGTAAAGGTAAATACACAACTGTATGTTATATACCATAAACTGACGTTATATTGCACATACTCCAAATACATGCACAGGCCAAAGAACAAAACAGTTACCGAAGAATTTCAGCATGCCACTGGAGCAATATTGGAGTTGGACAAACGATAAGAGTTGCACCTGCAGCAATCGGAGATTCTATAGCCTGCAGCAGCGAAGAGCATGTCTGGCATATGTGACCTTCCTCCATCTCAACTACTTCGGGGTCATTTTTGCTTTTCCTTCTCTTCCTTGAGTTTCCATTAGAGACCTCCTCAAATTCCATTCTTACAGATTTTGAAGTTTTTCTTTTAGCTGAGTACCCAACACAATCTGCATGTTGCCACGCATCACAAACATCACATTGCACCCACATACCTTTATACTTGTAGCTCTCAGTAACGGCACCGCATAAACACTCAACCCGCTCTCTTTTCAGTCTTTTCAAGCTATAATTACAAGAACTTTCAACTTGCAATGAGTTATCAGAACCATAAGCAGCTTCAGATGATGGCATCCGGTGAGCGAAAATACAAGATAGCACCTCAATGGTTTTCCCAAGGCCCATCTCATCTATATTGGATTAGCAATGACAATAGCAGACCCATCAGTCACTCTTATTTTCCATCAGAATTACAGAGTTTTACACTGAAAACAAAAGCAGGTCTAAAATCCAGTTGAATGGTTTAATTCTCTTCTAACAAGCAGCATGATTTTACATAAAATGAGGGCAAACTGTTCATGAGAACCACCCAATATTGTATAACTCCGATCATTGATTTAATCTAAAATAGAAGGCCAATATTTTGATTATTTGAAACCTATCAATCAACCTTTCACTTAACCATATCCTACACACTGTCTAAAGACTTTTTATTCAAGCCAAAGAAACCGAGACAAGGCTAGTAGTAAACCCACCAGCCAAGCCCCAAGCTTGATCCTCTTAAATAAGGAACCCTCCAGGATTAAGAAAAATGGACGGCTGACTGAACATAAAAAAGATTAACAGCTAGTCCAACTCCCTCAGTACATTGTGTCATAAACACGAGAGCATGGAATGTCAAAATATATATGAAGGTGACTTTGATCTTCAGACTGCTTTCTTTCAGTACAGGATGCATCCACAAGGAGAAAGTGAAGAATGTGGAAAGTGCCTTTCTAATACTCTCCCCCTTGCCATTAAATACGTTTTGTTTCTTTTGGGCATGTAAATTAAGGAGAGAGTGTAAAGTGTAGAAAAGTGGTAAGGTCCACACTTTTTGAAGGGTTAACTTTTTCCAAAAATGGAAATGTTTACAGAATTTACAAGTATCTGGAAGATAACTCATCAAAGTGATATGTCAGATTTTTTATGTGCAAACACAAAAATTAAAACCAAAAACCACAATTGAGGAAAAGAAGCACAAGCTCAGCTCATTCAGTGACTGTACATTTGTGAGTGTTAACATACCAGCAAGAATCCCGCCAGAAACATACGATACGCTGCAGTTGTCATGTAATGAGAGATTTCCACTGCATAAAGTAACAGCTCTCCGTCAATACATGTATGGTACTAACACAAAAATGAAGACAGTGATAGAGGTCACTTGCATCAAATGTTTAATAAACCTGAGGACAGTCGGCACAGAATGATAGCAAAATTACTGACTTTAACATTTTTCACTCTCCAAACAACATAGATAAAATACTTCATAATATCAAGAAAATTTAGAGACTATGACGTCCCTTTTAATTGAAAGAGCATTTTGAAAATGATAATAAAACTGAGACTAAAATTTTTAACAGAAGAGGATTCCACCACAATAACCGTTTCAGGATAATTGATACCGTGGAACAGATTTGTACCTCAGATTGAGCAGGTATGGCCAGAAACAGGACCCTGACAATGACTAGACCTCTGTACATGGTTCAGAAACCTTGTTCAAAATAATAACTGGTTATAACCAGCTGAGGTTCTAACCCAGCCTTCCCCAATCTTAAAGTTTCAATCTTGACATTTCATGTTTAGTTTAGAAGAAAAGGAAAAGGTTTGAGAGTTCAATCTAAAAGAATCAACTCCGGTAGTTAAAACTGCTCCTTGAATAATGCACATTGATGAAGGTTCCAACAAATTCATATAATCAAAGTAGAGTATTTTATATTGTTAATCTAAGATTTCAAAGATGTTATTATGCTCCAACTCCTTGAAGATGTGTCTATTTGAATATTCTTTGAGCATGGAGTACATCCATCTAACCACCAAAATCCTGGTTCCTCAGTTGTTTGCTCGAGTATTCTTTATATCATGGTTTATAGTGGGTACGAAGAGAAGCAGACAACACTTCCAATGTACTTAATAACAAACTATTTACCCAAAATTCAAAATCAAAAGGTTTTTTATATTATCATTGGCATAAAAATAAGACCTTTGAGGAACGGAGGAACATACCTAAAAGGATTGTAATAAATTCTTCTAGACGTGTTGATCAAATTTAGAGGCATACATAGAGGAGAAATAATCTGACTTCTTTCCTTGCCACCTAAATGCTCAAAATCACCTTTTTCTCGCTTCACCATCCAGCAGGCTGCACGACGCTGGTATGGCCGTAGTTCAGGGAGCAAGTCTGGGAGGTCACACTCCAGCATTGGAGCTTCCCTAATGCAAAGAAATGACGAATCAGGTCATCTCCAGAGAAAAACTAAAACTATCTAAAAGGAAAGTTTCAATCTTTCCATGTATACTTACTTTGATGGCTTAATAGCTTCATAAAAGCTAGAGACTTCAAACTTCACATGTTGCCTCGATGCATCATCAACTTCCATATCCGTAACAACATTATAACCATATCTAGCTTCCGAAGTCATAACTTCAGGTCGCAGCCATGCCATAACATTCATCATACTCTTCTTCCAAAGCTGCTTTGTATTATCAAGTAGAGACTCGCACTTATCAAAAACACTCCCGAGAATCTCCACTCGAATTGGTATGGATGGCATCCCCTCCGAAAACTTGATTCCCAAAACCGGCCTTACAGTCAAGTACCTTAAACTAGCCAAATGCACAAGACCAGTAACTCCTTCATCAGTCCCATCAACAGTTCCAGACACCATCACGGCATCCCTCTCCGTTTCCTCAACCTTGCATTTCTTAATAAACTGCAAACATATATTGCCCTCGGGCAAAATCGGCCAATTTCCTAACTTCATACGAACAAGATGCTCATTCACATTGCTCAATTTAAACCGCAAGAAGTACCTCGAATCGCTGTAAAATTCCTCATTCAAGTTGTAGCCACAAAACTCCTCACTCACCATCAAATTCATCAAAACAATTTCAGAGACATCATAGTGCTCCTCGCTAATCCAACTAGCCTTGTCGATTTCGACGAAAAATGGTTCTTCAACTGCGTCTTTCCCCCGGTTTGCAGCGCTATCTTTGTTGAATTCAGATACAGAAGACGCCCCCTCCACCGCTCCCCTTGCCCTGCGCGGCCGAATTTGCTTCCTCCTACCCATCACTCACTACACAAAATGATTGCCAGAACAGAAAGTGGGGGAAAGAAAAACTTAAACAACCGACTCATACACATAACAAGCAGCAGCCTTGAATTGCAAGGAGCATCGATTTTTTCCTCATACTATACACGCACTGACTGTGGGGAACGAAGATTAGTTTAGGAGTTAACCTAAGAGTTCGTTAATTTGGGATCGCGGGAGAACTTAGAAACCGTTGATCACCCTGTTGTTTTCACTTACGTTATACGGCGGTCGACGGTACTGAATGTCGGCCACAGGAGACGAAGTAAATAGACCTTTACCAATAGATTTTAAATTAGGTCGTGGTAATTCTTTTCCCGATTCCGGATTGCGTCTGACGTGGACGGATCGTATATACTCCGTAAAATACTCGAGGGCAGGTAGGTGCAAAGTGGTCATTTGGTATTCGTCCATATTTTATACTTTGATTTTTATGGCAAGGGTTTTAATTTTGGTTTTAATTGGACATTGAATTGATTTTTAAATCTCACTTTTAATGAGAGTAGGTAAAGTAAAGTTAATATTTAAATATATTTTAGTTAACTTGAGAGGTATAGGTGGAATAATAGATATGAGGCTCACGTTTATAAATGGGCGAAACACAAAGATGGTAGACGACCGAAAATGAAATTAAAAGCATAAAAATTGTGGACGAATGTAGTAATATACTCCCTTAGTCCCAAAGAGATCCTCATGTTTCTTATTACAATATTTTTATACTATCTCCGTCCCATAATTCTGAGCACCAGAAATAAGGGAATTTGTAATCTTTTCTCAATTATGATAATATAATACTCATACAATAAATAGTTAAGCATGTTGTACTGAAACTGGCCAAGAAAGTTGCGGGGATTACCCAGCCCATTGTACGGGATGATATGAGGTACTTTATACCTCCCCGGGATTGGGGTATTGAGGATCTCGTCGGACAACGGACTGAGAACTCGTCCGTATGCGTCGAACATCCCGGCTCCACGAGGGCGATTCAGGACCAATATCTCTGGCAGAGTTGCATGCAAGGGACGATCTCGGTTTTGAGGGCCGAGGTTACGGTGATCATTCAATAGATGACCTCGGCTTTGAGGGCCGAGGTCGCGTTGATCATTCCCTCCCCTGAAGGGTTGAAGGTTACCCCGGCGCGCTCCCAATATTTCTATGCTTTGTTCGTGACGTTGGGGTATTTCCTCATTCCGTCGAGGTGGAGCATGGTGCGAAGCCTCCGCTTCTTCTCTGTTTTGCTGGACTCTGGTCCCTTGATCCTTCGCGTACTGGCGGAAGAGTTCCTGGGCCTTTTCAGTGTTAAGGAAAGCTCTCATCAATCCCTCAATGTCCGGTTGGGCGCGAAGTGGCGCAACTGGGCGCGCCCCTACCCCATGATTAGGGTTTCTAAGAAGAGGATTCCTTCAAGCCCGGTTATCTTCAAGTCCGAACGGCTCGCGGTCTCGATCCTCGTTGAGGTCCTCAACGTGCCCATCGGGGGTTTGCTCCTTTTGCGGGTTGCTCCCAACGTGACGTGCTGGGGGTGGTTGATTTGGGTTGCGTACAGGTGGTGGTGGATCCACGTTCTCCTCACTGGGGTGATCGTCGTTTTCCCCCTGACATTCATCGGCGTCCTCCTCAAAGTGCTCATCATGGTGCTCGGAGTTCCGTTGGTCGCTAACGGCAGAGTGAGTGCCGGAGATATCTTTCGATGCATCTCCCCGAGTAAATGGTTTCTTCGGGTCCATGGTATGTGGTTGCTTCAAAACTTTCAAATCGGATGCACAGGATTTCAGGTTGCCACAGACGGCGCCAGTGATCGATTATGTTTTTGTTGCGATTGAAGCTCAGCTAAAAGAAACGAAAAATGATTGAGCGCACAAGAGAGTTTACGTGGTTCGATCTGCCGTAACCGATCTACGTCCATGGGCGAAAGCTAGAGGGTGAAGGTTTTATTGATGTGCAAGTGTACAAAGTATAAAAAAATTGAATCGGGATCCCTAACTCTAACATGGCCTCTATATATATACAATCATATAGAGTTTCACTATAACAAGCATTCCCTAGTGTTTATCTTCTATTTGCGATAAAAGTCCGGGTCTCCTATGTCTCCTAGGGTTTGAGGTCTTCGTAGGCCGAGCTCCGTTGTTGGGCCCTATTTGAATTGGGTCCACTGCTTGGGCCTGGTGGTTGGGTCATATCCTATCAAAGGTTATGAATGCGACAAACTAATCTATACTAGTTTACACCACCACCCTAACAACAGAAACAAAAAAAAAAAAAAATGGTTATTGGCATATTAATACATGAACTTATACCACTTTTTGGTTCTTGTCATAAACTTTTTGGTTTGGCAAAATCATACACGAACTGTTTAACTCGTTAATTTTGAACATCGGCACCGATTCCGGCGAAATTTGTGAATTTGGTTTGCACACATGGCTTTACGTAGCTTTATTCGGTGTACATGGCTCGCCCGCGTGTAAGAAATTAAAAAGAAAGACGACGTTTTAATCTTAATCGAGCAATTAGAATCGAGATTAACTCTAATTAGTTAATTAGGGTATAATTTGGGAATTATTAATCAAAACGATGTCTTTTCACACAAAAAATTATACTTGTAAATTTCTCTAAGGTTCGAATCGAGTAAAGAAGAGGAAAAAAGGGGTATTTTGTTATTGTCGCTGAGATTCTTCACTTCAGAACAAAAAAAGCCATATATTCTTCAAACGGATTCTCGAGATTTTCGTGAGGAATATTCGATTCGATTATCGACGGTGGAGAGGAGGTCGTGTGGGTGGTGTGTGGTCCCGACGTTATTGTCGCGGTAGGTGGCGGTGCACTGGGCATAGTTATTGCTGCCATGGCTGGGAGAAAGACAAACAAGTATGGCCAAAAAACTCAATTTTTTATCTCTTTTCTGCATAGTTAATAGGGTTTTCTTGTCTGTTGTGTTATTATGATTGTTTATTCCGAATTAAGGTTTAATTTCTAGGGTTTGCACGATATTAAGGGTTTAGGGTTTCTCATTCATTCTTGCATGTTCTATTTCAGTGATGATCAATTCGGGGTTGCAGTTACTCATAGGGGAAATTTTGCTCAGATTGGGGATGATAGAGTTTATATTGGGGGTGTGTTAGAATATTCACTGAACTTAAAGAATGATGACTTTTGAAGTTGAACTGTTGGGTTTTGTTAGCTAGGATGTGCTTGCATATAATGTTCCTAATTATATGTGTTTCAAAGACATTAGTAATCATGGTGTTAGAGAGATGCTTAGTTACGTGTCAGAAACATGCAAGGGAGAAGTCAAATCAGGGAATACTTGATGAGTTTTTTACAAACAACCAAGTTGTTGGTGAGTGTGGGGATTCTGAGTATGAAGATGAAGGGGGAGACATCAATTTTGCAGAAAGTGATGAGGAAGATGGTACCCGGAGGAGAAGAGTAAGAAGGTCTGCCTATGATCCTAGGATTGAACCTAAGGATTTGAAACTTGAAGTTGGGATGAGGTTTGCTAATGGTTACCAAGCTAGAGATGCAATAAGGGATTTCTGTGTTGAGGAAAACAGTGAAGTTGCATTCAGTAGAGTTTCTAAAGGGCAATTGCAAGCTAGCTGCTAGGATCCTCGTGGGTGGAGAGTTTATCGTAGCACTGTGAAGGCTATTGGCCACTTTATCATCAAGACAATGGGTACTGAGCATACATGTACTAGATCCATACGGAATAGGCTAGTGACAGCCACTTGGATAGCACATAAATACCTGAATGTCTTTAGGTATAGGCCTGACATTACAATAGCTCAGTTAGCTCAAGATATCAAGGAAAGGTATAACTGCATTGTGGGGAATCAGAAGTTGTACAAGGCTAAAACCAAGGCCATTGATATGTTGAGGGGAACAGTTGAAGCTCATTATGCAAAATTGAGGAGTTATGTTCTGGAATTAATGAGGGTGGATAGAGAGGGGAGGTTTGAGTTAAATTTGGAAGTTGGTGCAGTTTTCAAGGGACTCTATGTGGGTTTTAGTACATTAAGGAAAGGTTTCCAAGCTGGATGTAGGAGAATTATTGGCATTGATGGGGCATTTATGAAGACCTATTTAGGTGGTGTTTTGTTGTATGTTGTGGGGCATGGTGCAAACAATCAGATATTCCCAATAGCTTGGGCAGTTGTAGAGGTTGAGAATAAGCAGAATTGGAGTTGGTTTTTGAGAATATCTTGTTGATGATTTTGGCCTTTCTACAGGTGCATGAACAATATTTATAAGTGATCAACAAAACAAAAGGTGAGACTTTAATTTTGTGATAAATTTTCATATCTTCATCCTTAGTTTAATTTGGTGCTTTTGTCACAACCCGATTTAGAATAAAGATTACTAGACCTGAAAGACCGCAACTTAGGGCGAAGTGAACCGAATAAAATGATATTCTCAACAACTTGTTTTTACTCAATCGGTCAAAAACCAAATGAATCCTGATAACGAGACAATAATATTTGTGTACCAGCATATCTAGAAATTCAATTAATTTGTACACAAGAATAATCAAGGGTTCGAGGATCTGAGTCAAGGATAAACAAAGTTTGAAGACAAATTTTCAGAAATAACAAAAAGTCGTCTAGAAATAACAACATTTATACATTTGAAACATTAGATAACTTCCAATGAAGTAAAGCTATCTCAGAGTTCCGGTGAAGATAATAATTTACATATCAACTTTGAGCTCTAAGAAAAATCAACAATTACATCAAGAGTGTTGCAGCGGAATGGATCAAAAAAATGGACTACATGTATGAAGACATATAATCTTAGAACTCGAACTACTAACATTGTCATATACACAAGAAGACACTTTCAAAATGACAACAAAAGCTCTCCTGTGCACACTCTCATCTTCATCCCAGCATATCTATAATCTGCACATTTTAGAAAACAATATGCAGGGCTGAGTGCTAACTAAGTACTCAGTGAACATATGCCAAGTCATTGAAAGTTGCCACTTAGAGCTATATATTGAACTTGCCATTTTTAAGCTTAGCACAATATATTTCTTATGTAAACATACCATGTGCCTTGCTAAAATACTTTTACTTCATAGACAGCTGTCATTTATCATATAATCATTCTCATTATGCATGCACCACAATTACTATCTCATAAACTTATGTGTTGAGAGGTAGGCCTCCCTCTCAAGCACCGTGATCGGCTAACCAATGGAAAGCACACAATCACAACATGTACACAAATCCTGCATCACACATGATCCGATATCGTCCTTCTTTAGTAGGTGGTATCACACAAAAACATTAAACATTTGCAAGTCAAAATTTGAAAGCATAATCCTCATATACATATAGAGGCATATTCGTTTCGTTTTAGTTCGAAAGCCCACCTAATTCCAGCTAGCCTTTCCTTTCACTTACTACTCCGCTTCTTTAGTTATTTCCAAGCCTTGGAATACCACTCATTCCTTCATAGAAACAAGGATATAACTATATGCAATAAGAAACTGAGAATTTATTAGAAATAACTTTATTACTTAGCTTATACTTTTATCTTATTCTTTAAACTTTTCCCGATAATCTTAACCTTAATCTTTATTAAGAGTTCACTGAATAAGGGGATCTAACTCATCTTCTCCTTCTTTCACTTTAATTAAAGGGATATAACATTATAAACTTCACATATAACATTCTAACAAATGTATACCATTTATATTCACCTATGTGCATATATGTGGTTATCATTCATCATGTTCATTCAACTCTTGATTATGAATCTCAAAACTCAAGAATAGCTCATATTGCTTATGATTAACAATCAAACTGATTTATATGCCCGTCTCTTATACTTGATCATACGATAGAAATCTAGGGACATGCTTTACGAAAATATCAATTTGGGGTTCCTAGACTAGAGTGCATCGTGAGGTCTGGATCAAGTAACCTCACTATATGAGCAAAAGATGATACTTTAATTTGCGAGGCTCTAGCAAAATAATTGTTCTGGTACGAATATCTTGGATTGAGGAATGGCTTGAAGTTATGGAAATCTAACATCTCAAGCTATAACGTGTTAAAATCCCAGATTTTCCCTTAAAGGAGTTAAGAACCATAAGCATTTGAAAACATATCTGAAATCTGGAAAGCAGAGGTCACACAGACTCAGGGGTCTAACTTTGAACAACCATAAATCCTTCGTTACTTGATAATTTTAAATGATTCAAGATTTTTTTGGAAAGCTGATACTACATAGAGTAACTTTCATTCAAATTCCATTCGGAAATTAGCAAGGTAAGGGGTTCAAAACTGAACATCAAAACTAGTGCAGAAGCTGCCTCTGTAGATTTTGATATCTGGACACATAATCTTTGAAAAATCATGATAAATTTATACGAATTCTTTTTTGGACGAATAAAATGTCCACGGAAAGCTAAGAGGGATACTTTAATTTGGAGAATGTTTCAAACTCAGATTATAAAGGGTTTGTTCACAGCAGAGGCCGTAAGTGAGCTGAATTTTCAGAAAACAAAGAGAAGAGTTTTCTTTGAAAACTTTGATCAAACACCTCATCATATCAACTCTAGATGATCATACCATACACGGCTTAACCAAGAATAACCAAGGAAACACACAAACAAATACTGTACTTGATCGAACTTGGAAGCACTCAAAGGGGTTTCGAATAATTCATACATAAATCAACTCGTAGCGAGGCGTAGATCATAAATATTAAGAAAATTTGATCATGCCTTAACGTTGATGATGATGAACGAATTCAATCTTCAGGTATGGTATTTAAATCCTCAATTATTTTCTGAATTCAAGCTTGGCATAAGAAGGAGATGGCCAGCTTACCTTAATCAAGAGCTTAATGTACCCTTGTCTACGTTTTCCTTTCTGATTTTCAAAAGCTTCAAGAGTGGAAATGGCGGTGGGTGTGGGTGTGTTGCTAGGGGTGTTCGTAAGTAACAGGAAAGAAAGAGAGGAAAAGAAGATAAAAGTTATAAGTGACGGTGGGTTGAGATAAATGATAGATGATAAACTTTGATAACTATAATATTACTCTTATCTTTCCTTTTCCTTTTCTTTTCTTTTTTTTTTTTTTTTTTTTTTTTTTTTTTTTTTTTTTTCTTTCTTTCTTTCTTTCTTTCTGTCTTTCTTTCTTTCTAACTTGTCATTCAGCTCTTCATTAAACCTTGAATCTCCAATACAAGGACTCATATTTTGTCTCGATGATCAAAGATTTAAACGGAATACAAATACGAATTAAAACTCGTAATAACTTTCCTCTCCCTTAAGTTAACTAAAACTCTTGCTAACTTGAAATAGTTCCCTAACTATTATACTATATATATAAATACAATTTACTTTCTCTATATATATAATTTCAAGTCATGAAAAATGAAACGATAAATAAGTCATCGATAATTAATAAACTTCCTAGGAAATTCCCATTTAATCCTTGTCATCTTCCTTGTCTCAATATTTCCTCTTTTGATAATTTTTTAAGATTATCATTATAATAATCTCTTATATTCATCAATTAAACTAAAGAAAATGCAGGGTATTACAACTTTAAATCAAGTGATGATATGAAGAACATATTCTGGAGGGTGGTGAGGAGTACTTACATTGAACAGTTCAATGAAGCATTGGATGTTATGAAGTCAGAATCTAAAGTGGCTTATGAAAACTTCATTCAGAGGGATACCACTAAATTTTGTAAGTGCTTCTTTGATCCTAACTATGCATGTGATATGCTATTGAATAACATAAGTGAAACCTTTAATGGGTACATCCTAGCATCTAGGGGAAAGCATGTCATCCACATGTTAGAGGATATTAGAATAACTCTTATGAGTAGGCTGCATAGGAAGAAGCAGGAAATTAATGGATACAAACATAGGATTTGCCCTGAAATTTTGAAGGATTATGGAAAAATTCAATCTTTCAGCAAGCATTGTGTGATTCATGTATCTTCTGATGTGGTGTTTGAGGTTGAAAACTACAATAACAAGTTCATAGTTGATTTGAGCCAAAGAACTTGTAGTTGGAGGATGGGATATATCTGGTATTCCATGCATATACATGCTTCAGCTGCTATAAATTACCTTGGAAGAGAGCCACAAGACTATTTTGCTGAGTAGTATTCTGTTGATACATATCATGCTACATACTCCTTCAACCTTCCACCATTGAATGGTGAGAAGTTGAGGCCTAAGGCAGATGGGTATTCAGTCTTGGCACCTGCAACAATAAAAAAATTGCCAAGTAGGCTGAAAAGGAAGAGAAATTTGGACCCTAGTGAGGAAAATTCCAACAACAAAAGACAACTGAGGAGGACTTAACTGATTATGACATGCAGTACTTGCAAACAACAAGGTCACAACAAGAATGGCTACAAGAAAGATGGGGTGACTAAGGAGCCTCGGACTAAGGTCAGTTTATAAGCTTAGAGTATTATAATTGTTCATTATGAAATTTTTAAACCAATTCTAATATGCTACAAATTTCTTAATGTAGAGAAAAACTGGAAAAATCAAGGAATCAGAAGCAAGCACTAGCAAAGGGACAAAGGCTAAGGTTAAACTTGTGCTATACATGCATATCACCAAAAGGCTTTCTATGATTTGAATGTTGTGTCTAACCTGATCTTTATCATTTTGTGCAGGGAAAAGCTGGAAAACCTACAAAGTTCCAAGCAACAAGCTCCACACAGGAGGCCTCAACATCCAGAAATTCAACAATCATAAGAACAGTCACAAGAACAAGAGGCAAAGAGACCATGGGTGTTGGTGGCAGTGTTTATACACACATGCCTACAAAAAAAGTCTCAATCTTGAGAAACCATACAAAGAGAAGAACAAAAGGATGAGCACTCAGAAGAACAAGAAGACTTTCATCAGTACACAAGAAAGTCCCAATCAATGATTGTCTGTGGTTCAGTGATTAAGGTTTTTGAAGCATCTTTATCGATGGATTTAATACTCTGGTAGTTTGATGTACTCTGGTATTTATGTAGTACTTTGGAATTTTGATGGATTTAAAACTGAATAGTGTTGTTAGGATATGCTTTTGAACAACTTTTATTTTGCTATTGGTATTGTGCTTAATTGCAGTATTTGTGATGAACAAATGAAAATAACTTAAGATCTATATCATTTTGTTGCTAGTGAAGTGGTGCTTATTGTTGGGAATTGTTAAGGATAACATGTTAAGGGGGAACTCAAATGGGACGTTTTAAAATAAATATGTATGTTTTGATTTGATCCCAAAACCCCTAAGTATCCTATTCCCAAGCGACCCTTTTTGATGTAGAATAGGTTAGAATTTTTCTAAGCCTATACTGTTAGGATGGCTTCATTATTGCTTTAGATGCTTAGGTTTTAGACTGCAGGATTTTCAAGCGAAGGCCACTCGCTTGAGTGTGCTTTTGAAGCAAAGCGAGTCTACCGAAGCGAGCTGAAGCATGCCGAAGCGTAGCGAGCCGAAGCGAAGCAGATGCTACAGTAAAACTGAAGCGAGTCTGCTGAAGCGAAGCGAAGCGAGCGCTACAGTAAGAAGTCAAAGCGGGTCAAAGTTCACTTAAGTAATACTCGGAATTCTATTTCTAAAGTATACGCTACAGTATGACCCGAAGCGACTCATTTGAAGCAGACGCTACAAATCTGAAGCGAAGCGAGCCCCTACCTAACAGATTGCGACAGCTCAATTCCCGCTCCAATTTGAACGGCGAGTTCAAACTCCAGTCAAGTGAAGATCGCCGCATTAATTGTGTATCTCCACGTGTCGACTGAAGAGAGGAGCAACGGAGTTGACCGCCAGGCCGACAAGGGCGCCGCAACAGTGCTGGACCGCTCCAGTTACTGTTAAATTGGAACTTAGCCATTTTCGGCAAATGGACAAATCTGCGCGTCTGAAAAGCAGCAGGCCTGTGCAAGTACTGTCGAGAGGAGGAGGGACAAAGCCACCAACCAACAAAGGCTCTTGCCCATCCCTCCGTCTATAAATAGTGGAGGTAGAAGACGGAGAAGAGTAGAACACTACTTGAGCATTCAGCGCATACAGCAAACAAATACTCCCAGCCTTCGAGCAATTTTCGAGTCTTTGTTTAAGTGTTCTCCGAGTTTCTATTCCATCGAAGCTCGTCTCCGCAACCTTCACACTCAGAAATCTAAGTCCATTCCATATCCAAGCTTAGAGAAGAACTCTAGCCTTCTTTACACTCATTGTAAAGAGTTCTTCATTAGTGTGTTTATCGAAAACCAAAAACCCTAACCCTAAGTTCTGTCTGTTAGGTTTTGAGTTTGTCGAAAGGTTGTCACGATCTAAGACTCTACCTTCTTCGATAGTAGAAGTTTCGATCATAGAGTCTAGATCCAAGCTAGCACAGTCCTCGATTGTGTGAAGCTCGATCGAAGCTAGGTTTGTGTGGAGAACCTGTAATCTCCCAGTTTCGGACTGAAGTGAGTGAAGCTTAGTCCAGTCTAGGTCTTAAGGAGAACCCGCAATCTCCCTGTCGTAGTCAGATCCAAGCAGGTGAAGCTCGATCTTGACCAGGTTTTTGAAGAACCCGTAATCTTCAAGGTTCTTGAGTGAAGAGAATCAGTTGCCTTGTGCAACAAAGTGGACGTAGGTGTTTTATCACCGAACCACTCTAAACCCTTGTGTTCGTATTTCTTGCTCAAACTTTTCATTTTTTACTGCTTTGATTATCCGTCTTGCACACGCATCGTAAACAACTTAAACTAAGTTTTAAATACTTAGGAAACACTAGCTCACCAAATTCCGCATTCAAGTAAAGCCTCACTCTTGATCAAGCATTTGCTTAGGTCAAGTAGTTAGCTAACACTGTAGATCTAGCTTTCGGCTAGGTCTTAGTATTTAAAGCGAGCGCTTTACTTGTCACTCTGAGATATTGGAAAAAGAAGTTGAAAAACTTCTACACACGTATTCACCCCCCCCCCCCCCCCCCCCCCACCACGTGTGTTTCCTCTATCAAACCGGGACCAACACTTATTCTGTTCCTTTCAGATTTATGTTTTAATTTTCTATTTCAAAACAACAATTCAAGATGAGGTTTACATTACAAACAACTTCAATAGTAGCATAAGCAGCTCCATTCATTACACAATTCAAATGTTACATCCATCAAACAAGTTCATAAACTAACAATTACATGATCATAGTTAGGGATGAAAACGGATCGGATACGGATGGATATTGCTCATACCGTATCCTATACCATATTTTTCTCTCGAATCCGGAGTCGGATATGGAAAAGTCGGATTCGGATACGAATTCGGAATATTCGGTATATGGACACGGGATGAATTTGGGTCGAATTCGAATAATTATAATCGGATAGTAGAGCCAGAGTTTGCGACGTAGGTGGGTCTTCTACTCTTCTTCCATTTACGGCGGTGAAGAAGAACTAAAAAAACGCGAAGGAAAAGAACTGAAGATGAAATGGCGGCTAAATAAATTATGTTTTTTCTTAATAATTAGTGTGTGTGTGTGTGTGTTTTTTTTTAAAATAAATATTACTAAAATTATAAAATAATAATTTTTTATTTTTTTAAAGTTAAATAATTAAAAAGTTACAATTTTAAATTTTTAAAATTTTAAAAAATTTTAAAATAAAAAATGTATAAAAAATAATTAAAATAATAAAAATAGAAAAAAATAATATTAAAAAATATACAAATATCCGAAAGTATCTGGATTCGCTATCCGGATAATATCCGATAAAATATGGTAAAACTCCGATACGGTCGGATACTCTGTAATCCGAATCCGATCCGATATCCGAATTCAACTATCCGTATCCGAATTCGTATCCGACCGGATACTAATTTTTTATACCGAATTCAATACCGACCGGATACGGCTCCGGATCGATCGGGAAATATCCGATCCGTTTTCATCCCTAATCATAGTAGGGAAAATGTTACATCCAACAACCAAAACGATGCACCCTCACATACACCAACAACAGAAGCTGAGAGGAACTAAATTGCAGCTTCAATCATCTAGCATTATCTTAGCTAACATGAAAAACAGTGCAACTAAAATGGAAAAAAAGTCCCCATTTTTTGAAAAGTTGGAGTTTTTCAAGTGCTTCCTCCAATTCAGCCTTCAGTTGATTACTCATCTTTCACCTTCAACTGCTTCCCCAAGTTCTCCATCTCCATTTTGCAAATCTGAGCCCAGTGATTTCGTCAGTAAGATTGAGTGGATTGTGAATCAACCCGCTCAAAATAGTTGCAATCATCCCACTACAATAACCAAGACCATAATCAGCATACCCTAATTTCGAATAGCCCTAATTTTACCTTTTCTTTAATAAAATCGCACCCTAATTTTACCGTTTCGAATAACCCTAATTTTACCGTTTCGCCCTAATTTTACCTTCCTCACTTGACATCTAAAACATCGCCAGCCCGGGTTCGCTGCCTTTCGCGATGTCAATACATCACAAGGGAGCCTGTGGTCGCAAATCGGACCCCAGCTAACCCTAGAGAACGTGGAGGAGGAGCTTGATGAGTTTGCTGCCATTGCAAGAGCTCGAATGATGGAGGGAGAGAGAGGAGAGCTTTGACGCGGGAAAGAAGAGAGGATTCCGAGCTGAGAATGTTCACATAACAAATTTTAGGGTACGAAGTCCTTTTTCTAATTCGAGCGAGAAACGACGTCGTTTAGTCATACAAGATACGATGTCGTTCGGCGTTGCCGCCGATTTAAGCCACATCGACATCCCGACTGCATGCCACGTCGAACCCTAAATCTAAGTTATGTCAAAATCTGAACGAGTTAAACAGTTCGTGTATGATGTTGCCAAGAACCAAAAAGTGATATAAGTTCATGTATTAATATGCCAATAACAACAACAACAACAACAAAAAAAAAAAAAAAAAAAAAAAGAAAAAAAAGAAGAAGGCTTTATCTGTGTAATCTATAAAACCTTTTATTTGTATGGATTACGAATAAAGAATAAATTATACTCTATGACGAATAAAGAATAAATTATACTCTATACTAGTTTGCACCACCACCCCAACAACAGCAACCAAAAAAAGCTTTATTTGTATAATATATAAAACCGCTTATCTGTATGGATGACGAATAAATAAATAAATTATACTCTATACTAGACGGAATCATGTACACACAAAAACACTCCTAACTTCATAACTATACTATTGACTCAATCACACTAGCTCGTATGATAATACATATTACAACAAACAAAGATCGTAATTAAACTTCCTGCATATGTATCATCTTTTGAAGACTTGGCTAGGGGTGGAATACCCCATTAGTCGATGGAGTGGAGAATTTGCCAATGGCGGCAGCTCTTCTATCTCTGAGGCTGAGGTGGTTATGTTTCTCCGATTCAGCATTCTCGAAGAAGGACCTGCAGATTCAACAGATTCATCTCTCTTGTTACCATATCCCGTCACGACCCCTTTCATCTTCCTACCATTGACCAGTTCACGAGAATCGGCTCCCGACGTATTTCTACTGATCGGGTCTCTCTTGCCTCGATCAAACGAAGGTAAGCTGACCGATGCCTCTCTTGTAGAGAAACTCCTTTCAAAAGATCGGTCAGGAGCATCAGAACACGATAGAGACTCGACATGAGATGGTTGTACCACATTTCTTCTACCAATGGCATCATTGTAGTCACCGACCTCACTAGGAGGAGGAGGTGCTGAAGTATCAGGAACGTATGGAACAAGATGAGTTCCCTTCAAAAACGAAAACTTCAGAATTTTCCTACAGGCGTTGCACATCAGCTGATGATATCTTTTCTTGAATAGGAGAAAGTCCGCTGGTAGCTGCAGAAGCTCTGAACAGTGATAGCAGGAAATAACCGGGGACCCACCAGCTATGGGTCGGAGATGCCTCTTGCCCGTGTTGTATTTTTCCCTCAATTGCAACCGCTTGATCTCATCTCGGTGGGGACTTGAGGAGTTAGATCTATCAAGGATATTATAGTCAGAATATCCATTTTTACGTTGCATGGAGTATGAAGGGAGCTGTGCAGAGTAATGTCTATCTTGTGGAGAGCAGTGCAAACAGGAGCAGCTAGTTTGGTGTCTGAAATGTGCAGCCTCTCCTGAAAAAGCCATTCTTCGCTCGGCGAATCTTTCACCATAACCTCTTGCATTATCATGTCTCAGATTATATTGGCCTGCATACATATTTCTTTCTGGTTGTAAGGGATGGTAGGGAGGAGGATTGAAATGCATCCTCTGAAGCTGATCTTTGAGATGCCATACAGTTCTCAAGAGGTCGATTTTATCCGGATCCAAGTACGAAGGCTTGTCTGATAAGTTAAAAGCTGGATGGGGTGGAAGCAAATTGTGGTGGTGATCTGTCGATGGGAATGGTAATCTCGAGAGATCTTCATGTGCATCGACTCTCATTCTATTTCTGCCAGTATACCTATTGGCTTCAGTAGACGTACCTTGGCTTGGAGGGCGGTGCATTGCACGATAACTCCTCTCTTCTTCACCAATTCCATCCCTTTTTAGCTCTTCTCTGGTTCTGGTGTGTCCCACATCCTTATCCTTTCTTGAGGGATGTGAAACTTGACCATTTGTTCCATCATAAGACGATTCACTACCATCATAAGCGTAGTAGTTCCTGCTTCCCGGATAGTAAGGCGCAGACTCATGTCTAAAATTGAGCTCAGAGCTAAGGCCATCAAGACGTTGACTTCCCAATGAGTCCATTGAGCTGAATCTCTGAAGCTTATGCACAACTTCCCTTGGAGAATGATCCAGTTGCTCATCGTCAGATGTAAGATAAAATGACACAAGACTCCCTTTTGAGGGGCTCCGAGGTGCACGGACAGAGCTAATGGCTTTCAGATTCGTACTCTTTTCAGTGCTCGAGCTTCTAGAAAGAGGATGACCGTTGGAGCCATTATCAAGAGATGCGTCCAGTCCGATATGATTAACGTTTACACTAGATTCTCCTTTTTGATCGTTTAAAATGGTCTGACTCATTTCTTCACTTTCTGGTACAGTATCATTATCCATAATCCTCTCCTGCAAGCCAGTTTCTTGAATTTCATATTCAGGAACATTCTGAACATCATCAACAAGATTGTCACCTTCTGGCCACACTCGTTGCGATTCTCCATCTTTCCTCTGTTCTATACTGTAGTCTAGACGCAAGTGGCTTTGGTCCATATGTTCACTGGTTTCTGATGTATATTCTTCAGCCTCGAGACTAATCTCACCTGAACTAGGTAGTTCATTTGAAGAGCTTGAGCCTACAATCCATTCCCCATTGTCGCCACATTTGCTGACATACTTTTGAGGGCTTCTGCCTAAAGGGTTATTTTCCAAAGAATTGTCAACTTCCGAGAGAGAACTCTTGTCTTGATGCCGTATGTTGCTGTCCTCTGGGGAAAATGCTACCTCAGGTGAATCAGTTAAATCATCGGTTGAGCTTCTGCCTTCTGCCTGTCCTGAAACATTATCATGTGTGCCTTTTCCCGCAGTATCTCTTTCTTGTGAGGGTAATTCAGTGAGGCTAGTCTCCGGCTTCCGAATCTTAGCTGCATGCAGATGAATTACAGAAAGAGTGAATAAAAAATATGGAGAATCACCTACACACATGCAGTCGAATATGAAAACAAACTACCTTGGAGAACAGTGCCACACACTCCACACTTGTAAATTGGAAGCTCTGGCAATTCAGGTAGAATCTTACGGCACCTAGGACATTTAACAAGTCGAATTTGTGCACTTCCTTGAGTAGTCATTTTTACTTCACTCCAATCGTATGGTGGCAGTGCCCGAACAACAAATTCTAGAAGAAAGATGTATGCATAATAGTTAGATCTCAAGGCTTGAACTAGAAATAATTTACATATCTTATCTGTCACACATTGATAGTATTCCTCACTTTGGCCAAACGGCATTTAAAGCCCATTGCTTCAGAAAAGTAGAACAAGCGTTAGACATGTGCCTTTGACTGATCTAGAAATGAGGTTTGTAGGTCGGAAGGAATATCTAACAAGACTATACAGCAAAGTTGTCTATTATTCTTAATAAGAACTAAAAGGTTTGATCCTAATCAGTGTATATTCATAATAGGCACAATGAAACTGTCGTGTCTCGAATAACATCAAAGAGTATGGTTTCAAAACATGGAATGTCAGAAGCTTTTTCCTGCAGATCGGAAGCCAATTCGCAGCAGTTTTGGGATAGGCTTCCGTGGGGCAGGGGTGTGTTATTTCAAACTACGAGCAGATACAGGCTTATAAAACAAAACAAAACGAAACAAAACAAAAAAAATAATGCCTTCAAATGAAAAACAATTCCAATTCCAAAACTTCTTTTTCTGCATATAATACGGAAGCTACAAGTAATGCAACCTAAACTGTATGAACAGTTCAATCCTAACCCTGGATGAAACTGAACACTGGTGTTGTGTTTGATGCACGCAGTTTAAAGGGAACGCGTGCTTAATTGTACTTCTATATCATAAAGAAATAATCATAGGCCATATTCAACAGTACGATGACATCTCGATCTTGCAAAACAAAAGACAATACATGATGTAAAAACTACAGAGGGGAATATCAAAAAATCTGATGATTCCAATGTACCAAAATCTCTTTAGTCTTTGACCCCTTACTGTGAAAACAACAAGAACAGCAAAGAACATGGACATATCGAGTTTACAAGTGTATCCTAATGTGACAACCCTAAGTCTGACATCTTGAAATTCACCATCGCATACGATGTCACATGATAGACCTAGTACACGACCGGCCATAGCCAGCTTCGGCTATAGCGAAAGACAACAATCTATAGGAAAGAACTGATCTGCTCCAGCATATTCAGTTAAATTTTGCACATTCATTTACAAACATTTTAGAAATTGTATGGCCTCTCACCTATACAATGCAATCATATATGGTAACAATGAAATTCTCATATAGTAACAGATCTTGCCAATTAAAATCACAGCTTCGGGAAAAGATTCATCTCACAAAGAAGGGTAGAAACTAAGGAAAAGGATGGCACAAAATTCTTGAAATTTTATTCCAGTACAAAATCCATAACAAGAAACTCACCAAAACTTCACATTTACACCAAATTGAAACAACCCATGGAAACCTTAACCATATACTATCAAAAAAAGAAAGGAAATAAAAAAAGGAGTGAGAAATATTCAACTCACACGCCTAAAGAAGAATGAAGGAATTCTCATTCCGTATAAAAGTCAAACATAAAACCCGTTTCAGTGTAAACGCATCAACTCATTATCACCAAAAATGTTGATAAAATTTCAGAAATCATACCTTAATTCAGCGCTTTTCAGGAAACAAGCAGCACAAATCCACTTCTCGAAATGCAGCTGTAATGAAGAGCAATAAGAAGTGGTAAGGAACTGGGAAAAGGAGTCCAAGAAGTATGTGAACAGAAGGAAGCTATTGAGAAATGGGGTCAAAGAAAATAATAAGAAAAAAACCTTTTCTTCAACGCCAAGCGTTTTCCACCATTTGAGCTTTTCCTGGTAATTTTCGCCTCCTCTCTCTCTAGAAAATAGTTGTGGTGGAGTGTTGGTGCCGTGTTTGAGAAGCATGACAGGCTCAAAAGTCGAATTTCGGAGACATTATTATGCGAGTGAAAACAATTGTGCTGTGGCTGTAAAACACGCACTAATCTTAGTCTTGAGAGTTGTAAGATTTGTGATGGAGTGGAAAAAGAGTCGGCGCGTAGTATGTGAGTTGGAAGTCAAGCTACAAGACACACTTCATCGACTTTTGTTTCTTAAATGTAGAATGTTTACCAAGTCAACCTTTTCTTTTATGGAATTTACTATTTTGGTTTTGTCTCTCTTTATTATGGAAATGTTGGGCTCTTTACTTTTTCCTTTTATCAAGAATTCGTGATTTTTTTGAGTAAATGCTTTCCATAATCTACAGATTTTTTTTATAAAAGTTTTTAGGGGAATGGTGCTTTATTCTTAAAGTAAAGGTTTCTTCATTCTTGATAGCATTTCTTTTAATGGGGTTTCAATCATATAGTATCTATTTTATCTGCCACAACTATGCCATAAATGATTCAGTTTCTCTCAACTAACTTTATGAGTTTAAGAGTACTATGTATAGATGTAAACTAAGATGCCAGCCTTAATAAGAAAAAGAAGCAGCAACTAGTAGCATCCATAAGTTCTATCAAATCAGAGATGCTACCATATATATTTGATATTTCTTCCTTATAGGGAATTATCTCTAAAAAAAAAAAGAATTGTGCTTAGCAATTGATTAAGAAAAACACTAAATTAATGTGTCAGACGTTTTGGTTCGTGCACGTATAGTAGCATATATTTTGACTAATCAATTTTATGTTATTAATAATTTCATTCCTCACTTTTCTTATCAGGGAAATAAATGTATTTTATTTATTTAAAAAAGAAAAAGAAAGGAAAAAGGTTTAGGTAGGCCAAGTATCAGAACGAAGAGTTCAACAATAATACATCAATAAATAAAAAAGAGAAAATCAGGATATCATGTTGCCACTTCCTATACAACGTAGTACTGGATTCTATATACGTTTTGTATCCAATACCAGATCCACAATCTTCTGTATTCCATCAAAAATGTGCTTATCGACCTCATATATGTATATTTCGCCAAAAATAAAATAAAATCATAGCCTATTTACCTCTTTTATATAATTTGTATTTTAAAATACTCATATTAATATGGGAGACGGAAGAAGTACAACTCACAAAATATCCGATCCAGCTGACATGGAAAATAATCGCTCGGCTTCATCAAAATTTTTATTGGGCACACACTCACCATGTAATTAAAAATGGTTAAACAATAAAAAATTCAATTATGATGACGGATTTTAAAATTGTTAAGCCAAGCAAAACTCATACTCCTTTAGTACTAGAAGGAAAGGTCAAGGATGTCAAATAACTGAGCGTGTAAAGACTGGCGTTGACCCCAGCTGTCAGCTTCCACGTGTCGCCAAGGCGCAGCACGCAAAAAAATGAGAGGCAATTCCACATTAAAGAGAGCGGGCCCCACTCGCCGCTGACGGCTCGGCGAGCCATAAACGCCACTTGTCCCACAAATTGAATGCGCCAGCCGACCACGCCAGGGAGCTGTTGGAGTTGGGTTTTTAGCTAAGGCCGGAAGCTCTACCCAATCACCGCGTCACATTTGGCCAAGATCGAATGCGTCATGATGACGCTCTCAGTGACGTGTGCTTTAACGTGTTTACTCATTCTCCGTCCCCTAAGAGCATTTACAATATTAGAACCCTAAATGAGATTTTTAAAGGTGTCATATAGACAAAATCTTATTCTTATTAAAGAATTACAATGGTAAGGTTCTTAACAAAGGTTATTATCATAATTGAAGGGTCTCACTTAATATTTTATTTCATTTTTCATCATTTTATTTAGCAATTGATTTATTTTACTATCATAAATATATTTACTTTAGTAATGGGTTTTATGTTATTACCACATAATTGATAAAATAAATTTGATTATAATAAATATAAATATATTTAGTTTCGTAAATATATATTTAATACATAAATGATCCATTCTTTTTTAAAAAAAAGTTTTTGTATTTAATATTGTAGATACTAAATATAATTAAAATTAAAAAAAATTAATTAATACTATGAAAAGAAAATTTATGCATAAAAAATTACAATAATAAAAAGAGATATAGTATATATAATTAAAAAAAATCAAATGACAATTTGAATATATAAGGTCAATAGAAAATAGAAGAAAAAATAAAAGAAAAGAGATAGAGGAAAAGGAAAAGAAAATTGGAGGAAAAAAAAAAGGTACGTGGGCCCACTTTTTTCTTAAGAACCGTGATCTTATATAAGAACTCAGGTTCTTATTTATGGGATCCCCAATGGGGGTGCTAATTAAGGTGTGATTTCTTATTTTTGCCACATAGACAAGAACCCCTCCATTGTACATACTCTAATAAGTGTCTCAAGGGACTAAAATTTTTGTCCCCTGATAAGTGATAAGTGTCCTATCACATATTTCAATGTAAAATTTTGGTTAAACTACCAATTTTACCCCTGTTATTATTACGCTTTTTTTTACTTTTTCAATTTTTTATGTAATGATTAGGGGTTGATATGATAAATTTATACATTTTTTCTTAGTTATTGTATTTTAACGGCTCAAGACACTTATTAAGGAACGGGGGAGTATTTCGGAGCAATTTGAAATGAGCGATTGTTTTATGGTTGAATGCATGGTAAGGGTGGCTTAATTCACCTTGAGTTGTTGTATTAGAAATTTAGAAGCAGCCACTAAGTAAATACTCATTTTATCCAACTTTCTTGTGTCATTTGTTTATTATAAGTAAAGTATAAAATATTAATGTACCTGTTTATTTTAATTTGATCATATTTTTTGATTGGGATGTTTATTCTCAATTGACATCTTTCTATTTAAGTGCAACATGGTTACGCTTTTTCACATTAACACTCCATTTATTCATTATATCCCACTTATTCTCGTTGAAAGAATTGTAGGTCTCACAATGGTATCCACTATGAGTTGTACTGTGGGAATCAATGTTAGACACAGACGCAACAGAATAAAACGAATGCAATTGACACAACGGGACAAGAGATGGTTTTTAGCTAAATATTTTATCAATATTTTGTTGTCCCTCAAGGCAAAACAATCCAGTAAGATGTGAATAAAACAATTACAAGTTGAAAAAAAGTAGAACAAATATTCTAACCGAAGCTAGTATGATCTCCACTAAACTATCAAATGGATATACTCGAATAACTCTAATTTATCAACTCTAGATCCATATGTTCTTCAACTGAGGACTCATCCTTATATAGGACTCCTTAAGTTTGATGGTCAAGTAGGTTGTTACGCATGATCACATGATTTTCTCCCACTTCTCCAGTTAGTTAGTAACTAACTTCTATTCTTGCTCTTCATGCTTTCACTCTCCCTTTGACTGAGTTTCGTGCTCCATAGTTTCTTCAACTGTATTGACTTAGTCAAACTCTTTTCCAACGTCTCATTTGTTGTCTCCTTTGTTGCCTCCTTTATTCCCAGCGTTGTAGCTACAACAAGAAGAAAGACAAAAATAAACACATGAAATTTATACGGAATAAATTACAACAAACTCCCCCCTTTTGTCTTTCTTCACAAAACCTATACAAACCATCAAAACAATGAAGCAAAGGATTTTAATAATATATGAGAAGCTCCCCCTAAGTCTAACGACATAAACTTCGAAGAACTTATAAACTCCCCCTAAATATCATAGTTCGATCTAACATCATAACAAGGACATAATTATTGATCGATTATGTTTTTATTGCAATCGAGCGTAGCTTAAAGAAACAAAAAGAATGAGCACTCGAGAGGGTTTACGTGGTTTGATCTGCTGTGACAGATCTACGTCCATGGGCGAAGAGAGGGTGAAAGCTTTATTGATGTGTGAGCGTACAAAGTATGAAAATTGTAGATGCCTCTCTAACTCTAACCTAGCCTCTTTATATACACAAGTACATAGAGTTCTACTATAACAAGGATTCCCTGATGTCTATCTTCTATTTGTGATAAACGTCCAGGTCTCCTATGTCTTCTAGGGTTCGAGGTCTTCGTGGGCCGAGCTCTGTTGTTGGGCCCTATTTGGGTTGGGCCCACTACTTGGGCCTAGTAGTTGGGCCATGTCCTATCACATTCCCCCTCCCCCCCCCCCCCCCTTCAAAAAAAAAAAAAAAGATGTAGGAGCTTGGATGTGATGCGGTTGTGGCTAGAGATCCGAAGTGGTATGGTAGTGTCGATGGCCGCGTCAAAATGTAGAGTTGACGAAGTTGAGTCGTTGCCCATCGAAGTAGAGATAGACTGATGACCCCTTTGAAATAGAAAGTCGATTGAGTCGAGTCGTTGCCCCTCCGAAGTAGGAATAAAATGTTGGCCCCTTTGAAATAGAGAGTCGACGGAGTTGGTCGTTGCTCCTCCGAAGTAGGAATAAAATGTTGGCCCCTTCGAAATAGTTCGGAGTCGAGTCGTTACCCCTCCGAAGTAGTTGATCCTCCGAAGTATCGGAGTATGTCAAAGTCATGGAGAGTACTGTGTCAGACGCATTTAATGCGCGTGCCGGTTGGGCTCCGATAAAGTTGGGATGTGATGGGTTGGTGGATGTGAACAGTTGTCGTAGGTTTCAAATGGCTTTTCCGATACGCCAAGTTTCATTAATCCCCTACATTTGAAATTCCACAAAATTTTCCCCTAAAAATTTTCACTCTTCTTACGAAACTGTTCATCGTCTTCTTCGTCGAGTTACTGTGACGATGTCCTCTCTTCTAATGAAAGTAAGTTATTGTGATGGATTCTTGTTTCACCAAAAAGTGTTCGCAATAGAACAAAATCTATCCTAGCACTTAGTAAGTAAAAACCCAATGTCGAATCTCAAGGAAAACTTTACAGGGCAAATAATCGTGTAGCAAAACAACCTAATCTAGCCTAAAACTAAGAAAGCAAGTAAAAAGAATTTGGTTTTGTTTCTAAATCCTAGGCAAGAAAATAAATAAGCAATAAATCAAAAGCAAATAAATAAATCTAATCTAGAAAGTAAGAAATAAATCTAAACTAATTAATCTAGAGAAATTAAATAAAAGCGATTAAACTACCTAGGCATGGAATTGAAAAGAAAGCAATAAAGAAAGCAACGAAAGAAACGAAAACGAATCTAGACATGAATTAAACTTAATCTGAAAATCTAAGCAAATAAATCTAACTGCGAAAACTTGAAAGCGAAGGAATTGAAAACTAAGAAAAACGAACCTAATCTAAGAACTTGAAATCAAACGAACTAAATTAAACGAATGAAACTAAACGAAGCAATTACGAAAGTAAATCTAGAACTAAGGAAAGCAATTGAATCAAATAAAAGAAAGCAATAAAGAACTTACAAGATTAAACGAAGAACGAAGAACTAAGTAAAAACTTGAATTAATTGAAGAACGAAGTAGCGATCCGGATCGGACAAAGGAAAACTAACTAAAGTATTTGAATGCTAAACTAAAGCTAAAACTAAGGTAAAAGTTCATATAAATTCGTCCCAAAGTACTAGTATTTATAATAGGAAGAAAACCTAATCACAAAAGGAAACTAACAGCTGGACGCGGACATCTGGCCGATCGGCCAGATTCATTGAGAACTTGGCCGATCGGCCAAATCAGGCGCTGGACGGTTGCGCGCGACGACTCTCTTGTTTCGGTCGTATCTTCCTCATCCGAACTCCAAATTGACCTCCGTTTTTGCCTATGTGCTCCTATCGAACCCCTCTTCGATATAAAGCTTTCATTACATACAAAATAAATATTCAATAAAATCATGAGAGGTTAGAACTCGAGGTCAATGATTGCTCAACAACCTTTCTTCTCATTTGCTTCTCGTTTCCGCCCTTTTCATCCTACAAGTACCAAAAACTCCAAACAACCAAATCATAGCCAAAGACACACGAAAAGACACAAAAACTCAATGAAAACAGACACGAAAACATGAAGAAAAACCTAACATCTAGACACCAATCAAAATCCCCCACACTTAGACCTTTGCTTGTCCTCAAGCAAACACATTCAACACAATCAACCCAAGTTCAATCAACTCAACAACACGAAGTAGGTATCTTCAAACTCATCAAATCAAAACCTAGACTACTCTAATATCAACGAGCAAATGCACAATCAAATACGAACTATCATGTGGCCCGTTAACTCGATTCAAATATGAGGATCCGATTTTCGACATATCACACATCTCACAAGCATCAAATAGTCAACATATTAATCCCTTAGCCTACTTCCCTTTTAATTCAACTCAAAGCACAATATCTCTCTTTTTTTTTTTTTACAAACGTGAACGTTTTGGTACATAGTTCACTAGGTTTAATCATCGATGGGTCTCATCGAGCATCCTAGTGCGGTTTCCCGTACTCATTGTCAAGAGGAGTAGATCGAGTACCTAAGAACACTTTATTCACACATATATGAGTATCATCTAGGACATAGTTCATGAAATTTAATCATTCGAGGGTCTCTCGAAGCCTTTTCATATGGTTTCTCATGCTCATTACTCTAGTATTTTCATACGTTACAAGTAAGAGGAGCAGAATCCTATCAACTCTTTTTCACAACAAAGCACATATTTTTTTATACATATAGGGAAGTGAGCTAAGATCAAATATATGTCAACCATTCAATACAATTCACTCATAATCCGAATCAAAAACTTTTCACCTCATATCACGAAACAAGACAACATGCCCCACGACTATTCACAAACGATCACGCTATCGCAAGTCAACTTCAGAGCTATCCTAGTTTCGACAATCTAAGTTCGACAACTCCAATATCACGTCGTCATGCCATTCGAACTCAAAGGGACCACGTTAAGAAAGTTCACTCAATTACAAACAACTTCCTAAAGTGGAGATAACAAAAAGACTCGATCACAAAGACTCATTCACAATGACTCGATCATACGAAAACACATAAAAGACATAAAAATACGAAGCAAGTCATGCAAAAATTTCAAAGACCTCCCCCCCACACTTAAAATCATGCAATGTCCCCATTGCAAGAAAATAAAAAGGAGAAGGAAAAGAAAACTTATCGCATGTCGACGACAAAAATTGGCACAAAAATCGAGACCTCGATCGATCCCAACTGTGGCAACCTACAAAACAAAGACACAAAAATAAAAGAATTAGAATAAAGAGAAAAAAAAAAAAATTTCTTTTTTTTTTTTTTTTTACGTGGGTTGCCTCCCACCAAGCGCTCGTTTAACGTCATTAGCTTGACTAGAAAATTCTCATCCAAAATCAGTTGCAACAAGCAACGTCTTTAACCATCCATAGGTCAAGAGAAAATTCTCCCATCTTATGTGCCATTGCTTCGAGCTCTCATCTTCTTCCTTCTTCGCGGTTAAGAGCGCCTTCTTCCTATTGATGCCGTCTATGTGAGGTGTCAACTTCCTTTAGAGACTTCGACGACCTAGCATACACAACACTCAACAAACGAATCAAACGCACCGAGTGGGAGAGAAAAGAAATCGAAACAGAAAGCAATTAAATAAAAAAAATAAAAATACTAAACAATTAAATAGCCTAAAGTTTTCCCCGGCAACGGCGCCAAAATTTGTTTCACCAAAAAGTGTTCGCAATAGAACGAAATCTATCCTAGCACTTAGTAAGTAAAAACCCAATGTCGAATCTCAAGGAAAACTTTGCAGGGCAAATAATCGTGTAGCAAAACAACCTAATCTAGCCTAAAACTAAGAAAGCAAGTAAAAAGAATTTGGTTTTGTTTCTAAATCCTAGGCAAGAAAATAAATAAGCAAATAAATCAAAAGCAAATAAATAAATCTAATCTAGAAAGCAAGAAATAAATCTAAACTAATTAATCTAGAGAAATTAAATAAAAGCGATTAAACTACCTAGGCATGGAATTGAAAAGAAAGCAATAAAGAAAGCAACGAAAGAAACGAAAACGAATCTAGACATGAATTAAACTTAATCTGAAAATCTAAGCAAATAAATCTAACTACGAAAACTTGAAAGCGAAGGAATTGAAAACTAAGAAAAACGAACCTAATCTAAGAACTTGAAATCAAACGAACTAAATTAAACGAATGAAACTAAACGAAGCAATTACGAAAGTAAATCTAGAACTAAGGAAAGAAATTGAATCAAATAAAAGAAAGCAATAAAGAACTTACAAGATTAAACGAAGAACGAAGAACTAAGTAAAAACTTGAATTAATTGAAGAACGAAGTAGCGATCCGGATCGAACAAAGGAAAACTAAACTAAAGTATTTGAATGCTAAACTAAAGCTAAAACTAAGGTAAAAGTTCATATAAATTCGTCCCAAAGTACTAGTATTTATAATAGGAAGAAAACCTAATCACAAAAGGAAACTAACAGCTGGACGCGAACATCTGGCCGATCGGCCAGATTCATTGAGAACTTGGCCGATCGGCCAAATCAGGCGCTGGACGGTTGCGCGCGACTCTCTTGTTTCGGTCGTATCTTCCTCATCCGAACTCCAAATTGACCTCCGTTTTTTCCTATGTGCTCCTATCGAACCCCTCTTCGATATAATGCTTTCATTACATACAAAATAAATATTCAATAAAATCATGAGAGGTTAGAACTCGAGGTCAATGATTGCTCAACAACCTTTCTTCTCATTTTCTTCTCGTTTCCGCCCTTTTCATCCTACAAGTACCAAAAACTCCAAACAACCAAATCATAGCCAAAGACACACGAAAAGACACAAAAACTCAATGAAAACAGACACGAAAACATGAAGAAAAACCTAACATCTAGACACCAATCAATTCTCATTCTTTATCTGTTGTCCCAAAGTCTAGAACGTCGTCAGATTCACCGACGGCGGGTTTGTTCGGTCTTGAAGTCGTTACTGTAGGGTCACCGACAGTGTCTATCGTTTCCCTCAATTTTGTCGACCGTATAGGTGTAAGTGGGATAGTGACGACTCACGCGTCGTCGTTAAAAGCTTCCGATCTCCTCCGGATCGGACGAGAATATAGGTTTCCCTGATCTTCTCTTTTAGCCATTCCCCGGCCGGAGGATAGGGCTTGTTGGCCTCCGGCCGGCTTTGCAACCATATACGAGGATTCCTTAAAAGGGGGCCTTCGTGTCCCTTACCCCAACATTTAAACCAAAATTCAGCATTTTCTCAGTATTCCTATTGCCCAGCTTTACCCTAATGCCATACGCCAGATTATAGGCCTAGCGGTGATGTCTAGCCGACGTGATTTTCTCCTCACGCTGGGGTTGTTAAATAGGTTCTTTCAAATTAGGTAGAATGGAGATCGATTCTACCTCGACCTCTCAGTTTGAGGATATGTCCCGAGTCAGTCGGGGTTTTAAGGAGGAGAAGACTAAACTCTCCCGTGACCTGAACAAATCGAAGGCGGAGGTCCGCAGTCTCCGACGGTCCGAGAATGCGGCCGTGGCCCGAGCTGAGGCAACCGCGGTAAAGATTGTCGAATTGGAAGCTGAGATAGATGCGGCGGGAGGTCGAGGCCGTGGCCTCACAAGCCGGGGTAATGCAGGCTTTGGTGGAGAAGCTGCTACGATCGGGGCAGGTTCTCTGCCCTCGCCAATGAGCTAGCTTCCCTCCTCACTACTTCAGTCTAGGTGGCGACATTGGATGCGGTCACTCAGGACTACCCGAATTTGGATAAATCCAAGTTCGGGTACGAGGTGGTATCCTGCGATGACCTTCTAGAGAGGTACGCTGCTACTCTGACGAAGTATGCCAGATCTTTTTCGGTGGTAGAAGCCCTGGCCTCCACTGGTACTCTTCTTTCGGCCGAGGTCGTTATGGCCTGTAAGGCTGATGAGGACCCCGTTTGGAGGAAGCTGTTTCACCAAAAAGTGTTTGCAATAGAACGAAATCTATCGTAGCACTAACAAGTAAAACCCAAAGTCGAATCTCAAGGAAAACTTAACAGGGCAAATAATCGTGTAGCAAACAATCCTAATCTAACCTAAATCTAAGAAAGCAAGTAAAGAGAATTTTTGGGTTTTTGGTTTTAAATCCTAGGCAATAAAATAAATCAAAGCAATTAAATCAAAGCAACTAAATAAACTAATCTGGAAAGCAAAGAAATAATCTAAACTAATTAATCTAAGGAATTAAACTAGAAGAAAGCAATTAAACTACCTAGGCAAAAATCGTAGAGAAAGCAATAACGAAAGCAACGAAGAAAACGAATCTAGACATAATAATGAAATCTGAAAATTAAGCAAATAAATCTAATATGATAACTTGAAAAACAAAGGAATTGAAAACTAAGAAAAACGAATCTAAACTAAGAACTTGAAATCGAACGAACGAAATTAAACAAATGAGATTAAACAAATCAATTACAAAAATAAATCTAGAACAAAGGAAAGCAATAAATCAAATAAACGAAAGCAATAAAGAACTTACGAAATTAAACGAAGAACGAAGAACACGAACTAAAGAAGTAGTCTTGATTTAAAACGAACGAAACAAAGATCCGGATCCGAACAAAGGAAATCTAAACTAGAGTATTTAGTGCTGAAAACAAAAGCTAAACAAAGGTAAAAATTGTCTAAAATCGTTCACAAGGAGTAGTATTTATACTAGGTATAAAAACCTAGTTATAAAAGGAAAGGAGAGCTGACCGCCGGAAATGGACGGTCATCCAACACGAGTTGGACGCCCGTCCAACTCTTCATTCTGTCGACCTGGGCTTTAACACACTGGACGCTCGTCCAACCTTGGACGAGCTCGTCCGCATCGATCTGGACGGCCGTCCAGCTGTTTTGGACGGTCATCCAACTCCATAAGTTGTCCTCTTTTGAATCTTCTTCATCTTGTCGCTTTTCTTGACTCATTTCGCTCCCTTTTCATCCTTTAGCACCTACGAACATCAAAACTCCACAAATACCATTCATAGCCATATTTAAATGAAAAAACACACAAACACTACGAAAACAAATACGAAAACACGACAAAAATCCTAACATCTAAACACCAAACAGAAGCAATTGCCAACCTCGGCAAGGACGACGAGTCAGAGTCGAAGGCAAATGAGGAGCAAACCCCGGTTGAGAAGAGTGCTGGGATGGAGACGACGGCGGAGAAGACCGCATAAAAGGCGACCGAGGTTGGAGGCGAGGTCCCTCTTACCACCGAAGTGGAGACAGGGAATGCAGGAGGGGTCAGTTGATCCCTTCCTTACTTTTTTAATATCACTTGTAAAATATCGTCATTAGGACGTTTTTTTTTGTAATCAACTCTGCCAGTTGGGTTTTTTTTATAAAATTTTACTTTATCTCCTCTGAATGTGCCTTCTGTTCTTAATTGTAGCATACTGCCGAAGTGTTAGATATTACTCCGTACTTAAGAGAGAGATCGAATAGCTCAGTACACTCGTCGACTCAAAGGAAGTCGAGGTCCTCCATTGGAAAGGGATGGTGGATCATACTCGGGACGAATCTGACGTTAAATATAAAGCCATGCAGGTGGAGGGTGATGCATTTCATGCCCGATACGTGGACGCTAATGATAGATATCTTCGTTGCAAAGAAAAGTCAAAGTCTCTGAAGGAAGAGCACACCGAGTATGAAAGAGTCATTCACGAGCTCGGAGGGATGACATATCCGAAGTCGAAGCCGGAGCGTTGAAGGTTGTTGATCGATGCACCAGGTACCATGATCGGTATGGGCCGACCTCATGGGAGTTGGAGGAGCAGGTTGGGGAGCTGAAGCAACTTGCCAATCTATTCACGCTAGTGTGTGCCTAATAGCCCGAAATAAAAAATTGGATAGAGGTCTATGCTGAAGTCCCAACTGCCACCTCTCATTATGGCCGGGCAACACTGAGAAATTCCATCACTCGCCATCGGTCGAGGCTAGGGCTGGGTCGGTACGGTATACCGAAAATTTTATACCGTACCGAAAATTTTCGGTATTCAATATTTCATACCGATACCGTACCGAAGGTTTCGGTATACCGTGTACCGGTATACCGCAAGTTCGGTACGGTATTCGGTATACCGAAAATACCGATTTATACCGAAAATTCAGTTTCATTTTTCAATATCACATCTTAATTCCAATTCCAATTTAATGAATGTAAATTAATGAATTAGAGTTGTATAAAAACTAAGAATAATACTTCTAGTGGAGATGAAGGTCAGACACTCGGAGTAGAGATGGAGGTGAACTGGTGGAGTGCGAATTGGAGATGGAGGAGCGGCGTTTTTTTCCTTTCTAATTAGGATTTAAAGCTTTTCAAAATAGAAGCATCTAATTTACTATTTCTTTTACTTTTTATTTATTTAAATATAAAATGAAATTGAATAATAGCTAATTAATACATCAAATAGATATAATACAGTATATAAATTTAAGAAATTCTCGGTATATACCGCGGTATACCGAAGGTACGGTATGTACCGAAGATACGGTATACGGTATGTTCGGTATATACCGTATTTTCGGTACATACCGTACCTTCGGTATACATCGGTATACCGCGGTATGAGAGATATTCATACCGGTACCGTGCCGAAAATTTTCGATACGGTATAAATACCGTACCGAAAATTCGGTATACCGTTAATTCGGTTTTTTCGGGTTTTTTTCGACACGGTATTTACGGTATTTCGGTATTTCGGTTTTTTTTCCCACCCCTAGTCGAGGCCGTGGCCGAGGTGTAATTTAAATCCTACTTTCCAAAAGCAGATTATCTGAAGTTCACCTACTCGTGGGCGAGGTGCGAACCGAGGTCAGAAGATATGCAAGGTCGAGGTCCGGCTCGTGGTCGAGGTAGAGGCGGTAAATATTGATGACTTGATGAAGCCGGACTTCACAAGTAGATGGTTTAACTTTAGTCCGGATCCAGACGTCGGCCCTTCTTCATGAGTTCCGTATTTATGCCACGTTAAGTGTCAGAGTGTTATAACACTATATGTTAATGTTTCTTGTAAGAACTATTGTCCTAAAAATATATATATAAATTTATTGAAACATAAGAGTCAGGCTCCGTGAGGAACACCATGAAATAAGTTCCCCTCCCCCCCAAGCCTCTCCAGTCCTATATCATCTCCAAGAGTGTGTTCGCTTCCGTTGTTGCTGGAAAGCTCTATCAGCCTCCTTCGCGAGCTCGGCGAAGAACCATTGGATTCTGATGATGAATTGAAGATTTTTGATGATGAAGATGGTGCAACATATCAACAACGCCGATCTCACATGAAAATAAGAGCACAATGCGGTCACCCAACGCGATATCAAGCTCGCCTCACAGAGTAAGTTATTATTTTTTATTTTAATTTCAATTGAAATACTACATTTGTTTAAAAAACGAGGACTAATTACCCTTGTTTAAAAAATGAGGACGAATTAATTATGGGGACCACCCCTATCGATACTTCTCGACAAATAAGGAACCGTAAGGGGACCACCCTTATCGATACTTCTCGACAAATAAGGAACCTAAAGGGGACCACCCCTATCGATTCTTCTCGACAAATAAGGAACCTATGAACCCTTGTTTTTAAACAAGGATAAGTCCAAATAAGCCACTTCGGCGGGACAAGACGAACTTACTTCGTCATAAGTCCATTAAAGCCACTTCGGCGGGACAAGACGAACTTACTTCGTCATAAGTCCATTAAAGCCACTTCGGCGGGACAAAACGAACTTACTTCGTTGTAAGGCCATTAAAGTCACTTCGGTGGGATAGAACAAACTTACTTCGTCATAAGTCCATTAAAGCCACTTCGGCGGGACAGAACGAACTTACTTCGTCATAAGTCCATATAAGACACTTCGGTGAGACAGATGACTCTACTTCGTCATAAGTCCATTTAAGCCACTTCGGTAGGGCAGAACAACTTTACTTCGTCATAAGCCCATTTAAGCCACTTCGGCGGGACAAAACGACTCGACTTCGTTGTAAGACCATCTAAGCCACTTAGGGGGAAAAAAAAACGATTCGACTTTGTCTCTAAACTTTTGACGAGGCAATCAACTTTTCTAAAACCACTACGGTGGGAATTACGATTCGACTTCGTCATAATCTAAAATTTTGACGGGGCAATCGACTTTTCTAAAACCACTACAGTGGAAATTACGATTCGATTTTGTTAGATACTAAAATTTTGACGGGACAATCGACTTTTCTAAAACCATTACGGTGGGAATTGCGATTCGACTTCGTCAAAATCTAAAATTTTGACGGGGCAATCGACTTATCCAAAAACCCACTTCGATAGGTATTACAATTCGACTTCGTCAGAATATAAAAATTTGACGGGGCAATCAACTTTTCTAAAATCACTGCGGTGGGAATTACGATTCGACTTCGTCATAATCTAAAATTTTGACGGGGCAATCGACTTTTCTAAAACCACACTATGATGGGAATTACGATTTAACTTCGTCATAATCTAAAATTTGACGGGCAATCGACTTATCCAAAACCACTTCGGTAGGTACTACGATTCGACTTCGTCAGAATCTAAAATTTTGATAGGGCAATCGACTTTTCTAAAACCACTACGGTGAGATTACAATTCGATTTCGTTAGAATCTAAAATTTTGACGGGGCAATCGACTTCATCTATATACAGGGGGGGGGGGGGGGGGGGGGGAGGGGGGATGTGATAGGATATGACCCAACTACTATGCCTAAGCATTGGGCCCAATATAAATAGGCCCAACAACAAGCTTGACCCACGCAGTTCGGCCCATGAAGACGTAGTTCGGCCCACAAATACAATTCGAGTCCTAGAGACGTAGAAGACTCGGATGCTTATCACAAAATAAGAGATAGACTCAAAAGAGTTCTTATTAGAGTCAATCTCTAAATATTTGTATATAAATAGGGGCTAGGTTAGAGTTAGAGGATTCATTCACACTAATTGTATTCTCTCCATATACGATCAATAAAGATCATCCCCCTTCTCCCGTTGACGTAGATCTATTCCAATAAATCGAACCACGTAAATCCCTTCGTATTTTTTTAATCTTCGTTACATTTATTTCCTTACGAAAATACTCCCTCTGTCCCGCCAAAGACGTTACATTTCTTTTTGTCAATTTATGGCACGTTTTTCCACGCTTCTTGGTGAAGTGCTTTAATATAGATTTTTGAAGAATTTTTTTTTTTTGCGGGATAATACAACTATCATAGTATCCCGTAAAAGAAAAAATTCTTCAAAAATCTATTTTAAAACGCATTATCATGAAGCGTGGAAAAACGTACCAGAAATGACAAAAGGAAATGTAACGTCTTTGGCGAGACGGAGATAGTATGTTCGATCAATCATAATTATACTAATTATCATAAGATCATGCTTCAAAATATCCCCTTCATCATGAACGTAAGTAGACACAAAAACGTTAAATCAAACGTTAGATCAAATGTTGACACTTCAGTCCCATCAGCCTCCTCAATTTCTCGTTGCTCAATAGCTTCCATTGCAACTATTAATTTATCCCCCTTTTTGTGAAGAAAGAGCATAAAAGAGCTTTTTCTTCTACTTAGCTTTTGTGAGTTGATCATTGATGAAGTCAATAAGAACGTCCATGAACAAACTTTTACTCCATAGATGTACCTACATTTGACAAATCAATAGCTACAACATCCGGAACTGGATTATTAAGAAGAATTATGCCAACGTATGTCGAAGACGCCTCCATTGGAATGAGCCCACTTGTGCGAGCACTACAAGAAAAATGGTGATAGACAACAGCTAAAACTTGTTGTCTATTATAAATTCTGGTGTTGTCTATGGCTGTGTTGTTTATTAGGGGCGGTTATAGACAACATGTAATTACCCGTTGTCTATAAGTTAATAGACAACAGGCTTTCTGTGTTGTCTATTAGCGAAAATTTCGTGTTGTCTATTTTACTATAGACAACACAACTTACAACCGTTGTCTTTACTTTGTATCAATATATATTTATTTATTTATTTTACCAATTATATGCTATATTTTGTAAAATATTATTTAAAATTTATTCTTTTTGCCAAATAATCACCAAAAATTAAATATACATTAAAAAATACTGAAAGAATTTTATAATCTGACATCTCAATATTTAAAGTTAAAACCATAATATATGAAATCATACAACAATTATTCTTTAAACTAGATTTGTCAACAAAAAGAAAAATTATAACTTAAATATCTAATTGTACTCGTTATCTACTTAAATTTACAATCTCTTCTCTCTTTCATCCACTAGCTCAACTCCCAAAAACAATCATCGAAGAAACTTTCATCTGCATAACAAATATAAATACAACACATTAAAAAGTATTAAACATATATAAGTAATGCACATAAATTAACAAGACAATAACATTTTAAGAGCTTAATATTTCTTTGCTCATGCTTACCTGAAAAATAAAACAAAAAAATTACTATGTCAAACTAGCATCTATAAACAAAACCAAACAAAAATATCGTAATTTGTTAATCCCACAATGATGAATTTGCCTAACACACAGCAATCAGCATGCATAAGATACAAAAATAACAACCTGATGAAATTTACTTATTTAATTCTCATATAGGACAAGTGAAAAGGACGATAACTTAAGACATAAATACTACTCCCTCCGTCCCGCTATTGTTGTCCCATTTGACTTTTTGACTTTCCGGCACGCTTTTCCACCGAGACGTAGTACGGGTTTTACGATATAATTTTGAAATATTATTTCTTTTACGGGATACTACGAGTGTCGTAGTATCCCGTAAAAGAAATAATATTTCAAAATTATATCGTAAAACCCGTACTACGTCTCGGTGGAAAAGCGTGCCGGAAAGTCAAAAAGTCAAATGGGACAACAATAGCGGGACGGAGGGAGTACCTTATTAGCTCCATCTCCTCCTGCGTTTTTCTTCCCGAGATTTATCGGTTGCTTTTCACCGCCTGAAAGGCATGAAATGCCACGAAAGGTAGAGAACGAAAAAAAGAGAGCTCTTCAATTAATTATTAAGCCCCTCATCTCGACTTTATAATCGATTCGAAAGGTGCTTCGAAGCTTATTTCTACAGGGAAAATTACTAGTGATATAACATGAGAGAAGTTAGATAAAGAAGCCTATATAAACCAGCGATAGATTCACAAAATCTGATTTTAAAATCAAGTTGCATTTAACATTCCTATACTAAAAACAAAACTGGACGTGAGGTCAAAGTAAAAGCCAACTGAAGTAGAAAATTTGCAATATGTTCAGCCAATAATTACAAGGAAAAGAAAAACCATATCAAGAAATCACAATTTGAATAAGACTACCAATTTCATATCTCCAATTGAAGTCAAGGCAAGAGCAAAATATCCTCTAATTTAGAAGAACTTCATGAAATGAATCTCAACCAAAGATATAAAATTGATAGTATCACATCACTAAAAGCTTTGGTTCTTACCTTCGTGGAGAACTGGATACAAAAATAGAAACATTTGAATTCCCAAATCTTGAGAGCCCCTTTCAGCGGTTTATTTCTTCAAAAATCCAAAAGAAAAAGCCTTTTACAACATAACCTTTTCAAAGAAAACTCTGTACTCACTCAAAATGCCAACATATCAAAGAACTCCAATTAAGAAAAGGAAGAAGAACAATGCGGAATGTGCCTCAAAACAAATTTACCTAATATGAAAAAGAAAGTAGTGCAGTTGCAGAGGTAGTAGAGATTCATAAATGCTAAAATGATGATTAATAAAACTGATTAACTGATTTTATATATAAGACTCATATCACGTGACAGAAGCCATCTACACGACTAACTGAGATAATTTCACCAGGAGGGCTAAAAGTAAAAGCAGTAACCTTGAAACTGCTTACCTTCCTATTTGGCCGAAACTCTCGCTTACGAAGAAAGTGTGAAGGCAAATTAAGGTAAGACGGAGCTTTCACCAAGAGAAACAATTTTGCAGGACCTAATACAGAGGAATATTATAAACCAAAAATCATCAACAGAAACATCATCTCGTTTCCCATCTTTTCCAGCAAGCACTTACACAATCGAGCAGTTCTACTTCGACTTACCAGCATAAGAATCTGATCCAACGCCCTTTGATATCATGCGAATTGCCTATAAACCGAAAATCAAAGAAATTAAACCCACACACAGCTCAAAACGAAGCAAATTTCGATTTTGTAACAAAATGAAATTGACAACCCCAAAATGAGCAAACCTTTCTGGAAAATTTTTCTGCAACTTTACTACGAGTGGGATCTTATCGACATTCGGAACTTGAACAATCACCAACTGAAGTGCAGCCTTGAGATTGGATATACACCCCATCAGTTTCTCCAACCTTCTTATCTGCATCTTCACTTCCCCTTTTCTGCTGGCTTGCTTTCTCCTAGTCGATATCGCCATTGCTTCACTTTCTGCGAGCTCAATTTCCTAATCAGAAGTAAAATCAGAAACTGCTAACAATCGGCACCAAGTTTGGGGAGGAAAACCTAGAAAAGGGGGGAAACAAAATCTTCTCTGAAATCACTCACCAATTCCTTGAATTCGGAGCGCAGTTCGTCGAATTCGAGGGTTATATCCTGAAGCAATCTGCCAAAACGACAACACTCGATCAATTATTCAGATTAGGGTTGGCATTTCGCTGAATTTGTCGGAGAAGTTGGACGGAATTACGAGGGGATCTGCTTATACGATGTGGTTAAAAGCATAAGAATAACCTCAACACGAGGCTATGTCGGGGGACGCCGATTCTGGTAGCACTTGGGCAGAGTGTCGACGACGGTGGAGCTGTTGCTCAGCGCCGTGGGTGTTGGTTTGGATTTGGGAAGGGAGTATCGCTGAGAGAGAGAAAAGAGGTGTTTTTGAATTAGGGATTTCAGAATAGGGCTGCTATAGACAACACGGAAGGAAAACTGATGTCTTTAGAAAAATAGGCGGCTATAGACAATGGTTTATATAACCTGTTGTCTACAATAATATAGACAACGGGTTTTCAGCCGTTGCAAGTTAAAACAACATAAAAATAGAATTAGTGACAACAGCTTTACTATTAACCGTTGTTTATTACACTATAGACAATAGAAACAAAATAACTGTGGTCTATATTATGTTGTCTATAACCAAAATTCTTGATAGGGCAATCGACTTATCCAAAACCACTTCGGTAGGTACTACGATTCGACTTCGTCAGAATCTAAAATTTTGATAGGGCAATCGACTTTTCTAAAACCACTACGGTGAGAATTACAATTCGATTTCGTTAGAATCTAAAATTTTGACGGGGCAATCGACTTCATCTATATACGGGGGGGGGGGGGATGTGATAGGATATGACCCAACTACTATGCCTAAGCATTGGGCCCAATATAAATAGGCCCAACAACAAGCTTGACCCACGCAGTTCGGCCCATGAAGACGCAACCCATGAAGACGTAGTTCGGCCAACAAATACAATTCGAGTCCTAAGAGACGTAGAAGACTCGGATGCTTATCACAAAATAAGAGATAGACTCAAAAGAGTTCTTATTAGAGTCAATCTCTAAATATTTGTATATAAATAGGGGCTAGGTTAGAGTTAGAGGATTCATTCACACTAATTGTATTCTCTCCATATACGATCAATAAAGATCATCCCCCTTCTCCCGTTGACGTAGATCTATTCCAATAAATCGAACCACGTAAATCCCTTCGTATTTTTTTAATCTTCGTTACATTTATTTCCTTACGAAAATACTCCCTCTGTCCCGCCAAAGACGTTACATTTCTTTTTGTCAATTTATGGCACGTTTTTCCACGCTTCTTGGTGAAGTGCTTTAATATAGATTTTTGAAGAATTTTTTCTTTTGCGGGATAATACAACTATCATAGTATCCCGTAAAAGAAAAAATTCTTCAAAAATCTATTTTAAAACGCATCATCATGAAGTGTGGAAAAACGTACCAGAAATGACAAAAGGAAATGTAACGTCTTTGGCGGGACGGAGGTAGTATGTTCGATCAATCATAATTATACTAATTATCATAAGATCATGCTTCAAAATATCCCCTTCATCATGTGTTGGAGATTTAATAAAATAAATCTGAAATTGTTAATCGTCTCCGAGAGTTGATTAGCGTGATATATTCATATTCTCGAAACCAATATGTGGTGAGTGAGATATGAATGATTAAAGTGTAGTGTTGGTGGAGTTAATTCATTGTTTAATGAATGTTTAAGTTGTTCCACATTGATTAAGCTTCAAGTGAGTTTAGAATCAATTGGACCTAAGTGGAATAGAGAGTTTGGACTCTCTCGTGTATAGATACACGCAAGCGTCGTTGGTCAGCTCGAGCTTGAGCTCGGGTTTCGGGGTTCGGAGTTTTGGGCCAGAAATGTGTCCAGATTCGTTGAACCAAATTGCGTCCAGATTCGTTGAACCTAGTGTTCAACATTTGAATGTGTAACGTTTGTAACCGTCGGGAGTTACGAGCGTAACTCCTCCACTACATCATGATGCACGGGAGGTTACAAACGCAATCATCAACGACTCCTTAATGGGTCGAGCGAAACCGCCAACGAGCCATCATGGCTCGTGCGTAACTGCCAACGACCCTTTAATGGATCGTGTGTAACTGCCAACGAGCAATCATGACTCGTGTGTAACTGCCAACGAGCAATCATGACTCGTTGCGTAACTGCCAACGAACAATCATGACTCGCTTGTAACTGCCAACGAGCAATCATGACTCGTTGCGTAACTGCCAACGAGCCATCATGATTCGTGCGTAACCGCCAACGAACCATGATGACGTCTTCATGACGGCATTAATCCCTCGGGTGATGACACGCCTATAAATAGAGGAGTCGCATGCATTTGTCAGACACACCGCAAATCGAGCATCTCTTTGCACTTGCACTCTTCTCTCTTCTGCATTCCATTTTCCGAACTCAGTCCTCGCCTCCTCTAGTTCGTCGGAGCTCCAAGGTTCTGCGGTGCTGCTGCCTTCGAGACGTGGTCGTTTTATCTTTGGGGACGATACGCCAAAACCGAGAGCACTACCGGGGCGTATCTCGTCTTGCGGAAAGAGGACTTTCCTCGACTCGGCCAAATAAGTTCTTCTAATTTATTTTCGTCATTTTCTTGTAATTTTGTTCTATCTTCTTGAGTTGTATTACGCCCGGCAAGTTCATTGTAATTTTCAGATTTATTTTATTAAATCTCCAACAATCGCAAGACGAGATAGTGGACTTGCCATTTGAAGACGAAGACTAGAACATTGTCAACCACCTATGCTTGGAAATGACGAGTGCCGCCAATTCAACCGACTCGAACACCGGAGCTTCCACCATTTCCTCCATGACAACCTCCTCGATGCCGACTTCATTTTCAACGGCCTCGACAACCATGTTCAACACCGGTGGTTCAACCAATTCATCAACCACCCCTTGGACGTTTGTGAACCCTTTTGGGTCGACCGGTGGATCCGCGTCTAGCGGCACCGTTGGTTCCACTTTTAGTGGTTCCTTTGGATCCTTGAATGGATCTGGTGGTGTTGGGTCCATTGGGCTCAATACTAGTGGCTCTATGTTGGGAGCAAGCTCGGCACAAAGGATGATTCCGCCCGCCGAGAAGCCACCGAAGTTCGGAGGAGCCGACTTCAAACGATGGCAACAAAAGATGTTGTTCTATTTGACAACATTGGGCTTTGCAAATTTCCTCAAGGAAGACGCACCGCCCGTGCCAAGTGAGCAAGAGACGAACTTCAACGTTCGTGCCGCCTACGACAATTGGCAAAATGGAGATTATCTTTGTAAAAACTTTATTCTAAATGCACTAGATGATAGTTTGTACAATGTATACTCCGTTGTAAACACATCCAAAGAGATGTGGGATGCTCTAGAAAAGAAGTACCGTAGTGATGATGCAGGTACAAAGAAGTTTGTGGTCGCAAAGTACTTGGACTACAAAATGGTCGATTCCAGGCCGGTCATAGAGCAAGTGCAAGAGTTTCAACTCATTGTGCACGATATCCATGCCGAGGGGATGATCTTACCGGACGCGTTCGTCGTTGCAACGGTGATCGAGAAGTTGCCCCCAAGTTGGAAGGACTTCAAGAGCTACCTCAAGCACAAGCGAAAGGAGATGACTCTTGAAGATTTGATTGTCAAGCTGCGCATCGAGTCCGATGTGCGAAAGCAAGATCCTAAGCCGAAAGGCTCTATGGATGCAAAGGCCAACCTAATGGAGCGAGGCGAACCCTCCAACAAGCGTCCTCGCCCATCGGCCAAAGACAAAGGCAAAGGCAAAGTGACAACCAAGAAGTTCGACGGCGATTGCTACAACTGTGGCAAGTACGGTCATGCTGCGAAGGATTGCAGAAAGCCGAAGAACAAGAAGAAGAAAAACGTCGCCAACGTAGCCGAGAAGGACTTCGGTGAATGGGACAAAGACGACCTCGCTGCGGTGGTCACCGAGGAAGTCAACAATGTCGAGAACCAAGGAGGGTGGTACATCGACACCGGCGCTACTGCCCACGTCTGTTCTGATAGGAGCAAGTTTGTCTCTTATCAAGCTGTTGAGGGGAGGAAGCTCAACATGGGAAACCAAGCTTCGTCCGAAGTTGTCGGAGTTGGAGAAGTGGAGCTCAAGCTTACTTCCGGCCTTGCTCTCACTTTGAAGAATGTGCTTCATGTTCCCGACATTCGAAAGAACTTGGTGTCAGGCTCTATTCTAGTTAATAAGGGGTTTAGACTAGTGTTTGAGTCTGATAAGTTTACTTTGTTGAAGTATGGAAAGTTCCTCGGGAAAGGTTATCTTACCGGAGGTCTTTTCAGGTTGAATGTAATGGCTGTGCGCCGTGTAACCAAGTCTCCAGTTATTAATGAAAATGCATCTACTTCCTCTTACTTGGTTGAGTGCTCTAATTTATGGCATTGTAGATTAGGACATGTGAATCTAAATGCTATAAAAAGATTAGTAAACTTAGATTTGCTAAAGATCAATGAAGTGAATACTCAAAACAAATGTGAAGTTTGTGTTGAGGCGAAAATGACTAAACAACCGTTTCGTTCGGTGGAAAGGAGCACAAAACCCCTTGAGTTAATTCACACCGATGTATGTGATCTAAAGTTTGTGCAAACTAGAGGTGGTAAGAAGTACTTTATCACTTTCATCGATGATTGCACAAAGTATTGTTACCTTTATCTTCTAAGAGGTAAAGATGAGGCTATTGAAGCTTTTAAGAACTTCAAAAATGAAGCCGAAAATCAACTAAGCTGTCGAATAAAGATAGTTCGAAGTGATAGAGGTGGAGAATATGTAGCTCCGTTTGAGGAATTATGCAACGAAAGTGGTATAATTCATCAAACTACAGCCCCTTATTCCCCTCAATCAAATGGTGTTGCGGAACGCAAGAACCGAACACTTAAAGAAATGATGAATGCTTTGTTGATCAGTTCTGGGTTACCCCAGAACATGTGGGGGGAAGCTGTTTTAACGGCTAACTATATATTGAATAAAATTCCACTCAAAGGTCAAGATGTTACACCTTATGAGTTATGGAAAGGTAGAAAACCATCGTACAAATACCTCAAAGTGTGGGGGTGTTTGGCAAAGGTTGAAGTGCCTCTACCTAAACAAGTTGCAATTGGTCCAAAAACGGTCGATTGTATCTTTATAGGATATGCATTGAATAGTAGTGCCTATCGATTTATTATCCACAAGTCAGAAATACCTGACATGACTGTGGGAACTACTATTGAGTCAAGGAATGCAATATTCTTTGAAAATATTTATCCTTGTAAGGATAAAGTTGAAAACAATTCTAGTAATAGAATTGAAGATGAAACCACTAGTTCTAAATCTATAAGTGTAGTACCTAAGACGCGTAAGCGACGAAGGTCTAACTTAGAAGATGAAGAACCGAGACGTGGTAAGAGAATTAGAACTAAAAAGGATTTTGGTCCTGATTATGTTCTGTTCATGTTGGATGAAGAACCAACAACGATCAAAGCAGCGTTTGCTAGATCGGATGGTGAACTTTGGAGAGAAGCAGTTCAAAGTGAAATTGACTCCATTAAACAAAACCGTACTTGGGTATTGGTTAATTTACCAGAAGGTTGTAAACCCTTAGGATGTAAGTGGATCCTTAAAAGAAAGTATAAAGCAGATGGGTCAATTGACAAATACAAAGCTCGTTTGGTAGTAAAAGGCTTTAAGCAAAAGGAAGGGTACGATTTTTTCGATACCTATTCACCTGTGACGAGGATCACTTCTATTCGTGTGCTTCTAGCCATAGCAGCTTTGTATGATCTTGAGATACACCAAATGGACGTCAAAACTGCGTTTCTAAATGGTGATCTTGAAGAAGAAATCTATATGGAACAACCAGAAGGGTTTGTAGAACCCGGACACGAGAAAAAGGTCTGTAAACTGGTTAAGTCCTTATATGGATTGAAACAAGCGCCGTTACAGTGGCACTTGAAGTTTGATAATGTGATGTTATCACACGAGTTTAAAATAAATGAGTGTGATAAATGTGTTTATGTTAAGAACACTAGAAACGGTTACGTTATAGTGTGTCTTTACGTTGATGATATGCTAATCATGGGTAGTAATATCCAAGTGATTAATGAGACAAAAACCATGTTAAAAAGAAATTTTGACATGAAAGATACGGGTCCAGCAGACGTTATTCTTGGAATTAAGATTCTTAGAAAAACAGATGGGATTGTTTTGTCACAATCTCATTATGTTGAGAAAGTACTTAAAAGGTTTTATGCTTTCGACAGTTTGCCTGCTAAGACTCCTCTAGAACTCAATGTTCACTTAAGCAAGAACCGCGGTGAGCCGGTTGCTCAAGAAGACTATGCACGGGTGATAGGAAGTCTAATGTATTTGACAAATTGCACTAGACCCGACATAGCATGTGCTGTGAACAAATTGAGTCGTTACACAAGCAATCCAAGTAAAGAACATTGGAGAGCTTTAGTACGAGTTTTGAGATATTTAAAATATACTCAAAATCATGGGCTACATTATTCGAGATACCCCCCGGTACTTGAAGGGTACTGTGATGCAAATTGGATATCCGACACTAAAGATTCACTTTCAACAAGTGGATATGTGTTCACTATTGGGGGAGGTGTTGTCTCGTGGAAATCCACGAAACAGACATGCATAGCCCGATCTACCATGGAATCCGAATTCATAGCTTTGGATAAGGCTGGTGAAGAAGCGGAATGGCTAAGGAACTTTCTGGACGATGTTCCTTGTTGGTCAAAACCTATACCACCAGTGATGATTCACTGTGATAGCCAAGCTGCCATTGGTAGAGCTAAAAGTGGTTTATATAATGGTAAGTCTCGACATATTCGTCGACGACACAATACCGTTAGACAATTGATCACAACAGGGATTATTTCGATTGACTACGTAAAGTCTATGGATAATCTAGCGGATCCGCTAACCAAAGGGTTAAACCGTGATCAAATGAATAAGTTGCTAGAAGGAATGGGTCTAAAATCCACAAACTAAGAGTTGTCATAGTGGTAACCCAACCAATGAGACCGGAGATCCCGAGAACTTGGTTCAATGGGAAAACTAAGCTATGAGAATTCGAGTTAAAACACTCACTTTCTAAAATTCCTTCGAAAGAGCAGTCGAGTGTTGAAAAACTTACCTAGTGGTGAGGTTAAGTCTACGACTTTTAATGATTCCTAAATACCTCAAGGAGGTTGAGTATGGTAAGATACTCGGTAAAGAATCACCTATGTAAGTGTGAAGTGTGGCCGCTTCAAGAAATGCACTTATGAATCCAAAGGGGTATCCAAGGCCGAAAAGGATACAAAACGTGAGAACGGATGAGGTTGAAGTGTTATACTGTTGATATCGTTGTCTAAGTGCACGCCGTGGAGGAATAGTTCAAAGCTTATTGCTACTAGTCCGCCTGTGTACTCGATGATATTGACTATGGAAGGTTCAAAGCCACCAACTACCTATCCAGATAGTATAATACCTCTTGAGGACTGAGCTTCTGCATTTGCATACATTTGCATAAGGCTATCTCACTCATGTGGGGGATTGTTGGTATATTGGTTTTTTAAATCAATATTTAAATATATTTAATTTATTTATTAAATTAAATATGAGATTGTTAATCGTCTCCGAGAGTTGATTAGCGTGATATATTCATATTCTCGAAACCAATATGTGGTGAGTGAGATATGAATGATTAAAGTGTAGTGTTGGTGGAGTTAATTCATTGTTTAATGAATGTTTAAGTTGTTCCACATTGATTAAGCTTCAAGTGAGTTTAGAATCAATTGGACCTAAGTGGAATGGAGAGTTTGGACTCTCTCGTGTATAGATACACGCAAGCGTCGTTGGTCAGCTCGAGCTCGAGCTCGGGTTTCGGGGTTCGGAGTTTTGGGCCAGAAATGTGTCCAGATTCGTTGAACCAAATTGCGTCCAGATTCGTTGAACCTAGTGTTCAACATTTGAATGTGTAACGTTTGTAACCGTCGGGAGTTACGAGCGTAACTCCTCCACTACATCATGATGCACGGGAGGTTACAAACGCAATCATCAACGACTCCTTAATGGGTCGAGCGAAACCGCCAACGAGCCATCATGGCTCGTGCGTAACTGCCAACGACCCTTTAATGGATCGTGTGTAACTGCCAACGAGCAATCATGACTCGTGTATAACTGCCAACGAGCAATCATGACTCGTTGCGTAACTGCCAACGAACAATCATGACTCGCTTGTAACTGCCAACGAGCAATCATGACTCGTTGCGTAACTGCCAACGAGCCATCATGATTCGTGCGTAACCGCCAACGAACCATGATGACGTCTTCATGACGGCATTAATCCCTCGGGTGATGACACGCCTATAAATAGAGGAGTCGCATGCATTTGTCAGACACACCGCAAATCGAGCATCTCTTTGCACTTGCACTCTTCTCTCTTCTGCATTCCATTTTCCGAACTCAGTCCTCGCCTCCTCTAGTTCGTCGGAGCTCCAAGGTTCTGCGGTGCTGCTGCCTTCGAGACGTGGTCGTTTTATCTTTGGGGACGATACGCCAAAACCGAGAGCACTACCGGGGCGTATCTCGTCTTGCGGAAAGAGGACTTTCCTCGACTCGGCCAAATAAGTTCTTCTAATTTATTTTCGTCATTTTCTTGTAATTTTGTTCTATCTTCTTGAGTTGTATTACGCCCGGCAAGTTCATTGTAATTTTCAGATTTATTTTATTAAATCTCCAACATCATGAACGTAAGTAGACACAAAAACGTTAAATCAAACGTTAGATCAAATGTTGACACTTCAGTCCCATCAGCCTCCTCAATTTCTCGTTGCTCAATAGCTTCCATTGCAACTATTAATTTATCCCCCTTTTTGTGAAGAAAGAGCATAAAAGAGCTTTTTCTTCTACTTAGCTTTTGTGAGTTGATCATTGATGAAGTCAATAAGAACGTCCATGAACAAACTTTTACTCCATAGATGTACCTACATTTGACAAATCAATAGCTACAACATCCGGAACTGGATTATTAAGAAGAATTATGCCAACGGATGTCGAAGACGCCTCCATTGGAATGAGCCCACTTGTGCGAGAAGACAGTAGCCTGAGAGGAGAAGGATGAATTGGAGGAGATTATGAGTAGAAACGTAGGGTTGGTATCCATAAGGGTATGATGAGAAAACACCTTCCGTTTAAGAAAATATAATTGGATTTCTAGAAGGCAAAAAATAGGAGTAAAAGACAGAGTCCTCAAAACATATATGGAGTCCGAGAAACAAGGAAGTGATAATTTCATGTAGATACGTAAATCTTAGATTAAGGATATTTTGAACTATATCCCCACAACAAAATCGAGATATATCCAACTGAAAAATTATTCCACCCTCTCGACAACTATTAGAAGAATAGAAATGTATAGAAATAATTATTGTATCTATGAATGATATGGCCTTGTTCCATTTAGTTGAGAGTTAGTTACTGACATAATACAACTAACTTAGTGCATGGTAGTTTGTCTTACGTTAGAATTTCCGTTTATATTTTGATCTCAACTTGTATTTTTGTAAATTCACTGGTATTAGTAAATATTTACGCCATAAGACACGAGACACCTGCAAGATATTTATCATATACTCCCTCCGTCCCAGTTCACTTGTCCTCTTTCTTTTCGGCACGAGATTTTATGCGTAGTGTTAAATTGAAAAAGTAAGGGGTCCATATCAAAAAGTAAGGGTTAATTTTTTGTCTTTTAAGGAAAGATGACAAGTGAAGTGGGACGGACGAAAATAGTATTGAGGACAAGTGAAGTGAGACGGAGGGAGTATCATGAAAAAAAACTATCTTCTTCGTATTTTCGTAATTTTGTTGCGCGTTTCCACAGTGCTCCCCTCGTAGCAAACATCTTCATATGCCTCTATGCACCCTCGCCACCCATACCAACAAAACCTAATTGTATAGGTACGTACATGAATTCAAGCATCAAGGACAAACAAATACGCACATGAATTCATGCATTTTTTTTTTTTAAATGTTGTCATGAATTTAATATATTTTAAGAATTATTTTTTGATTTTGAAGTCTAAACACAGACACATATATATGTATTTACATAGCATATATCAAATTTATAAAATTAATATAAAATTTTATCTGTAGAACTTAACTAGCAATGTTATTGGAAAATTAACTAGTATTGTTATGAGGCAAAAATTATGGTGTCTATCCAGCTTAGTAGAAACAAATAGTTGCTGGAAACTTAAGAAAACACAAAATGTATCCAATTTACATGTGAGTGGACTAATTTACCCCCAACACCACCCCCCCACCCCACCCCACCCCACCCACCCATGTGCACTTTTTTTTACTTTAATTTGAATTCAAATTTTACTTTAATTTGAATTCAAAATTTTACATTCAATTATTATTTAAAAAAAAAAAAAAGAACAAAAAAAAAAAAAAACAAAACTGACAATTTTTTTTTTTTAATTTTCCATTTTCATTTTTAATTTGAGTTTTTATTTTTTATCCCAAGTTAGAATATATTATATTCTAACCTGTGTCGTGGCATTCCCAAAACGTACAATCCACCCGTTAGAAATACAAAATTTCTAACGTTATGATCGCATATCGCGAGTTAGAATGTAGTATTCTAACCTGTGTCGTGGCATTCCCAACATGTTCACTCCACCCGTTAGAAATACCAACTTTCCTACGTTATAATCGCATATCAATGGTTAGAATTTAGTATATTCTAACCTGTGTCGTGGCATTCCCAACAGGTTCAGTCCACCAGTTAGAAATACCAACTTTCCTACGTTATAATCGCATATCAATGGTTAGAATTTATTATATTCTAACCTTAGTCGTTGCATTCCCACCACATTCAATTCACCCATTAGAAATACAAAATTTCTAACGTTATGATCGCATATCGCGAGTTAGAATGTAGTATATTCTAACCTGTGTCGTGGCATTCCCAACATGTTCAGTCCACCCGTTAGAAATACCAACTTTCCTACGTTATAATCGCATATCAATGGTTAGAATTTAGTATATTCTAACCTGTGTCGTGACATTCCCAATAGGTTCAGTCCACCAGTTAGAAATACCAACTTTCCTACGTTATAATCGCATATCAATGGTTAGAATTTATTATATTCTAACCTTAGTCGTTGCATTCCCACCACATTCAATTCACCCATTAGAAATACAAAATTTCTTACGTTATGATCGCATATCGCGAGTTAGAATTTATTATTTTCTAACCTGTGTCGTGCATTCCCAACAGGTTCAGTCTCCCCCGTTAGAAATACCAACTTTCCTACGTTATAACCGCATATCGTGAGTTAGAATGTAGTATATTCTAACCTGTTTCGTGGCATTCCCAACAAGTTCAGTCCATCCGTTAGAAATACTAACTTTCCTACGTTATAATCATATATCAATGGTTAGAATTTAGTATATTCTAACCTTAGTCGTGGCATTCCCAACACGTTCAATCCACCCCGTTAGAAAATATAAAATTTCTTACGTTATGGTCGCATATCGCAAGTTAGAATTTATTATTTTCTAACATGTGTCTTGGCATTCCCAACAGGTTCAGTCCCCCCGTTAGAAATACCAAATTTCAAACTCCCCGTTCAAAATATTTACGAATATATGCACCCTTGGATTTTTTACTTGGTCGGAGATTAGTTGTTAGCAAGTTAGATTGTCGTCGGTGGTCCATGCAAAAAAATGTTCCTATGTGATTGGAATGTGGTTTCAATTTCCTTATTTGTATTTCAAATCACTAGTATTCTTTGTAGATGATAGTAATTTAGTGCTTTATTACCTCCACAAATTGTCCCTTGCATTAGAAAGAAATATTACACATTATTCATGTCAAATAGTAGTAGACAAATTGCATCATGAGATGCTTGTCGAGGCGTGTGGTTCCTATGCATACTATATATTAAACGGGCCAACTAGAATCGAGCCCCTCTCGTTGAAATTCAACGGAATCCACATGCATATATTTTCAATTTCTAACTTAGTACTAGATGAAAACAACAACGACACAACATAATCGAGCTAGACGAACTCCGTCTCCCATTTACCATTTCGCATTTTCGTAATAAAAAATGTAAAATAAATAAAAAGTTAATTTTGTAATGAAAAGAAATTTAAAAAAGGATAAAGGAAAAGAAAATGAAAAAAAAAAAAGAAGGAAAAGAAAATGAACAATTCGGGAAAAAAAAAAAAAAAAAAAAAAGAAAAGAAAAAACATGAACAGTGCTCGTCTTCTTCGCACGCAGGGGGGACGTGAATTGAATTAACAGCAGCAACCTCCGGCGAGCAGATTCCGGCTAGGGAGATGGCGATCAGCGGAGACGGCGAGCTGGAACGGCGAGCCGTGGGTCGCCGGGACGCTTCTGCTCGAAACGGCGACCTGGGACGGCGAGCCGTGGGTCGCCGGGAAGCTTCTGCTCGAAACGGCGACCGGGGACGGCGAGCAGCTGGGTCGCCGGAAAGCTTCTGTCCCAAACGGCGACCCACGACGGCGAGCAGCGGGTCGCCGGCGGGGTCTTCACGTTCAACAGCTTCTTTTCCGCGAGCAGCAGCGCGAGTAAAGCTTGGAGCTTCCATTCGCGACGCCGGCGACGAGATGTGCAGCAACTCCCGTCGCGATTCCGGCGACGCGTGGCCGGTGACCCCTATCCAAGCCGGCGACGCTCGGCAGCGCCTACCTCACCGGAGGAAACTCACCGCCGCCACCGCCTTCGTCTTCGCCGCCACCTTCGTCTTCTCGAACCCACCGCCGCCACCAACTTCGTCTTCTAGAAAGAGAGCAGAGAGAGGAGAGAAAAAGAGAGAGAGAGCGGAGAGAAGAGGGAGAGAAGAGAGAGAAAGAGGAATGCATATGTAAGAAGAAAGGTGAATAGTGGTTAGGGGTAGTTTTGTCCACTCACATGAAAAATGGATAGATATTGTGTTTTTTTAAGTTTTGAACAACAATTAGTTTTTGTTAAGCTACATAGACACTTGACTATATTTTCTCTATTGTTATTGTTACTAAACTATGATATGATTTGTGAAGAAATTTGATATACTATTGTTATAATAATAATAATAATAATAATAATAATAATAATAATAATAATAATAATAATAATAATAATAATAATAATAATAATAATAATAATAATAATAATAATAATTGTTATTATTATTATAATAATAATAATAATTATTATTAAAGTATTCTTTTGAAAGAATTTTATATTATCTAATCGTTAGATCGAGATTGTTTTGGACTTTGCTCATATATATATATATATATATATATATATATATATATATATATATATATATGGGGTGGGTTCTTATGGGAGATGGTATGAATGTTGAGAACTAGGAACCAATCCTATCCACTCCTTTTCTAAAATCTAATGGTGGATATTTAATCTCACATTAATTATTTTGCTGATTTAATGATTTATTTCTAATTTTAAAGGGTAGTTTAGGGAAAAAAAAAAGAAAAGAAATAGATTATGCGTTCCAAGATTCTCGCCACTTCCTAAACTAATTATCATATTAATTAATATAGATATTAAGCATATTTAGATTCAAAATCTGCATATTTTTTTTATGAGGGATATTCTATATAATCAAATTTACGCTTAAACTCTTCAATGAAATTATAATAAACATAAAATCTATGCTTAAAACAAATTATCATATTAATTAATATAGATATTAAGCATATTTAGATTCAAAATCTGCATATTTTTTTATAAGGGATATTCTATATAATCAAATTTACGCTTAAACTCTTTAAGGAAATTATAATAAACATAAAATCTATGCTTAAACAAATTATCATCTATATATATATATATATATAAAGAGATTACAATTTTGGCAGTTTTCAATTTTGCATTGATTTCGGGGTCAATTTTGTAATAAATGAAAATTTCAGGGGTCTAAACCTAAAAACTATGGCCCAATATGAACACAAAAAATCTTCCGTCATATTTTCTTCTCTCTCCCCTCTTCTCTTTCCTCCTTGCCACTTGGCAAATATTTATTGGTAGAAATAATTACATCAAAATAAATCTTATTTTCAAAATAATGAAGATAAATATTTATTTAAAAAAATTAAAAATTATACCATAAATTATGATTTTCAATTCTCTACAAATAGACACCAATATTGCTATACTTTGAATAAAAAAAAAAAAAAAAATCTTCTCATCTCATTTTCTATTACTTGATATTTTGATTTTGTATTTCAAACAATTGTAATTTTGTATTTAAACAAATATTTATAATATACTTTTATTTTATTTAATGTCAAGTGCTAAATTCTCTCATATTTATTCCAGTTTTCTTTCCTGTAATTTTTATTTAACTTAGTGGTCTAAAACAATAAGATATCGGCCAAAGTTTAATGGGCCCGAAAATAGAACATAAATAAAATAAATATACCATACATTGGGTGACACAATATTTATAACTCACTTAAAAAAAATCATGAAAAACCTAATTGTTCATATATGTAAATTTCATAAAAAAACTGTAATTTACGGTTTTCACTTAAATCAATACATGATTTTTTTTATTTTTTTTTTTCACGTTTGCAAAATAGTCTCTTTTTTTAGGGTTCAGTTTTTTTTAGGATTCATTTTTTTTAAGGGTTTAGTTTTTTTGATTTAGTAACTGACGTTGACGCATCAGCCGGGACGACAAATGTTGTATATAAGGAAGTGTTCCGAAATGTATTACATATTGTGTTGTTGTAGTGCACTAACATTATATTTGTCTGCTCTTAGTGTGTTATGTTTACGTTCCGTTTCGCTGCTCTTATTAAATATTCGTAACTTACGGAGTCGCGCATCGCGCGTGGGCGAGTACTAGTATTAATTAATATAGATATTAAGCATATTTAGATTCAAAATATGCATATTTTTTTATAAGGGATATTCTATATAAACAAATTTACGCTTAAACTCTTTAAGGAAATTATAATAAACATAAAATCTATGCTTAAAATTCTATGATTTGTGTTTATCAAAAGGTTATTTAAATCCTACCAAAAAAAAAAAAAAAAAAAGGAACTGAATCACCAAACGATAATATATTCCTCCGCTGCTTCAAAGATCGATTGAAACTTAATTCAGCGGATCGAATGGCACGAGCAAAAGGCGACGTTTCGGAAAAAAACAGCAGTAAGCTACCTGTTTTTGCGATCAACATATAATCTTTCAATCACTGCATAGTTCAGAATTACGTTTTGCAGTCATCTATTTTTTTTTTTTCTCTGTGCCGCAAAATCACCATGCTTCCATAGATTTGAAGTATGTTACGTTGAATTGCATTGTTAAGTATCTTATATATTAAGCAAATATACTACCTCTGTTAAGAAGCATAATTATAAATCTAAAAAGCAATATTATATGTATTGAAAAGCATAATTAAAAATCTATATTAGCATGTATTAAAAAGTATCATTATTATTTATAATTATATTTATTAATTATTTTTCATAATTACTTTTTTGCAGTCATCTAATTATAATTTTTTTTTTTTCCCTATGTGCAGCAAAATCACCATGTTTCCATAGATTTGAAGTATGTTACGTTGAATTGCATTGTTAAGCATCTTAGATATTAAGCAAATATACCTATGTTAAGAAGCATAATTATAAATCTAAAAAGCAAGATTATATGCATTAAAAAGCATAATTAAAAATCTATATCAGCATGTATTAAAAAGTATCATTATTATTTATAATTAAATTTATTAATTATTTTTCAGAATTACTTTTTGCAGTCATCTAATTATAATTTTTATTTTTTTTCCTCTGTACCGCAAAATCACCATGTTTCCATAGATTTGAAGTATATTACGTTGAATTGCATTGTTAAGCATCTTAGATATTAAGCAAATATACATCTGTTAAGAAGCATAATTATAAATGTAAAAAGCAAGACTATATGCATTAAAAAGCATAATTAAAAATCTATATAAGCATGTATTAAAAAGTAACATTATTATTTATAATTAAATTTATTAATTATTTTTTATTTTTACACAGACACGGATACAGGCACCGTAAAGGGGGCTAAACGTTTGTACCAAGGGTATGATGGCGATGATTTTGCTAGTTCTTCACTGCCTGTATTTCGCATTATAGTTAGTTCCACGAAATATGCTTGAATAATAATGTTTATATGCTACTTTACAACAATTTTATGCTTAATAACTTATAGTTAAAAATTACAAAAATACAAATAATAACAATACGACGAACCATTATTAATCATAAACAAATTAAATTTTATATGCTTTTTCTATTCCTATGCTTTAATAATCATGTATATATGCTATATTCAGATTTATTCATGCTTAATAACCTGTATATGAAAATTACAAAAAAAAAATGAAATAAAAAATTAAATAATGGTGAAGAAGAAGAAGAAGAAGAAGAAGAAGAAGAAGAAGAAGAAGAAGAAGAATTTTACAGAAGAGAAGAACGAAGAATAAGAAAAATTTTACGGCAGGAAACGTATGAAAAAAATAATAAATGAGCCCTTGAAACATGGAACAAATAAATGAAGATTACATTAATACCCTTTTCTTAATCAAAATATGACTTTTTTAATTAATTTCCATTATTAAATCCTAACCACTAATCTATTGAGATGGAGGGCCTAGATTAGTTCCTAGTTCTCACTAACTAATATGGTTAGCATATGAACCAATCCCTATATATATATATATATATATATATATATATATATATATATATATAGGCAAAAACTTGTATGTGGCCGGCCACACCATGCGGCCGGATCCACTTGACCAGCCCGGCCCGCCAACCCGACCCGGCCTGGCCCAACTGTGGTCAACCCGACCCGGTTGACTCAATTTCGGGTCGGGTCAACCCGACCCGGTCCGTGTTGACCCGACCCGTTTAAGTAAAGTGTCAATCTTTGTTAATAAAAGTGCTAATCTTTATGAACAAAAGTGCCAATCTTATAAATAAAAATTTATACGTAATTTGTATGTATGTAGTAATTTTAAAATTACTTTATAGGGTTCATATATCAATTTAGGGTTTTATAATTATTGTTTAGTATTTAACTTCAATTTTATAATGTTGAATATGGATTATAAATTGAAACTTAGGATATATAATTCTCCAGTAAAAGTGCCAATCTTAATGAATACGTAAAAGTGCCAATTGTTCTGAATGAAAGTGCCAATCTATTTGATATCGAAAATTTTATATTTTTTTTATCGATTTGTTATTATAATGTTTTGATATTATGGTTTATATTATTATTATTATTATTATTATTATTATTATTATTATTATTATTATTATTATTATTATTATTATTATTATTATTATTATTATTATATTTCCATAACATGAAATTAATATTCATTATTAACGTATTTTTCGTAAAAGTGCCAATTATTATGAATAAAAGTGTCAATGTTTCAAAAGTGTCAATCTTTGTAAACAAAAGTGCCAATGTTTCAAAGTGCCAATCTTTATAAACAAAAGTGTCAATCTTAATCCGGCCTCACGGTGAGGCCGGCCTCACAGGAGTGTGCCCCATATATATATATATATATATATATATATATATATATATATATATATATATATATAGGGAGTGGTTTGTGTGCAAATAAATCCTTGTGTGCTAAAATGTGGAAGATGCTTAAAACTATACAAAATCATGCTTAAATCAGTATATATTTATGCTTGCAACACCATTATGCTTTTTAATGTACAAATTCATGCTTAAACCTAGTCATGCTTATGATACTTTATAATCATGCTTAAATCAATTACAGTCACAGATCAAATCAAGATCAATGGTCCAGATCTATTCCTATTTCTCACACCAGGACTTATTTCTATATGATCCATCATATATATATATATATATATATATATATATATATGGTTCATATGAGAACCATATTAGTTTGTGAGAACTAATATCCACCATCCATAGATGAGTGATTCAGATTTGTTTATGAAATTTAATGTAAAAAAAGCAGTTTTATTATGGAATAGGGGTATTAAAGTAATCTTTATTTTTTGTTCCACAATTAATGAGATTAATTGTATCACATTTATTTTCTCTTTCATACATTCATAAATATTATACGTACCGTATTTTCTCAATTAGTTTTCTTCTTCTTTTTCTTCAAACTGATACTACAAAATTATTATGCATTTTTACGACCATGCTTATCTAGATATAAAAGTGTGCTTTTAACATATACTATTTTTATGATTTTTATATAAAAAAATATTATGATTTTGCTTACATTAATGCTTATGCTTATATAGATATAAGCATTATTGGCAAAAAGTATAATTTTATACTATGAAAAGACAGAGAAATAATACTCCAAGCATACAAGAAAAACAAATTAAGCATAAATTCGTACGAAAAAAACTTATTACGTTGTTAAGAAAGTAGTATGAATTTTGGTGTACGAGATGCTAGCAAAAATGCTAAAAGACAAGAATCAAGAGTACATATGTATATATTTTTATCTAAATAAGCAATATAATAATAACTTCTAAGCAGTAAAAATAATTGATTAGCAAGTTTGTAAAATACTCTTCTATCAAAAACTAAACTTTGGGAATAAAAATCATTCGCTAGTTGTTAGGGGAAACTAAACCCTCTCGGCAAACGCTAAACCCTAGGGGGTAGGGGAGAGGGGTGTACCCTTTCCCCCCCAGTAGGGTTTAAATTCCCTAACAACTAAGATATAGTTTATGTTTCTAAAGTTTATTTAAAAAAAAAAAAAAAAAAAACATTTATTATAAGCTATGGGGTTTACCTTTTCTCTTGAGGGTTTAGTTTTCTATAATAGTTAGGACATTGTTTTAATCTCAATGTTTAATTTTACATAGAAGTGTATAATAATTTGTTTAATTAATTATTTTGTGATGCTTAGAAAGTATTATTATATTGCTTATTTAGATATTTCACTGCATAATTCCATATATAAAAAAGCATAATTAGCCAAAAAAAACATAATTTTATACTAATAAAATATATGAATAAATAATAGTCCAAGCATTAAAGAAAAACAAATTAAACACAAATTTATACAAAAATAGCAAACCATGTTGTTAAGTAAGCATAAATTTTGGTGTACAAGTTGCTAGCTGAAATGATAAAAATCAAGCACCAAGAGCATATTTATATAATTTGTTTATAAATAAGCAATATAATAATAACTTCTAATCATAAAAAATAATTAATTATGCAAATTTGTAATATATAGTCTTCTATGTAAAACTAAACTTTGAAAATAAAAACTATACACTAGCTGTTGGGGGAAACTAATCCCTCTCGGCGAAAGCTAAACCCTAGGGGAGAGGGGTTTAGCCTTTTTCCCGTAGGATTTAGCTTTCCGCGATAGGGTTTAAATTCCTCTAACAACTAGGGTTTAGTTTCTATTTCTAAAGTTTATTTAAAAAAAAAAAACAAAAAAAAAACATGTATATAAGTTCTAGGGTTTACCTTTTCTCTCTAGGGTTTAGTTTCCTATAATAGTTAGGACATAGTTTTAATCTCAAGGTTTAATGTATATAGAAGAGTATATTAATAATTTGCTTACTTAATTATTTTATAATGCTTGGAAGTTATATGGTATTGCTTATTTAGATAGACATTTCTGCACTGCATAATTCCATATATAAATAAGCATAATTAGCAAAAATTCATAATTTTATACTAGTAAAAGATATTAAAAAAATAATAGTTCAAGCATAAAGAAAAACAAATTAAGCATAAATTCATACGAAAAAAGCGAATCACATTGTTATGTAAGCATAATATTTTGTGTAAGAGATGCTGATAAATCTCATATACTTCATATCAATGATTAATTAATAAATATTTAAGCATTATGTAGTAATTAATTATTTAAGCACAAAAAATAAATGATCAAGCATTATATAATAGCTAATTAAGCATCAAATTCACGTTTCACTAATGAACTTGTAATATTAACTAGTACATTTTTAGACATAAATCTTAAAATGTTTAATTTGTTTCGCTTATATGTTAGTCCATAGTTTTTTCATGCTTTTTCCTACATTAAATTTTGTTTTTTACAATCATGTTATTTAGATATGAAATTGTGTTTTTTATAAATATTACTATGCTTAGTTTATTTCTGTTGGGAATTGTTAAGGATCTCATGTTTAGGGGGAACTCATATTGGGAGGCTTTTAAATTATAGTGTGTATTTTGATTGGATCTCAAAACCCCTAAGTATCCTATTCCCAAGCGACCCTAATTGATGTAGAGATATGTTAGAATTTTCTAAGCCTATACTGTTAGGATGACTCTTTATTTTGCTTTAGTCGCTTTGGTTTTAGACTGCAGGAATTTCAAGTGAAGGTCACTCGCTTGAGTGTGTTTTCCAAGCGAATCAAGTCTAGCGAGCCGAAGCGAAGCGTGCCGAGGAATAGCGAAGCGAAGTGAGCGCTACAGTAGATTCGAAGCGAGTCCACTAAAGCGAAGCGAAGCGAGCGCTACACTAAAGAATCGAAGCGAGTCAACGCAAGTAAATAAAATACTAAAGCGGACACTCGGAAAATTTATTTTTCCTAGTACTCGCTACAGTATGACCTTGAAGCGACTCACTTGAAGCGGACGCTACAGTTCTAAAGCGAAGCGAGCTCCTACCTAACTGATTGCGACAGCCCAATTTCCGCTCCATTTTGAACTGCGAATTCAAACTCCAGTTAAGAGGAGATCGACGCAATTAATTGCGTATCTCCACGTGTCGAAAGAGGAGAGGAGCAGCGGAGTTGACTGCCAGGCCGACAAGGGCGCCGCAACAGTACTGGCTCGCTCCAGTTACTGTTATGTTTGGAACTTAGCCATTTTCGGCAAAGTGCCAATTCTGCGCGTCTAAAAAGCAGCCAGCCTGTGCAAGTACTGTCGAGAGGAGGAGGGACAAAGCCACCTACCAAGCAACGGATCTCGGCCAACCCTCCGCCTATAAATAGTGAAGGATGAAGACGAAGAGAAGTAGAACACTACTTGAGCATTCAGCGCCTACTGCAAACAAATACTCCCAGCTTTCAGCATACATTCGAGTCTTTGTTTCCAAGTGTTCTCCGAGTTTCAGTTCCATCGAAACTCGTCTTCGCAACCTTCACACTTAGAGTTCTAAGCCCATTCCATATCCAAGCTTAGAGAAGAGCTCTAGCCATCTTTGCATTCACTGTAAAGAGCTCTTCATTAGTGTGTCTATCGAGAAACCAAAAACCCTAACCCTAAGGTCTGTTGTTAGGTTTTGTGTTTGTTGAGAGGTTGTTTTCGATCCAAGGCTCTACTTTCCTCGATAGTAGAAGCCTCGATCATAGAGTCTAGATCCAAGCTTACACTTTCCTCGATTGTGTAAAGCTCGATCGAAGCTTAGGTTGTAAGGAGAACCCGTAATCTCCCTATCGTCGGATTGAAGCGAGTGAAGCTTCAAGTCCAGTTTAGGTTTTGTGTGGTGAACCCGTAATCACCCAGTCTTCGTCAGATCCAAGCAAGTGAAGCTCGATCTTGACATAGGTTTTTTGAAGAACCCGTAATCTTCAAAGTTCTTGAGTGAAGAGAACTAGTTGCCTAGTGCACAAGTGGACGTAGGTGTTTTATCACCGAACCACTCTAAATCGCTGTGTCGTATCTCTAACCCTAATCTCTCTACTTTGTTTACTGTTTAATAACTCATTGCACAAGCATACTAAACAAACTTAACTGAAGTTTTCAAATACTTAGGAAAGAATAGCTCACCGAATTTCCGCATCTTGAGTAAAGTCTCACTCTTGATCAAGCATTTGCTTAGGTCAAGAGACTAGCTTATACTGTAGATCCAGCCTTCGGCTAGGTCTTAGTTTCCAAGCGAGCACTTTACTTAAAACTCTGAGTTATTGGAAAAGAAGTTGAAAAACTTAAAAACACGTATTCACCCCCCCCCCCCCCCCCCCCCCCCCCCCCCCCCTACGTGTTTTTCCTCTAACAAACCGGGACCAACAATTTCTCTTGTAAGTTTTATGAAAAAAGCAACAAAATAAATGTAAATAAGCAACTCTTCGGTTGATAAAATAATATAAAATAACTAATTATATATTCAAATATAAAACTATAAAAGCAATAAAATACACGTAAATAAGCAAGAATTCACAAGTTTTTAGATAAAGAACAATTTTAATTTAATGAAAAAATTATTTGTATTTGAAGAAGAAGAAGAAGAAGAAGAAGAAGAAGAAGAAGAGCGTAGGTTTTGAAAATAAATCTGCTTAATATTTATGTTAATTAGGAAGAGAATTAATTTTAGGGAATGGCGATATTAATGGAAAGCATAATATTTTTTTTTTTGCTTTCCTAAAGTACCCTTTAAAATTAGAAATAAAGCATTAAATTAGTAAAATGGATAATCTTATAATGTAATCTCCACCATTAGATTCTATAAAATGAGTGGATAGGATTGGTTTCTAGTTCTCAATATTGATATTATCTCCCATTAGAACCCACCCCTATATATAGAGGATGGATCATATAGAAATAAGTCCTGGTGTGAGAAATAGGAATAGATCTGGACCATTGATCTTGATTTGATCTGTGGCTGTAATTGATTTAAGCATGATTATAAGGTATCATAAGCATGACTAGGTTTAAGCATGAATTTGTACATTAAAAAGCATAATGGTGTTGTAAGCATAAATACATACTGATTTAAGCATGATTTTGTATAGTTTTAAGCATCTTTCGCATTTTAGCACATAAGGATTTATTTGCACACGAACCACTCCATATATATATATATATATATATATATATATATATATATATAGAGGAGAGATCAAATAAAAAACCATCTTTGTGTAAGAAATAAGAAACAATCATATTCATGTGCATTCATTTTTTATCATCAACGCTTCATATTTATCATAATAATTATATTAGCATTTCTCAATTATATGGCAAGAGAGGGGCACATCCGTATTTGTAACTTAAATTATAACCGCCAATCTCCTTAAATTATGGGAATACATTTGAAAACTTTTTAATCACATTTTTAAGAGTAAACAATGATATCCCCTGCACATTCATCTATTTTTACCTCATTTATCATCCATATTTCTAAATAATACGCAGACAATTGAGATTAAAATGATACATTAGAAATCTTTGAAATTTATACAAACTGCTATATCATAATTAAAAGGTATATTCAATGCATTGCAAGATGTTTTATAATGCATTATATAATACTTCATTACGATTAAAAGATAATAAAATATTTGAAGCTCACTGCATAATATAATAATGCATCATGTTGTAGTTTAGTAATGCATCACTAAAAGTATAATAATGCATATTGATTGACAAAAGAAAATATGTAACCAAATAAAATATATATATATATATATATATATATATATATATATATATATATATATATAGCGGAGAGATCACATACAAAAGACAAGTTCCGTAAGAAATGAGAAGTGATCTGGACCATTGATCTGTGTGATCTACGGTGTAGATTAACTGGTGCATTATGATTTTACTGAAAATGCATTATGATTGTATAGATAATGCATATAATGCATTGTGTATTATAATTATGTATATCATGCATTATAAATTATGCATAAAATGCATCATTTTTTATTTTTTACGATAAACCTATTTTGTACAGGATCTCACCCCTATATGTATATATATATATATATATTTTTTTTATCGGAAAGAAAGATGTGCAATTATAAGAAAGGGAAAGAAAGATCCATGCATTACGTTGAGGTAATGCAGCAGCCAATTAACAAAATATAAAGATATGCATTATATAGTTTTTTTTTTTTAAATCGGAAATTAGCATTCTCTATATATATCTTTTTTAATCACGAAATGGAATAATGCATCTATTGAAGTTTTATAATGCATCACAGGGAGAACAATAATGCATTTTCATTCGATTGGTAAATATATAATATTTTGACCAAATAAAAATAAACACTATTAGTAATTGAATTTCAGGAAACACATCGAAGTTAAAAAATAAACAAAATCGAATCTCCTAAATTAGTTCTTTTTTATTTAGACAGTTGCTCAAATTGCGATCCTTCCCAAGTTTTATTGTTTTTTTTTTTTTTTTTTTTTTTTTTTTTTTTTTTACTAATTTACCCTTATTAGTATTAAAGCTCAACTGCCTCATTTAAATGTATGATACATTTAACCATCCTGGATTCAAATCTGTCCGTTCAATTATAAAGGATCAAGGGACTAGATTATTTCTTATTTCCTATTCTAAAAGTGTTTTTTATGTGATCTCACCCCTATATATATATATTATTTTTCAATCCTTTCAAACAATACTGCATTTTAAAAATTGGACCGCACCTGCTGCTCCGAAACGGCCTAGGGGCCTATCCGGCTTGGACCATAGAACTGGCTAAGGGTGGGAATACGGGTTCGGGTTTACGGGTTGGGGCTAAAATACAAGGGGTATTTTTGTATTTTCACTTATACTTTTAGGGGTATTTTTGTTTTTTAGTTCTATTTTATTTTCCCTAATATTTTTAATTTTTTGAAAAGATTTTATAAGATTAAAACTGCTACGTAATAGAGTTGGTTTAGAATTTTTTTTAAATTGTCAAAAGACGCAACGTTAAAGGAGGGAGTTATTTACGTCTCTTGGTGGAAGTTATTTACAAATTCTCTTACTAATCGATTCACATCAAGTATCAACCAACATGTCCTGTCCTTATGTATCAACACTTTTTATTCTACATGAAATTAGTGCGATGAAGGCAGTAGAAATTTGGCTTTTAAGCACACTGAAAAATGCCACTTTCAAATAGTTATCGTTACAGTTAATTTATAATGACATTTTTTAACTGTCATCTTTGCCGTTATAGCAATAGATGAAAATGTCACTTTAAATATTTTTTCGTAACACTTGTTACCAACGAAGTGTCATATTAGTGTTTCAGTTAAATGCAACGTTATTAGTTATTTATAATGATGTTTTCTGAAGTGTCATATATGTCTATATAGTTATAGATCATTTTTTTAGTAGTGGCAGACGGAAATAGAGAGAAGGGTTATTATTGAATTGCTTGAACAATTATTTAGAAAAAAATGAGATCTTGATTGCAACATCGCCCAAGGATTCGATGGAGATAGCAGTTTACAACAAAAAAAATCCCTAATTGGCGCCGTTTGCTACCAACACCGAATCGAAAGAAGAATCAGAATGAAAACAACTAATAAAGAACCGTCCCCAATTAAGAAACAAGATTTAAAAAGGTTCGAATTATCATTCCATAAAGTATGAATGTATGATGATGTGTATTTTACTTAAAGATGTTTCGATGTATTATAAGGACTTGGATATTGTATAAAAAAGATAGAGAAATACTATCTTCAAACTTGAAGCTAGCTTTGGACCGGATGGGATCTTCTATCCCTAAATTGGTGTACTTGATACAAAATTAGGAAGTTTTGACATACACTAACAACCAAACTGACATACGCTAACAACCAAACTCAAAATGACCACTAATAGAGAGAATTCAAAACTTCCTAATTTTGTATCGGGTACACTATTAATACACCAATTTGGGGACATGAGATCTTTGATGGATTTGTATACTAGAAAGCAGGCCTTTTAGCTTGTATGCATGTGTTGTCCATAGCCACTAACAATCTTCTATCTGATTAAGTATGAATTGTTATCTATGCATCAAACATCTATCCATTATCTCAAAGTTGTAGGCTTTATGGTGTGTTGTAGATCACAGAAGACCATAGTTGCCGGTTCCTCACGAGATATAAAAGGGTATCACAGTTGAGACAGTTCTGGATATAACTGTCGGTTTAAGCTGTAGTATAGGCTGCATAAGTAGCTTGTCTTGGCTACTTGTCTATACTAGTACGTGCGTGTACTGATAGGATCACGGTGAGGTGTATTCTTCTATTCTGACCGAATGTAGAAAGAATCAAGACCTCGGTGACTTAAGATGAACCTTAACTCTAGTTGAGTCCTAAGGGTGTATAGTTGTAGTCTGCTTCTTTGATTTACCATGGGTGAGAGTTCAGTGTATCTGCAACTCAATATGCTCCGTATCTTGGGAAGCAACTACAACTAGTACGACTCTTAGTGCAACTGCAACAGAGCACCATATCCTGGTAGAACAGGTTGATCACATCCCCTGAGGAATTCATTAAGGATTATCATACCAAACCCTGCAGGTGGATTAATTTCCGGTATGATGAATAAGGAATGAATGGTACTACTCAGGAATAAAAGAAGTTGAATAACACGAGCAGTCAGAAGCTCTAAGTTAATCAACGGATGTGGGATATCTTAAATATGGGGGTCGCTAAGTCTAATACTAGCCCTGAACTCAACAGAGGTAAAACAGGTAATTCAGTACTATTACTCTAGTGGAATATTTTAGTACTTATGGACTAAATTATACTCTGGGCTGAGTATGGAGAATTTAGCCATTGGGAGGCCTCGGTTTTACCAGCTAGTAGATCCCTGATCTGGCCCAAAAAGCTCAACAGGCCACAGTATAAGGAATAAGTGGGCCACCACCCAATTGGGCCCAGTATAGGGCGCCAATTTGCTAATGGACGCCTAGTCCATGTGTTGCAGGCCTGACCTGCAACTTAAGCCCAAGTCTCACTTGGTCTCCTCTATATATACCCCCTCAAGGTCTTGTTTTGACCTAACAGTCAGAATAATCGAGTGCACTTAAATATTCTGAACAAGAAAGGGAGGCTAGGGTTAGAGAGAGAGAGACGCGCGGCCGGCAGTAGCAGTTCGGTGGGGATCCCGTTTTCCGTGGCTGATTCCGAAGATCGTTGTCCATCCAACGTCAGAATCGAGCAGGGATACAGATCAGAAGATCTATTCGCGAGTTCTCTACTTCTTCAGGTAATCGATCTATAAACCCCCTATGATTCCGCACTTAATTCATAGGAGCATGATAGGTTTAATTCGATAGTTAGATATCCGAAATAGATCCTCGGGCGAACCGATCTTCACCGATCAGATATGGTTCCTTCAATCTTATCCGGCCTTGGACGATATTCATGCAAATGAGTGAACTTCACAAATGTGGTTAGTAAAATAGTAAAAAAATAATATACTCATATCCCAGTTAAAAAATCAAATTTAGGTTTGGAACTTAAATAACACAAAAATATCCATATTTTCAAAATTAGGACTATAATACCCTCACCTTTTTACATTAATGGCACAACTCCCCCCTCTCTCCTCTCACACGTCTATCCTCCCCCACTTTCTCTCTCTCTCTCTCTTTTTTTTTTTTCCCTAATCCATCTCTCTCTCTCTCCTCTCTCTTCTCTCTTCCTTTCTCCTCCTTTTTATGACACATTTTTCTCTTTCTCTCTCTCCTCCTTTTTATGACACATTTTTCTCCTTTTCTCTTTCTCTCTCTTCGTCACTCTCATTATTTTCTACTACTTTATTTTCTTTCTATGAAAAACTCACTTTTCTCTTTTTCTATTGACACACACACTCTCTCTCCCATTTTTCTCATTTTCATTTTTTTAATAGTTTTTTTCATCTTTTTTAATAACACAGTACTGATTTATATTATAGTACGTTTTCTGTAATTTTCGTACTGGATGTTGAGTATAAGATTTTGTATTTTTGTACTGTATAGAGAATTATATATAAAAATTCTGCACTTTCTGCTAAGATTTAGTAAGTTTCGTACTGTGGTCTTAAATGCATGTATGACGTAATAAAAATTCTAAACATTTGTAGTAAGATTTTGTAAGTTTCGTACTGTGTTCCTAAGTGTATAGAGCGTAGTGATAAAAAAATTATCCACTTCTCTAGTAAGATTTTGAAAGTTTCGTATTATGATCTATACAAATAAGTACGAAAGTGTAAAAATAGTACTGTATCCTTAAGTACATGGATCGAAAGAAATAAAAATCAACAACTTTAGATAAAGAAGAACTAAAACAAAGAAGTACGAAAAATATTAAAATCGTACCGAAAAAACAAATAAGATTTTCATAATACATTCTGAATTCACGTGAGAGAGAGAGAGAGAGAGAGAGAGTAATTGAATGTTAAACTCTTGAAAAATATATGGGTTCTCCTCGCACCTTCAATCCACCACCACAAGCGATGAACCTGAAAAAAAAAAAAAAAAAGAGGGAATACTAATCCGGTAATCCCTCATCTGCAGCCCTTCCCATAAGTTATTTTCTCAAGCAATACCGATAAGATTAAACAAAAGGATTCGCAAATAAAAGTGCTAGTCCTACAGCCAATCCAACAGCAATAACGGAAGCAGCACAAATCAGTGGATTCTTAATAAATTCCTCGTAACAACAAAAAGAAATGGTTAATGATACAATCAACTACTGCGTACCATAGAATGAGAAAATAAGGAGAATATAAGATAAGATTTTAAATAAGGGAAAGAGATTCCCCACACGCGGCTCCATTTGAATCCCCAAATCATATCAAATCAATTCCCAGAAATCAAATGAATCTTGCCCTTTACCAATTAAAAAAAAGAAAAGTTTCTCAATATTGTTTATCTAATCCAGGAACGTAAGGGCCCACTCCACCCCGCCGCAGACGGTGGCGCCGCCGCCTTCATCCTCTGCTGAGGTCGACGTGTTGCGGCTGGAGCCACGGGTGGTGGAGAAGGTCGGGTTCTTCGTGAAACAGAGAGAGGGGGGAGTTGTGAAAGGAAGGGGGAGTTGTGGGAGTTGTGTCGCCGTTTTTTCTTGAGAGGGAGGGGAGTTTCTTTCGGTTTTCGAGAATGTAGGTAACTTACGCCAAACCTAGATAAAAATAAGAGTAATATGGTCTACCAAAGCAAAAAATGAGTATTTTTTGTGTTTTTTAACTTCCAAAACTAAATTTAATCTTGAAACTTCACATAAGGTAAAAACATATATATTATCTTAGTAAAATATAATAATGTATTATATACTCCCTCTGTCCTATTGATAAATGGACTTTTCCTTTTCGGGACGTCCCACTGATATAATGACATTTCTCAAAATAGAAAATTCTAACCCAGTAAAATTCAGAGACACCACTTTTTCCTACTACCTTTCACCTTAATACACTATCATCACTCTCGTCTTAATTCTCGTATCTAAAAAAAAAGGTCTCTATCCCCGTGGGATGGAGGGAGTATGTCATTGTATTTATAGTAGCTATAATAAATATTACGTATAAATATAAAGTATATCAATATGATGGTGTATTTTTAAGGTAGTATGTCATTGTATTTATAGTAGCTATAATAAATATTTTAAAGTATTATCAATATGGTGGTGTATTTTTAATATTGCTACTATTATATCTTTGATTGCTCTATATTTGCTTGTCTCTCAATGAATCTTTATATATACAGTACTATGTGATGCAATCATGAATGGATTTAAAACTCATGATCAAAAGTCTTTCTATTTTATTTTTCTATTATTTGTATTTTGCATGCAGATACATTATGGAACTATGAAACCATAAGTATACATCAAATTATGAGATTTATTCAAGAATAATGCCAACAAGATCAAGAATATTAAGCATGAGAAAATGGATTGATTGGGAAAATGAAAATCTACAAGCACCGAACGAAAAAGTGTAAATAGGAAGGGTTATTACATAGTATTAATTCTGTAAAAGTAAATTAAAAGAGTACGTGAATAGTAGTATGCAGCTCAAAATATAATTAAAAAATCCTAACTTTAGAGAAATCTTAACATTAGCCATTGCTCCATGCACCATCATCAGTTCCAAAGGCATGCACCCTACAAAACAAGAACATAGCATAGTTAACTAATTAATAATTAAAAAGGTAGAATAAAATAAATTATTGTCGAGCAACTGATACACAAGCCAATCATTAGTTTCTTAGTAGTAGTATTAAACTATTTTATTTATTATACAATTTTAACTTTCCATCTCTATTATTTCATGCTTAATTATTATTAATTATACTTGAACTTCAAGTGAATAATTACATATATTTATATACTGTCTAAATTTTTTCATGCAAATTAAAACTTTTGCAGATTTTCCATTTGAGCAGTATAAGTAATTAATTAGCAAAATAACTATACCTTTGTTCAGAATTACTATCTTTTTTTGGTATTGGGGCGGTGCAGAAGTACTACCTTGGGAACTAACTGTCGTTTGCCCCTGTAAAAATCGAATTGTGATTATTCAAATGAGACTATTGATTGGTGTCTAGTTGTTAGGTTTTCAGTCGTCTTTCGTGTCTGTTTTCCTTTAGTTTTCGTGTGTTTTCGTTGTTTGTGGCTATGATTTGGTTGCTTTGGAGTCTTTGGTAGTGTAGGATTAAAAGGTCAGAAACAAGAAGAAAACGAGAAGAAAGAAGCATTATATCGAAGAGGGGTTCGATAGGAGCACGTAGGCGAAAATGGAGGTCAATTTGGAGTTCGGACGAGAAAGATACGACCGAAACAAGAAAGACGCGTGCAATCATCCAGAACCAAGAGTTGGACGCCCGTCCAGAACTTCTGGACGAGCGTCCAAGCTGTTGCAGCCATTTTTCCAGAAACGAGAGTTGGACGACTGTCCAACATGTTTGGACGATCGTCCAGATCGACGAATTTTAAGTTGTTTCCTTGTTTAACTAGGTTTTTATACCTAGTATAAATACTATTGCTTTAGGTCGAATTTAGACAATCTTTACCTTTGTTTTAGCTTTAGTTTTCAGCATTCAAATACTTTAGTTTAGTTTTCCTTTGTTCGATCCGGATCGCTACTTCGTTCTTCAAATTAATTCAAGTTTTTATTTAGTTCCCGTTCTCTCGTTTTTGCATTCAATTCGTAAGTTCTTTATTGCTTTCTTTGCTTGATTTATTGCTTTCGTAATTCTTAGATTTAATTCTTAAGTTCTTTGTTTAATACGTTCGTTCTTTTCAATTTCTTAGTTTAGATTCGTTTTTCCATAATTTTTGTTCCTTTGTTTTTCCAAGATTTCGTAGTTAGATTTATTTGCTTAGTTTTTCAAATTTACTTTTACAAGTCTAGTTCATTTCTTAATTGTTTCCGTTCTTGTTTATTTCTCTATATTAAGTTAGTTTGATTTATTATTTGTTTTCTAGATTAGTTTATTTACTTGCTTTGATTTAATTGCTTATTTACTTTCTTGCCTAGGATTTAAAACAAAAACCCAAAACAAATTCTTTTACTTGCTTTCTTAGATTTTAGATTAGTTTATGACTGTTTTACAAACAAATTCTGTTACTTGCTTTCTTAGATTTTAGGTTAGTTTAGGACTGTTTTACTACACAGTTTGATAGGGACCAATATCAGCCCTGCCACGTGGCTGCCTCCAATGCTGACTAGATTTGCATCCCAGAAGCTTCAGGTGCCACTCAAGGCGCATATGCTACATGCCGTACATAAGCTACATGGTCCTGCGCAGATCCCTCCCGTGCAGAAGCTATCCCAGATCCATCAGCATCTGCTAAGGCGCAGGGACCTGCCGAACACGCAGTCCGCATGACTCTACGTACCATAGGGTGAGGACCACTAAATTAATGACGGAGGGAATCTTGTCCCCCTAGAAATTCCTTTCCTGTCCTCCCTACACAGGTACATTCACCTTTTCACCCTTTTCACACCTATAAATAGATAGTGATTTCACCACTCTGAGGTACGAGTTCTACACTTCTCAATACTGTTTCATTGACGTTCTTCCTTAGAGTTTTTGGTACTCTTACTGACTTGAGCGTCGGATATTCTTTCCGGAGGAACCTCCCCCTTTGTTCCTCCGGTTCTGTTTTGCAGGCGCCCGACAACCTCTAACACGGAATTTGAAGGTATAATCCTCATCGCTACTCGAGAACAAGTGGAAGAACGCCTTGCGTTAACCATTTCATCCTCCATTCTTCCCCGTTATATCTCGTCTTTTGTGAATAAGGTTGGATGGATAGTTTGGACGCTTTGCGTTTTGCCTCTATCTCAATCTCTTTTCACGGAGGAGTGATGTATTGGTGAAATTGAGCTGAGAAGATTGACGCCTTGTGTTGATTCTTCCTTTATCTCTGTTTGTGATCATTTGTACATGAATATTCCTTATCAAATCTGTAAATATGACGAATAATTGTATAAATTGTTGTTAATCTTTGACCCGGATCTAACAACTGGCACCGTCTGTGGGAATTCTGAGTTTGAGACGTCGATTTCCTCTCTTACAAACAAAATTTTTAGCTGGTCGTTATAGTATTATCAGTAAAATTGTGTTTCACCCCCTCACATGGGAGATCTAGAGAAAAATTGATGTCTAGAGTGAATGGGTATATTGCGAGATGGGGACTAACATCAGCCCAGCCACGTGGCAGTTTCCCATGGTGACTGGATCGGTGCTTCAGAAGCTCCAATCATTGCCTTCGATGCAAGTGCCGTATCCCGTGCAGAAGCCACAAGCATCTGCGCGGATCCATCCCTATGCAGAAGCTCTCCCAGGCCCATTAGCATCTGCAGAAGCATAGGGATCTGCTGAACATGCAATCCGAGTGACTCTACGTACCTTAGGGTGAGGACCTCCAAATTAATGACGGAGGGAATCTTGTCCCCCAAAAAATTCATTTCCTGTCCTCCCTGTACAAGTACTTTCACCTTTTCACCCTTCTTTACACCTATAAATAGATGTTGATTTCACCGTTCTACACACAAGTCCTACACTTTTCATAATAATTGCAGAACCTTGCAAAGATGACTGCCAACTCAGATGCTAACCCAAGGGAGGCTTCACAAGCTCCTGGAGGCTCAGAAAACTCTCCACTGGAGAATGAAAGAAGGAACACTCTGGTAACAGAAGCCAGTGTCAATGCTGAAGCTCTCTTTTCTCCTGCCATGCTCCTACAAATGAAGGCACTCATAGAAGGTGTAATTGACGAAGCTGTTAATGCCCAATATGATGCCCCCGAAGGAGGGGGAAACAAAAGTACCCCTAGCGCGCACAAGCAGAAGCTTAAAGATTCAAGTGTGATCCAAGAGCTGGCCACCAGATTACCTTTAATAACCACAGTTTGGGAGGGTAATACAAGACCCAAAGAAATAATTCAAATGATACATGGAGACCCTATTTTAAATGACTCGGGTGGAGGCCTTGAGGCATCCGATAAGATAATTCTTGCATCAGAGAGGCAGGAAGGAAGCCATATTGCCCTGGGGATATCCTTCGGGCCCAAACACAACAGAGCCATAATACACCAACATGAGGGCGCTCTTGTTGTCACGATGGAAATAGAAAGATACCAAGTCCAAAGAGTATTCATTGATACAGGAGCATCTGTTGGTGTGATTTTTGAAGATTGTCTCAATCAAATGAACCTGGGAAAGCCCCTAAATCCTGCCGAAGTGGCTCTACACTGTTTTTCACAAAAACCTGTCATGACAATAGGATCTGTTGACTTATTATTGACATTGGGTGAGGGACCCCTTAAAGCATTAAAAGTAGTCAGTCAGAAATCATCTTACAATGTTATTTTGGGGAGGACTGCCCTAAACTCCTTCCAAGCAATATTATCTACTTATCATCTGATGATGAAATTTCCTGTGGGAAATCAGGTAGGCCAAGTATCGGGAAGTCAGACGGCTTTGCGGAAATGCTACGTTCAATCTGTCAAGGCAGGGGAAACTAAGAAATGGGCAGTGCCGGAACCCATCGTTCCTAGGATCAAAAGCAGAAGGTGAAGAAAAAATACTCAAAGCAACTGATACCGCGAGGGAGGGACAGAATCTGATAATCTCTGCGGAACAATTGACAGAGGTAGAACTGATCCCAGGCAAGAGTGGCTTTGTTACCAAAATCGGTACGCAGATGCCTAAAGACGTATCACACAAGCTGATACAATGCTTACGAAGGAACGCATATGTTTTCGCCTTTAGATCATCTGACCTGGTGGGGGTAGATACGATTGTAGCCTTACACATCTTAAATGTGGACCCTATGACAAAACCATTAAAGCAGAAATTAAGACAATTTGGTCCTGAAAAAGACAGAATCATTTGAGAAGAAGTCGCAAAATTACTAGAAGCCAAACATATAAGGGAGGTACAATTCCCAGAATGGCTGTCAAACGCTGTGATGGTAGCCAAGGGAACCACAGGCACTTGGTGGATGTGTATTGACTTCAGGGATCTGAACAAGGCGTGTCCCAAAGATCATTATCCTTTACCGAGAATCGATCAATTAGTGGATTCCACGTCAGGGTGTGAATTATTGTCCATGATGGACGCATACCAAGGCTACCATCAGGTAAAGATGAATCCATCAGATGTCCCAAATGCAGCATTTGGGGTCTGCGCGGGGACGTTCGGTGTCCAGAGCATGCCTTTTGGCCTGAAGAACGCAGGTGCCACCTATCAAAGAATGATGGATAAAATCTTCAAGAATCAAATAGGTAAGAACATGGAAGTATACGTGGATGACATCCTGGCCAAAAGCGCCAAGGCTCAAGATCATGTACAAGATCTGGAAGAGGTGTTTGTCGTGGCCAGATTCTATCACCTCAAGTTAAACCCTGCCAAATGTTCATTTGGTGTGCAAGCTGGAAAATTCCTAGGGTATATGGTTACTCCTAGAGGGATTGAGGTTAACCAAGCCAAGGTGCAAGCTGTACTGGATATGATGCCTCCACGAAATGTTAGGGAAATTCAAAGACTTAATGGAAGAATTACAACATTAAGTCGTTTCATTTCCCGATCCGCCGACAGAAGCCTGCCTTTCTTTAAAATCTTGAGGAAAGGAAGTAGGTTTGAATGGACGGACGAATGTCAGAAGGCTTTCGAGGAGCTAAAAAAGCATCTGGCCGAACTGCCCTTGCTTACCAAGCCACTCCCACAAGAAACCTTGTATCTATATATAGCGGTGGGAGAAAAAATCTATCAGTTCGGTGCTCCTGAGAGAGGAGGGATTAACCCAGAAGCCCATCTACTATACCAGCAAAATGATACAAGGTGCAGAAGTGCGATACCCGAGTATAGCAGCGTTAGCTGTGATGGTCACAGCAAGGGTCAGAACAAATGAGCCACTGAAGCAGGTGCTAGGTAAGCTAGACCTATCGGGAAAGCTAGTCAAATGGGCAATAGAGTTGACCGAATATGATGTTGACTTTGAGCCAAGAGTAGCCATTAAAGCACAATCATTAGCTGACTTCTTACAAGAAACCACTAGAGGAGCAGAAGAAGAATATCAATTGTGGAAGGCTTATGTAGATGGGTCGGTGACCAAAGAAGGGGCTGGAGTAGGGATCTTTATCCAAGATCCTGAAGGCCACAATCACAAATTCGCCATGTCTCTAATAACGAGGCAGAATACGAAGCCTTGGTAAGATGCCTAGGCATATTGCAAAATATGGGTGCAAGACATATAGTGGTTCACTCGGATTCCCAATTGGTGACACATCAGGTCCTGGGGACCTGCGAAAAAAGAGAAGAGCGGATGGTGGCATATGCTAATACCGTAAAAGAATTGTTAAGTGGTTTCCCCGGATCTGAGGTTGTTCAGATCCCTCGTGAAGAAAATATGGAAGCCGACAAATTGGCATGAGTAGCCAGCTCTGTCGAAGGGACGTGGACATAAGAGATTGTGCTGTGCAACGCAGATGCCAGATGGGTTAGGGTTGAAATACAAGCTATTGAAGTAATGGATGATTGGAGAACTCCAATCATCAAGGCTCTAAAAGGGGATCCTGAAAGGACGGAGGCCACGATCCTCACAAGCGACGGCAAGTTACCACGTGCTTTCAAAGCAAAATTCTGTATGATAGGGGATAAGTTGTACAAGAGGGCATTTACGCACCCGGCCCTATCTCAAATGCTTGTCAGAACCTGAAGGAGAATATGCTTTGCGCGAAATCCACGAGGGTGCTGCGGGAGCTCACATGGGATTTAAGGACCTAATTAGGAAACTCCTTAGAGCTGGTTTTTTCTGGCCTACAATGGAGAAAGATGCCAAGGATCTGGTTAAAAGATGTGACAACTGTCAGAGAAATGGGAGGCTTATCCATAAGCCTGCAGAGGAACTGGGGGCAATGTTCGCGCCCTGCCATTTGACAAATGGGGTATTGATATAGTTGGAAAATTCCCAACAGCCACTGGCGGAAGGATATTCTTGATTGTGGCTGTAGATTATTTCACTAAATGGGTGGAAGCTGAAGCAGTAGTAAAAATCACAGAACAAGTGGTGAAAAAGTTCATCTGGAAAAACATATGCTGCCGATACGGAATCCCACGAATTTTGGTAGCTGACAATGGTACTCAATTCACAGGGTCTCTTGTGCGCAATTGGTGCAAGGAAATAGGGATCGAGCAAAGATTTGTGGCTGTGGCACATCCTCAAGCTAACGGACAAGTCGAAGTCACCAACAGAACTATTGTAAATGGCATTAAAGCCAGGCTAGAGAAGGCTAAGGGAAATTGGGCCGATGAACTAGATTCTATATTATGGGCGTATCGAACTAGTCCCAAAACAGCTACGGGTGAAGCTCCTTTCAATCTGGTTTATGGAGCAACAACAGTAACCCCAGTAGAAGCGGAGCTCAAATCATTAAGGATAACCGCTTATGACGAGGATCTGAATCCATCGTTAATGAGAGAGAACATAGACATGATTGAGGGGCTTAGAAGCAGAGCCCTCCAAAAGGCGGAAAGATACAAGAAGCAAGTACGAGATGCGTACAATAAGAAGGTGCAGATCCGAAGGGTCTACAAAGGGGATCTGGTGTTGAAAAGGGCAGATGCCCTCAAGCCCATGGGAAAGCTAGACGCTAACTGGGAAGGACTATATATTGTAAAAGAAGTATTAATAGGAGGAGCCTACGAATTACAAGACGAGGAAGGAAGGGTACTACCCCGCCCAAGGAATGTTAACAATCTGAAGAAGTATTATGCTTGAAAGGCAGAGGAAGGTTTACTAAGAGGTATGAGAAATTCTTTATAAAAGTGAGAAATGTTTCTTCACGAAGCACTTATTTAAAAAAGAAACAAAGTAAAAAAATTAGCAATAACATGAGTCATAATTCATTCGATTTCTTATAACCCACTTGGGGGGGGGGGGGGGGGGGGGGGGGAATGCTTTATTAAGAAAAATATATATAAGCGGAATGAATGAATGAAACTTGGTCGTCTAGCAATTCAGAAGGATAAAATAAACATACCAAAGTCCGAGGCCAAAAGTAAAAAGAAGCAAACATGTTTTATCCAACCACCAAGCCCAGGGGCCGTAGGACAAGCATCCCAACAAAAAGATCAGAAGGAAGGTTGTTTATAAACAGCAGATCAAACATAATTAAATCAGAAAGAAAAAATCTGAGCCAGATGATAGGTCTAACAGCAGATCAAACATAATTAAATCAGAAAGAAGAATCTGAGCCAGATGATAGGTCTGCAGAACTCTGGAAGGAAGAGGGGAAATTGTCATCGTTCTTCGTGGTTGAACCTGCAAGGGTTGCAGTAAACCAAAAATTAACATCCACCAAACAAGCCCAGCTGTCAGAACGGAATTAACATAATTTGATTTGCATGAGTATAGCATACCTTCATCCATCTTCAATTTTTGTTCTTCCTTTCATAGACCTTCCTGATTGGAAGTCTATTCTTACTCTTAGCCCTCACAGCCTCTTTGACCTCTTTAGCTTTTTCAACCATAAGCAACTCATCCACCAAGGTATGAATATGCTCATGGTTTACTGGGTTATTGGCGGTTGCATCCCCGAGTGTTAGGTACCCGTCTGGCAAGGATGTGTTGGGAATTGTTAAGGATCACATGTTAAGGGGGAACTCATATGGGACACTTTGAAGTGAGTACATATTTGTTTTGATTTGATCCCAAAATCCCTAAGTATCATATTCCCAAGCGACCCATTTTGATGTAGATTAGGTTAGAAAATTTTCTAAGCCTATACTGTTAGGATGACTTTATTTTTGCTTTAGTCACTTAGGGTATTAGACTGCAGAAATTTCAAGTGAAGGCCACTCGCTTGAGTGCGTGTTCCAATCGAAGCGAGTCTACTCAGCCGAAGCAAAGCGTGCCGAAGAATAGCGAAGCAAAGCGAGCGCAACAGTAGATTCAAAGCGAGTCTGCCAAAGCAAAGCGAAGCGAGCGTTACAGTAAAAGATAAAGCAAGTCAACGTGGAGTCAATAAATACTAAAAGCGGACACTCGGGAATTTACTCTCTAAGTACCCGCTACAGTATGACTCTGAAGCGACTCACTTGAAGCGGACGCTACATTTCTAAAGCAAAGCGAGCCCCTACCTAACAGAAAGCGACAGCACAGTTCCCGCTCCTATTTTGAACTCCAGTCAACTGAAGATCGTAGCATTAATTGCGAGATCTCCACGTGTCGAATTAGGAGAGGAGCAGCGGAGTTGACTGCCAGGCCGACAAGGGCGCCGCAACAGTACTGGCTCGCTCCAGTTACTGTTAAGTTTGGAAATTAGCCATTTTCGGCAAAGTACCAAAATTGTGCGTCTGAAAAGCTATCCGCCTGTGCAAGTACTGTCGAGAGGAGGAGGGACAAGGCCACCTACCAAGCAACGGATCTCGGCCAAACCTCCGCCTATAAATAGTGAAGGATGAAGACGAAGAGAAGTAGAACACTACTTGAGCATTCAACGCCTACTGCAAACAAACACTCCCAGCTTTCAGCCTACATTCGAGTCTTTGTTTCCAAGTGTTCTCCAAGTTCCAGTCCCATCGGAACTTGTCTTCGCAACCTTCACACCTAGAATTCTAAGCCCATTCCATATCCAAGCTTAGAAGAAGAGTTCTAGCCATCTTTGCACTTATTGTAAAGAACTCTTCATTAGTGTGTCTGTCGAAACAGAAAACTCTAACCCTAAAAGTTCTGTTAGGTTTTTGTGTTCGTCGTCGTTAGGTTGTGTTCGATCTAAGGCTCTACTTTCCTCGATTGTAGAAGCCTCGATCATTAAAGTCTAGATCCAAGCTTACACTTTCATCGATTGTGTGAAGCTCGATCGAAGCTAGGTTGTAAGGAGAACCCGTAATCTCCCTGTCGTCGGACTGAAGCGAGTGAAGCTTCCAGTCCAGTTTAGGTTTTGTGTGGTGAACCCGTAATCACCCAGTCTTCGTCAGATCCAAGCAAGTGAAGCTCGATCTTGACATAGGTTTTTGAAGAACCCGTAATCTTCAAGTTCTTGAGTGAAGAGAACGAGTTGCCTAGTGCAACAAGTGGACATAGGAGTTTCATCTCCGAACCACTATAAATCTCTGTGTCGTATCTCTAACCCTAATCTCGATCTGTTTCTTTACTGTTTGATTATTCATTGCACAAGCATTTAAACAAACTCAATCTGCACTTTCAATTACTTAGGAAAGATTAGCTCACCGAATTTCCGCATTTAGAGTAAAGTCTCACTCTTGGTCAAGCTCTAAGCTTAGGTCAAGGGATTAGTGAATACTGTAGATCTAGCTCTCGGCTAGGTCTTAGTAGTTCGAGCGAGCACTTTACTTAGTACTCTGAGTTTGAGGAAAAGAAGTTGAAAAACTTCAAAACACGTATTCACCCCCCCCCCCCCCAACGTGTTTTTCCTCTAACAAACCGGGACCAACAGGATGCAAGTATAATCTCACACTTTACCTTCTCTGATAGGTATCCATCATACATCTCATATTGAGTAAAATGATTTTTGAACCTCTGGAGATATGCCCTCATGTTAGGAAAATCGTCAAGGTCCATAAAATCCATCTCTTTCCGGGTTAAGAAACCAAGTAATCGGAACTGGAGGGATTCGGGAACATCATTAGAATAGGCCAAATGACAAATTTTCTCGCGGATAGAGTCGATAGACATATCTGGAGTAATAACAAGCAAATATGTACCTCGTTAATAGAAGATAAGTGATTAATAAACCTGGTAAATAACACCCCCATAGGAAAAGGAGCCCAAAAAGACGTAAATACTAATTATTGGCAAGAAGCAATGTTAGAAAAAGCAGTAAAAGACATTGCTGAATGAACTCAGAGAAGTTCTATCAAGAAATTTCAACAAAATTAAATCCTCCACCTCGCATCAAAATCCCTACATTGTCTCCTCAGAAAACCCAACCTAATTGCTCTCCTTTAAGAAAGTAACGAAAGAATAAAGGGTTGCCCAACCCCAAATTCTTCAAAATACGGTTCACAGAAAAGGAGGGGAAGACAGTAAAATAAAAAGAAGGATACCTGTTCGTCCTCAATGGATTAAGGAGTAGAGAAGGCGGTAGTCTTTTCGAGCGAAAGGAAGGCGGAAAGACCAAAATGGCGTTCTTCTCCATCTATGAAGAAAAAAGGGAAAAGAGAAAGAAAGTAGGAGGAGTTGGAAATTTTTCCTAAAAAAAATAGATTATATCCTTCTACCTCAATCATATAAAATAAAAATGATGATGAGAGAGGGAGTCTTTACACTGCATTTTCCTTGAAAATTTAACCGTCGCATTACTTTTTTCCACACGACAAGACGTTTATGACGTTGATAAAGGAATAGTTCTCCCATCGAAGCGTCTAACAGAAGCTAACAGTACACGCTTCTGGACCTTGGGGAGGAGTAGCTGATAGGGACCAATATTAGCCCTGCTACGTGGCTGCCTCCAATGCTGACTAGATTTGCATCCCAGAAGCTTCGAGTGCCACTCAACGCGCAGATGCTACATGTCGTACAGAAGCTACATGGTCCTGCACAGATCCCTCCCGTGCAGAAGCTATCCCAGATCCATCAGCATCTGCTAAGGCGCAGGGACCTACCGAACACGCAGTCCGCATGACTCTACGTACCATAGGGTGAGGACCACTAAATTAATGACGGAGGGAATCTTGTCCCCCTAGAAATTCCTTTCCTATCCTCCCTATACAGGTACATTCACCTTTTCACCCTTTTCACACCTATAAATAGATAGTGATTTCACCACTCTGAGGTACGAGTTCTACACTTCTCAATACTGTTTCATTGACGTTCTTCCTTAGAGTTTTTGGTACTCTTACTGACTTGAGCGTCGGATATTCTTTCCGGAGGAACCTCCCCCTTTGTTCCTCCGGTTCTGTTTTGCAGGCACTCGGCAGCCTCGAACACGGAATTTGAAGGTATAATCCTCATCACTACTCGAGAACAAGTGGAAGAACACCTTGCGTTAACCATTTCATCCTCCATTCTTCCCCGTTATATCTCGTCTTTTGTGAATAAGGTCGGATGGATAGTTTGGACGATTTGCGTTTTGCCTCTATCTCAATCCCCTTTCAAGGAGGAGTGATGTACTGGTGAAATTGAACTGAGAAGATTGACGCCTTGTGTTGATTCTTCCTTTATCTCTGTTTGTGATCATTTGTACATGAATATTCCTTATCAAATCTGTAAATATGACGAATAATTGTATAAATTGTTGTTAATCTTTGACCCGGATCTAACACAGTTATTTTCCCTGCAAAGTTTTCCTTCGAGATTCGACATAGGGTTTTTACTTACTAAGTGCTAGGGTAGATTTCGTTCTATTGCGAACACTTTTTAGTGAAACAAATTTTGGCGCCGTTGCCTGGGAAAACTTTAGGCTATTTAATTGTGTATTATTTTTATTTGTTTTATTTAATTGCTTTCTGGTTTGATTTCTTTTCCCTTCCACTCGGTGCGTTTAATTCGTTTGTTGAGTGTTGTGTATGCAAGGTCGTCGAAGTCTCTAAAGGAAGTTGACACCTCACATCGATGACATCAATAGGAGAAGACGCTCTTAACCGCGACGAAGGAAGAAGAAGACGAGAGTTTGAAGCAATGGCAAAAAAGATGGGAGATTTCGCTCGTCCCACCTTCACCGCCACCACGTCGGCAATTGTCCTAACCACCGAGGTTAGGAATTATGAGCTTAAACCGCACCACTTGGCTTTGCTCCCTACTTACTACGGGCTGCCCAACGAAGATGCTCTCACGTTCATTCGCGAATATTGCACGATGGTGCAAAATTTTCCATTGGGAGAGCTTACGGAGGACGACTTGAAGATGAAGTGTTTCCAATATACGTTGAAGGATAGAGCAAAGTCATGGTATCTCACTCTCCCGGCAAACTCTCTCACAACTTGGAATGCGGTGTGCGAGAAGTTCATGATGAAATACTACCCCAACCGCAAGACACAAGAGGTGCGATCGAAGATCATGAATTTTACTCAAGGAGCTGATGAGCCTTTTCATGAGGCTTGGGAGAGATTCCAAGAATTGTTGCAGCAGTGCCCTCACCATCAAATGGCGTCCGAGATGCTTTGGCAATATTTCTACGATTCTCTAAATCAAACTTGCCAATGCATGGTGGATAGCTCAGCCGGAGGAAACACTGGAGTGAAGACGGCTGACGAGTTAAGGATGATCTTTGAGACTCTTGCTACAAGCTCTCAACAAAAGTCGTCTCGGCCGAGGAAGATGGAGGCTAGTGTGGTCACTATTAGCCCGGGTTTGACGAAGCAAATGGCCGATATGATGAGGGATCTACAAGAACTCAAGATGAAGAGTCCACTTACACCTTCGGAGCCTTGTGGCTTGTGTGGACTAGTTGGCCATGTCATCGATAAGTGCACTAGGAAGGTCGAGCTTACTTACGAAGGAGGAGCCGAAAGTCTACGCTGCACAAGGATACCCACCACCACCATATGCTCAACAATTTCCTCACCAACAACTATTCTACCCTCCCCAACAGTCTTACTATCCACCGCCGCCACAGTTCTACCCACCTCCGCCTCAACAATCTCCACTTGATGAGGCTAGTTTCGCCGCATTTATGCATGAGAGCAAGTTGGCCCGTGAAGCGCAAGATGCCACGATTAGACGCCTTGAGACCACTATGGGGCAGATTTTTGGAGCAGTTAATGAGTTAAAGAAGCTATAAAATGGGAAGCCTAGCCAACCCAAACAAGCTCATGCCTTGACAGTCATTGAAGAGGAGCAAGACAAAGGAAAGAAGTGGGGAAGTCACACCGTGGCTGCCATCAAAGCAAGCCAACAACGTTCTCACACCTCACTTACCTCAGCTGGCCATCTCTCATCTCTACCGAAACAAGGTGATCCCGGAAGTTTCAAATTAGATGTTATTTTGGATAATGGAGATAGTGTGCCGGGTATGTTGGATTTAGGGGCAGCGGTGAACTTGATGCCATACTCGATTTTTGAGAGAATGGGTTCGAGGGATCTTAAACCCACCAATTTTTGCATCGAGTTAGCCGACGGTTCTTTGAGTCATCCCTTGGGTATTGTGGAAGACGTTGCATTACTTGTGAGAGGAATTCGAGTTCTCGCCGATTTTGTTGTTCTTGATATGGGGCGAGGAGCTAGGAGTGAGAGAGGTCATCTTCTCTTGTTAGGGCGAACTTTCATGGCTACTACTCAAACTCGAATCGATGTTGGATCCGGCACTTTGAGCATGACCGGTGTAGGAGGTTCGGTAACTTTCTCAATTTTTGATAATTATTATTCTAGTTCTAATTCTTTTATCCAAACATGCTCGTATGTGCATATTACTAATGATTTGGATGAGAAAAAGATTGAGGAGAATTTTCAAGTTGCTATGCATGAGGAAGAAGCAATTATTGATGAGTTTTTGAGCAAATTGGATGAGGAAGAGATAGTGGAGGAGTTTTTGAGCAATGTGCAAGGCATGGAGGATCACAATCGTCATGTGGAGGAGTTGGTTTTGAGCTCACAACAAGAAGAAATCATGGACAACTTTCTTGTCAATCTCAACGAGGAAGCCCTTTTTGTGGAGGATCCATCATCAAGTATTGAAGATCATGATATTCCTCACATGGATTTTCACACAAGTGTGGGGGAGATAAGTGTCCAAGATAACCCACTTTTCGAGTTTCAAGCCGAAGAGAAAGAAGAGTCCACCTTTGCACCGAGAATCGCCTATGGATGGTTAAAGACATTGCTCGTTGCAACAGATTTTGGATGAGAATTTTTGTATGTCAAGCTAATGACATTAAACAAGCGCTTGGTGGGAGGCAGCCCACGTAAAAAAAAAAAAAAAAAAAAAAAAAAAAAAAAAAAAAAAAAAAAAAGAATAGAGTAGGATTTAGATTAGATTTTAGTTAGTTTTCGTTTTTGTTTTTAGTTTTTTGTGCAGGGGTTCGGGAGTAAGAGATGTAATGTGGATGAGTGTCCAAAGCTATGGACGAGCGCCCACTTTGGACAAAGTCAACATCGGGCAGAAACAGGTGTTGGACGACCGTCCAACTCATCCACCATGCCACTCGCCCAAAAGTTGGACGAGCTCGTCCAACAATGCACTTTGTCTCCCACCACTTCCCGTCACTGTGTCTGTTTTGAGTCGCCACTCGCTCGTCGCCGGCAGCACCGAGACCTTTCCACCCTCTTTAGCCATATTGTTGAGTCTTTGTTAGTTTTGTTTTGAGTCTTTTGTGTCTTTTATTTCATTTTTGTGTTTTGTTCGGGTTTATGCTTTTTGTGTTTGTTTTGTAGGTTGCCAACCTGGAGTCTCTCGGGATTTTGAGTTGCTCATCGTCGTCATGTGATAAGTTCTTCTATCCTTTTCTTTTTATTTTCTTACAATGGGGACATTGCATAATTTTAAGTGTGGGGGAGGGTCTTTCGAATTTTTCACATGACTTGTTTCGTTTTTGTGTTGTCTTTTATGTGTTTTTGTATGATCGAGTCTTTTTGTTATCCCCACTTTAGAAAGTTTTTTGTGATTGAGTAAACATGATTAACGTGGTCCCTTTGAGTTTGAATGACATGATGACATGATATGATATTGGAGTTGTCGAACTTAGATTGTCGAAACTAGGATAGCTCTGAAGTTGACTTGCGATAGTGTGATAGTTTGTGAATAGTCGTGGGGCATGTTCTTGTTTCGTAATATGAGGTGAAAAACTTTTGATTCGGATTATGAGTGAATTGCATTGAAGGGTTGATGTATATTTGATCTTAGCTTACTTCCCTACTTGTATAAAAAAAATGTGGTTTATTGTGAAAAGAGTTGATAGGATTATGCTCCTCTTACTTGTTACGTATGTAAATACTAGAGTAATGAGCATGGAAAACCACATGAAAAGGCTTCGAGAGACCCTCGAATGATTAAATTTCATGAACTATATCCTAGATGATACTCGTACATGTGATAAATGTAGTGTTCGTAGGTACTCTACTCCTCTTGACGATGAGTACGGGAAACCGCACTAGGATGCTCGATGAGACCCATCGATGATTAAACCTAGTGAACTACGTACCAAAACGTTCGCTTTCATGGTAAAAAAAAAAAAAAAAAAAAAAAAAAAAAAAAAAAAAAAGAGAGAGAGAGAGAGAGAGATTATGTGTGTGCTTTGAGTTGAATAAAAAGGGAAGTAGGCTAAGGGATTAATATGTTGACAATTCGAGGCTTGTGAGATGTGTGATATATCGAAAGTCGGATCCTCATATTTGAGTCGAGTTAACGGGACACATGATTGTTCGTATTTGATTGTGCATTTGCTCGTTGATATTAGAGAGATCTAGGTTTTGATTTGACGAGTTTGACGATACCTACTTCGTGTTGTTGAGTTGATTGAAATTGGGTTGATTGTGTTGAATATGTTTGCTTGAGGACAAGCAAAGTTCTAAGTGTGGGGGTTTTGATTGGTGTCTAGTTGCTAGGTTTTTAGTCATCTTTTCGTGTCCGTTTTCCTTTAGTTTTTGTGTGTTTTCGTTGTTTGTGGCTATGATTTGGTTGCTTTGGAGTTTTTGGTAGTGTAGGATTAAAAGGGTGGAAACGAGAAGAAAACGAGAAGAAAGAAGCATTATATCGAAGAGGGGTTAGATATGAGCACGTAGGCGAAAACGGAGGTCAATTTGGAGTTTGGACGAGAAAGATACGACCGAAACAAGAAAGGCGCGTGCAATAATCCAGAACCAAGAGTTGGACACCCGTCCAGAACTTCTGGATGAGCGTCCAAGCTGTTGCAGCCATTTTTCCAGAAACGAGAGTTGGACGACCGTCCAAAATGTTTGGACGATCGTCCAGATCGACGGATTTTAAGTTGTTTCCTTGTTTAACTAGGTTTTTATACCTAGTATAAATACTATTGCTTTAGGTCGAATTTAGACAATCTTTACCTTTGTTTTAGCTTTAGTTTTCAGCATTCAAATACTTTAGTTTAGTTTTCCTTTGTTCGATCCGGATCGCTACTTCGTTCTTCAAATTAATTCAAGTTTTTATTTAGTTCCTGTTCTCTCGTTTTCGCATTCAATTCGTAAGTTCTTTATTGCTTTCTTTGCTTGATTTATTGCTTTCGTAATTTTTAGATTTAATTCTTAAGTTCTTAGTTTAATACGTTCGTTCTTTTCAATTTCTTAGTTTAGATTCGTTTTTCCATAGTTTTTGTTCCTTTGTTTTTCCAAGTTTTCGTAGTTAGATATATTTGCTTAGTTTTTCAGATTTACTTTTACAAGTCTAGTTCGTTTCTTAATTGCTTTTGTTCTTGTTTATTTTCTAGATTAGTTAGTTCGATTTATTATTTGTTTTCTAGATTAGTTTATTTACTTGCTTTGATTTAATTGCTTATTTACTTTCTTGCCTAGGATTTAAAACAAAAACCCAAAACAAATTCTTTTACTTGCTTTCTTAGATTTTAGGTTAGTTTAGGACTGTTTTACTACACAGTTATTTGCCCTGCAAAGTTTTCCTTCGAGATTCGACATAGGATTTTTACTTACTAAGTGCTAGTGCTAGGATAGACGTTCTATTGCGAACACTTTTTAGTGAAACAACTATTGTAATAATAAAATGGAACGAGATACCTAGAAGATGAAATATTACACAACAGAAAGAAAAATGCAGCAAAATAGATTAAATATATATTCAAAGTACATATATCATAATTTTCACCCTTTCTCAACACCAAAATACAAAACGAATATTAATTAATTCTTGTTAGCATTACTTTTGATGAATTTTGCCAAAAGTTATGTACATTGCATGCATGCATATGCTTTCTTCTCTTAATTTGAAACTATACCTATAAACTATACTCACCAAATTCGACTAATGAAAATTAATTAACGACAATGCGGCATAACGCTTTCACGGCGTCCGAACAAGGCCGTCGTCGATCGCGTAAACCTAATAATTAAGCTTGACAAACTAACCTGTCCAGCAGCTGTGTTTCCACGTTGAGAATTATCACAAAGAAGTTTGCCACAAACCATGCAACATCTGTTGATTTATTATATAGCACGTTACATGCACAAAACAATATAACAATCATTCAGTTTACAAACAATTATTTAATTTAAAAGAATATAAAATTTAAAAAAAATAAAAACAACCACGATTAATTTAACGGCGAACTTACGTGAAGCCGTTAATGTAGTACGTTGGAACCATTCTGCAGCAGCTTGAACACCCCATCTGTTAGAATCGTAATACAAAAATATGGACAGAACCGAGGCTAGAGTTAGACTCTATCTACGTAAGACAATATGGCTCTGATATAGTGCAATCGGACTATAGCAATTGTCTCCAAGATACAACGGTTCTTCGTTCTCGAGTTGTTGCACTACAAGTCGAGAATCCGTCGAACTACTCGAATATCGAGACTATGTAAGGAAAGGATGAAAAAGAAGGATAAAACGAGATGAGAGATTTGATCTTCGTTTTGGTGTGTTGGATCATTCTGTGGAGGGCTCTATTTATAGGAGATAGGTGGCTTTCTATGAAGGGGTGCTTAGATCTGGACCGTTCGATCAAATCTTGATTGACGGCCCAGATCAGCTGAACAGAATCAACACAATGGTTCGGCCCCTCCATGAACCAAACCGCGCCTGGCTCGTGCCCGGCACAAGCCTCGTCGAGTCACGGGCGTGTGCTCGACACGCGCTCGTGCCCCTTGGTTCGGACCCTTTGGGTGACGTGCACGGCTACGGCTGAGGCGGACGGTGCTTCCGCGTAGGCCTTTGATTTTAGCCCAAAAAGGCTAAGCCCAATCCACCACTTGAGGAGTATATTTAATTATTCTTCACATTTGAGCCTTGACTTATATATGAGTCCATACTTCTTTGTTTTTCCAATGTGAGACAAATTCCCACTCAAATTTTACTTATTAATTGCTCATTCACTTTGAACAATTAAAAGTTAAAACACCAAATTCCAACACCATCATCAATATCATCTTTTTCTGTTGGATGTTAGGGTTTAGGTGCGAATCGTAACGGCGTTTGTTATCTGTACTTCAATCAATGCAAAGATAATGGGATGGTCTTCGTCTATATATATTGGTAGCTTTAGAATGAATATGTAGAGAGAGAGATTTGCTTCCTTATGTATATATAGAAATACTATTCACATATAGAAACATATATTAAAAAAAATTATACCATATTCGATTTCGAAATATCAAGACAAAAGGCAAAACTAATATTATTATTTTAGTTATAATAGAAACATATATTAAAAAGAAATTATACCAAATTCGATTTCGGAATATCAAGACAAAAGGCAAAACTAATATTATTATTTTAGTTATAATAGAATGATCCTTTTTTTTTACCATCAATTTTATCAATATTTTCATCATACATTAATAACGTACCGGCGTGTATTATTCTAAGATTTATTATCTTCATCAAATGGTCAATGAAATATAGTATTATCCATTATATATGTATGGGATTTCCAATTTTTTTTTTTTTAAACAAAATGACAATTTTCGAAAATTTCGGTATTGGTAAATTTTAATGCATTTGCATATTGTTATTTAAAATAAATTTATACGTATCACTTTTAATTAAAAATAAATTGCCGCACGAGTCAACGTTCTAGTTAATACATGAAAGAAGTATTAGATAATAATTATAAATAAGGATAGGCTTGTCCTTCAGTATTGGATTTATGGTAATTAACACATTTGATCCAGATCAAATGCATCCAAATAGCATCACTCTAAATTATGTAATGGTTGAATAGTTGAAAACAAGAATATAATCAAAGTAAAATTTCTCATTTTGTAAATTTACACAAAATGTTTTCTCCAGCACTTGTTCTCTTATTGCAAGATCAGAAGAACAACTACACATATCTTACAACCAAAATGAATATGCTAAAACATAATCAATATAAACAAGAGAGCAAAATTCCTAGCATGGTTAAGACTAACCATAGTACAACATCTACAGGTTCGATTCTTGCACGTTCTAGCTCATATCAAACAATGTAGACAACCTCATTTCGGAGAGCTCATGTTCGACTCACAAATGGTTGCAAGTTTCTTTTGAAGATCCGGCTTGTTAGCCCCCACGAGTTTGTCCAGTTGTCGCCCGTCTTTCAAGAAAAAGAACATCGGAGTTGCTTTGACGTTCCATGTAGCACTCAATTCCTACAACATATATAATAACTAGAGATCAATTTTATCATATCATAAAACATATTTTCAAAATCAAGAAAGTATGCAATAGCATTAGGCCGTTAGGATTATTTCCGTTCTTGAATTCAAGAAAACTTACAGCTAAGTCATCGACATCAACTGTTAGAAACAAAACAGATGCATATTTGTCTGCAAGTTCAGAATAAGCTGGTGCTATCTGTCTACAAGGGCCACACCATGATGCACTAAAGTTCACCACCACCTGTTTCAGAACACGACGATGCATATGAATTTTTTTCCTAGTGATTTCAAGACAGGCATATTGCCTGATTAATTTTTTCTCGAGAGAAACTTACAATTTTGCCATCTTCTTTCGCTTCTGATGTCTCTTTTTCCCACTTCTCCATGGTAGTTATAAGATGGACATTTCCATGTGCAAGCTCGGGCTTGGCATCATGAACAACACCTCGTTTGCATGACTTCAGTATACTAAGAGCCTATACAATACATTTACATTTAAAGATCATAACAAGCTTGTATCAGTGATGAGAATATAATCAATGCAATTTGAAGTAATTAATTTATAACTCTTTCACAAACAACTAAAAATGTCAATTGCAACAAAATCTAAACTTAAATCAAACATAAAAAAATATCGATTACCTTAGTCCAGCATTGTCCCATCCATTCTCGGGTGAACCCCGGTGTAAAAACTACACCGGTGCCCTATAATCACAAACATAGATTTTATATCATCTCTAGATAAAAGGTAATTAGGGAAAAAAGAAACAAATCAAAACCATCACAACACGTATATACATGCATGTCTATTTATGTCTAGTATTGTTAGCATATATAGAAATTTTCTACCATTTTTCTGAAAAATCATTGTCTACAACAAAATTACATGAGCGTTGTTGCAACCATCATCTATCTTTCTTCTAAGCAAAATGAATAATAACTTAAATATATCTCTCATGTTTGAGTGTGTTTATTTTGGGAATGTAAACAAATAATTTAGGGATAATCTCAGGTGGGATCCTCTGTCCCGAAAATGGTGTCTCATTTGTGACTTATTCTCAAAACTACGTAGTGCGTAGTTTTGAGAATGGGTTGAATTAAACTAAAATACTAATAACTCAAAACTACGTAGTTTTGAGAATGGAATACAAATGGGACACCATTTTCGGGACAAGGGATCTCATCCGTGGTAATCTACATTAAACTTTGATAAGCTCATAATCTATCACAAACATATTCAAATATTTTATCAATCTAAAGCTCACTACAGATGTTTATAACTTGTATAAATTGATCTTAAAATGCAGCAAACACTGTATTCTTGAATTAATGTTGATGAACCCTAATTTTCTTTCAAATTCTGAGCCTAAATTAAATATTATGGACGCTGCTTCTTTATCCAGAACATAATATATAAAAAAATTCATTTATATGGAAAAATAAGATATAAACCCGAATCGTGATCAATGTTTCGAATATATTGAATTCATCAATACATTATATGCACAAAATCGTCAAGGTTTGAGATTGAACTCCAACACTAAAATACTTTGTTGATATTTAGAGAATTTGAATAAATTATATTATAAATAATTGTTCATCGTCATAAGATTGGTTCGATGATCTATACTTGAAACATGAACCATATACACATGATAGACGAATCGATCAATGATGGGAAATTACCTTGTTATTATGAGATTTTGGATGGAACAACATTGGGAATTCTTCAACGAAAATGAGATGCCCAGGTGAAAAAAAGGCAGAGAAAAACTGAAGAAAATGGAATCGAAGCTTGCGGTTCAAGGAGAAGGTAGGAAAAAGGAAAAAAACTAATCGTAAAACAACCCAATCATATTTTGAAGGATAAGTCTAGTATTTGGAAGTTATTTTTATTTTCCATGAAAATTTCATTCCTTATCGTATTTAATCCTAAATTTGATAAGTTATCTCCACCCAAAAAAATAAAAAAATATAGATGGCATTTTACTGAAATACTAATATGACACTTTGTTGGTAACAAGTGTCACAAAAAAAATATTTAATATGAAATTTTCATCTATTACTACATTGGCATAGATGACATTTAAAAAATATCATTATACATAAAATATAACAATAACTATTTTAATATGTCACTTTTAAGTGTCCTTAAAAGCCAATTTTCTACTAGTGAAACACTACAAGAAATTGAAGATTTACCCACACATGAATTAGCCACACATAATTATGTGTGGTAATTTAGCCACACATAGGTTTAAAATGTGTAGGTAAATCAAGAGGACGCATTTTATTCATATTTGACATTTAATATGTGTGGGGAAAAGAAATTATTCGCATTTAGAGTTTCATAGTAATTTTGCTTTCTATTTTCTACATAGATAAGTTATTAAAATTATTTTATACATATCGACGTGAAAAATTAGTGTAATCATTATCCACACCATAATGTTAACTGTGTGGTTAATGATTTGTATTATTTGCAATATTATCGACATCCAATATTTTACACCAGAGCATCGAGCCACGTATAGAGTATAAAATTAATTTTGTATCTAATTTTTATTAACAATTTTAATTTAAAAATTGTATATATGCTCATGTGGAAATATATAAACCACGTCATGAAATTTTGAATGCACGTATCTAACTACAATTTCAAAAATTATTTTTAATTATCTATTAATGACCCACGTTCTTTTTTTATTGAGACACGTTCTTTGAAAAAATAGGAAAATAAAAGCCTCAACATATTTTATAATGTATTTAGTTTTAATATTATTTTATAATAATTGTCAATTAACAAATGTTATCTCGCATTAAAAAATCCACATAATCTTCTAAAATTGTTATTTATGCTCAAAGTTTATTATTATTATTATTATTATTATTATTATTATTATTATTATTATTATTATTATTATTATTATTATTATTATTATTATTATTATTATTATTAATCAATACCTATTTCCTGCATAAAATTAGGAAGAAATTAAAATTGAAATAAAAGTGAAAATTTCTCTTTCACCCACTTAAACAAAAACGAAAAAAATCAAATATAACTGGATACCCGCTCTTTTGCTTACCTCAACGCATGATATTTACTAACAATTTTAAAATTTGAATCGCTTATTCTTCTAGTTTCCCCAAGTTTCTACGCAAATCCATATTTCTTCCTTTGTTTTTCTTTTCCCGAATAAAGTCACTGAATGTTTAACTCTAATTACCACCATCAACAACTCAACATCCATGGTGACAAAAGAGGTGAAGGCAAATGCATCGAACGGTGGTGGAGAAAGCTCAGCATGTACAAATACGAATTCCTCCTCAGAATTATCCTTGAATCCGGCAGCGACAAGGACATCTACTCACCGCAGAAGATCTTCGAATGATGCGATGCGGCTGCGAGGATATCTCCAAGAATGTAAGCTAGCAACTTCCCTTCTCGTTGTAAATCCCTTTAATCGATTCTCTCCTTATTCTTTTCGTTTATGTTTTTTTGGTGAATAGTTATTTTATGTCTCTCTTATTCTCTTCCTTATGTTTTAATTGAATAATTAATCATTAATTAATACTAGTAATTCTTATTTTTTGCAGCAACGATTAATACTACAGAAGAAGGAGAAAGGAATATGTCAAATAGTATGAATTTAAGTTTCCTCCCGTTCGATACAATCTTGGTCGGGGAAGCTATTGAAACAGGAATCATGTCAACGAATCGCTTTTTAATTGTGTTTCTGGGATTTTTCTTACTGTATATGAGAGCACCCTTTTCTAGCTCTTTTTTGCTTACACTAGACAGAGAATCTAGTATTAAGTATGTTCGTGTCAACTTGTGACGAGCACAATAGTTTTGATAAATCATTTGTCTTCTTTGATCTTTTGTTCATGTTTAATAGGTTTGGGATCACTTTATATGGACAAGTTATATTTTATTGATTATATGTTATCTTCAATTTATGATAATTACGAATCACTTTTATTAATGTACAGATACTATGAATATGTATTGTCTCAACACACATAAATTATTAATCTATAATTTACAACAAAATAATAATTCTATATTATTAAGTAACAAAATATATAATTACTTTAGTTACACATAAATGAATTATTTAGCCACACATACAAAATTCCACGTGTCAATATTGAAAACCACGTCATCATGAGATTAATTTCCACGTCACCATTAAATTTTGACAGAAATATATTTAGTGACACATATGATACATATTTAGAGACAAATATATGTGTAGGTAAAAAAATGAGTTTTCCCCACTCATATTTATAAGTGTGGGTAAAAACTTTTATTGGCGAGAAGATAGCGACACATGCTAACACTTAACTTATGTGTGGAGAAATGTCGATTGTCACACATGATCATACTTTCAGCGACACATCCATGTGTGGCAAAAACTCGAATTTCTTGTAGTGATGGTTGTTGTTTATGCTTTGAATGTTGCTGAGCTGAAGCATGATTTATGGAGATTTATTGCCTCAGAGATAGCCAAGAAACTACTGATCCTCTGTTAGTTGGAGGAGACTTTGACACAGTTTACGAATCGAAAATAGATTTCAAGGAAATTCAGTTACAGAGGAAAATATAAAGGATATTGCTGAGTGTTTACATAGAAATGATCTTATTCCTCTGAGAATGGTTGGTAATGCTTATACTTGGTGTAACAATTACCTATGTTGCTCGGACTCGGGTGCCGGTGTCGGACTCGGGTGCCGGTGTCGGATACGGTGTGGGAATGTGATACGAACCCGTAAATTTTCAAATTTTAGCATACGGGGACTTGGCTGTAAAGGATCCAAATTTAGGATACAGGTGCAGGGACATGTCCAAATAATTTAAATTTATAAATTTCTATTTGTTATATATGATTAAAATTAATGTAAAATATGTTTATATTATTTTAGTATAAATTGATGCCAAAATATTACCTTTTCCATATATATATATAATTATAGAGGATGGATCATATAAAAATAAGTCCTGGTGTGAGAAATAGGAATAGATCTGGACCATTGATCTTGATTTGATCTGTGGTTGTAATTGATTTAAGCATGATTATAAGGTATCATAAGCATGAATTTGTACATTAAAAAGCATAATGGTGTTGTAAGCATACATATATACTGACTTAAGCATGATTTTGTATAGTTTTAAGCATCTTTCTCATTTTCTCACGTAAGAATTTATTTGCACACGAACCACTCCCTATAATTATATATACATACTTGTATATTAGTACATATAAAAGGTAGTTATATAACTTATATGAGGGAAAATTAATAGTGGTTTTATATTTAAGGGGGCAATGTAAATTTCTAAATTTACCATATTTAATAGTATAATATTTATGTTAAGATAAAAAGTCAAAGTCAAAAGTCAAATACGCAAAAACCCTACTCAATCCTAAAAAAGATAAGGATATTCAGTCGCCATTAAGGTATGGCTTTGTCCCTTCATCGCCGTCCGCCGTGTCCGCCGGGTGATTGGCGGATCCGACTCGGATTCCACACCCGGATCCGTGTCGTACCCGACGTACACGGGTACTCTTCCAAGATGGTGCAGCTAGAATTCTATGTTTGCTAGACAGATGTCTTGGTAATTGCTCTTGGTTCAGTGAGAATAGCTCAGTAGTTGTTGAGATTCTTCGAAGGAGGATTTTTGATCACTGCCTGCTATCTCTTCATCGCGATCTTGACTTTGGGATCATAATGTCTTCTTTTTAATTTTGTAATGCTATTGCTAATCACGATGATTTCAAAAGTATTTTGGAGGAGAATTGGGTAACAGTTTATCACCATAATTTTCTTTTGAATATTAAGTATTAACTTAAGCATTCGAAATGGCTTTTTTCAAGAAGATAAATACATGTTATCTTCTAAGTATCTGTTGGGAACCCCTTGCAGCTTGATTTTGATGATGTTTATCGAAACCACACTTAGGCATATTTTACTTGTTTAGGGTCAAGGCCGATAGATCGACCTGCTACCTGTTAGTGCAGGTCGATGCCCTCTAAAGTTTAGAATCAAGTTCGATCCACCCTGTAAGAGTAAGGTCGATGTATCGACCTGCCTCAATTGGATCGAGCTGGATCATCAGCCTGTCTATCGACCCTCCTTATCAAGCTTCCAGCCCGCCTTGACTTAGAAGATTTCAAGAGCTGGATTATCAATCAAGGTCGATGCTCCGCCTTCATGGAGCGTCACGACCTGATCCTTGCCACGTCGAGTGCCAGCAAGGACGAATATTCCTAACGGCTAGAAGTGAGTCAGCTTCCAACGGCTAGTGCCACGTCAGCCTGACTCCAACGGCTAGTTTTTCAAAACTGCCTATAAATACTTCAAGCCATATCGGTTTCAAGTACGGGAAACACAAGTTATCAACGCCATATCTCTGCCCAAATCTCTCTCAAAGCTCATATCCATTCAAGTGTTCGAAATCCGATTAGTTTCCCAAACACTTGACGAAGAGAGGTTTCCGATTCCGATAAACACCACAACGACGAAGCGTTCACTGCTGCTTGTCGATTGTTCAACAGCTTCTTCTCCGACTTGTTCGAAGTTAGAAAGCTTGTCTTTATTTTCGCCATTATAGAGTTAGTCAAGCTCTGTAAAAGCGTAAGGTTGTTTGTACGGTTCAGTACAAAGGTTGTAAGGGTCACGACCCAAAACTCGTGTCTAGATATTTTCAGGTTAGATTGTATCTAGAACTGATACTCAGTCAGTATAAATAAGAGAGAGGTTGAATCCAAAGGTAAAGGGATTCTCAGGTCGAGTCGACCTGACGTGGACGTAGGAGGGTTTCTCCGAACCACGCTAAATCGCGGTGTATCTCACTCTCTCTCTCTCTCTTTATTTATCGCCCTTATATTTTATCATCAAACTGACTAGCATCAACCTGCATATCTGCATCAACCTGCTACTGTTCTATCAGCCTTAAGATTTTTCAAAGAGTAAATCAACCTCCACCAACTTCCGCATTAACAACAGTTTGATAAATCAAGCTTGATACCATACGAGCTTGATAGATCAAACTGCCTCTGATAAGGTCGACCTTGACAATCGACCTGCAGATCGACCTGATTTTACAAAAGTCAAAAACGGTTGGTTATTGGTGTATTCCCCCCCCCCATACACCAATTACTCTTTCCCGGGACCAACAAGTGGTATCAGAGCAGTGGTTCTTTTGACCGCTGCTTTGCATACTAAAAGTTCTTTATCAAATTTTTGGTCATTTTGAACCGATCCTTAGAAAAATCTTTTCATTCATTTCATATCATATTATATTGCAATGGAGGCTTCTCTTCTCAGGGTATGTGAAGCTTCTCCATTCAAGGCTATGAAGATTGGAGTTTTCGAATTAAGATGTGTCTCAAGGCACATCACGTCCTCATGTGGGATATTATCGAGAATGGCCCCTCCCCCATATATGCAACAAAGATTATTGTGGATGGTACATCCCCCGGGGAGGCTACGTACGAGAAAGTCCTCAAAAACCCTCGCGACTACTCAACCGAGGAAAGGAAAGAGGCCGGTCTCGATGATTACGCCAAGGGACTCATCTCCAGCACCGTGAAGGGCGTCTACCTGGCCAAGATCCGAAATCTTGAAACGGCCAAAGAAATGTGGGACACCCTCCGGTCCATCAGCCTTGGCTCAGAGGAAATGAAGGAGAACAAGCTGTCTATGGCGTGCAGCAAGTTCGATGACTTCAAGATGGTTTCGGGTGAAACCATTGAAGCAATGAAAATTCGCTTCACCGAGATCATTCTCGAAGTCGCTGCAATCAACCCATACAAATACACGCAGCGCGAGAAGAATCTCAAAGTGATACGTGCTCTTCCTGCAAATTGGCACGTATACGCCGCCATGCATCCAGCCCGATCAGATTTCAACTCCCTCACCACTGAAGACCTTTTTGACATTCTTGTCGGAAATGAGTATGAGATGATTCGCATCCATGGATCAACCCAGCCTTCCACCAGCAAGAAGGCTGATGAAAAGAACAAGGAGGTAGCCTTCAAGGCCGACTCAGCCCCAGCTGCTACCCCAAGTCCGATTGACGAATCCATCGTCAAGAAATTTGAGAAGATGACTCTCGACTATGCTCTAGCCGCTAGGAGAAATGAGAAGCTCCTAGGGAAGGTTGTCAAATACAAGAAATTCTACCGTGACAACAAACGAAACTTCTCAAACCGCAACCACGACCGCCCTGACAAAAAGGGAGAAGGTAAACCCTCAACCTTCAATTCTTCTAACACACCCGAGGGTGGTTGTTTCAATTGTGGCAGGCCAGGTCATTACAAGACCGACTGCCCGGATCTTACCAAGGCCGAGAGAGACGAGCTCCGTGCAAAGCGCGATAAGAAGCTCAAAGACCAACGAGCTGCAATGATTGCCGAAGAAACAAAGGAAGCTCACCTCTCGGATAGCTCGTCAAGTGATGACGAAGGATACATCGCTTTCGATGAAAGTGATAATGAAGAATGCTTCGTTGGAGAGCACAAACAAAACGAGGGATCTTCAAAGGTAGATCTTCAACCCATTTCACTTTCGTTTTCTGACGATGATTGTGCAGAAGAAGGTGATGAAGACCTATCCGAGGCTGTGTCTTGGGAAGAAATCAAGAAACAGCTCGACGATTATGCCGATCTCGTGGATACTCTTAAAGAGGTCGTTGAAGATAATGCTGAGCTTATGAACAAAAATGAAAAATACAAGCTAGCATTAGAAGAAAGAGTCTCTCCCTACGATGAAGAAAAGGAAAGGGAGATCGAAGCCCTAAAGTCAAAGGTTGACGAATTGACTTTACGAGTCAAGGAGTTCGATACCAGGGAGCTAGAGAAGAACGAATCCCTCAAGACCAAAGATGCCTAAATACACAGCCTTACATCAAAGTTGGCTGACTTGGTAATTCGACACGAACTCCTCGTGAAAAAGGAAGAAAAACTTCAACTCACCTTGAGTCAGTTGAAGAAAAGCGGAAAGAAATTAGAAGAGGTCCAATCCATGCAACGCAATCCGCGCGATCACTCTGGGATTGGATTCAGCGGAGAATCCAAGAAAAGCAAGGATAAAGATTGTGAGGTCAAGTTCGTTAAAGCACAGTCAAAATCAAAGAGTGTTCGGAAAGCCAATCAAGCTCTCCCTGACAAGATGGTCAAGCTGAAGAATCCAGTTCGACAACCCCAAGCCATCCTCTTAAAACAACAAAAGAAGGAACAGCCTGTTCCTCAAAAGAAGGAGAGTCGACCTGCCCAGCAACGTCGACCTGCCTATACCTACAAAAATCAAGCTGTTCAACCAAGGTGATACCAAGGCCAGTTCTATCAAAGGCCGTATCACCCTGAGTTCTTCCACCCGGATTATCAAGGGTGCTACTGCCACTACTCTCAACAGTCAAATTTTCAAGACTGGCAGTATCAACCTGGGTATTACGAAGAACAATATTATCAGCCTCGTCGCCCTCGCTCGAAGAAATCCAAGGCTCCCAAATCCAAGACCGCCACTGCCTCGTCCTCAGCCTCGGATAGAAGCAAACCGGCGAAACAAATTTGGGTCCCCAAGGCCGTTCCCGAAACCGATGTAGCACCCAATCTCAAGTGGGTTGCTAAGTTTAACTAATTGCAGGTCGGGAAGGCTCAAAGAAGGAGCCAAGCAGCTCGTGGAGCCGTATGGATCATTGATAGTGGATGCTCAAAGCACATGACGTGTGACAAAACGCTACTATCAAATTTTCAAGAACGAGACGGGCCACTTGTAACCTTTGGAGGAAATTCTAAGGGATTTACGAGAGGCCAGGGCGATCTAAAAGTTGGTAAAACAACTATTTCTAACGTTTCTTATGTTGAAGGTCTTAATCATAACCTATTCTCTGTGTCTCAATTATGCTCGAGTGGTAAACGAGTAGAATTCACCGCTAACAAATGTCTCGTGAAAAATGAGGAAGGAGAAACACTTCTTACCGGAGTTTTGCAGGATAAACTCTATATTGTTCAATGGACAGATTGGATAGAGACCTGCCTGGTCACAAAGGCTGATTCCGAGACAAGCTGGCTATGGCACAAGAGGTTGAGTCACTTAAACTTCAAGGCCATCAACAAGCTCGCACGCAACAAGCTGGTGAACGACCTGCCAGACCAAGTCTTCGATCGTGATCACATCTGCAGAGCCTGTCAAGCCGGAAAGCAAACAAGATCATCCTTTCCAAGCGTGACGGCACAAACATCAAATCGAATTCTTGAGCTTCTCCATCTCGACCTTTTCGGTCCAGTCACTCCCTTGAGTATAAACGGTAGAAAATACGCTCTCGTTATTATAGATGATTATTCTAGATTTACGTGGGTTATCTTCATGTACAAAAAGAAGGAGACATTGGAGAAGCTACCTGCGTTGCTGAGCAAACTGTGCAATCAAAAGGAGAAATCCATCATCTCCATTCGATCAGATCGAGGCACCGAATTTATCAATGCAATGATCGAAGAATATTGCACAAAGAGTGGGATTCATCATCAAACTTCAGCTGCACGCACACCTCAACAAAACGGCGTAGTGGAACGTCGTAACAGATCTCTGAAGGAAGCAGCTCGTACCATGTTGGATGAAACCAATCTTCCAAAGAAGTTTTGGGCAGAGGCCGTCAACACAGCCTGCTACACCCAAAACAGGTCGATCATCACGACCCGACATGGAAAGACTCCATACGAGCTGTGGAACAACAAGCTCCCCAGGTTAAAGTATTTTAAAGCTTTTGGGTGCTTGTGTTACATTCATAACAATGGGAAATCTCAATTAAAGACCTTTGATAGCAAGGCTGATCCAGGAGTATTTTTAGGATACTCAGAGGTTAGCAAAGCTTATAGAGTCTTTAATAAGAAAACCCTAGTTGTGGAGGTAACACCTCATGTTGTGTTTGATGAATCTACTTGTCTGTACAGAGAACCGAGTACAGGTACCGAACTACCCGCTGCTAACAGGCCGTCTAACTCCCCCATTGACGACCTGCTAGTATGGACTCCAAATGATTTGGAGGAAGAGGATCAATCTAATCCTAGGGTCACACAGCAAGGGGGAAGTGATGCAAATGATAATACGAGCTGTAATACATCAGCCGGACTTAACCAGGCTGATCCCCCTCCCTCAGTCCCCAAGACTGACGCTGTTCACGACCTTACATCCCAAATCGAGCAGCTCGATAACACAATGGAGCAGCTCAACATCCAGGCCGAACAGCAGCCTGATCAACAGCCCGAGCAACAGCATGTGCCCACTGATCAACCTTCAACTCATCCGGAGTTTGATGAACCCATTAATGAGCCCGAGCCAATCATTTCAAATGAAGAAAGAGCTCGACGCAGACGTTGGATCGATGCTCATCCAAAAGAACTCATTGTTGGGAACCCAACCCAAGGAGTGCGAACTAGAAGGACGATTGGTGAAAGTGCACTACTAAGTTGCTACCTCTCTCGAACAGAACCCAAAGATGCCTATGAAGCTCTTCAAGATGCTGACTGGATCCAGGCCATGCAAGAAGAACTCAATGAATTCAAAAGAAATGAAGTATGGTCTCTAGTGGATCGTCCTTATCATCAAGGCGTCATTGGAGTCAAATGGGTTTACAAGAACAAGAGAGATGAATCTGGAGAAGTTGTCAGAAATAAAGCCCGATTGGTTGCAAAGGGTTACTGTCAACAAGAAGGAATCGACTATGATGAGACGTTTGCCCCCGTTGCAAGATTAGAAGCTATATGGCTGTTTCTAGCTTATGCCGCTCATCAACGATTCAAAGTCTACCAGATGGATGTAAAGAGTGCGTTCCTCAATGGCATTCTCGAAGAAGAAGTCTATGTGGAACAGCCTCCTGGATTCGAGGAGGGTGATTCAAGCAAAGTCTACAAACTGCACAAGGCCGTCTACGGTCTTAAGCAAGCTCCTCGAGCTTGGTATGAGACGCTGTCATCCTTCCTCATCGAATCGGGATTCAAGCGTGGTTCAGTCGACAAGACGCTATTCACTATCAAAGTGAATGAACATATCCTTTTAGTACAAATTTATGTTGATGATATTATTTTTGGATCTAAATCTCCCATATTGTACGAAAAATTTGGTAACCTCATGACGGAAAAATACAAAATGTCTATGATGGGGGAAATGAATTTCTTTCTAGGGTTGCAGGTCAAGCAGTCCGATGAAGGAATCTTCATTAGCCAAACAAAGTACGCAAACGAGCTGGTTGACAAGTTTGGTGTCAAAGACAGCAAGCCAGTCAAAATACCAATGCTCTCTGGTGGGAAGATCGACCCGGATCCCCAAGGAAAACCTGCCAACATAACACAGTACAGGGGTATTATTGGTTCATTACTTTATCTAACTGCTAGTCGACCTGACATCACTTTTGCAGTTGGAGTGTGTGCTCGATTTCAAGCTAATCCGAAGGAATCACACTTGGAAGCAGCAAAGAAAATACTTCGATACATCAAAGGAACCACAAATTTAGGTCTTTGGTATCCTTGTGATGACAATTTGCAGCTTACAGGTTATTCAGATTCTGATCATGCAGGGTGCAAGCTCGATAGGAAATCTACCTCGGGTACTTGCCATTTTCTCGGAAATAAGCTGATTTCGTGGTTTTCAAAGAAACAAACTTCAGTAGCCACCTCCACCACAGAGGCCGAGTACATGGCCGCAGGAAGTTGTTGTGCACAAATCTTATGGATCAAACAACAACTCAAAGATTATGAAGTTGAAGTCAGTGAAGTGCCTATATTCTGCGATAGCTCGAGTGCCATCGCCATTACTCAAAATCCAGTTCTTCATTCAAGATGCAAGCACGTGGATATTCGACATCACTTTATTCGTGATCACGTGGAAAAGAAGAACGTGGTTATTGAGAAGATACACACTGACATTCAACGAGCTGATATTCTAACCAAACCTCTAGCCGAAGAAAGATTCAAAATGCTATGTGGAAAGCTAGGGTTATTAAATGTTGAGACATCAGGCCATTCATAATTGAACAGCCCGTTATCATACGAACAGGCCGCTTCAGTCAACAGGCCGTTTTCTCTCTTTCCCGGGACCAAACGGGACCAACAAGACAAGCAGGCCGTTCGTGATCTATGCTGGACGATTTCCTCCCAACAGACTGGTTCTAAGTAATAAGGCCAACATTAAGGGGGAACAGGTCGTCAAATTCTCAACAGGCCGTGTCCATCATCAGGCCGTATCCGTCGACAGGCCGTATCTGTCAACAGGCCGTCTGCCATTCAACAGATCGACCTGTGTTCCTCAATTGAGGGGGAACACGACCAAATTGATCCATCATTTGAGGGGGAACAAAGGCCGATGTCTGTCTCCAGGGCATTTATTTCGCCAGGCCGACATCTTAAGTCCAGGCAGTTCCACCTCGCCAGGCCGATGTCATATGTCCAGGCCGATATCACAAATACAGGCCGTTCATTTTGACAGGCCGTTCTCCGTCACGAGGCCGATATCATCAGACCGATATCAACCTGAATGCAACTGCATTTATGAAGGAAGAATCAAAAGGGCAGTATCACCCTTTTGTCTTATAACTTCTTTAATACGCATTGATTTCTTCATTTATTAATGTTATTTATTTCTCAATGTGTTTCATTATTTAAGGGTCTGATTATTTGCAGAAAATGAGGAAAAAGGGAGTAATGATTACCATTTTTGTAAAACATCCAGTCAAGTGTCAAATTTTGACACATTGACCGAGGCTGCATTTAATTCCCTGCCGTCTCTCTGCAAAAGTGCAAGTCTATCGCACGTTCTCAATAACTCACGCGCGAATGTGTAACGTTTCACATTTCACGCGCACACATCGTGTGGTTGAGAATTAAAGAGAGATTTTCACCTTTTCAAATTCGAACGATCACAACCGTTCGAAATCTCTATATATATGGCATACAGTTTTATCTCTTACATACTTGCCTTCTTCATTTTCTTAGAAAAACCTAACTTTTCTCTGCAAAAACTAAAACTGCCGCCGTCGTGTTCTTCATTTTTCTGCATTCTCACTATCTGCATCAAATCACTCGCTGTGGTTTGTACTCTTTTCACCGATTATGTTTTACATTTCTGTCAAATTCTTTACTGTCTTTATTTTCTAATCCTTCTCGAAAAACTTGCAGGAAAAACAACAATGGCAGCACAAACATCTACTTCCGGTCGAAAGGAGATGCAATGGTCTGAAATCGAGGAAATATTGACGGCTCACCTCAAATTCGAACCCTACATGGTGCGCAATAACTTCGGTTATCGCGATCTCGACTTCATGTTCGCCCTGGTGGAGAAGTGCTCTTCGTTCTATCAGATTATCTCCACCCGGCCGGCGAAAAGTCTTCCAAAGCTTGTGAGTGCCTTCTACTATAATTGGAATGAAGGTGATTCCGTATCTACCCACACGGTCTCCCTTGGAACCACGAAGTCCCTGGTCACCATCAACGTTCTCGACGCCGTGAAGGCAGCCTTCGGCATTGAAGAGGAAGGTTCAATGCAGCTCTCGGAGATTTCAAGAGACCAACTGCAGCAGGTTGCAGACCGTGTGCTAATTGAGCAAAGGCAGTTCGTGCCCGTTGCCTTCAAGATGAGCGATCTCCGGCCCAAATACCGCCTCTTGATGGAATTTTGATTGGTGTTTAGTTGTTAGATTTTTCGTTGTGTTTTCGTGTTCGTTTTCATTGAGTTTCGTGTCTTTTAGTGTGTCTTTTGGCTATGATTTGGTTGTTTGGAGTTTTTGGTACTTGTAGGATAAAAAGGGCGGAAACGAGAAGAAAAGCAATCATTGACCTCGAGTTTCAACCTCTCATGATTTTATTGAAGATTCATTTTGGATGTAATGAAAGCATTATATCGAAGAGGGGTTCGATAGGAGCGCATAGGCGAAAACGGAGGTCAATTTGGAGTTCGGACGAGGAAGATACGGCCGAAACAAGAGAAGCGCGCGCAATCGTCCAGAACGTGATTTGGACGATCGTCCAGAATCTGGACGATCGTCCAGATGATTGTGGCGTGAAGTACCAGTACCTGATTTGGCCGAACGGCCAAGTCCTTAACAAATCTGGACGACCGTCCAGATGTCCGCGTCCAGCTATTAGTTTCCTTATATGATTAGGTTTTCTTCCTATTATAAATACTAGTACTTTGGGACGAATTGGGATCATCTTTTATCAACTTTTACCTTAGTTTTAGCTCTAGTTTAGCATACAAATACTTTAGATTAGTTTTCCTTTGTTCGATCCGGATCGTTACTTCGTTCTTCAATTAATTCAAGTTTTTTTACTTAGTTCTTTGTTCTTCGTTTAATTCTCGTAAGTTCTTTTATTGCTTTCGTTTATTTGCTTTAATTGCTTTGCTTTAGTTTTAGATTCGTTCTCTTAATTGCTTCGTTTAATTTGCTTAGTTTTAATTTCGTTCTTTCGATTTCTAGTTTAAAGTTTAGATTCGTTTTTCTAGTTTCGATTCTCTAGTTTTTCAAAGCTTTCATAGTTAGATTTATTTTCTTTAAAATTTCCAGATTTCATTCATCATGTGTAGAGTAGTTTATGCTTTCTTTATTGCTTTCTTTATTGCTTTCCTTTCGATTCTTGCCTAGGTAGATTAATCGCTTTCTTAGTTTAATTCTTAGAATTATTTCTCAAGTTCTAGATTAGATTATTTACTTGCTTTAATTTATTGCTTTTATTTATTTTCTTGCCTAGGATTTAAAACAAAAACCCAACAAATCTTATTTACTTGCTTTCTTAGTTTTAGGCTAGATTAGGTTTTACTACATAATTAATTGCCCTGCAAAGTTTTCCTTTGAGATTCGACATTGGGTTTTACTTGCTAGTGCTACGATAGGATTTCGTTCTATTGCGAACACTTTTTAGTGAAACAATGGACTTCGTGCAAAAGTGCTTTCTAGGGCACATCGGGAATTACGACCAGGTCACCCCGTTCAAATTCCAAATTATGACGGCCGTAATTCTCGACCTGCCCATCTGTTGGGCCAAGCTATTGGTCTCGCTGCTCTGGGATGAAGCCAGGCTGATCATCACCGAGACAGAGGGAGAGGCCGTTGTGAAAGTGTCTCTCCACAACAACAAACCGCTTCGCCTTGGAACGAAGGTCACCTCCATCATCATTTCCTACTTCAAGCAGAGGACATGGTCCAAAGATCCGGCCTTCCCCCATCTGTTTATTCCAAAAGATCTCCACCAACTGGAGATGGCGATAGGGGTATCGGCGCAGATCTATTATAATTCCTCAGACGATGTCAGGGCGCACCTCGCCAAGACCGGCCAATCCAAAGTTGGCTGGAGGATTCCGGATCGACCTGCTCAAAAGAAGAGGAAGGCCGATGTCGATCTGGTTCCCTCACGCCCTGTCAAGAAGGCACAGCCCGTGAAGAGGACTCCCCCTCGCAAGTCGCAGTCGGCCTCCGGTGAGCCACCCAGGCCGTTTCACAAAATCCTCCCCCTGGATTTCGAGGTCTCTGCACCTCCTCACAGGGAGTCTTCGCCCGCCTCTTCGCCCGCCTCTTCGCCCGCCTCATCAGCCGAACGGACTCCATCTCCAGTCCGTTCCGCCGCCGAGCCGTCCGCCTCGCAGCAACGCCCTGCATCCTCTCAGCAGGTCGTTGCTCCCTCTCCTGTGAGGCCTCCCCCAGTCCAACGAGCTGGATCCGTTGAGATCCAGGATCTTACTGCTGAAGAATCTCTGTCTTCCCCAGTTCGGGACGCGCCCGTAGAGGAGGACGTCGTGCTGGAGGTCCAGCCGTTTGTTGAGCAGCCAATGTCTGCTGCTCACTCCCAGGTCGCTGCCATGAAGGCCGAGGCCAAGCTGAAGGTCATCGACCTGATGCCAGGGATAGCCCAACTCCCCAAGTCCCTCGACCTCGCCACTCGCCTCCAGTTCTATCTGGATTGTAAGTCGAGTTACTATTACGTCTTCGAGGCGCTGCTGCAGGTCGTTACCCTCAACGACCTGAAAGTCGAGGAGTTGGCTCTGGAAGCGGAGTTCGGATTCTTCACCGTGGGGGATGCGGCCTCAAATTTTCGACAGCTTGTGCTTCGCCGCATGAAGGTCGAAGCCAAAATTTTGGGCATCGACCTTCGCCCCCTCTATGCGCACTCTCGCGCTCTCTACAATTCCGCCGCAGAAGCCGGAGACGAGTTTGAGAGAATTCAAACTCCGGAGCAATCATCACCCAGGATTGAGGGTGATGATCAGCCTCTTGTTGCTGCTGCTCCGTCTCCCAAATTTGATGTGGAGGCTGTGCTCGATGAAATTTCTGCCAAGCTCGAGTCCATCATCACCAGCCTCCCCGAGCAAATCAAGCAGGCCGTAACTGAGGTCCGGGCCGATATTATTAAAGATGCCAAGGCCCAGGCCGATGAAGCTGCCAGGGAGCGTGTCACTGACTTTGCAGTGAAGCTTTTGAAGGAATATACCGACAAGCTCCTGCCGGGCCAGCTTGAGGAACTGAATATGGCGTCCCGTGACCAGATCGCAGAAGTATTGGAGGACTTGACCAAGGTCGATGAGCGAGTAGAAAACCTGAATTCCTCTATCTCAAACTCGGCATCGACCTCCAATGAGCAAGTCAACGCCATTCACGGCACCATCAACTCCCTCCTCAATGGCCAACAGGAGTTGAAGGATGCCGTGACCAAGCTGCAAGAGGAGGATGCTACTCTTCTTTCCCTGATTAGAGCCCTGACTGATGATGTCAAAAAGGGGGAAGAAGAAAGAGCCGCCGCCGCGAAGAAAAAGAAGCCATCCAAATCCAAATCTACTTCAACTTCTGTGGCCCCTCCTCCTCCTCAAAAGAAGCCCTCCCAGGCCGATGCCTCCAAGGTAGTTGCCTCCAAGGTAGTTGCCTCCAAGGCCGTTGCCTCTCATGCCGATCCAATCTCTCAGCTTGGTGCGGAGCAGGCTGCCGCCGCCAAAGCTCGATTGGCTGCCGAGGCCGATCTTATTTCTGCCATGATTCTGGCTGGTGCTACGCCGGAGTAGGCCGCAAATCAAGAAGAGCAGCAGCGTTTCAAGGCCGAACGCCGGGCTGCTGAAGCTAGGAGGAAAAGGGAGTTGGACTGGATCAGCCAGTCCGCTCTTGTTTTGAATGCTGGAGGACTGCAGCAGGTCGTTGAATGGCTTGATGAATCTCAAAACAACCTGCTGCGGGAGCTCAATTCTTGCTTCATCCTGCTGCACTACTGGATCAAGGACCCCTCCCTTCCTGCCGATGCCGATGAAGCGTATGCAGCCTATATGCTCAAATTTCCTTACCAAAAATTCATTGGTGATCTTCGGAAAAAGGCTGCAGAGGTCGGTGTGACGATAAGGGCCCCAGCTCAACAATATTTTGCGCCCTTGCGTCTTGGTGCTTCAGAGTATTTGGATTACTCTCGAGTCGACCAATACATCGCACAAACTGCCATCGGCCTAGGCGTCAACGTGTCGAATTCCGATCCCGACTATCGTCGTATCAGGGATGGAATTTACGCAAGCATGCAGTCGAAGTCAAGGGAGCAGGTCCAGGAAGAGCGTTTAGCAGCCCGTGCCAAGATCCAGGCGATGTAGATAGATGATTTTGTAATTTTGTTTTTCATTTATGCTCTCAGCCTGTTGTAAATTCTCCATGTATTCTGCTATCGAGCTTAATGAAGCAAAATCATCTTTCGTCCTGACGACAATATCTCTTTGTCCAGGCATCTGCCTTTACTGCTTTATTTTAATTATGTCCTTACCTGCCTTTCTCTTAATTCCTTATCAATCTTCATGAATTATCAAGCTCTGATACCATTTTTCAGTGTCTTATCTTAGGAATTATTTGTAAAGTGTTTGGTTTCGACATCATCAAAAAGGGGGAAATTGTTGGGAACCCCTTGCAGTTTGATTTTGATGATGTTTATCGAAACCACACTTAGGCATATTTTACTTGTTTAGGGTCAAGGCCGATAGATCGACCTGCTACCTGTTAGTGCAGGTCGATGCCCTCTAAAGTTTAGAATCAAGTTCGATCCACCCTGTAAGAGTAAGGTCGATGTATCGACCTGCCTCAATTGGATCGAGCTGGATCATCAGCCTGTCTATCGACCCTCCTTATCAAGCTTCCAGCCCGCCTTGACTTAGAAGATTTCAAGAGCTGGATTATCAATCAAGGTCGATGCTCCGCCTTCATGGAGCGTCACGACCTGATCCTTGCCACGTCGAGTGCCAGCAAGGACGAATATTCCTAACGGCTAGAAGTGAGTCAGCTTCCAACGGCTAGTGCCACGTCAGCCTGACTCCAACGGCTAGTTTTTCAAAACTGCCTATAAATACTTCAAGCCATATTGGTTTCAAGTACGGGAAACACAAGTTATCAACGCCATATCTCTGCCCAAATCTCTCTCAAAGCTCATATCCATTCAAGTGTTCGAAATCCGATTAGTTTCCCAAACACTTGACGAAGAGAGGTTTCCGATTCCGATAAACACCACAACGACGAAGCGTTCACTGATGCTTGTCGATTGTTCAACAGCTTCTTCTCCGACTTGTTCGAAGTTAGAAAGCTTGTCTTTATTTTCGCCATTATAGAGTTAGTCAAGCTCTGTAAAAGCGTAAGGTTGTTGTACGGTTCAGTACAAAGGTTGTAAGGGTCACGACCCAAAACTCGTGTCTAGATATTTTCAGGTTAGATTGTATCTAGAACTGATACTCAGTCAGTATAAATAAGAGAGAGGTTGAATCCAAAGGTAAAGGGATTCTCAGGTCGAGTCGACCTGACGTGGACGTAGGAGGGTTTCTCCGAACCACGCTAAATCGCGGTGTATCTCACTCTCTCTCTCTCTCTTTATTTATCGCCCTTATATTTTATCATCAAACTGACTAGCATCAACCTGCATATCTGCATCAACCTGCTACTGTTCTATCAGCCTTAAGATTTTTCAAAGAGTAAATCAACCTCCACCAACTTCCGCATTAACAACAGTTTGATAAATCAAGCTTGATACCATACGAGCTTGATAGATCAAACTGCCTCTGATAAGGTCGACCTTGACAATCGACCTGCAGATCGACCTGATTTTACAAAAGTCAAAAACGGTTGGTTATTGGTGTATTCCCCCCCCCCCCCCCATACACCAATTACTCTTTCCCGGGACCAACAGTATCGATGAGAAACTCTTGATAGAGTGTAACTTTACCATAGTATCTAAGTGTTAAATAATTGTTTTCTTATCATGTTTTGATAGTTCAGGTCATGTTTTGTTATTGTTCACGTTGTTTCGAGCTAGATAATGCTTTTGAGGTTGTTTTGAGTGTTTTTAGGGCTTTTTGAGTCGAGGAAACCCAAGATGAGATGAGAGACGATGAAACCAAGGAAGATGAGGAATCATTGATCCCGAGTTATGACCTCTTACGATTTTATTGCTTAGTTATTTTGGAAGTAATGAAATCATAATATCGAAGAGATGTTCGATAGGAGCATGTAGGCGAAAACAATGGTCAATTTGGAGTTCGGACGAGAAAGATACGGCCGAAACAAGAAATACGCGCAGGGCCTATTGACACCCCTATCAGTAGAGAGGGGGGTCGATAGGAGCTCCCGGAAATCCTCAAAATTTTATATTTTTTATTCTTTTATCCTAATCCTTGTACATTTAGGTTAGTATTCCTAATTCTTACCCTATGTATACCCCAAAGCTCATCATTGTATCCTAGATCCATACATCATAGTCCTTAGTATTCAATTCCATTCTAGCTTATAGAATCTTTTTCATAGTTTAGATTCATTTTTACATTTTTGTATGAAGACCAGATTTATCAAGATTTAAGAATTTTTCTATCTCTTTCTTTTATTTATGTTTAATCTTCCTTCTACCCTTCTTTTAATTATGTTTAGCTAACTTTCCTAGATTGATTCTATGGTTTGTATGTTTAATTGAATTTACATGAATACTTTTTAGATATATTTTATCCTTCCACTTAGATTTATGTTTTATGGTGCTTATTCTCATGCATGATTAATTGGTTACTAATTATGTATGCATAGTCATGAGTTTACCTTAGCAGGATTAATTGCATGATTGAACTCTTGAAACATAATACGATTTAATTTAATTATCCTAGCGGAATGTAGATTAGTCGTAGGTTTTGCATGTAATTGATATAAGTATCGTAGCTGAACCTTATTGATTATATATTTTCTATACTTGAACTTTGTTACATCTAATTTAATTCTTATGAGACCTAGCGGTGATTAAGTTTAGATTAAGTGATTATCTTAGCAGACTTCTTTGATTATTAGTATATATGTGTATCGCCATCTAAGTAGGATTAAATTGGTTAAATATATTGATTTTTTATTTATTTATATTTGATTAGATTTTACTACCCTATGACCAATGTTTTATCTTATTTGTTAGTTTCTATATTTTTGTCTGTATTTGATTTTATATTTGTGTCATTTATTTGATTTAATTTCAGTTTTAGATAAAAACCACAAAAAACTCAATTTTGTTTGCCTATACCTTATTGAGAATCTTAACTAGAGATAACTCTTATACGTTCGGATATCAGTCCCTGAGGATACGATTCCTGCTTCCCTTTACTACACTATTTTTGGGTAGTGAAAATAGCAGCGATCAAATTGGCGCCGTTGCCAGGGACTGATAAGATCATAAAGGAATATTTTGAACAAGATTCGATTGGTGCTCTAGAAGTTTTATTTTTCTATTTTTATTTTATTGATCTTACGTTTTTCTTGGTCTTATCTTTTGCTTGTTGGAAGTGAAGAAGGATCAAGAATAATTAAAGTCCATCAAACACCACCATCCACCATGGGAGATCCACAACCGAAGAAGTCTCTCAATGATCAGTTCAAGCCGACTGTTGAAGACTACGAGAACGGAGTGGGGGACAGTCCAGGCGAACACGTTTGAGCTCAAGACATCGCTCATCAACATGGTGCAAATGCACCAATTCGGAGGAGATTTGACGGAAGATCCCAACATCCATCTAAAGACGTTTCAGGACATTTGCGCCACACACAAGGCGAATGGTGTGCCGGCAGATTACATCAAATTGAGCCTTTTCGGTTTCTCTTTGAAGAACGATGCCAAGGAGTGGCTCTATAGCCTTGATCACCCAAAGATCATGACTTGGAAGGAGTTGTGCAGTCTATTTCTCAACAAGTTATTCCCTCCTTCCAAGGTTAAGAAGCTCATCAACGATATTCATCGATTTCAACAATAAGAGGATTGGCATCTTTACGAAGCTTCGGAGCGATTCAAGAAGCTGCTCCGAATGTGCCCTAATCATGGTCTCGACAAGGAAGATCGCGTCATTCGTTTCTACCGCTGATTGGTGAGGCTAACAAAGAAGGAGCTCAACTACTCTTCACAAGGAGGGTTCCTAAACAATGCAGTCGATGAGGCCATGGAGATACTTAAGCTTGCGGTGACAAGGAGTTATGAAAATGCTACTGATAGGAGGCTCTTGAAGAATAAATCCACGATGGTTGACATCAACGCCTATGAAGACTTGATGGAGAAGTACAAGAAGACTATATCTATGATAGAAGTCGATGCCATCAAGAAGAAGAGAATCGAGGTCAATGTTGTCTCGGATGATTTGGAGTCTCAAGGTGAAGTTAATTATATGCAACAAGGCAATAACCGAAAAGGAGAATACAGAGGTTACAACAACAATAATCGAAGTTATCCTCAACAAACCCCCTTGGAGAAGTCACCATTGGAGAAGATGATGGAGAACTATATATCCAAAGCGGAGTTGAAGTTTGAAGCCTTGGAGCATAATATCACCACTACCAGCAACACGGTCAAAAGTATGAGCCCTTATTTAAAGACCTTGGAGACGCAAGTAGGACAATTGGCGAAGGTCCAATCCGAGCAACAACTACGAGCTCAACTTCCAAACAAGGGCGAGGCGAATTCAAAGGCGCACCAATGCCATGCTATTGAGGTGAAATACGGAGAGTTTGAGGAGTTCGAGGCCCCAGAAATTGAAGAAATCGAGGATGAAAGCGACTTGGATCGGAAAAGGGGGAGGAACATGAAGAAGGTACGAAAAAAACCCTCTCGATCCACCTATCGATGAGAGGGGTTGAAAGGCTCGGACGTCGAAGATTCTAGAGGACATTATCGACACCTCTATCGATCGAGAGAGGTGTCGATACATTTTTAAGAAAAATGCTCAGGAACATATCAACCCCCATATCGATTGAGAGGGGGTTCGAGAGGGTCCGACGTTGAGAAGTCAGAATGTACCTATCAACACCCCTATCGATTGAGAGGGGGATTGAGAGGTCTCTCTTTCGGCCGAAACGTGCAATTTTGTCTTCGACGGCCTTTCCCTTCAACATTTGGTCGATCATACGCTCGATGAAGAGTCCAACCAAGCTTTAAAGATGTTCCGGAATACTCCAATGAAGCAACAAGATCCGGGGAGGTTCGTGGTGAGTTGTAAGATCGAATGTCGTACGTTTAACGTCTTATGCGACCTTGGATCGAGTGTCAACATCATCATGCCATTCTCAACGTTCAAACGTCTCAAACTTTGAGTTATGAAATCGACAACAATTCTGATTCGCATGGGGAATCATTCAATTTGCCAACTAGAGGAGTAGTTGAAGATGTTCGAGTGCGGGTTCAAGGGTTCGACTTTCCAGCCGACTTCGTGATTGTGGAGATAAGAGAGGACCTCAATCAACCACTGATTTTGGGACGTCCATTCTTAGCAACGAGTGGAGCTAATTTTGACATGGAAAATGGTGACCTCACATTTCGAGTGCACAAAGAAGAGCTCAAGATTTTGGTCCTAGGAGCAACAAGAAGGAAACTAGAAAATGGGGGAGAAAAGAGCTTTTATTTTGATCCGCCTTGAAAAGAGGTAACGTCGTGCAAAAGACGTAAAACGTAGCACTTGTTGGGGGTAACCCAGCTCTATCTTTACTTTAATTTTCATTTTTCAGTTTTTAGTTATTGTTGTTTTTTTTTTTTTTCTTTTGAGTCTTATCTTTTATTAAACTTTTTATCCAAGAACTTTCGAAGCTTGTGAGTTGTACGTTTTCTCGACGAGGTTTCAACTAAGAGGAGAAAATTGATAGTAAGTTTGCTTCGCATAAAAGGTACGCTTGTTAACTTATCCACTCCTTCCTTTTGAACTTATTCCTTCATCATGATTCGAAATAAGTTAGGGGGAGGGGGAAGTGTGGCTTCGCTAACTTGCTTGCATGAGTTTTATATGCGTTCTTGGATAGTAGTTTAATTTTGGATATTAGTTGTATAGTAGAGTCTTAGGACTATACATGATTGAGTCAAGCATGATTTATGAGTATAATTGAATTTTGCCAATGATAGCATGATTTTCTTGAAATATTTAATTGATATTATGTTTGGAACCTTGGTGAAGATTATACATTTGTGTGATGAAATTGGATTATGCTTCGATTTTGGGAAACGTTTTGTTATATCCGTGAGAATTTGAGCCTTTGGTGCATGTTTATGCTATTTTCTTTCGTGAGTGTATTATACATGTAATTTCTAGTTATTGTCTTTTTTCTCCATCGAAACTCTGTATATGTGTAGGAATTTAGAAGTGATTTTAGGCCATCTTTTGTTGGCCACATCTTTCCTAAACACTATCCTTTACATTTATTTCCCTTTCTAACCACTTTTGAGCCTTTATAGCCGTTTGTTTCTTAACCGGATGAAATGAGGAAAATGAGGAATTTTGGGTATATTGAGAGTTGATATGTTTGGGATTATGATTGGAGAGCTGTCTTTTTAGTAAGCTCCTTTGAAAGAAAGGAATTTTAGATCCCCATAAGCTCTAGAAAAAAAAAAAAGAGAGAGAGAGAGAGAGAGAGAGAATAAAGGACTTAGAAAAGCAGTTTTGAATATATATATATATATATATATATATATATATATATATATATATATATATATATATATATATATATATATATATATGAGTCCTAGTTCAAAAGAAAAGACGAAGAAAAATATATATAATAAGACCATAAAGGGATGAATATAGTTTTTAGTATTTCGGGAGTTGAATAGGAGAAGGTTAAGAAGAGAAAATGTTGTTATATGAGTTTGAGTTGATGAGTAGAAGATGGAGTTAAATTCATACTAGTTTAGAGTTGCTAAAAGGTTGGTACTTGAAGACGTTTAAGTCACTTAGCTTGTATTTCCCTACCTAAATCAGTGTGCCTACATATAACAACCTTGAAAAAGACCTAATTGATCTTAATTCTTATATACAATTAAGTGGTGGAGATGTTGAGATAAAGAGTAAGCTTATGGTAAGTCTTTTGCATTATATTGATTGATGCTTCTTTGAAGATCTATGAGAGCCTTAAACTTCATTATGCTTCTATGTTGTGTTTGTCTTGATTTGTGTATTCTTTAGTTTAGGTTTAGTTTATTGTTCGGGATGAACAATGTTTAAGTTTGAGGGATTTTGATAGAGTGTATTTTTATCATAATATCTAAGTGTTAAATAATCGTTTTCTTGTCTTGTTTTGATGGTTTAGCTCATGTTTTGTATTGATTATGTGGTTTCGAGCTAGATTACGCTTTTGGGTTGTTTTGAGTGTTTTTAGGGCTTTTTGAGTCGAGGAAACTCAAGATGAGATGAGAGACGATGAAACCAAAGAATATGATGAATCATTGATCCTGAGTTCTGACCTTTTACGATTTTATTTCTTAGTTAGTTTTGAAGTAATGAAAGCATAATATCGAAGAGAGGTTCGATAGGAGCATGTACGCGAAAACCAGGGCCAATTCGAAGTTCGGACGAGGAAGATTCATACGGCCGAAACAAGAAAGACCCGCAGGGCCTATCGACACCCCTATAGGTCGAGAGGGGGGTCGATATGAGCTCTCGGAAATCCTCAGATTTTATCCTAATCCTTGTACACTTAGGTTAGTATTCCAAATTCCTACTTTATTAATCGATTCTAGATTCGTTGCGATGAATGTATGTCTTAAAGAAACAAAAAAGAATGAGCACACAGGGGATTTTTACGTGGTTCAATCTGCCGAGACAGATCTACGTCTACGAGAGAAGAGAGGGTTACCATACCATTTTATTGATGTGTACGCGTACAGAGTATGAAAAGTGTAGATGATCTTCTGGCTCTAACCTAGCCTCTATTTTTATACAAACATATAGAGTTCTATCATAACTTGGATTTCTAATGTATATCTCTTTATTTGATAGACGTTCGGATCTCCTACGTCTTCTAGGGTTCGATGTCTTCATGGGCTGAGCTATCTAGGGCGAGCTCTATTGGTGGGCCCTATCTTGGTTGGGCCCAGTGCTTGGGCCTAGTAGTTGGGCCATATTCTATCACATCCCCCAAAAAAGATGTAGGAGCGTGGACGAGGCTTGGCTGAGGTAGAGATCCGAAGTGGTAGAGTAGTGTCAATGCCCCATCATAGAGTCTACGAAGGCGATTCATTGCTCTCCGAAGTGGTTGTTCCTCTGAAGTAGAGCAAAAAATGGTTGCCACGTGGAAATGTAGAGTCGACTAAGTCGAGTCATTATCCTTCCTTTGCAAAGATAAACATCCGCCCGCCGAAATGTTGATTCGATAAAGTCAAGTCGTTGCCCTCCGAAGTGGAGCAAAAATGGTTGCCCCGTCGAAATGTAGAGTCGACTAAGTTGATTCGTTGTCCTTCCTTTTCAAAGATAAATAGTTGCCCCGCCGAAATGTAGATTTGGTAAAGTCGAGTCGTTGCCCTCCGAAGTGGTTGTTCCTCCGAAGTAGAGCAAAAATGGTTGCCCTGTCGAAATGTAGAGTCGACTAAGTCGAGTCGTTGCCCTCCGAAGTGGTGATTTGGCACGAGGTTATTGTGTGAGCCGGGGTAGTTGAGGACACTATGTCAAACTCCCGATAAACTTGGGATGTGATTGGCTGGTGGAGGTGAACAGTTGTCGTAGGTTTCAAGTGGCTTTTCCAATACACCAAGTTTCATTTACCCCGAATTTGAAAATTGCAAAATTCTATTTCAACATTCTCTCTCTCTGCGCAACTGTTCATCGTCTTCCCCATCGAACCACTGGGATAATCTTTCTCCCCATCCGCAAGTAAGTTTTCATAATGAATCCATCGTTTTCATCTTCTGTTCTCGTATCTAAATCGGTGTCGGCTGTATCGATGGCGTTTTTGTCCAATTTAGAGGCAGTTTTTGTCGATTCTCCATCTCCGTTTTGCGCGAGTCAGAGTTTTGGCCACCAGGTAGATGTGGAGAGCAAGGTAGAGACGTATGCGTCGTGTTTCAAAGCGGACGATCTTGTACGGATTGGACGAACCTATGGCCTTCCTCCTTCTTCTCTCCTTCTTGTCCCTCGAAAGAAAGACCGGGCATGTTGGCCGCCGGCAAGTTTTGTCACCGTTTACGAAGACTCCCTTAAGGGGGGTCTTCGTGTCCCTTAACCTAATATTTATACCGAATTACATAACCACTTCGGTATATCCGTAGCCCAATTTTTCCCTAACGCTATCCGTCAAATAACTGCCCTAGGTGTCTTATCTAGTTGTCATAATTTTCCGATCAGCCTAGGGCTTCTAAACCGGTTTTTCCAGTTAAAGAACAGCGGTAGTTGGTATTGTCTCGGTCCTCGCTGATCTCTTAGGGCGGTGAGTGAAAATAAGGTGTCACACTGGCAGGAAAAGTATTTCTTCTGCCAGTTCGACAGTGCTCTCCAATTTGAGTGGGAAAATGGAAAGATTAAGGATTGGCTCGCCGATGATGACTTCGGCGAGCTACAGTCGACTTTGGAAAAGTACGAGGCTTTGCCAATACTTTCTCCGAGGTTGATTTGTTTAGGGCTGGGCTAAGTCCTGTTGAATCATTTTTTCGTAAGGCAATAATCATAATGAAGGAAAAATGACACGAGAGATTTACGTGGTTCGATCTTTCGATCTACGTCCACTGAGAGCAAAAGAGCGACTCGTGATTTTATTAGGTTTTTCGTAGGAGATTACAAAGAGCGTATCTATCTATATATAACTATCACAATTATGGCCTAATAACTACCAAAGTAATGGATTTCGATCATGGGGTGTCGGTTATCACCCTCTAGCGCGGAGAAGACGACTTCGGTCTCTTCCACTTTGGAGGAGCTATATTCGGACGCCCTCAAGGTGTTCGACAAAATGTCAGTTCCAAGGAAACAACTACCAAGCTGCACTACCCGCCGCCAACAACGCCACCTCGACAAACGAAATGGAGATTCCAACCTGACGACACACCCATAATCCCATGTCTTTGGGGGGGGGGGGGGGGGGGGGGGATATGATGGGATAAGGCCCCCCACTACCCCCACTAAGGGAGTAATTAAAGAACATGGGATCATGGGTGTGATAACCGACACCCCATGATCAAGGCCATTACTTTGGTAGTTATTAGGCCATAATTGTGATAGTTATATATAGATGGATACGCTCTTTGTAATCTCCTACGAAAAACCTAATAAAGTCACGAGCCGCTCTTTTCCTCTACGTGGACGTAGATCGAAAGATCGAACCACGTAAATCTCTGTGTCGTTTTTCCTTCGTTATGATTATTGCCTTACGAAAAAATGATTCAAAACTGGCGCCATCTGTGGGAACGAGAAATTTTGTGTTTGAATCAATATTTTCCGAGGCAGTTAATCGTCACGGGAAGAACACACAAGATGGATAAAATGTGGAGTTACATACAGAGAAAGAGAATAACTCATGGTATGTTCTCGTACCAACAACGCTGATCTCACATGGAATTGGAAGGCGGCTCACACCATCATCATGGTTCACGGACGAGGAGCTCCCAAATTCCATCAATTGAAGGCTAGAGAGAGAGAGTTCTACTCTCATCAAATCATCCGCCATTGCATCTGGGTGCCTAAGTTTAAAATAAAAAAAATGCATTCTCCTTCACTGCCATCTTCTTCATCACCACTCTGGCCTTATTTGCCACCGACTTCGACGGTGAGAACCACCACATCGCCACCGTGATTTCCCATCACACTGATTTCCTTTCAGCCCTACTCTCTCCTCGCTCGCGGCAGCCATGGCGCTACAGATCGAGAAGACCAGTTCCGGCCGTGAGTACAAGGTGAAGGACATGTTGCAGGCGGACTTCGGCTGCCTCAAGATCGAGCTAGCCGAGGTCGAGATCCGCCCTGCACCACTCCGCTGCCGAGCTCCAGCCCAGTCCACTCCACTGCCGAGCACCGGCTTCCTCCGCCGTCGAACTCCGAGCTCCGGCTTCCGAGCGGCCCCTCCGCCGTCGAGCTCCGTGCTCCAGCCCCCTCCGCCGTCGAGCTCCGTGCTCCGGCTCCCTCCACCGTTGAGCTCCGTGCTCTGGCCCCCTCCGCCGTCGAGCTCCGTGCTCCGGCCCATTCTGCCGTCGAGCTCCGCTCCGGCTCCCTCCGCCGTCGAGCCCCGCTCTGGCCACTCCGCCGTCGAGCTTTGCTCCGGCCGATTTTGCCGCCGAGCTCCGCTCTGGCTCCCTCTAGCGCGGAGAAGACGACTTCGGTCTCTTCCACTTTGGAGGAGCTATATTCGAACGCCCTCAAGGTGTTCGACAAAATGTCAGTTCCAAGGAAACAACTACCAAGCCTCACCGCCCGCCGCCAACAATGCCACCTCGACAAACGAAGTGGATATTCCAACCCGACGACACACCCATAATCCCATGTCTTTTGGGGGGGGATATGATGGGATAAGGCCCTCCACTACCCCCACTAAGGGAGTAATTAAAGAACATGGGATCATGGGTGTGATAACCGACACGCCATGATCGAAGGCCATTACTTTGGTAGTTATTAGGCCATAATTGTGATAGTTATATATAGATAGATACGCTCTTTGTAATCTCCTACGAAAAACCTAATAAAATCACGAGCCGCTCTTTTTCTCTCTGTGGACGTAGATCGAAAGATAGAACCACATAAATCTCTTGTGTCGTTTTTCCTTCGTTATGATTATTGCCTTACGAAAAAATGATTCAACAAGTCCCAATGATCCAGCCACCTAGGTGGCTCCGGGGAGGGGTGAGACATCACTTCGCTTCTGTTGTATCGTTTTGTTACTTCGTTCTAGTATTGTCATAGACTAACTGCTTGTTACTTACTTTTCAATCAGTGAACTTTGAAGATCTTCCCCCTCCGCCTCCTCCAAAGAAGAAGGTCAACAGAAAGAGACCTCGGACAATAGTCGCTTCTAGTACCGAGTTGGTGACTCCATCCTCCGATGCGTCATCGGAGATGACTCTTGAAGCGCTCGGCTCTCCCTCTTCAGCCAAATCCCGCCGCATTGAAAAGAGGAAGTTTGTAACTCCACTGTGTGCATCGTTTGCCGAAGTCGATGAAGACTGTTTGGTGATGCATGTCGAGCCACCTCGACTCGTTTTTCTTGAGGTAGTTATCTTATAGGTTCCTTCCTTCTTGCTTTTAATTTTGATTAGTTGGGTAATGATGGATTCGTACGGTCATGTGGGGGCTGAGCGGGTATGCGCCAAGTTGAGTCGTATCACGAGTTTCATCCATGATGCGGCTTCGCAGTTCGAGTCAGTGTCCCGGGTTAACCGGGATTTTGAAGAAGAGAAGTCGCAGCTCATTGACAACTTCAACAAATCCAAAGCTGAAGTTCGGAGGCTTCGGCAAGCCGAGAACGCTGCTCTAGCTCAGTCCGAGGCGGCGGCAGTGAAGATTGCAACCCTGGAGGCCAATGTCGCCACGGAAACACAGCGAGAGACCGAGGTAGTGTCTTCACAGGCTGGGGTAGTGCAAGCCATAGTGGAGAAGGTATTGCGGTCGGGCAAGTTTTCTAAGTTCGTCTCCGAGATTGCCTCATGCCTTACGACTTTAGTGAGGGCATCCACATTGGATGCCGTCGCACGGGTGTACCTGGACTTGGATAAGTCAAAGTTCGGGTATGTTTTGGTGGACTGCGACGCCATGCTGGAGTTGTACGCGTCCATGATAGCATGAGTTGATTAAGGAAGAGCATGCAGAGTATGAGCGAGTCATTCATGAGCTTGGAGGGGTGCTATATCTGAAGTCGAGTTGGAGGCGAGGCGATGAAGGTCATGGATGAGTGTATTAGATACCGAGAACGGTATGGTCCAACCGCATGGGAGGTGACAGAACAAGTTGACGAGCTAAAATGGTTGGCGAAGTTATTTAAGATCATAATCGACCGTCAGCCTGACATTAAAGACTATCTGGATGCATATCCCGAGGTTGAAGCTACGACGACGCATTATGGCCGACCGGTTCCGAGGATCCTTGGTCAACAAGTCCCTCTTCCCTTGATTAACCAAGGCCGTGGCCAAGGTAGCTGTTTCACTAAAAAGTGTTCGCAATAGAACGAAATCCTATCGTAGCACTAGCAAGTAAAACCCAATGTCGAATCTCGAAGGAAAACTTTGCAGGGCAAATAATCGTGTAGTAAATCCTAATCTAGCCTAAATCTAGGAAAGCAAGTAAAGAAGAATTTGGGGTTTTTGTTTTTAAATCCTAGGCAAATAAAATAAATCAAAGCAATTAAAATCAAAGCAAATAAATCTAATCTAAAAAGCTGGAAATAAATCGAACTAGATAAACTTAAAAAATTAAACTAGAAGAAAGCAATAAATCTACCTAGGCAAAAATCGAAAAGAAAGCAATAAAGGAAGCAAAGATAGAAGCATAAATAAATCTAGACATGATGAAATAAATCTAGAAATTTAAAAGAAAATTAATCTAACTTTGAAACCTTTGAAAAACTAGAGAATCGAAACTAGAAAAACGAATCTAAACTTTAAACTAGAAATCGAAAGAACGAAATTAAACTAAGGAAATTAAAAGAAGCAATTACGAAATCGAATCTAAAACTAAGTAAAGCAATTAAAGCAAGTAAACGAAAGCAATAAATAACTTATGAGGATTAAACGAAGAACGAAGAACGCGAAGTAAAAGAAAAACTTGAATTGAATTGCACGAACTAAGAATCCGGATCCGAACAAAATAAAACTAATCTAAAGTGTTTAAGTGCTGAAAACTAAAGCTAAAATATGCTAAAAGATGTCTAGAATTCGTGTACAAGGGATAGTATATATAATAGGTATGAAAACCTAATTATATAAGGAAACTACAGCTGGCCGGAACGTTGGACGGTCGTCCAACGTACGTTGGACGCTCGTCCAACGTCGCACTCGTATTCTTCTTCTTTTCTACTCTGGACGCTCGTCCACCGTAGGTGCGCGCTCGTCCAGCGTACTCTGGACGGCCGTCCACTGCCTTGGACGGTCGTCCAACGTCATGCTCGCTTCCATGCTTGATTTTCCTCAATTCCTCGCCTTTTCCGACCCGTTTCCTTCCGTTTCTTCCACCTAATGATCCTACACGAACCAAACTCCAAACAACCGAATCATAGCAAAAGACAAACAAAAGAGACACAAAACATAATGAAAACGGACTCGAAAACACTACGAAAATCCTAACATCTAAACACCAATCAAAATCCCCCACACTTAGACCTTTGCTTGTCCTCAAGCAATATAAAAACGAAATAAACAATAGACTCAAGTATTGTGAACTATATAGGCCTCAAAACTTTTCGAAAACAAACTCTCATGATCGTGATCAAAACTATGCACACAACCTTAGCATCAATCAACACAATCTACTCAACTAGTTCAAAATATGCTAATCCATCAAAGAACACTCTCCAACATGTGAAATTTTATATATGAAAGTGAACACTCAACTCTCTCAAAGAAAAGATGTATAAGATAATGCACATCATAGGGTTCACTCAATATCAATGCAATGCAACATGTTTACCATAGGCTTGCCCTCAATCTCAACATCTCCACCTAATGTAATACTTACAAACTAGGATCAAAAAGGTCTTTATATAAGCTTGTAATGTAGGGACATTGGTTAAGGTAGGGATTATATAGGCTAAGTGACTCAAAAATACTCCAAATCATCAACCTCTTTTTCAACTCCAACCAAAGTATGGATTTTTATCTCCATCTTCTACCATCCAACACACCAAATACAAACTCAAAGATGCTAAACTATCAACTTATACAAATCAAAGCTAACTATCCCCTTATGCTTATATTCTTATTCTTTCTTTCTTTTCTTTTTTTTTTCTTTTTTTTTTTTCCACTAATAAATGTTCTTTCTAATGTTGAACAAAGGCTCTATTTTTTTTTTCATCCTTTTTTTTTTTTCTTTTCTTTTTTTTTCTAAGCTCATAGGGATAGCTAACTACATAAATCAAGCATCTAAAACTCCTTTCTCCTCCCACTTCACCACAACCAAATTTTTCTATTCAACTCCTTCCATATCACCAACAACAAATACTAAGGATACCCATAACCATCCAAACCTCCTATCATCCGGTTTTACAAAGAACGGCTAACAAAGGCTCAAAAGGGGTAAACAAAGGATTATGAACAAGGTTAGTGTATAGGAATCATGTGGCTACGAAAGAATGGCCTAAGATCATCTCCTATTTCGTAAATATACTGAGGTCTTGATGGAGAAACAAGACAAGTTCTAGAAACAATGAAGCATGCATGATCACTCAATCAAAAAAAATAGGCATAAATATGCACAAATGGCTCAACTCTCACGGGTTCAAACTAACTAGTTCCCGACATCATAGCATACTTCAAATTCAATGAATAAAATGCGTCGCTTCGCCAAAGTTCCATGCATAATAAAGATCATGAATTTTTCTCCAAAAATCAACACAAATTTTCTATCATCGGCCAAATCCACAATACTATCTAATTGGTGTCTAGATGTTAGGTTTTTAGTCGTCTTTTCGCGTCCGTTTTCCCTTAGTTTTCGTGTGTTTTCATTGTTTGTGGCTATGATTTGGTGCTTTGGAGTCTTTGGTATTGTAGGATAAAAAGGGTGGAAACGAGAATAAAACGAGAAGAAAGAAGTGTTATATCGAAGAGGGGTTCGATAGGAGCATGTAGGCGAAAACGGGGGTCAATTTGGAGTTCGGACGAGGAAGTTACGGTCAAAACAAGAAAGACGCGCGCAGTCCCAGCGAACCAGCATTGGAGCGCTCGCTCCAAGTCAAATTAAGAAGGGAAAAAAGCGCAGCTATCTTGGAGCGCTCGCTCCAACCCTCTGGAGCGCTCGCTCCATGTCTGACGGGTTTTATTTTAAGTTTCCTTGTGGGAATCGAACTCTTACCTTATGTTATATATATGCCATTAGGGCACGAATTAGAGACAACCTTTTACCTTAGTTTTAGCTCTAGTTTAGCATTCAAATACTTTAGTTTAGTTTTCCTTTGTTCGATCCGGATCGCTACTTCGTTCTTCAATTAATTCAAGTTTTTACTTAGTTCTTCGTTCTTCGTTTAATCACGTAAGTTCTTTATTGCTTTATTTTATTTGATTTAATTGCTCCCTAGTTTCTTAGATTTAGTTCTTAATTGCTTAGTTTAATATCGTTCGTTTGTTTTCAAGTTCTTAGTTTAGATTAGTTTTTCCTAGTTTTTGATTACTTCGTTTTCCAAGTTCTTAGAGTTAGATTTATTTATTTAATTTCCAGATTTTCAGATTTAGTTTAATTCATGTCTAGATTCGTTTTCGTTTCTTTCGTTGCTTTCTTATTTGCTTTCTTTTCGATTCTTGCCTAGGCAGTTTATTTGCATTCATCTAGTTTAATTCTTTAGATTAATAAGTTCAATTTATTTCTTTGCTTTCTAGATTAGATTTATTTACTTGCTTTTATTTATTGCTTTGATTTATTTTATTGCCTAGGATTTAAAAACAAAACCAAACAATTCTTTTTACTTGCTTTCTTAGTTTTAGGCTAGTTTAGGATTGTTTTGCTACACGATTATTTACCCTGCAAAGTTTTCCTTGAGATTCGACATTGGGTTTTTACTTAGGATAGATTTCGTTCTATTGCGAACACTTTTTTGTGAAATAAATTTTGGCGCCGTTGCCGGGGAAAACTTTAGGCTATTTAATTGTGTAGCATTTTCTTTTTATTATTTTTATTTTTATTTTTGTTCGATTTCTTTTCCCTTCCACTTGGTGCGTTTAATCCGTTTGTTGAGTGTTGTGTATGCTAGGTCGTCGAAGTCTCAAGGAAGTTGACACCTCACATCAACGACATCAATAGGAAAAAGGCGCTCTTAACCGTGAAGAAGGAAGAAGAAGACGAGAGCTCGAAGCAATGGCACAAAATAAATGGAGAAGTCGCACTGTGGCTGCCATCAAAGCGAGCCAACAACGTCTTCACGCCTCACCTACCTCAGTTGGCCATCTCTCATATCTACCGAAACAAGGTGATCCCGGAAGTTTCAAATAATGTTGTTTTGGATAATGGAGATAGTGTGCCGGGTATGATGGATTTGGGGGCAGCGGTGAACTTGATGTCATACTCGATTTTTGAGATAATGGGTTCGAGGGATCTTAAACCCACCAATTTTTGCATCGAGCTAGCCGACGGTTCTTTGAGTCGTCCCATGGGGATTGTGGAAGACGTTTCTTTACTTGTGAAGGGTATTCAAGTTCTTGCCGATTTTGTTGTGCTTGACGTGGGGCAAGGAGCTAGGAGCGAGAGAGGCCATCTTCTCTTATTAGGACGACCTTTCATGGCTACTACTCAAACTCGAATCGACGTTGGATCCGGTACATTGAGCATGGCCGGTGTAGGAGGTTCGTAACTTTCTCAATTTTTGATAACTATTCTTCTTGTTCTAATTCTTTTATCCAAACATGTTCGTATGTGCATATTACTAATGATTTGGATGAGAAAAAGATAGAGGAGAATTTTCAGGTTGCTATGCATGAGGAAGAAGCCATTATCGGTGAGTTTTTGAGCAAATTAGATGAGGAAGAAATTGTGGAGGAGTTTTTGAGCAATGTGGAAGACATGGAGGATCACAATTGCATTATGGAGGAGTCGATTTTGAGCTCACAACAAGAGGAAGAAATCATGGACAACTTTCTTGCCAATCTCGACGAGGAAGCATTTTTTGTGGAGGATCCATCATCAAGTTTTGAAGATCGTGATATTTCTTACATGGATTTTCACACAAGTGTGGGGGAGATGAGTGTCCAAGATAACCCTCTTTTCGAGTTTCAAGCCGAAGAGAAGAAAGAGTCCACCTTTGCACCGAGAGTCGCCTATGGATGGTTAAAGACGTTGCTCATTGCAACAGATTTTGGATGAGAATATTTGGTACGTCAAGCTAATGACGATAAACAAGCGCTTGGTGGGAGGCAACCCACTTTCTCTATTTTATTTTTGTAGAGTAGGATTTATTTTCTTTTTATTTTTGCTGTTTTTCGTTCGTTTTCTTTTGAATTTCGTGCAGGGAATAGTTTACAAGGAGGGTATGATGAAGAGAGAGAGCGAGCCGGACCCAAACGATTCCCGTTTTTGGGCCCCAAACGATCCCCGTTGGCAAGATCCACGGTTCCGAGGTCCATTCAACCCATAGCTTTATTTTGTGTCTTTCTATTTTTGTTTTGAGTCTTTTATTTCTTTATTTCGTGCACTTTTACGCTTTTGTGTTTTGTTTTTGAGTTTGTTTTGTAGGTACTTACTTGGAGTCTCTCGGGATATCGAGTGTGTTGGTTGTCATCATGCGATAAGTTCTTTCTATCATTCTCCTTTTTATTTTCTCGCAATGGGCCGGGGACATTGCTTGATTTTAAGTGTGGGGGGGGGGGGGGGGGGGGGGGGTCTTTGAAACTTTTGGCATGATTTGTTTTTTTTTGTTTGCTTGATTGAGTCTTGATGTATTCCCCACTTAGGAATTTGTTTGAAATTGAGCTTATAAGCATGTGACTTAGGATTGATTCGAATGATTTGATGATGGAGTATTTAGTTGTTGGAATTGATTTGAGCATGAGTTAAATTGGTTTAATCATATTATGATTCGATGAATTGTGGGGCATGAATTGATTTGAGTTTTGAGGAAAATGATTTATGATTTTTGGTAGAGTGATAAGTCTAGATTGTTGCAATTTTGGATTGCTAGTTTACTTTCCCCTTTATATATATAAAAAAAAAAAGAAAAAAAAAATTGTGCTTATATGTGAATAAAAGAGTTGATAGGATTTTGCTCCTCTTACTAGTAACGTATATAAATACTAGAGTAATGAGCATGGGAAACCACATGAAAAGGCTTCGAGAGACCCTCGAATGATTAAATTTCATGAATTATGTCCTAAATGATACTCGTGTATGTTTGAATAATGTGTTCGTAGGTACTCTACTCCTCTTGACAATGAGTACGGGAAACCGCACTAGGATGCTCGATGAGACCCATCGATGATTAAACCTAGTGAATTATGTACCAAATCGTTCACGTGTAAAAAAAAAAAAAAAAAAAAAAAAAGGATTTGTGTTTGAGTTGAATAAAAGGGGAAGTAGGCTAAATGTCTAAGTTGTGGCGATTTTAGATATTTGTGAGATGTGTGTATCATTGCTTTTCCTCATACTTGGATTTGATTTATAAGCCACATAGTTCATCGATGATTGATTGTTCGTAACTTGGGATTAAGGTGACTTCGTTCGTTGTTTGTCGATTCCGGTGATTAAATGTTCTATGATTTGAATTGTTTGAATTGAGTCTATGTTGTATGATTATATTGCTTGAGGACAAGCAAAGTTTTAAGTGTGGGGGATTTTGATTGGTGTCTAGATGTTAGGTTTTTAGTCGTCTTTTCGTGTTCGTTTTCCCTTAGTTTTCGTGTGTTTTCATTGTTTGTGGCTATGATTTGGTTGCTTTGGAGTCTTTGGTATTGTAGGATAAAAAGGGCGGAAACGAGAATAAAACGATAAGAAAGAAGTGTTATATCGAAGAGGGGTTCGATAGGAGCATGTAGGCGAAAACGGGGGTCAATTTGGAGTTCGGACGAGGAAGTTACGGTCAAAACAAGAAAGACGCGCGCAGTCCCAGCGAACCTGCATTGGAGCGCTCGCTCCAAGTCAAATTAAGAAGGGAAAAAGCGCAGCTATCTTGGAGCACTCGCTCCAACCCTCTGGAGCGCTCGCTCCATGTCTGACGGGTTTTATTTTAAGTTTCCTTGTGGGAATCGAACTCTTACCTTATGTTATATATATGCCATTAGGGCACGAATTAAAGACAACCTTTTACCTTAGTTTTAGCTCTAGTTTAGCATTCAAATACTTTAGTTTAGTTTTCCTTTGTTCGATCCGGATCGCTACTTCGTTCTTCAATTAATTCAAGTTTTTACTTAGTTCTTCGTTCTTCGTTTAATCTCGTAAGTTCTTTATTGCTTTATTTTATTTGATTTAATTGCTCCCTAGTTCCTTAGATTTAGTTCTTAATTGCTTAGTTTAATATCGTTCGTTCGTTTTCAAGTTCTTAGTTTAGATTCGTTTTTCCTAGTTTTCGATTACTTCGTTTTCCAAGTTCTTAGAGTTAGATTTATTTATTTAATTTCCAGATTTTCAGATTTAGTTTAATTCATGTCTAGATTCGTTTTCGTTTCTTTCGTTGCTTTCTTATTTGCTTTCTTTTCGATTCTTGCCTAGGTAGTTTATTTGCTTTCATCTAGTTTAATTCTTTAGATTAATTAGTTCGATTTATTTCTTTGCTTTCTAGATTAGATTTATTTACTTGCTTTTATTTATTGCTTTGATTTATTTTATTGCCTAGGATTTAAAAACAAAACCAAACAATTCTTTTTACTTGCTTTCTTAGTTTTAGGCTAGTTTAGGATTGTTTTGCTACACGATTATTTGCCCTGCAAAGTTTTCCTTGAGATTCGACATTGGGTTTTTACTTACTAAGTGCTAGGATAGATTTCGTTCTATTGCGAACACTTTTTAGTGAAACACTATCATCACATGCTCATTTGACTCAATTAACTCCTAAGACTCAACAAAATTAAACACATCATGCCAAAGTTTCAAAGACCCCCCCACATTTAAAATCAAGCAATGTCCCCATTGCGAGATAATAAAAAGGAAAGGGATAGAAGGAACTTATCGCAAGATGTCGACCCACACACTTGAAATCCCGAGAAATTCCAAGTAGTACCTACAAAACAAACACAAAACAAAATACCAAAGCGTAAAATTGCACAAAAATAAAGAGAAAGAAATAAAATACTCAAAACAAAAATTAAAAGACACAATAATGCTATGGGTTGAAGAAACCTTGGAATCGTGGATCTTGCCAACGAGGATCATAAGGAGACCACCAACGAGGGTCGTTCGGGTCCGGTGGAGTGGAGGTAGGAGCAACCGAGAAGTCGGTAAAACGAGTCAAATGACTCTCCATGTGGGACACCCGGCTATTCAACCCCGTCACTTGGGTCGACAAATCATCGAACCGATTAAACACATTCTGTTGGAATTGTGTAAAATCAGTCCTAAAGTCGGCCCAATAAGGGGAAACCTCAGCCTCCATATTCTGACGAGCCCGGACTCGATCTCTCCAAGTGTAGTATTGAACCAATCGCTCATTGTCGTCCGGAACGTGTTGCTGCTCCTCCTCGTCTCCATCCTCTTCTTCTTCCTCATTGTGCTCCTCATCATCCCCTCCGGTTTCATATTCCTCCTCTTCATCCCCCGACTCTTGACTTGGGAGATTTCGTTGGCGACGAGCTGCATGATAGGCAATAACAGATGCTCTCTCCCGAACTGGAACGAACTCGGTCGCCCCTCGCATAAGATGAGCGTTGAGAAGCTCATTGAGGGTAATCTCCTTACTTCGGGTTAAACCGGCGCTTTGAGAAATATCGACTCGCAAATGGTGTGCCAAACCTGTAGCAACATAACTCAAAGTAGGGTGTGCTCCCTTCTTGTTTTGCACATTAGTAAGTTGGGACCAAATAAATGGAGCCATACACACCCTAATATTGTTAGTAGCACAATGGAGCAAATAAATCTCTAAAGCATTCACCTTATTATGCTCTTTCTTACCACTAATCATACAAGACAAAAAGCGGTGAAGAATCACTAAAGCATGATCTTTGATAAAAGCACTCGGCACCCCAGAAGCTTTATAGTTCGTAACATCCGTCAAAGCATACCAAGCATTAGACACATTGAAATCAGCAGGTACGAACTCAGATAAATTATCACCCAAATGAAATCCAAACGCCTCATGCATAACTCGCCTAGAAATTTCCCATAACTCACCCCTAAACGTGGCATACATGCAAAGTTCATTCTGTTCGTTACGTTCTAACCTAAAACTAGAACACATTTCAATGCATAAACTCTCATGTCCATCCCAAGCATGTGTTATTAAGCGCATAAGTCCTAAACAATTGATGTATCCTCTAAGCGTATCCCAAACAGGTAAACGACGAAGAAAATCCATCTTGTAGTGCCTAGGAGGTCGAATTTCCTTACCTTGTAGACGGCTATAAAAATTTGTGGTCTCGTACCTCTCCGTCGGGAATGGAACGCCCCGTTGACGGCCAAAATGTTCCTGAGAGACTCCTTCCGGGTGGTAGTCGGGGCGGCGATGCAACGGAATGCGTCCATCGGTAAGAGGGCGAGCTTCTCCAAGTTCCCCACGAACCATGGTAGTGAGAAGGCTGGAACGGGGATGAGACGGGGTAGATTGACGGCGAAAAACGGGCCGAAATGCAGCTTGCACTGGACGCTCGTCCACTGCACCTTGGACGTTCGTCCAAGGTAAATCTGGGCGCTGGGCGTGGGCTCGTCAACGGCGAGCGGCTGTGCTGGCGTTCGGAACGGCGGCTGATGAACGTGGCTGAAGAATGGCAACGAACGGCGGCAGCGATGGCGACTCACGCGGCGGCGGCGGACTCCGGCGGCGGTAGGAATAGCGGCGGCTGCTGTGTGTGTGCTCTTGCTGCAATTTTAGAGAGGGAGGCATGAGAAAGAGAAGAAAAAGAGAAGGGGGTTAAGTAAACCTAGGAGAAATTAGAGTTAGAATTGAATTGTGGCCCGTCTTGCGCTGGACGCTCGTCCAAGGCACGTTGGACGCCCGTCCAGAGAGGCGTTCGCAGAAAAATTGGACTTAATTACGTTGGACGCTTGTCCAACGTACGTTGGACGCCCGTCCAACGAAGCCTTCGCAGAAAAATTGAAAAACTGGAAAAATACGCTGGACGCTCGTCCAACTCACGTTGGACGCCCGTCCAGAGCGGCCCTCGCATGCTTTTGCTCAAATTCTCCCTTCTTCTCCCTCTCGAAGCCTTCCGTGCCAGTGCAATCCGTAGGAACTAATCCCTGCACAAACACTTAAAGAAATACGAACGAAAAATAGCAAAAAAATAAAAATAAAATAAAATAAATCCTATTCTATAAAAATAAAATAGAGAAAGTGGGTTGCCTCCCACCAAGCGCTTGTTTAACGTCATTAGCTTGACGTACCAAGAATTCTCATCCTAAATCTGTTGCAACGAGCAACGTCTTTAACCAACCATCGGTGACTCTCGGTGCAAAGGTGGACTTTTCTTTCTCTTCGGCTTGAAACTCAAAAAGAGGGTTGTCTTGGACACTCATCTCCCCCTCAAACGTCTTTGAGTTAGACTCTACAAGAAAAGATGTTTCACACATGGTGAGGTTAGAAAGAAAAGAGTTAATGACCACTTCCTCATTCGATGCGTGCGTTGAGCTTTCCTCGTCCATTTCATCTTCCTCCTCCAAATTCCGTAGAAAATCTTCGATTATGTCCTCTTCTTCATTCGGCGCAAGTGTCGATCTTTCCTCTTCCACCTCATCAACCTCCTCCAAATTTTGTAGAAATTCCTCAATAATGTCCTCTTCTTCATCCACACAACTAAAGAATTCGTCATCTTCAATGGACTCTTCTTCGTCAATGAATTCTTCAAGAGCTGCTACTCTATCAGAAATCTCACAAACATTTACCTCAACAAGAGGGTTAGCAAGCTTAACAAAAGAGCATGAATGAAGAGAAAAAATTGGAATAGAAGGTGAATTTCCAAAGACCGAAAACGTTACCGAACCTCCTTTGCCGGCCATGCTCAATGTGCCGGTACCTACATCAATCCGGGCACGGGTAGTGGCCATAAACGGTCGTCCCAACAAGAGTAGATGACCGGTTGCGCTCTTGGCTCCCTTGCCTTCATGAAGCACGACGAAGTCGGTAACGACTCGAATTCCACCAACGAGGACTGTAACATCTTCCACAACTCCCAATGGACTACTCACGGTGCCGTCTGCTAGCTCAATGCGCATGTCGGTAGATTGAAGGACTCCTGAGTTCATCTTCTCGATAATAGAATACGACATTAAATTCACCGCAGCTCCTAGATCCATCAATCCCGAGACGGTCTCTCCACTATCCAAAACAATGCTGAAGTCGAAACCTCCCGGATCTCCTCTCTTAGGAAATGAGTTGATAGGCTCAAAATCCTTTCTCTCCTTCCTCGCAACACTCCGCATAGGTGGAACGTAAGGGTTGAGCGTCTTGTGAAGAGGTTTGGCCTCCTTCTCGGCTTCCTCGAACTCCGTACGTGCGTTCTGGGCGTTGGACGCTCGTCCAATGTAGGCTGAACGCTCGTCCAAGGGTGGCTTCGCAGTTGGCTCCTCTTCAGCGTTGGACGGTCGTCCAACGTACGTTGGAAGCCCGTCCAGCGCGGGCTTCGCTGGAGAAAAATTTTGAGCTCGTCCAGGGGCTGGTGTGAAGGTGGGCGGCCGTCCAACGTTGGACGGTCGTCCAGAAACGTTGGACGCCCGTCCAACGTGATGTGCTGCATGGTTTTGGCTCGATTCCCAACGCAAATTCGGGCTCCACCTTTGGCTAGAATTGCTTTGAGGCGACAACGTGCCACCATTGCGTTGTAACACCGTGATTGCATGAGCTTGGTGAGGTGGAACGGGAGGAACATATGGAGGATAAGGGGCTTGCACCTCGTGAGCTTGTTATGGTTGGATCCCTTGGCTCTGAATTCGCCCCGGTTGTTGCATCAAATGCATGGAACCCGAAATTTCGCCAATAGCCATCTCGAGCCTCTTGATAGTAGCATCTTGGGCCTCTCGAGCCAATTTAGCCTCATGAAGGAATGTAGAGAGACCCTCATCGACGGGAGGCTTTTGTGGAGATCCTTGAGGGCGAGAATTTGGGTATGATGGTGGTGGTGTAGGAGTAGGTTGAGGTGGGTAGTATGGAGGTGGTGGATAATATGGATTAGGAGGGTATTGAGGAGGTGGATAATATGATGGAGGTTGAGAGTAGTAGGGATTTGGTGGAGGATAAGGGATATTATATGGTGGAGGGCGCCTATTAGGATAGGTAGGAGGATTACCTTGCCCTTGTGTCGGCCTTGGATTTTGGAAACGTCCATTGTATCCCCCTTGATATCCTTGTGGTGGAGGCACTTGAGGCAGGTATCCTTGAGCGGCGTACACCTCGGCTCCTCCTTCGTATGGAAACTCCCCCATGTTGTGGCATACCTCCTTGATGTGTCCAAGCTCTCCACAAATCTCGCATTGATCGGGCTTCCTCTCTTCCTCCTTCGGGGCAGGTGCACTTTGCTTCATCTTCAAGTTTTCGAGATCCCTCAACATGTCGGCCATTTGCTTCTTCAAATCGGGGCTCATCGAAATTGCACTCGCCTCCACTTTCCTCGGTCTAGCTGATTTTTGTTGAGAACTCGCAGCGAGCGTCTCGAAAATTTCCTTCAACTCGTCAGCTGTCTTGACCGCTATGTTGCCTCCGGCCGAACTATCCACCATGAATTGACCAGTTTGGTTGAGGGCGTCGTAGAAATATTGCCAAAGCAACTCCGATGCCATTTGATGATGGGGGCATTGTTGAAGTAGCTCTTGGAACCTCTCCCATGCTTCGGGAAATGGCTCATCGTTGTCTTGGGAGAAATTCATAATCTTCGACCGCACCTCTTGAGTCTTGCGGTTCGGGTAGTACTTGAGCATGAACTTCTCACACACCGCATTCCATGTGGTGAGAGAGTTGGCCGGGAGAGACAAATACCATGACTTTGCTCGATCCTTGAGGGTGTACGGGAAGCACTTCATCTTCAAGTTGTCCTCCGTGAGTCCCGAGAGTGGGAAAGATTGCACCACCGTGCAATACTCTCGAATGAACGTCAAAGCATCCTCGTTGGGCAGCCGTAGGTAGGACGGGAGCAACGCCATGTGGTGAGGTTTAAGATCATGATTCCTGACCGCTTCCGTCAGGACAATCGCCGAAGTGGTGGCTGTGAATGTGGGGCGAGCAAAATCGCCCATGACTCTAGCTGCCATGGCTTCGGGCTCTGCAAATAACAAGACTAATGAAAAGTCTTGAGAATCGATCTCCTCCTTCTCCTTCGCGGCTAAAATTGCTTTCCTTTGATGGATGTTGTCGAAGTAGGGCGCTATACTCCTTTGAAGACTTCGGCGACCATGCATAAACAACACACAACAAAAGGGTTAAACGCACCGAGTGGGAGAAACAAGAAAATCGAAGAAACACAAATAAAAATAAAAATAAAACAAATAAAAATACTACACAATAAATCGCCTAAAGTTTACCCCGGCAACGGCGCCAAAATTTGTTTCACTAAAAAGTGTTCGCAACAGAACGAAATCCTATCGTAGCACTAGCAAGTAAAACCCAATGTCAAATCTCGAAGGAAAACTTTGCAGGGCAAATAATCGTGTAGTAAATTCTAATCTAGCCTAAATCTAGGAAAGCAAGTAAAGAAGAATTTGGGGTTTTTGTTTTAAATCCTAGGTAAATAAAATAAATCAAAGCAAATAAATCTAATCTAAAAAGCTGGAAATAAATCGAACTAAATAAACTTAGAAAATTAAACTAGAAGAAAGCAATAAATCTACCTAGGCAAAAATCGAAAAGAAAGCAATAAAGGAAGCAAAGATAGAAGCATAAATAAATCTAGACATGATGAAATAAATCTGGAAATTTAAAAGAAAATTAATCTAACTTTGAAACCTTTGAAGAACTAGAGAATCGAAACTATAAAAACGAATCTAAACTTTAAACTAGAAATCGAAAGAACGAAATTAAACTAAGGAAATTAAAAGAAGCAATTACGAAATCGAATCTAAAACTAAGTAAAGCAATTAAAGCAAGTAAACGAAAGCAATAAATAACTTACGAGGATTAAACGAAGAACGAAGAACGCGAAGTAAAAGAAAAACATGAATTGAATTGCACGAACTAAGAATCCGGATCTGAACAAAGTAAAACTAATCTAAAGTGTTTAAGTGTTGAAAACTAAAGCTAAAATATGCTAAAAGATGTCTAGAATTCGTGTACAAGGGATAGTATATATAATAGGTATGAAAACCTAATTATATAAGGAAACTACAGGTGGCTGGAACGTTGGACGGTCGTCCAACGTACGTTGGACGCTCGTCCAACGTCACACTCGCATTCTTCTTCTTTTCTACTCTGGACGCTCGTCCACCGTAGGTGTGCGCTCGTCCAGCGTACTCTGGACGGCCGTCCACTGCCTTGGACGGTCGTCCAACGTCATGCTCGCTTCCATGCTTGATTTTCCTCAATTCCTCGCCTTTTCCGGCCCGTTTCCTTCCGTTTCTTCCACCTAATGATCGTACATGAACCAAACTCAAAACAACCGAATCATAGCAAAAGACAAACAAAAGAGACACAAAACATATTGAAAACGGACTCGAAAACACTACGAAAATCTTAACATCTAAACACCAATCAAAATCCCCCACACTTAGACCTTTGCTTGTCCTCAAGCAATATAAAAACGAAATAAACAATAGACTCAAGTATTGTGAACTATATAGGCCTCAAAACTTTTCGAAAACAAACTCTCATGATCGTGATCAAAACTATGCTGTAATGACTGCAGTTTTTATTAAGTGGTTAATAAAAATTTCGGCATTTTTTTTAAAGTAATAAAAGAAACGTTGAAAGAAGTATTAGTATTATTATGAGAAAAATAAATTTTAAAGAAAGGAAAGAGAAACACTATTAGTAGTGTTCCGTTTAGTAACATTTGAAACTTCCCGAAACGAGAATCGAACTAAATAAGAAAGGCCGATTAAACAAATCGGTAGTATTTAATTTTGGGCCGAGGCCCATTTGATTTCGAAGCCCATCTAATTCAAGGCCCAGTTAATTGTTCAAGGCACAGTTCACGATTATTAGTTCGATTTTATTTATTCGGCCCAAGAACGAGAGTCATTTCAGATTTAATAGTCAACAACAATATATATATAAAGGGCCCAAGATTAATAGTTCAGCCCAACAAAATAATCCATGTGTTTCTTATTACAACAAGAAAGGAGAGAATGATAAAAATAAAAGAAAAAGGAAAAAAAGGAAAAGAAATGGAGATGCGGCAGATTGGGTTGCTAATCTCACTCAAACACATAATCAAAGAATCACTAAACACCTCTAACTACAATTAAGAAGAGATTAGAACACCATTAGTCACCCTCATCCTTATTGTTACAAGTGGAGATGTAGAACTCTTCCAAACATACACGTACACCCATCCATGCCTCCACACACACACAAGACATGCAATCATCTTCCAATGTGATGATGAAACCTCTCTTCCCATTGGAATCCATACCACCTACACAAAGAGAGAGAAAACAACCTTCAATCCCCAAAAAGCTCCCATTACCTGCACACAAACATCCACCAAAATCAGTTTCACATTCACTCATACACAAAACATAGAGAGGGAGAGAAAGCAAGCAAAAACACACAAGGGAGCAAGTAGAGAGAGAAGCTACCGATTTCCAGCAAGAGAGTCGCCGGAAAAACAGCTGCCGGCAGCCTCTTCGAACACCATCACACCTGCGGTAAACCCCCTCTCACCCCTCCCTAAGACCTAGCATGTACATGCACTAACTCTAGAACCAAATCCCTATCTCTAGGAGTGAAGAAAGAAGGAAGGGGAAGGTATTCAAGCAATAATTTGAAGAGGACAGCCCTCTAATCGGAAGCTAGAGACCCGATTTCAGTTTCTAAAGGTGAGTTAGAACCCCACACTCTCTCCCTAGTACAAGGATCAAAGCTTTAACATATAGAAAACCAACATGCAATTGTAGGAGGGAAGAACGAAGGAAAGAAGGCAACAAAGAGAGGGAGGACAGCCATCAATCTTGCCAAGAAATCAGTTTCCAAACCCCACAATGACAAGTAAGACTCATTCCTCATCACTCTCTCTAAGAGCTACAAGTTTGTAAGCATGCAACCCCCTAGAACCTCCAAACAATCGATTAAAGACACAATCTAGTAACCCCACCCTCTATCAAACATGAAACATGGGAAAAGACCCCAAGATTGAAGCACTAGGAAACAACAATCTTTTGGAGACAATGCATGTTATCCTTGTAGGATAAAAACTGAAAATTTAGCATGTTTTGGATCACATAGAAGCCCCCTAGTAAGCTTAAGGTATTGCATGTATAATAATCCTCAATCCAACACTTCAAGTCAACAAGGACACCAATCTCAAGCATACAGAATCTGGAAGTTTGCTTCCAATTAAGGCATAAAACATTTAAGACCAAAATCAGTCCCTAAATGCCTCTAATCAAACCCTAACCTCTAAATCAACAAGTATAATAACTCTTCGAATTGCGAATCGAAAACGAGGGGAAGGGTGAAGAATCGAACCTGCCCAGAAGCAAAGGAGGCGCCGAGGATGGAATAGAGCCGATACCGGGAGCACCTGCAAATCGAAAGAGAGAAGAGAGATCAGAGAGAGAACAGAGAGTGTGAAGGGAAGGAGACACCGGCGGCGGCATCGCCGCCGGCGTCAAAAACAGATCGGAGAGAGAGAGAGTAAGGCAGCAGGCGGCAGAGGCTATTGGCGATGGTGGCTGACGCACAGACGACGGCGTTCGATGGCAGAGACGACGGTGCAATCTCCGCACCACTTTGCCGGAGCCGGAATAGGAGACGGAGGAGCGAGCCGGCGGGAATCCCCAATTTCCCTATCTTCAAGTTAGGGCTCCCCTGTTTTCCTCCAATCGGGCGAAGAACAGAGAGAGAGGAGTGAGAGAGACGAGGACCGACGGAGGAGGAGGCCGCCGGTCGACGTACGCCGGCGGGAAAGAACAGCAACGGCGGCGGCGATGACTGCTGAGAGAGAAAGCTCCGCGAGAGAGAAAGAGAGAAGGAGAAGTCGCGTAGAGAGAGAGAGAGAGGTGTTCTGCCAAGTGTAGGACCAGGCCGGGCTTTCGAGCCGATATGGACTCGGGCCGGGAGAATCGTTGGGTTGAATTAATTACTTTGATGGGCCGTAGAAATTAAATTGGGTCGGACTCGACGGGATTAGACGAGCCGGGATTTAATATTCAGTTGAGCCGAAGCTCAAGACCAGTTGGGCCGAAGCAGTAATCTGGGCCGAGAATTATTGGGCCGAAGTTAAAGAACAGATGGGCTGAATTTACTCAACAGTTGGGCCAGAATATTTAATTGGACCGATATTTAAATCAGAAGACGAGGGCCGCACGTAATAATTTCCCGAGCTCGAGATAGTAATTGTCCGAGTTTAAATAATTGGGCTTAAACCCTTAATAATTTTATTGGGTCTCAAGTAAATTATAAACCTCAGATTTAATCATAACATTAAGTTCAGTAATATTTATTTTATAAGTGCAGACCACTTATAACACGGGGTAAAATCACGAAACCCTATTAATGATTAAATCAAGCCCGGGTAACAACAGTTATGTTGATCTTATAAGTGTAGACCACCTATATTCTCTAATAGAATCACGAAGCCTCATTATTGGCTTAATCAAGTATCCTGCGATTTCAGCCGATGATGAAAAGACTATAAGACACAGGAAACGATCGAAGTGATCGATTTCAAATGAGAATCGAGAAACCCTCGATTAGAAGAATAACCATGATAACGTTATCAGTATAAGAGAACATAACTTCGATAAAAGACAACCTTCGCATAGATCGATAAGATTATCGATTTCATTTCCAGTTTCTCATTTTACGTTCTTTGAACGAGGTTAGGCGAAGGAGCAAGCCGAGGCTAAAGAAGCACCTCAGAGTTACAGTTATATTCAGGAAAGTAATTGAGGTGGGCTTTCAGAAAAACTAAAATGTTTTCTTATGTTTAAATTCTTTTCTTTTAAAAGAATTGCCAGACCATAAAATGTTTTTGTTTTGTATGAGATCTATCTGAGGAGGCTTATGCCTCAGTTTAAAGGCCTAGGCCTCAGTTATCAGAACGATTCGGGCTCATCGAGGTCAAGACCTCGGTGAGTTAGTGCACTCAGATTACCGTTAGCTACGCAAGTGGCGCGGTAAGGTATCCGGGAGGGTGGCCAACCTCTCCGGATACACCCCAGCTCAGATATGATGGATTATACCAGAAAAATAGCCTGCGCAGGCACTCTTTTTGTTTAAAAATGTTTTTGTGAACATAGGTTCTTTTCTTAAAACCCCTATGATTCACTTGAATGGCTGGCAATTAAAATGTTTTGGCACGTGCCCACTGAGTACTTCAAAGTACTCAGCCCTGTACATATTTCCCATGTGCAGGTTAAGCAGGATGAAGTGAAGTTGCCGAAAGGAGCTTTCGTCGAACATAGAAAGTGTTGAAGCCTCTTGGTGGTGCATGTCTCCATACATGCATCTCACGTTCTTCCGCTGTGATCTTTATGTAGATTAAGATTCTAGTTTGTGTATCGTTGCAACTCATCGCCATTTTGTGTACTGTTGTAACGTATCAGCTCCACCATAGAAAATGACTTCCTTCTTGAACAGTGCTTCCGCGTATTTCATGTAAAACGCTTCCGTAGATTAACAGTACTTTCCTCCATTCATTCTCGACGAATGATGGAGAGTTGAATGTATTCCAAATGCTATGTTTTCGCATCGTTTCACCACTAGTCGTTCGTTATTCTATACCTTTTTCCTTTTCTTAAGTCGCGGCCTCGCTCGGCCCAAGTTGTGGCGGGCGGGCTGTGACAGAGTGGTATCAGAGCATTTGGTTCGCTCTGAAATCCAAGAGTCTTCTTCTTCCAGTAAAGTCTAGACTTGATTCGCTAGACTTGTAAAGTCCTTCGACAAAAGCTCGGCACTTCACGACATCATGCTCGACCAGGACAGAGAAGAGGTAATTCTCACATGCCAGTATGAGAACATAGATAAGATAACATAGAGCTCACATATATTAGAAAAGCCAAGGCCTTTCTAGAGAACATAGCTCGCTTGAACTAAGTGCTTTCCCTCAATCACATACTAGGATAGTGCTTGAGCACAGGAATTATTCCAGCCTCGATTATGGCACGAGAAGGATGATGAGACGAGGAAGCGAGTGAAGCTTTACACGAAATGCCAACTCAAGGAAGCAGTGATAACTCCCTGGAAAGCTATTCCATGAAAAAGAGATACGTCAGATCAAGGAAAATCAAGCCAAGAAGTGCAAGAAGATCTGAACGAGTGTCGTTTGAATCAATGACATGAGTCTCTAACTTTTCCACCTCCGTGTGGCAAGGAACGAAACGTATTTATTAACGCTTCCTAAAGATAATAAGAGGTGATACCAGAACCTTATCAGGACTAAAAGTTTCATATGGTGGCACAATAAAAGATAAGTCCACTAGAATTTCCTGGATGTTTCCGCATCCATGGTTAAAGGAAGAAAACATTACTAGAAACTGAAGAAGGAAATCAAAGAAAGGTTAAGGTCTTGTCCAACTTAGAGCTCTCGGGTATATAGACGTTATAATCTCAGTTTCCCCCGATGTTGTACTCATGAGAATAATTATGATAGAACGTGTTAGCCTCTACTTTCCTGAACAGAGAATTGTGCCTGAAGAATGTAGTAAAGTGAGACCATTAACCATGCTTATTGATGAACTCGTAAGAGTGAATATTGATATCCAAGACCAGCTCAGAAGCTAAAGCGATAGAGTATGCTTGATTTTTATGGATAATGGGACCAGACTATACGATAAAAGAGACTAAGGCGTGGCATTAAATGCCAAAAACAACGAAACATTAGCATGTTAACATCCCCGGTACGACTTGAGGAAGTGTAAAGAAACCTCACGCCAAGAACTAAGGGGCTGTCGAAGAAAGAAACTCGTATCTAGTCGGATCGCGACCTAGCATCCTATTCCATTAGGACATCAGAAGACAACCAATGAAGATACATTATTGCCCTCAGGAATAACTCTACGTTGTTAGCGCTGACACGCAAGTCGAATTCCCATATGCCAAGATCCTTTACGCCAGTGCAAAGCACTAGAGTGTTCACGAAGATACGTAGACTAAAGAAGACCCTATGTTCTAATGCATTGTGCCTTCTAAATCCTCTTTTGAACCTCTCGAACCCAGAAAGACCTTTTTGTAATACACGTAGAGTCGAGGAATTCCAGATCCAAAGAATTGGTTATCGAGCCTTGTTCGATCTCTGTATCTCTTTGAGTCAAGAGTCACTAGTGAATGAGAAACAGTTTTCCTTCCTGTGACCAGAAGGATGCTTATGTGGGACTGGCCACCTCACATAATCACTTTCTCGGTAGCGTCACCAACAGACAAGAAATCGGATGGGTATCGACAAAATAGGGGTTCCCCTCCCATGACCCTGTCAATTCATTTCCACCCTCCGGTTATTTCTTCTAAACTTGTCTGATGAATTCTTGATGAGCTATTTTGGATTCTTGACATTCCAACTTAGGCCCCCGTGCTATTATTTTTCAGAATCAGACCACGATGTTCTTATTTCGTCTTGATCCAAATGTCAGCCTAAAGCGATAAGACTGCGAGAATTAGACCAATTGCAGGTTATAGAGTTTGACTTAAGGTAGCACACTCTTTTGGGTTGGCAAATGCTTACGCATAAAAGGGGGATGATAGATAAGCCGTTAAAGGTATTGCACGAGACTCGAGTTGACAATGCGGTGCAAACCAATTTGACACGTGATAGTAAAATAGAAACTCCACCACATCCCAAGGAATGTTTGTATACCATAACTCAGAGGAGGAAAGCTTAATAGTGAAATTAAGAGATATGTTGGGTGAAGCAAAAAAAATTCAGAGGATAGAAACAAGTATCGCGATGCACGCAATAGTAAGTGGCATAAAGCTAGTCAGACTCCCCAACAAGTCTAGAAAAAGGAAATACAATGATTAAATGCAAAATCCATAAGTTAATTACTCTAAGGAGTTCCCCAAGAGAAGTGTATTGATAGCCCATAAGTTCAACACTAAGAGCTAACAATATTAGAGTCTGATTTGGACCAAAGGTAGTAAACCCATGAGCAGAAGAAGCTCGAACAGATGAGATCCTCGTGGATATGAAATTTTGAAATCTTCCGATAGATTGGAAATAATAAGAATATCAGAACATAAACGACCCAAGGTCGAGTACTATACTTGTCAAATACACGACGTGTTATCATTCCTAAGATCCAGATTAAACCAGCAACTAAAGGAAAGACAGTATCCCATGATTGCGGTCGGTGACCTGACGTTATTTGGGATTTCTCCCAGCTCAAGGATCAGAAACCTCTTAGAATATTGACGTGGACCAGACTAGAATATAAATTCTCACTAGACATAAGTTATGAGAAAATAGTGAGACCTAAATTATTCACCCAGAGAGGAATAATTATAGTATGACATTAGTCGGCCAGACATAGTAATGAATTGTAGCAGACTACGAAATACGAGATATTGAAGGATGCTAAGGGAGGTAATGTTTGGAAGAGATTTCCCATAGAAGGTAATATGAAACGAGAAAGCCTTGAAGAAGTCATAAATAAAATTGGTGTAGAGCACGAGTTAGGAAAAGTTGTCAAGAAGAGTACAGAACGAGACCACCGTATGTCTCATACCTTTGAAAGAATCAAAGGATAAGTGCGCTAAGATCGTGACCACTGAGACTAAACCACAAGTAAATCAGGATAAATTTTTTTTTCTATGTAACCATACATAGACATAAGACCTTGAAGCACCACGGCAGTATGAGCGATGCCCGTATAATAGATATACACAACCATAAGTTCCACCTTCGGGTAAGTCATAAGCTTTGTTATTATTGCAAAGTTAGTATAGTTCTCACCACGAGAAGTGTGCAAGATAGACAATAGAGCAAAGGAAATGCGATTGAGAATAAGCATTGAATGAGGCGTAAGTCTAAAGGGTCTAAACATGGTTATGGGACACCTAAGGAACCACGACTCAATAACAGAAAGGAATGAAATGTACGCCGATAGTAATGACGCACGTTGGAATCAAGATGTGCGAGGACTAGTGAAAGAATATACTAAACAATATAGAAATGACCCGATAGAATATATGAGAAACAAAATTCTTTTAAAGAAAAGCCATGGTTGTCTAAGAAGTCGGTAAACTCAGATGTAAAATAGTTTGGAATATGGCTTTAATCATTAACCAACAAGCTATAAGGGACAATAAATTGAGACGAACCTATATTTATTTTAGGGAAACTAGATCGCATTATAAGAGAAGATGTTGATAGAAGAGAAGTTTTTACTAAAATCCTCACGTCATGAGAATCGAACAAAAGCCATCTAGATCGAATTCTTAACCAAGAAGTAGTGTGAGCATTCGACGTGCCCAGATACCTAATGTATATTGCAAGTTCGAATAGATAATTAAAACCATAGTATTATCTTCATAAGTCCCTTGAGATAATAAGAATCCATATCTTAAGTGTTCCAAGAACAGAATTATTGGTATGCGAGGTACAAATACATGAGGTCATTAAAACATATAGAAGGAATGTTAATCGAGTAAGTGAGGAAGTGATTTATTAGGTAGAGAACTATACGACTGAAACCCTTGGTTTCATTTCAAAGAAGTAATTATTGCCCCGTCATCAAAGCTTACTAAATAAGACAGTGAGACCACCCAACTGGAACTTCTAAAATCTCTAATAGAGATGTAAATTAGCCTCGATAAGAATGGTAATAGAAATGAGAACTTTTGATCCACAGTAACATCAAAGTGCACTAGTGCATACAATAGACGATTAAAAGATAAAACTACGAGCCACGTATATCATGAAGCTTGAGAACGAGATTATGTTCAAACCAGAATGTCCCACTATAGGAAATCGCAATTATGCGGTGTACTTACGTTAATGAGTAGAGACTCTATATGATTTATGAAGTCGACTCAAGAAGTCATCTAAGCAGTATGAAGGGAGACAGGTGAGCTAAAGCCCTAAAATGAAACCTTGAAAGCCTTGAGTAACATTTAGAAAGGAAGAAACCTACTATTAATTGAGAATACCGCTTTACGACTTATGAAAGATAAGGCGATATGTTAAGAAAGGTAGACAATAGAATCCATGGGATCTTCCAAGAAACAGACACCCACACATAATGCCTTAAAAGTGATATAGTTATATGAGAATGAATAACGAATGAGCCGCTACCACCATCGTTGCCAAGATTAATTGACCAGATAAGGTATGACATTAGCCGGAATTATGGAACATTACATCTTGATACACTAGATTCATAAACAACTACAAAAGGAAATAAGAACACCATATCTAACGTTAGTAGAGCGACGCTCAGAACCGACAACCAACAGGAAAGAACTACATAGGCCGAAGAATGTATACTACGAATTCTCAAGAGAGAAACGACTGCTATATATATATATATATAGTGACCATATTCCTACAATAGGAAATAGTGATAGTGATACCTCTATGAGGAGTATCGAGATTATCGATATAACACGTATGGCAGGTATAGGCAAGATACGTGTCTCTACCTTACACAGACAAGTGTGAATAAAGATGCACAGTACTACAAGTGGTCCAGAGATGATTGACCTCAACCAACGAGTTAAAGCATGAATAACTATTTGACGGTTGTTAAAACCTCGATTTATAAAGCCAACTACAGTACGTAGGGTAGATCATAGCTACGCTAGCATAAAGACCAAAGAGAAAATAGACTCGAATGAAGAACAAATTTTGGGAACGATCAATATCCCGACCTTAGTATTATCAATGACACATGATTACATTTGAATGGAGTAGATAGAAGGGTATATGGACTTAAGTATATGACTAAGGTATACTAAAATTTGGGAAAAATGCCCGAGGCCAACGAAGAAGGTCTAGACGCTCGTAGACTAATGTTATCACCTAACGATTGGATGAGTTCATACAGTCCACCGAAGCGCCAGTGCTCTAATGCAAATAGCGACTTGTGAAATCATAGCATGCCCAGTACCGATACAGATTAGATCAGTGTATCGCGAAGATATTTATACCCATAAACGATGAGGATCATGACAAGCATATGGTCTAAGGGTAACGGGGCTAGCTCAGACCGACCAAATAAATATAGTTACTTGAAAGGCTAGAACATAGGATCAATTGGGGACATAATAGAAGAATTGTAAGATGAACATGAGTCACCCGCTAACACCGACAAGTCGAATTACAATTCGAACTAGGAGACAAGTCTCCCCAGAAGTTCCACATTTTATACAATAGCTATAGTTAGTACAAAAGGAGAACCAACAACAGTCCATATGGACCCCACGAGTGTCTGGAGAAGATAAGACTAACATAGTGAAGGTTAACATATCAGTTCCGTCAAACCCCGAATATCTTTTTAAGGAGGTAGGTACCCGGTGGAGGCGAAAACTGGAAAACGATATTACCCCAGCTTAATTGCTAAGACCCACCGTACACCATGGACCCAGTATCGTGCAATGCAACGCACGGAATAAGATGTAGACCACCACCCTATTGAGATAAGGTGGGAGAAGAGAAAAGAATTAACGTCGGTGTATGACCGAAGAAACGGTTGAGATAATGCGCAGAATTAGAGATATGATAAAAGAAGCATATAGTAGACGGAAGTTTTACGATTACGATACAGATTCGAGTTACACCTCGAAGTAGAGGATAAGGCCTCCTTGAAAATTTCCCCACCAAGGGAATGACCAGATTCAGAAACAAAGGCTAGTTGAAACATCGTTCCATCAGACCTTACGAAGTTTAGGGAAGGTAGGATCTATGGCGTACAGGTCAGCGTTACATCCAAACCCCAGAATCGTTCGCAGCGTATCCCACGTGTCTCAATTAAGGAAGTATGTGTTCGATCCCAAACACGTGCTACGACAAGAGGAAACAGTTATAGAATCCGATTCGAACTACGAGACGAAACCTTGAAGTCATATTAGATCGGAAAACTCAACAGCTTAGGAATAAGCAAAGTCTTCTAGTGAAGGTGCAGTAGAAGCACCACGGACAGGAGGAAGCCACGTGGGAGTCGAAAGATAAAATTTAAAAGAGAAATACCCCGAATTGTTTAGAAGGTAAGTAAATTTCGGGACGAAAATTTTCGTAAGGGGTGTAGGATGTAATGACCGCAGTTTTTATTAAGTGGTTAATAAAAATTTCGGCATTTTTTTTAAAGTAATAAAAGAAACGTTGAAAGAAGTATTAGTATTATTATGAGAAAAATAAATTTTAAAGAAAGGAAAGAGAAACACTATTAGTAGTGTTCCGTTTAGTAACATTTGAAACTTCCCGAAACGAGAATCGAACTAAATAAGAAAGGCCGATTAAACAAATCGGTAGTATTTAATTTTGGGCCGAGGCCCATTTGATTTCGAAGCCCATCTAATTCAAGGCCCAGTTAATTGTTCAAGGCACAGTTCACGATTATTAGTTCGATTTTATTTATTCGGCCCAAGAACGAGAGCCATTTCAGATTTAATAGTCAACAACAATATATATATAAAGGGCCCAAGATTAATAGTTCAAGCCCAACAAAATAATCCATGTGTTTCTTATTACAACAAGAAAGGAGAGAATGATAAAAATAAAAGAAAAAGGAAAAAAAGGAAAAGAAATGGAGATGCGGCAGATTGGGTTGCTAATCTCACTCAAACACATAATCAAAGAATCACTAAACACCTCTAACTACAATTAAGAAGAGATTAGAACACCATTAGTCACCCTCATCCTTATTGTTACAAGTGGAGATGTAGAACTCTTCCAAACATACACGTACACCCATCCATGCCTCCACACACACACAAGACATGCAATCATCTTCCAATGTGATGATGAAACCTCTCTTCCCATTGGAATCCATACCACCTACACAAAGAGAGAGAAAACAACCTTCAATCCCCAAAAAGCTCCCATTACCTGCACACAAACATCCACCAAAATCAGTTTCACATTCACTCATACACAAAACATAGAGAGGGAGAGAAAGCAAGCAAAAACACACAAGGGAGCAAGTAGAGAGAGAAGCTACCGATTTCCAGCAAGAGAGTCGCCGGAAAAACAGCTGCCGGCAGCCTCTTCGAACACCATCACACCTGCGGTAAACCCCCTCTCACCCCTCCCTAAGACCTAGCATGTACATGCACTAACTCTAGAACCAAATCCCTATCTCTAGGAGTGAAGAAAGAAGGAAGGGGAAGGTATTCAAGCAATAATTTGAAGAGGACAGCCCTCTAATCGGAAGCTAGAGACCCGATTTCAGTTTCTAAAGGTGAGTTAGAACCCCACACTCTCTCCCTAGTACAAGGATCAAAGCTTTAACATATAGAAAACCAACATGCAATTGTAGGAGGGAAGAACGAAGGAAAGAAGGCAACAAAGAGAGGGAGGACAGCCATCAATCTTGCCAAGAAATCAGTTTCCAAACCCCACAATGACAAGTAAGACTCATTCCTCATCACTCTCTCTAAGAGCTACAAGTTTGTAAGCATGCAACCCCCTAGAACCTCCAAACAATCGATTAAAGACACAATCTAGTAACCCCACCCTCTATCAAACATGAAACATGGGAAAAGACCCCAAGATTGAAGCACTAGGAAACAACAATCTTTTGGAGACAATGCATGTTATCCTTGTAGGATAAAAACTGAAAATTTAGCATGTTTTGAATCACATAGAAGCCCCCTAGTAAGCTTAAGGTATTGCATGTATAATAATCCTCAATCCAACACTTCAAGTCAACAACGACACCAATCTCAAGCATACAGAATCTGGAAGTTTGCTTCCAATTAAGGCATAAAACATTTAAGACCAAAATCAGTCCCTAAATGCCTCTAATCAAACCCTAACCTCTAAATCAACAAGTATAACTCTTCGAATTGCGAATCGAAAACGAGGGGAAGGGTGAAGAATCGAACCTGCCCAGAAGCAAAGGAGGCGCCGAGGATGGAATAGAGCCGATACCGGGAGCACCTGCAAATCGAAAGAGAGAAGAGAGATCAGAGAGAGAACAGAGAGTGTGAAGGGAAGGAGACACCGGCGGCGGCATCGCCGCCGGCGTCAAAAACAGATCGGAGAGAGAGAGAGTAAGGCAGCAGGCGGCAGAGGCGATTGGCGATGGTGGCTGACGCACAGACGACGGCGTTCGATGGCAGAGACGACGGTGCAATCTCCGCACCACTTTGCCGGAGCCGGAATAGGAGACGGAGGAGCGAGCCGGCGGGAATCCCCAATTTCCCTATCTTCAAGTTAGGGCTCCCCTGTTTTCCTCCAATCGGGCGAAGAACAGAGAGAGAGGAGTGAGAGAGACGAGGACCGACGGAGGAGGAGGCCGCCGGTCGACGTACGCCGGCGGGAAAGAACAGCAACGGCGGCGGCGATGACTGCTGAGAGAGAAAGCTCCGTGAGAGAGAAAGAGAGAAGGAGAAGTCGCGTAGAGAGAGAGAGAGAGGTGTTCTGCCAAGTGTAGGACCAGGCCGGGCTTTCGAGCCGATATGGACTCGGGCCGGGAGAATCGTTGGGTTGAATTAATTACTTTGATGGGCCGTAGAAATTAAATTGGGTCGGACTCGACGGGATTAGACGAGCCGGGATTTAATATTCAGTTGAGCCGAAGCTCAAGACCAGTTGGGCCGAAGCAGTAATCTGGGCCGAGAATTATTGGGCCGAAGTTAAAGAACAGATGGGCTGAATTTACTCAACAGTTGGGCCAGAATATTTAATTGGACCGATATTTAAATCAGAAGACGAGGGCCGCACGTAATAATTTCCCGAGCTCGAGATAGTAATTGTCCGAGTTTAAATAATTGGGCTTAAACCCTTAATAATTTTATTGGGCCTCAAGTAAATTATAAACCTCAGATTTAATCATAACATTAAGTTCAGTAATATTTATTTTATAAGTGCAGACCACTTATAACACGGGGTAAAATCACGAAACCCTATTAATGATTAAATCAAGCCCGGTAACAACAGTTATGTTGATCTTATAAGTGTAGACCACCTATATTCTCTAATAGAATCACGAAGCCTCATTATTGGCTTAATCAAGTATCCTGCAATTTCAGCCGAGGATGAAAAGACTATAAGACACAGGAAACGATCGAAGTGATCGATTTCAAATGAGAATCGAGAAACCCTCGATTAGAAGAATAACCATGATAACGTTATCAGTATAAGAGAACATAACTTCGATAAAAGACAACCTTCGCATAGATCGATAAGATTATCGATTTCATTTCCAGTTTCTCATTTTACGTTCTTTGAACGAGGTTAGGCGAAGGAGCAAGCCGAGGCTAAAGAAGCACCTCAGAGTTACAGTTATATTCAGGAAAGTAATTGAGGTGGGCTTTCAGAAAAACTAAAATGTTTTCTTATGTTTAAATTCTTTTCTTTTAAAAGAATTGCCAGACCATAAAATGTTTTTGTTTTGTATGAGATCTATCTGAGGAGGCTTATGCCTCAGTTTAAAGGCCTAGGCCTCAGTTATCAGAACGATTCGGGCTCATCGAGGTCAAGACCTCGGTGAGTTAGTGCACTCAGATTACCGTTAGCTACGCAAGTGGCGCGGTAAGGTATCCGGGAGGGTGGCCAACCTCTCCGGATACACCCCAGCTCAGATATGATGGATTATACCAGAAAAATAGCCTGCGCAGGCACTCTTTTTGTTTAAAAATGTTTTTGTGAACATAGGTTCTTTTCTTAAAACCCCTATGATTCACTTGAATGGCTGGCAATTAAAATGTTTTGGCACGTGCCCACTGAGTACTTCAAAGTACTCAGCCCTGTACATATTTCCCATGTGCAGGTTAAGCAGGATGAAGTGAAGTTGCCGAAAGGAGCTTTCGTCGAACATAGAAAGTGTTGAAGCCTCTTGGTGGTGCATGTCTCCATACATGCATCTCACGTTCTTCCGCTGTGATCTTTATGTAGATTAAGATTCTAGTTTGTGTATCGTTGCAACTCATCGCCATTTTGTGTACTGTTGTAACGTATCAGCTCCACCATAGAAAATGACTTCCTTCTTGAACAGTGCTTCCGCGTATTTCATGTAAAACGCTTCCGTAGATTAACAGTACTTTCCTCCATTCATTCTCGACGAATGATGGAGAGTTGAATGTATTCCAAATGCTATGTTTTCGCATCGTTTCACCACTAGTCGTTCGTTATTCTATACCTTTTTCCTTTTCTTAAGTCGCGGCCTCGCTCGGCCCAAGTTGTGGCGGGCGGGCTGTGACATATGCACACAACCTTAGCATCAATCAACACAATCTACTCAACTAGTTCAAAATATGCTAATCCATCAAAGAACACTCTCCAACATGTGAAATTTTATATATGAAAGTGAACACTCAACTCTCAAAGAAAAGATGTATAAGATAATGCACATCATAGGGTTCACTCAATATCAATGCAATGCAACATGTTTACCATAGGCTTGCCCTCAATCTCAACATCTCCACCTAATGTAATACTTACAAACTAGGATAAAAAAGGTCTTTATATAAGCTTGTAATGTAGGGACATTGGTTAAGGTAGGGATTATATAGGCTAAGTGACTCAAAAATACTCCAAATCATCAACCTCTTTTTCAACTCCAACCAAAGTATGGATTTTTATCTCCATCTTCTACCATCCAACACACCAAATACAAACTCAAAGATGCTAAACTATCAACTTATACAAATCAAAGCTAACTATCCCCTTATGCTTATATTATTATTCTTTCTTTCTTTTCTTTTTTTTTCTCTCTTTTTTTTTTTTTTTTTTTCTCTAGAGCTCCACTAATAAATGTTCTTTGTAATGTTGAACAAAGGCTCTATTTTTATTTCATCCTTTTTTTTCTTTTCTTTTTTTTTTTTTTCTAAGCTCATAGGGATAGCTAACTACATAAATCAAGCATCTAAAACTCCTTTCTCCTCCCTCTTCACCACAACCAAAATTTTCTATTCAACTCCTTCCATATCACCAACAACAAATACTAAGGATACCCATAACCATCCAAACCTCCTATCATCCGGTTTTACAAAGAACGGCTAACAAAGGCTCAAAAGGGGTAAACAAAGGATTATGAACAAGGTTAGTGTATAGAAATCATGTGGCTACGAAAGAATGGCCTAAGATCATCTCCTAGTTCGTAAATATATACTAAGGTCTTGATGGAGAAACAAGGCAAGTTCTAGAAACAATGAAGCATGCATGATCACTCAATCAAAAAAAATAGGCATAAATATGCACAAATGGCTCAACTCTCACGGGTTCAAACTAACTAGTTCCCGACATCATAGCATACTTCAAATTCAATGAATAAAATGCGTCGCTTCGCCAAGGTTCCATGCATAATAAAGATCATGAATTTTTCTCCAAAAATCAACAAAAATTTTCTATCATCGGCCAAATCCACAATACTATCATCACATGCTCATTTGACTCAATTAACTCCTAAGACTCAACAAAATTAAACACATCATGCCAAAGTTTCAAAGACCCCCCCACACTTAAAATCAAGCAATGTCCCCATTGCGAGATAATTAAAAGGAAAGGGATAGAAGGAACTTATCGCAAGATGTCGACCCACACACTTGAAATCCCGAGAAATTCCAAGTAGTACCTACAAAACAAACACAAAACAAAATATCAAAGCGTAAAATTGCACAAAAATAAAGAGAAAGAAATAAAAGACTCAAAACAAAAATTAAAAGACACAACAATGCTATGGGTTGAAGAAACCTTGGAATCGTGGATCTTGCCAACGAGGATCATAAGGAGACCACCAACGAGGGTCGTTCGGGTCCGGTGGAGTGGAGGTAGAAGCAACCGAGAAGTCGGTAAAACGAGTCAAATGACTCTCCATGAGGGACACCCGGCTATTCAACCCCGTCACTTGGGTCGACAAATCATCGAACCGATTAAACACATTCTGTTGGAATTGTGTAAAATCAGTCCTAAAGTCGGCCCAATAAGGGGGAACCTCAGCCTCCATATTCTGACGAACCCGGACTCGATCTCTCCGAGTGTAGTATTGAACCAATCGCTCATTGTCGTCCGGAACGTGTTGCTGCTCCTCCTCGTCTCCATCCTCTTCTTCTTCCTCATTGTGCTCCTCATCATCCCCTCCGGCTTCATATTCCTCCTCTTCATCCCTCGACTCTTGACTTGGGAGATTACGTTGGCGACGAGCTGCATGATAGGCAATAACAGATGCTCTCTCCCGAACTGGAACGAACTTGGTCGCCCCTCGCATAAGATGAGCGTTGAGAAGCTCATTGAGGGTAATCTCCTTACTTCGGGTTAAACCGGCGCTTTGAGAAACATCGACTCGCAAATGGCGTGCCAAACCTGTAGCAACATAACTCAAAGTAGGGTGTGCTCCCTTCTTGTTTTGCACATTAGTAAGTTGGGACCAAATAAATGGAGCCATACACACTCTAATATTGTTAGTAGCACAATGGAGCAAATAAATCTCTAAAGCATTCACCTTATTGTGCTCTTTCTTACCACTAATCATACAAGACAAAAAGCGGTGAAGAATCAATAAAGCATGATCTTTGATAAAAGCACTCGGCACCCCAGAAGCTTTATAGTTCGTAGCATCCGTCAAAGCATACCAAGCATTAGACACATTGAAATCAGCAGGTATGAACTCAGATAAATTATCACCCAAATGAAATCCAAACGCCTCATGCATAACTCGCCTAGAAATTTCCCATAACTCACCCCTAAACGTGGCATACATGCAAAGTTCATTCTCTTCGTTACGTTCTAACCTAAAACTAGAACTCATTTCAATGCATAAACTCTCATGTCCATCCCAAGCATGTGTTATTAAGCGCATAAGTCCTAAACAATTGATGTATCCTCTAAGCGTATCCCAAACAGGTAAACGACGAAGAAAATCCATATTGTAGTGCCTAGGAGGTCGAATTTCCTTACCTTGTAGACGGCTATAAAAATTTGTGGTCTCGTACCTCTCCGTCGGGAATGGAACGCCCCGTTGACGGCCAAAAAGTTCCTGAGAGACTCCTTCCGGGTGGTAGTCAGGGCGGCGATGCAACGGAATGCGTCCATCGGTGAGAGGGCGAGCTTCTCCAAGTTCCCCACGAACCATGGTAGTGAGAAGGCTGGAACGGGGATGAGACGGGGTAGATTAACGGCGAAAAACGGGCAGAAACGCAGCTTGCACTGGACGCTCGTCCACTGCACCTTGGATGTTCGTCCAAGGTAAATCTGGGCGTTGGGCGTGGGCTCGTCAACGGCGAGCGGCTGTGCTGGCGTTCGGAATGGCGGCTGATGAACGTGGCTGAAGAATGGCAACGAACGGCGGCAGCGATGGCGACTCACGCGGCGGCGGCGGTAGCGGCGGAGGCGGACTCCGGCGGCGGTAGGAATAGCAGCGGCTGCTGTGTGTGTACTCTTGCTGCAATTTTCGAGAGGGAGGCGTGAGAAAGAGAAGAAAACGAGAAAGGGTTAAGTAAACCTAGGAGAAATTAGAGTTAGAATCGAATTGGGGCCCGTCTTGCGCTGGACGCTCGTCCAAGGCACGTTGGACGCCCTTCCAGAGAGGCGTTCGCAGAAAAATTGGACTTAATTACGTTGGACGCTCGTCCAACGTACGTTGGACGCCCGTCCAACGAAGCCTTCGCAGAAAAATTGAAAAACTGGAAAAATACGCTGGACGCACGTCCAACTCACGTTGGACGCCCGTCCAGAGCGGCCCTCGCGTGCTTTTGCTCAAATCCTCCCTTCTTCTCCCTCTCGAAGTCTTCCGTGCCAGTGCAATCCGAAGGAACTAATCCCTGCATATACACTTAAAGAAATACGAACGAAAAATAACAAAAATAAAAATAAAAATAAAATAAATCCTATTCTACAAAAATAAAATAGAGAAAGTGGGTTGCCTCCCACCAAGCGCTTGTTTAACGTCATTAGCTTGACGTACCAAGAATTCTCATCCTAAATCTGTTGCAACGAGCAACGTCTTTAACCAACCATCGGTGACTCTCGGTGCAAAGGTGGACTTTTCTTTCTCTTCGGCTTGAAACTCAAAAAGAGGGTTGTCTTGGACACTCATCTCCCCCTCAAACGTCTTTGAGTTAGACTCTACAAGAAAAGATGTTTCACACATGGTGAGGTTAGAAAGAAAAGAGTTAATGACCACTTCCTCATTCGATGCGTGCGTTGAGCTTTCCTCGTCCATTTCATCTTCCTCCTCCAAATTCCGTAGAAAATCTTCGATTATGTCCTCTTCTTCATTCGGCGCAAGTGTCGATCTTTACTCTTCCACCTCATCAACCTCCTCCAAAATTTGTAGAAATTCCTCGATAATGTCCTCTTCTTCATCCACACAACTAAAGAATTCATCATCTTCAATGGACTCTTCTTCGTCAATGAATTCTTCAAGAGCTGCTACCCTATCAGAAATCTCACAATCATTTACCTCAACAAGAGGGTTAGCAAGCTTAACAAAAGAGCATGAATGAAGAGAAGAAGTTGGAATAGAAGGTGAATTTCCAAAGACCGAAAACGTTACCGAACCTCCTTCGCCGGCCATGCTCAATGTGCCGGTACCTACATCAATCCGGGCACGAGTAGTGGCCATAAACGGTCGTCCCAACAAGAGTAGATGACCGGTTGCGCTCTTGGCTCCCTTGCCTTCATGAAGTACGATGAAGTCGGTAACGACTCGAATTCCACCAACGAGGACTGTAACATCTTCCACAACTCCCAATGGACTACTCACGGTGCCGTCTGCTAGCTCAATGCGCATGTCGGTAGATTGAAGGACTCTTGAGTTCATCTTCTCGAAAATAGAATACGGCATTAAATTCACCGCAGCTCCTAGATCCATCAATCCCGAGACGGTCTCTCCACTATCCAAAACAATGCTCAAGTCGAAACCTCCTGGATCTCCTCTCTTAGGAAACGAGTTGATAGGCTCAAAATCCTTTCTCTCCTTCCTCGCAACACTCCGAATAGGTGGAACATAAGGGTTGAGCGTCTTGTGAAGAGGTTTGGCCTCCTTCTCGTCTTCCTTGAACTCCGTACGTGCGTTCTGGGCGTTGGACGCTCGTCCAATGTAGGCTGGACGCTCGTCCAAGGGTGGCTTCGCAGTTGGCTTTTCTTCAGCGTTGGACGCCCATCCAGCGTGGGCTTCACTGGAGAAAAATTTTGAGCTCGTCCAGGGGCTGGTGTGAAGGTGGGCGGCCGTCCAACGTTGGACGGTCGTCCAGAAACGTTGGACGCCCGTCCAACGTGATGTGCTGCATGGTTTTGGCTCGATTCCCAACGCAAATTCGGGCTCCACCTTTGGCTAGAATGGCTTTGAGGCGACAACGTGCCACCATTGTGTTGTAACACCGTGATTGCATGAGCTTGGTGAGGTGGAACGGGAGGAACATATGGAGGATAAGGGGCTTGCACCTCGTGAGCTTGTTGTGGTTGGATCCCTTGGCTCTGAATTCGCCCCGGTTGTTGCATCAAATGCATGGAACCCGAAATTTGGCCAATAGCCGTCTCGAGCCTCTTGATAGTAGCATCTTGGGCCTCTCGAGCCAATTTAGCCTCATGAAGGAATGTAGAGAGACCCTCATCGACGGGAGGCTTTTGTGGAGATCCTTAAGGGCGAGAATTTGGGTATGATGGTGGTGGTGTAGGAGTAGGTTGAGGTGGGTAGTATGGAGGTGGTGGATAATATGGATTAGGAGGGTATTGAGGAGGTGGATAATATGATGGAGGTTGAGAGTAGAAGGGATTTGGTGGAGGATAAGGGCTATTATATGGTGGAGGGCGCCTATTAGGATAGGTAGGAGGATTACCTTGCCCTTGTGTCGGCCTTGGATTTTGGAAACGTCCATTGTATCCCCCTTGATATCCTTGTGGTGGAGGCACTTGAGGCGGGTATCCTTGAGCGGCGTACACCTCGGCTCCTCCTTCGTATGGAAACTCCCCCATGTTGTGGCACACCTCCTTGATGTGTCCAAGCTCTCCACAAATCTCGCATTGATCGGGCTTCCTCTCTTCCTCCTTCGGGGCCGGTGCACTTTGCTTCATCTTCAAGTTTTCGAGATCCCTCAACATGTCGGCCATTTGCTTCTTCAAATCGGGGCTCATCGAAATTGCACTCGCCTCCACTTTCCTCGGTCTAGCTGATTTTTGTTGAGAACTCGCAGCGAGCGTCTTGAAAATTTCCTTCGACTCGTCAGTTGTCTTGACCGCTATGTTGCCTCCGGCCGAACTATCCACCATGAATTGACAAGTTTGGTTGAGGGTGTCGTAGAAATATTGCCAAAGCAACTCCGATGCCATTTGATGATGGGGGCATTGTTGAAGTAGCTCTTGCAACCTCTCCCATGCTTCGTGAAACGGCTCATCGTTGTCTTGAGAGAAATTCATAATCTTCGACTGCACCTCTTGAGTCTTGCGGTTCGGGTAGTACTTGAGCATGAACTTCTCACACACCGCATTCCATGTGGTGAGAGAGTTGGCCGGGAGAGACAAATACCATGACTTTGCTCGATCCTTGAGGGTGTACGGGAAGCACTTCATCTTCAAGTTGTCCTCCGTGAGTCCCGAGAGTGGGAAAGATTGCACCACCGTGCAATACTCTCGAATGAACGTCAAAGCATCCTCGTTGGGCAGCCGTAGGTAGGACGGGAGCAACGCCATGTGGTGAGGTTTAAGATCATGATTCCTGACCGCTTCCGTCAGGACAATCGCCGAAGTGGTGGCTGTGAATGTGGGGCGAGCAAAATCACCCATGACTCTAGCTGCCATAGCTTCGGGCTCTGCAAATAACAAGACTAATGAAAAGTCTTGAGAATCGATCTCCTCCTTCTCCTTCGCGGCTAAAATCGCTTTCCTTTGAAGGATGTTGTCGAAGTAGGGCGCTAAACTCCTTTGAAGACTTCGGCGACCATGCATAAACAACACTCAACAAAAGGGTTAAACGCACCGAGTGGGAGAAACAAGAAAATCGAAGAAACACAAATAAAAATAAAGATAAAACAAATAAAAATACTACACAATAAATCGCCTAAAGTTTTCCCCGGCAACGGCGCCAAAATTTGTTTCACTAAAAAGTGTTCACAATAGAACGAAATCCTATCGTAGCACTAGCAAGTAAAACCCAAAGTCGAATCCCGAAGGAAAACTTTGCAGGGCAAATAATCGTGTAGTAAATCCTAATCTTGCCTAAATCTAGGAAAGCAAGTAAAGAAGAATTTGGGGTTTTTGTTTTAAATCCTAGGCAAATAAAATAATCAAAGCAAATAAATCTAATCTAAAAAGCTGGAAATAAATCGAACTAAATAAACTTAGAAAATTAAACTAGAAGAAAGCAATAAATCTACCTAGGCAAAAATCGAAAAGAAAGCAATAAAGGAAGCAATGATAGAAGCATAAATAAATCTAGACATGATGAAATAAATCTGGAAATTTAAAAGAAAATTAATCTAACTTTGAAACCTTTGAAAAACTAGAGAATCGAAACTAGAAAAACGAATCTAAACTTTAAACTAGAAATCGAAAGAACGAAATTAAACTAAGGAAATTAAAAGAAGCAATTACGAAATCGAATCTAAAACTAAGTAAAGCAATTAAAGCAAGCAAAGAAAGCAATAAATAACTTACAAGGATTAAACGAAGAACGAAGAACGCGAAGTAAAAGAAAAACTTGAATTGAATTGCACGAACTAAGAATCCGGATCCGAACAAAGTAAAACTAATCTAAAGTGTTTAAGTGTTGAAAACTAAAGCTAAAATATGCTAAAAGATGTCTAGAATTCGTGTACAAGGGATAGTATATATAATAGGTATGAAAACCTAATTATATAAGGAAACTACAGCTGGCCGGAACGTTGGACGGTCGACCAACGTACGTTGGATGCTCGTCCAACGACGCACTCGCATTCTTCTTCTTTTCTACTCTGGACGCTCGTCCACCGTAGGTGCGCGCTTGTCCAGCGCTCGTCCAGCGTACTCTGGACGGCCGTCCACTGCCTTGGACGGTCGTCCAACGTCATGCTCGCTTCCATGCTTGATTTTCCTCAATTCCTCGCCATTTCTGACCCGTTTCCTTCCGTTTCTTCCACCTAATGATCCTACACGAACCAAACTCCAAACAACCTAATCATAGCAAAAGACAAACAAAAGAGACACAAAACATAATGAAAACGGACTCGAAAACACTACGAAAATCCTAACATCTAAACACCAATCAAAATCCCCCACACTTAGACCTTTGCTTGTCCTCAAGCAATATAAAAACGAAATAAACAATAGACTCAAGTATTGTGAACTATATAGGCCTCAAAACTTTTCGAAAACAAACTCTCATGATCGTGATCAAAACTATGCACACAACCTTAGCATCAATCAACACAATCTACTCAACTAGTTCAAAATATGCTAATCCATCAAAGAACACTCTCCAACATGTGAAATTTTATATATGAAAGTGAACACTCAACTCTCTCAAAGAAAAGATGTATAAGATAATGCACATCATAGGGTTCACTCAATATCAATGCAATGCAACATGTTTACCATAGGCTTGCCCTCAATCTCAACATCTCCACCTAATGTAATACTTACAAACTAGGATCAAAAAGGTCTTTATATAAGCTTGTAATGTAGGGACATTGGTTAAGGTACAGATTATATAGGCTAAGTGACTCAAAAATACTCCAAATCATCAACCTCTTTTCAACTCCAACCAAATTATGGATTTTTATCTCCATCTTCTACCATCCAACACACCAAATACAAACTCAAAGATGCTAAACTATCAACTTATACAAATCAAAGCTAACTATCCCCTTATGCTTATATTATTATTCTTTCTTTCATTTCTTTTTTTTTTTTCTCTCTCTCTCTTTTTTTTTTTTTTTTTTTTTTTTTTTTTTTTTTCTCTAGAGCTCCACTAATAAATGTTCTTTCTAATGTTGAACAAAGGCTCTATTTTTTTTTTCATCCTTTTTTTTTCTTTTCTTTTTTTTTAATAAGCTCATAGGGATAGCTAACTACATAAATCAAGCATCTAAAACTCCTTTCTCCTCCCTCTTCACCACAACCAAATTTTTCTATTCAACTCCTTCCATATCACCAACAACAAATACTAAGGATACCCATAACCATCCAAACCTCCTATCATCCGGTTTTACAAAGAACGGCTAACAAAGGCTCAAAAGGGGTAAACAAAGGATTATGAACAAGGTTAGTGTATAGGAATCATGTGGCTACGAAAGAATGGCCTAACATCATCTCCTAGTTCGTAAATATACTAACGTCTTGATGGAGAAACAAGGCAAGTTCTAGAAACAATGAAGCATGCATGATCACTCAATCAAAAAAAATAGGCATAAATATGCACAAATGGCTCAACTCTCACGGGTTCAAACTAACTAGTTCCCGACATCATAGCATACTTCAAATTCAATGAATAAAATGCGTCGCTTCGCCAAGGTTCCATGCATAATAAAGATCATGAATTTTTCTCCAAAAATCAACAAAAATTTTCTATCATCGGCCAAATCCACAATACTATCATCACATGCTCATTTGACACAATTAACTCCTAAGACTCAACAAAATTAAACACATCATGTCAAAGTTTCAAAGACCCCCCCCCCCCCCCCCCACACACACACACACACACACACACACTTAAAATCAAGCAATGTCCCCATTGCGAGATAATAAAAAGGAAAGGGATAGAAGGAACTTATCGCAAGATGTCGACCCACACACTTGAAATCCCGAGAAATTCCAAGTAGTACCTACAAAACAAACACAAAACAAAATACCAAAGCGTAAAATTGCACAAAAATAAAGAGAAAGAAATAAAAGACTCAAAACAAAAATTAAAAGACACAACAATGCTATGGGTTGAAGAAACCTTGGAATCGTGGATCTTGCCAACGAGGATCATAAGGAGACCACCAACGAGGGTCGTTCGGGTCCGGTGGAGTGGAGGTAGAAGCAACCGAGAAGTCGGTAAAACGAGTCAAATGACTCTCCATGAGGGACACCCGGCTATTCAACCCCGTCACTTGGGTCGACAAATCATCGAACCGATTAAACACATTCTGTTGGAATTGTGTAAAATCAGTCCTAAAGTCGGCCCAATAAGGGGGAACCTCAGCCTCCATATTCTGACGAACCCGGACTCGATCTCTCCGAGTGTAGTATTGAACCAATCGCTCATTGTCGTCCGGAACGTGTTGCTGCTCCTCCTCGTCTCCATCCTCTTCTTCTTCCTCATTGTGCTCCTCATCATCCCCTCCGGCTTCATATTCCTCCTCTTCATCCCTCGACTCTTGACTTGGGAGATTACGTTGGCGACGAGCTGCATGATAGGCAATAACAGATGCTCTCTCCCGAACTGGAACGAACTTGGTCGCCCCTCGCATAAGATGAGCGTTGAGAAGCTCATTGAGGGTAATCTCCTTACTTCGGGTTAAACCGGCGCTTTGAGAAACATCGACTCGCAAATGGCGTGCCAAACCTGTAGCAACATAACTCAAAGTAGGGTGTGCTCCCTTCTTGTTTTGCACATTAGTAAGTTGGGACCAAATAAATGGAGCCATACACACTCTAATATTGTTAGTAGCACAATGGAGCAAATAAATCTCTAAAGCATTCACCTTATTGTGCTCTTTCTTACCACTAATCATACAAGACAAAAAGCGGTGAAGAATCAATAAAGCATGATCTTTGATAAAAGCACTCGGCACCCCAGAAGCTTTATAGTTCGTAGCATCCGTCAAAGCATACCAAGCATTAGACACATTGAAATCAGCAGGTATGAACTCAGATAAATTATCACCCAAATGAAATCCAAACGCCTCATGCATAACTCGCCTAGAAATTTCCCATAACTCACCCCTAAACGTGGCATACATGCAAAGTTCATTCTCTTCGTTACGTTCTAACCTAAAACTAGAACTCATTTCAATGCATAAACTCTCATGTCCATCCCAAGCATGTGTTATTAAGCGCATAAGTCCTAAACAATTGATGTATCCTCTAAGCGTATCCCAAACAGGTAAACGACGAAGAAAATCCATATTGTAGTGCCTAGGAGGTCGAATTTCCTTACCTTGTAGACGGCTATAAAAATTTGTGGTCTCGTACCTCTCCGTCGGGAATGGAACGCCCCGTTGACGGCCAAAAAGTTCCTGAGAGACTCCTTCCGGGTGGTAGTCGGGGCGGCGATGCAACGGAATGCGTCCATCGGTGAGAGGGCGAGCTTCTCCAAGTTCCCCACGAACCATGGTAGTGAGAAGGCTGGAACGGGGATGAGACGGGGTAGATTAACGGCGAAAAACGGGCAGAAACGCAGCTTGCACTGGACGCTCGTCCACTGCACCTTGGATGTTCGTCCAAGGTAAATCTGGGCGTTGGGCGTGGGCTCGTCAACGGCGAGCGGCTGTGCTGGCGTTCGGAATGGCGGCTGATGAACGTGGCTGAAGAATGGCAACGAACGGCGGCAGCGATGGCGACTCACGCGGCGGCGGCGGTAGCGGCGGAGGCGGACTCCGGCGGCGGTAGGAATAGCAGCGGCTGCTGTGTGTGTACTCTTGCTGCAATTTTCGAGAGGGAGGCGTGAGAAAGAGAAGAAAACGAGAAGGGGTTAAGTAAACCTAGGAGAAATTAGAGTTAGAATCGAATTGGGGCCCGTCTTGCGCTGGACGCTCGTCCAAGGCACGTTGGACGCCCTTCCAGAGAGGCGTTCGCAGAAAAATTGGACTTAATTACGTTGGACGCTCGTCCAACGTACGTTGGACGCCCGTCCAACGAAGCCTTCGCAGAAAAATTGAAAAACTGGAAAAATACGCTGGACGCTCGTCCAACTCACGTTGGACGCCCGTCCAGAGCGGCCCTCGCGTGCTTTTGCTCAAATCCTCCCTTCTTCTCCCTCTCGAAGTCTTCCGTGCCAGTGCAATCCGAAGGAACTAATCCCTGCATAAACACTTAAAGAAATACGAACGAAAAATAACAAAAATAAAAATAAAAATAAAATAAATCCTATTCTACAAAAATAAAATAGAGAAAGTGGGTTGCCTCCCACCAAGCGCTTGTTTAACGTCATTAGCTTGACGTACCAAGAATTCTCATCCTAAATCTGTTGCAACGAGCAACGTCTTTAACCAACCATCGGTGACTCTCGGTGCAAAGGTGGACTTTTCTTTCTCTTCGGCTTGAAACTCAAAAAGAGGGTTGTCTTGGACACTCATCTCCCCCTCAAACGTCTTTGAGTTAGACTCTACAAGAAAAGATGTTTCACACATGGTGAGGTTAGAAAGAAAAGAGTTAATGACCACTTCCTCATTCGATGCGTGCGTTGAGCTTTCCTCGTCCATTTCATCTTCCTCCTCCAAATTCCGTAGAAAATCTTCGATTATGTCCTCTTCTTCATTCGGCGCAAGTGTCGATCTTTACTCTTCCACCTCATCAACCTCCTCCAAAATTTGTAGAAATTCCTCGATAATGTCCTCTTCTTCATCCACACAACTAAAGAATTCATCATCTTCAATGGACTCTTCTTCGTCAATGAATTCTTCAAGAGCTGCTACCCTATCAGAAATCTCACAATCATTTACCTCAACAAGAGGGTTAGCAAGCTTAACAAAAGAGCATGAATGAAGAGAAGAAGTTGGAATAGAAGGTGAATTTCCAAAGACCGAAAACGTTACCGAACCTCCTTCGCCGGCCATGCTCAATGTGCCGGTACCTACATCAATCCGGGCACGAGTAGTGGCCATAAACGGTCGTCCCAACAAGAGTAGATGACCGGTTGCGCTCTTGGCTCCCTTGCCTTCATGAAGTACGATGAAGTCGGTAACGACTCGAATTCCACCAACGAGGACTGTAACATCTTCCACAACTCCCAATGGACTACTCACGGTGCCGTCTGCTAGCTCAATGCGCATGTCGGTAGATTGAAGGACTCTTGAGTTCATCTTCTCGAAAATAGAATACGGCATTAAATTCACCGCAGCTCCTAGATCCATCAATCCCGAGACGGTCTCTCCACTATCCAAAACAATGCTCAAGTCGAAACCTCCTGGATCTCCTCTCTTAGGAAACGAGTTGATAGGCTCAAAATCCTTTCTCTCCTTCCTCGCAACACTCCGAATAGGTGGAACATAAGGGTTGAGCGTCTTGTGAAGAGGTTTGGCCTCCTTCTCGTCTTCCTTGAACTCCGTACGTGCGTTCTGGGCGTTGGACGCTCGTCCAATGTAGGCTGGACGCTCGTCCAAGGGTGGCTTCGCAGTTGGCTTTTCTTCAGCGTTGGACGCCCATCCAGCGTGGGCTTCACTGGAGAAAAATTTTGAGCTCGTCCAGGGGCTGGTGTGAAGGTGGGCGGCCGTCCAACGTTGGACGGTCGTCCAGAAACGTTGGACGCCCGTCCAACGTGATGTGCTGCATGGTTTTGGCTCGATTCCCAACGCAAATTCGGGCTCCACCTTTGGCTAGAATGGCTTTGAGGCGACAACGTGCCACCATTGTGTTGTAACACCGTGATTGCATGAGCTTGGTGAGGTGGAACGGGAGGAACATATGGAGGATAAGGGGCTTGCACCTCGTGAGCTTGTTGTGGTTGGATCCCTTGGCTCTGAATTCGCCCCGGTTGTTGCATCAAATGCATGGAACCCGAAATTTGGCCAATAGCCGTCTCGAGCCTCTTGATAGTAGCATCTTGGGCCTCTCGAGCCAATTTAGCCTCATGAAGGAATGTAGAGAGACCCTCATCGACGGGAGGCTTTTGTGGAGATCCTTAAGGGCGAGAATTTGGGTATGATGGTGGTGGTGTAGGAGTAGGTTGAGGTGGGTAGTATGGAGGTGGTGGATAATATGGATTAGGAGGGTATTGAGGAGGTGGATAATATGATGGAGGTTGAGAGTAGAAGGGATTTGGTGGAGGATAAGGGCTATTATATGGTGGAGGGCGCCTATTAGGATAGGTAGGAGGATTACCTTGCCCTTGTGTCGGCCTTGGATTTTGGAAACGTCCATTGTATCCCCCTTGATATCCTTGTGGTGGAGGCACTTGAGGCGGGTATCCTTGAGCGGCGTACACCTCGGCTCCTCCTTCGTATGGAAACTCCCCCATGTTGTGGCACACCTCCTTGATGTGTCCAAGCTCTCCACAAATCTCGCATTGATCGGGCTTCCTCTCTTCCTCCTTCGGGGCCGGTGCACTTTGCTTCATCTTCAAGTTTTCGAGATCCCTCAACATGTCGGCCATTTGCTTCTTCAAATCGGGGCTCATCGAAATTGCACTCGCCTCCACTTTCCTCGGTCTAGCTGATTTTTGTTGAGAACTCGCAGCGAGCGTCTTGAAAATTTCCTTCGACTCGTCAGTTGTCTTGACCGCTATGTTGCCTCCGGCCGAACTATCCACCATGAATTGACAAGTTTGGTTGAGGGTGTCGTAGAAATATTGCCAAAGCAACTCCGATGCCATTTGATGATGGGGGCATTGTTGAAGTAGCTCTTGCAACCTCTCCCATGCTTCGTGAAACGGCTCATCGTTGTCTTGAGAGAAATTCATAATCTTCGACTGCACCTCTTGAGTCTTGCGGTTCGGGTAGTACTTGAGCATGAACTTCTCACACACCGCATTCCATGTGGTGAGAGAGTTGGCCGGGAGAGACAAATACCATGACTTTGCTCGATCCTTGAGGGTGTACGGGAAGCACTTCATCTTCAAGTTGTCCTCCGTGAGTCCCGAGAGTGGGAAAGATTGCACCACCGTGCAATACTCTCGAATGAACGTCAAAGCATCCTCGTTGGGCAGCCGTAGGTAGGACGGGAGCAACGCCATGTGGTGAGGTTTAAGATCATGATTCCTGACCGCTTCCGTCAGGACAATCGCCGAAGTGGTGGCTGTGAATGTGGGGCGAGCAAAATCACCCATGACTCTAGCTGCCATAGCTTCGGGCTCTGCAAATAACAAGACTAATGAAAAGTCTTGAGAATCGATCTCCTCCTTCTCCTTCGCGGCTAAAATCGCTTTCCTTTGAAGGATGTTGTCGAAGTAGGGCGCTAAACTCCTTTGAAGACTTCGGCGACCATGCATAAACAACACTCAACAAAAGGGTTAAACGCACCGAGTGGGAGAAACAAGAAAATCGAAGAAACACAAATAAAAATAAAGATAAAACAAATAAAAATACTACACAATAAATCGCCTAAAGTTTTCCCCGGCAACGGCGCCAAAATTTGTTTCACTAAAAAGTGTTCACAATAGAACGAAATCCTATCGTAGCACTAGCAAGTAAAACCCAAAGTCGAATCCCGAAGGAAAACTTTGCAGGGCAAATAATCGTGTAGTAAATCCTAATCTTGCCTAAATCTAGGAAAGCAAGTAAAGAAGAATTTGGGGTTTTTGTTTTAAATCCTAGGCAAATAAAATAATCAAAGCAAATAAATCTAATCTAAAAAGCTGGAAATAAATCGAACTAAATAAACTTAGAAAATTAAACTAGAAGAAAGCAATAAATCTACCTAGGCAAAAATCGAAAAGAAAGCAATAAAGGAAGCAATGATAGAAGCATAAATAAATCTAGACATGATGAAATAAATCTGGAAATTTAAAAGAAAATTAATCTAACTTTGAAACCTTTGAAAAACTAGAGAATCGAAACTAGAAAAACGAATCTAAACTTTAAACTAGAAATCGAAAGAACGAAATTAAACTAAGGAAATTAAAAGAAGCAATTACGAAATCGAATCTAAAACTAAGTAAAGCAATTAAAGCAAGCAAAGAAAGCAATAAATAACTTACAAGGATTAAACGAAGAACGAAGAACGCGAAGTAAAAGAAAAACTTGAATTGAATTGCACGAACTAAGAATCCGGATCCGAACAAAGTAAAACTAATCTAAAGTGTTTAAGTGTTGAAAACTAAAGCTAAAATATGCTAAAAGATGTCTAGAATTCGTGTACAAGGGATAGTATATATAATAGGTATGAAAACCTAATTATATAAGGAAACTACAGCTGGCCGGAACGTTGGACGGTCGTCCAACGTACGTTGGATGCTCGTCCAACGACGCACTCGCATTCTTCTTCTTTTCTACTCTGGACGCTCGTCCACCGTAGGTGCGCGCTTGTCCAGCGCTCGTCCAGCGTACTCTGGACGGCCGTCCACTGCCTTGGACGGTCGTCCAACGTCATGCTCGCTTCCATGCTTGATTTTCCTCAATTCCTCGCCATTTCTGACCCGTTTCCTTCCGTTTCTTCCACCTAATGATCCTACACGAACCAAACTCCAAACAACCTAATCATAGCAAAAGACAAACAAAAGAGACACAAAACATAATGAAAACGGACTCGAAAACACTACGAAAATCCTAACATCTAAACACCAATCAAAATCCCCCACACTTAGACCTTTGCTTGTCCTCAAGCAATATAAAAACGAAATAAACAATAGACTCAAGTATTGTGAACTATATAGGCCTCAAAACTTTTCGAAAACAAACTCTCATGATCGTGATCAAAACTATGCACACAACCTTAGCATCAATCAACACAATCTACTCAACTAGTTCAAAATATGCTAATCCATCAAAGAACACTCTCCAACATGTGAAATTTTATATATGAAAGTGAACACTCAACTCTCTCAAAGAAAAGATGTATAAGATAATGCACATCATAGGGTTCACTCAATATCAATGCAATGCAACATGTTTACCATAGGCTTGCCCTCAATCTCAACATCTCCACCTAATGTAATACTTACAAACTAGGATCAAAAAGGTCTTTATATAAGCTTGTAATGTAGGGACATTGGTTAAGGTACAGATTATATAGGCTAAGTGACTCAAAAATACTCCAAATCATCAACCTCTTTTCAACTCCAACCAAATTATGGATTTTTATCTCCATCTTCTACCATCCAACACACCAAATACAAACTCAAAGATGCTAAACTATCAACTTATACAAATCAAAGCTAACTATCCCCTTATGCTTATATTATTATTCTTTCTTTCATTTCTTTTTTTTTTTTCTCTCTCTCTCTCTTTTTTTTTTTTTTTTTTTTTTTTTTTTTTCTCTAGAGCTCCACTAATAAATGTTCTTTCTAATGTTGAACAAAGGCTCTATTTTTTTTTTCATCCTTTTTTTTTCTTTTCTTTTTTTTTAATAAGCTCATAGGGATAGCTAACTACATAAATCAAGCATCTAAAACTCCTTTCTCCTCCCTCTTCACCACAACCAAATTTTTCTATTCAACTCCTTCCATATCACCAACAACAAATACTAAGGATACCCATAACCATCCAAACCTCCTATCATCCGGTTTTACAAAGAACGGCTAACAAAGGCTCAAAAGGGGTAAACAAAGGATTATGAACAAGGTTAGTGTATAGGAATCATGTGGCTACGAAAGAATGGCCTAACATCATCTCCTAGTTCGTAAATATACTAACGTCTTGATGGAGAAACAAGGCAAGTTCTAGAAACAATGAAGCATGCATGATCACTCAATCAAAAAAAATAGGCATAAATATGCACAAATGGCTCAACTCTCACGGGTTCAAACTAACTAGTTCCCGACATCATAGCATACTTCAAATTCAATGAATAAAATGCGTCGCTTCGCCAAGGTTCCATGCATAATAAAGATCATGAATTTTTCTCCAAAAATCAACAAAAATTTTCTATCATCGGCCAAATCCACAATACTATCATCACATGCTCATTTGACACAATTAACTCCTAAGACTCAACAAAATTAAACACATCATGTCAAAGTTTCAAAGACCCCCCCCCCCCCCCCCCCCCCCCACACACACACACACACACACACACTTAAAATCAAGCAATGTCCCCATTGCGAGATAATAAAAAGGAAAGGGATAGAAGGAACTTATCGCAAGATGTCGACCCACACACTTGAAATCCCGAGAAATTCCAAGTAGTACCTACAAAACAAACACAAAACAAAATACCAAAGCGTAAAATTGCACAAAAATAAAGAGAAAGAAATAAAAGACTCAAAACAAAAATTAAAAGACACAACAATGCTATGGGTTGAAGAAACCTTGGAATCGTGGATCTTGCCAACGAGGATCATAAGGAGACCACCAACGAGGGTCGTTCGGGTCCGGTGGAGTGGAGGTAGAAGCAACCGAGAAGTCGGTAAAATGAGTCAAATGACTCTCCATGTGGGACACCCGGCTATTCAACCCCGTCACTTGGGTCGACAAATCATCGAACCGATTAAACACATTCTGTTGGAATTGTGTAAAATCAGTCCTAAAGTCGGCCCAATAAGGGGGAACCTCAGCCTCCATATTCTGACGAGCCCGGACTCGATCTCTCCGAGTGTAGTATTGAACCAATCGCTCATTGTCGTCCGGAACGTATTGCTGCTCCTCCTCGTCTCCATCCTCTTCTTCTTCCTCATTGTGCTCCTCATCATCCCCTCCGGCTTCATATTCCTCCTCTTCATCCCCCGACTCTTGACTTGGGAGATTACGTTGGCGACGAGCTGCATGATAGGCAATAATAGATGCTCTCTCCCGAATTGGAACGAACTTGGTCGCCCCTCGCATAAGATGAGCGTTGAGAAGCTCATTGAGGGTAATCTCCTTACTTCGGGTTAAACCGGCGCTTTGAGAAATATCGACTCGCAAATGGCGTGCCAAACCTGTAGCAACATAACTCAAAGTAGGGTGTGCACCCTTCTTGTTTTGCACATTAGTAAGTTGGGACCAAATAAATGGAGCCATACACACCCTAATATTGCTAGTAGCACAATGGAGCAGATAAATCTCTAAAGCATTCACCTTATTATGCTCTTTCTTACCACTAATCATACAAGACAAAAAGCGGTGAAGAATCAATAAAGCATGATCTTTGATAAAAGCACTCGGCACCCCAGAAGCTTTATAGTTCGTAACACCCGTCAAAGCATACCAAGCATTAGACACATTGAAATCAGCTGGTACGAACTCAGATAAATTATCACCCAAATGAAATCCAAACGCCTCATGCATAACTCGCCTAGAAATTTCCCATAACTCACCCCTAAACGTGGCATACATGCAAAGTTCATTCTCTTCATTACTTTCTAACCTAAAACTAGAACACATTTCAATGCATAAACTCTCATGTCCATCCCAAGCATGTGTTATTAAGCGCATATTGGAAGGTAATTTCTTGTACCAAGAACGCATTAAGGGAAACAATCCTTTGATTTAATATACGGGGCGAGGTGCGGCGAGATCCGAATCTACCAAAGAATGGAAAGTCTGTATTACCTTTATATGTTGAAATTGCCTTCATTAAATTATGAAGGGATGTAAGTACTATACTGCAGATACCAAGAGTATATGGGCGTAGTTTGAGTACGTATGTACTATTTTCATTCAAGTAGAGCATGGATAATCAAAATACACCAAATTGTAAAATGTAGTATCTACATTATATTTTACAAAATCAAAATTCAAATTCAAGAACTCCTAAATACGAGTATAAACTATTTACAAATTCAAATTCAAGAACTCCTAAATACAAGTATAAACTATTTTCAAGTTTCGAGACTCGTCCATTTCCAAGACAACTCGTCCATGAACAAGTCTCGATGGGGCAATTTGTAGGCATTTAAAATTAATAGCCTATTAAATCACGCCATGTGGAAATAAAGAATTAAATATTTAATTATATTTTCTATTTATATTTTTGGGATTAAATTAAATAATATTCCAAAATTAAATAGGTATATAATTAATATTTAAATACGTGGAATTTCCGACCAATAAGGAGTTGCCATGTGTCAAATCTATGCAGTAAAGGAATAAATCTAAAGGAGCCAATCAAATCGCGCCACCTCAGCCCTAGGCCCGATACTTACGGGCTCAGACCTAAAAACCCAACCCTAATCTGCCTAAATTGAAATTCTCTACACCTATAAATAGGGGTGCCTAGAGCATTCATAAATCACCACAAGAAATATTCAGAGAGCTCTAAGAGAAGAATAAAATTCTCTACGAATTATCTAATATTTAAAGCGTTCTTCGAGGATTCAAAGCGTTCTTCGAGGATTCATAGCGTTCTTCGTGGATTCATCGCGTTCTTCGTGGATTCGTCGTGCTCTTCGCCAACGTCTGCTCAAGTCTACGCTCGATCCCGACGTCTTCCGATCCTTCGCGTTCGTCACCGTCAATCTACTCAAATCAGCACTCAATCCGGGAACAAGTCAGAAGACCCTCGGATTAGTTCTACAAATCAAACATCAAAACCAACGAGATCAAGGGGAGCTAAATTCACCGCAAATCTCGGAAAGTTATCAAAACATCGTTCAAGCATCAAATTGGAGAGAGAATCAGAGGAGCTATAGAGATCGCAACCCGCACCCTACTCAAATCCTTCAAATTTATATTTGTACACATTTATTGTATTTATTTTATTAAGTACAATAAAATTTGTGTTTACACACACAATATCTATCTTATATTTAGTTTTAAAAGGAATATTTTGATGATAGATGCATTTGTCTCTCGTCAAAATTCGATACGAATCACTTAATAACGTTATTTTAAAGACAAAATATAAATGAAATTATTAAAATATGTCAAGCTGCCCGTTGTTTATTGTAATCAAATATAAAAGAAGAATATCAAAATAAGTCAAGTAGCGCGTTGTTTATTTTAATAAAACAAAAATGTAAAAGAGGGTCTCAAATAGTTATATTGGTTTATCTCGTCGTGTCATTATTTCAAGCCACCCATTAATTGTGATAATAAAAAGTAGGTTTATAAGAATAATATTTAAAAATAAAATATTTTTTATTGTAAAAAAAAAAAAAAGAAAATGTCATTTATATAAAAATAAGTCAAGCCGCTCGTTATTTATTTTATTAAAAAGAAAATGTTAAATAGAGACTCACGTAGCCCGGTGTTCATTGTAATAAAAACAAAATATTATTGGATCAAAATAAGTCAAGTCGTCCGTTGTTTATTTTAATAAATAAAATATGTCAAAGGGAGTCTCATATAGTTATAATCAATTTGTGGTGCATACAAAATAAATTAATTTGTGGTGCATAAATCACAATATTAATATGGAATATTAAAATGCTTTATTTTAATAAAATTATTTGGGCTAGTTTAGAGCCCATTGAAAATCGACCGTATTCAATTATTTTGTAATTTTAAAATAAAATTTTAATAGGATAATACACAATTATATAAAGCTTCTCATTAATCACGTTTATACTACTTATATTCATAAAGGGATAAGTTCTATTTTCGTCCGTCTCATTCACACTAAAACCCATTCACACTACTTATCCACCACTATCACTCTCGTCTTAATTCTTGTGCCGAAAAAAAGTTACTCCCTCCGTCCCGCTCTATTAGTCTTATTTGCCATTTTTGTTTGTCCCACTTATTAGTCTCATTTCCTAAAATAGTAAAAATATCTGGCCACATATTCTCCACTCACTCTCCATTCACTTGGTTCATGTTCCGAAAGCAAATGAGACTAATAGAGTGGGACGGAGGGAGTACCTCTTTATAAGTGGGATGAAGGGAGTACAAAGAAGAATATTAAAATAAGCTAATTTACCAGTTGTTTTTTTTAATTAAAAAAAAATGTCAAAGAGGATCTCATATAGTTATATTGGTTTATCTCGCCGTGTCATTATTTCAAGTCGCCCGTTAATTGTGATAATAAAAAGTAGATTTATAAAGTAATATTTCGATAATAGGTATAGTGTATCCCGTCAAACTTTGTCATGGATAATTAATTATTTAGTGTTAAGTTTAACCAAACATAAAAGAAAAATATTGAAATAAGTCAAGTCGCATATTGTTTATTTTAATAAAAAGAAAATGTCAAAGAAGGTCTGATAGGGTGTATTTTTACCATATTTTTTAAGTGTAATATTATCGTTTTCTTGTCTTATTTTGATAGTTTAGCTCATGGTTTGTATTGTTTACGTTATTTTGAGCTAGATTACGCTTTTGGGTTGTTTTGAGTGTTTTTAGGGCTTTTGAGTCGAGAAAACCCAAGACAAGACAAGAGACGATGAAACCAAGGAAGAGATGAAGTATTGATCCCATGTTCTGACTTCTCACGATTTTTTGGAAGAGTTATTCTAGAAAAGTGAAAGTATAGCATTGAAGAGGAGTTCGATAGGAGCACGTAGGCGAAAACGGGGGTCAATTCGGAGTTTGAGGAAGATATGACCGAAACAAGAAAGTTGCGCAGGACCCTCTCGACCCTCTCGACCGACCTCTCGATCGATTGCTAGGTCGAGAGGATACCCCTGTTTTCCAGCCGGGATTTCTCCTAAAAGACAATTTTTAATTCCTTCTTGGTTTCCTTGTACAATTAGGTATTAGATGTAAATTTTTACCCTATAAATACCTCTAAACTTATCATTGTAAGGAGCTCTCAAGTCTCCACCATACATTAGATTAGTTTTTATTCTTTTCTCTACTTTTATACTTTAGATCTAGATTTACTTTATGTATGAAGACAATTGAAGATTGAAGATTCATCAAGATTCAAGAGTTTTTCTATCCCTTACTTTATGCTTTTCATTATGTTTATTCTTCCTTCTACCTTTCTTTTAATTATGTCTAGCTAATTTTTATTAGTTGATTTTAGGGTTTGAATGCCTAATTGAATTTATGTGAGTTCTTTTGATTACAATTAGCCTTCCAATGTAGGTGTATGTTTCATGGTGCTTATTCTCATGCATGATTACTTGATCACTAATTGTGTATGCATAGTTATGTTTTTATGCCGTAACAGGATAATTGCATAATTGATCTCATGAATACATGGTATGATGATTTAATTGTCTTAGCCGAAGTTAGATTGTCATATGTTTACATATAGTCGATATAGGTGTCGTAGCTGAACCTAGTTGATTATATAATTGATACTTGTTCTATTTTGCACTTGATTTGATTTCTATGAGACCGAGAGGAGATTAGAATCTTATTAGGTGACGATCTTTACTGCCTTAGCCGGAGTGTTAGGTTATTTTCGTGTATCACATCTAGATTGAATTAAATTGGTTAATTGTATGCATTGATTACTTGCATAGGTTTGATTAGGTAGGCTCCCCTAGAATCAACACTTTGTCCTTATTTGTTTATTTGCCTTATTTGCTATTTGTTTTATTTGGTTATTTGCTCTTTTATTTATTTCCTTATTTGTTTAATTGAGTCCTTTATTTAATTGTCTAATTTATAAATACCACAATCTCAATTCATAAAAGCTTAAACATCAGTTTAGTTCTAAAGTAGAGGTACTGTGTGTGGTTTCGATATATCAATCCCTGTGGATACGATACTCGTGCTTCTTTATATTACACCTATTTTGTGTAGTAGAAAATAGTGCGATCAAGGTCTCAAATAGTTATATTGATTTTATCTTATCGTGTCATTATTTCAAGTTGTCCGTTAATTTTGATAATAAAGTTTATAAGAGTAATATTTCGATAATGGTATAGTGTATCCCCGCCAAAATTTGACAATTGTTTAGTGTTATTTTTAAGCAACCATAAAGAAAAATATTAAAATAATTAAATCCGTCCGTTGTTTATTCTAATAAAAGAAAATTGTCGAAGCGGCATTGAAAAATATTGAAATAAATCAAGTCGTCTGTTGTTTAATTTTATAAAAAGAAAACGTCAAAGAAAGTCTCAAATAGTTATATCACGATTTTATAGGTAAATTTTTCTTATTTCTTCTAATTTTCTTAATTGATAAATGTGATTTTGGCCCATTATTATTATTATTATTCTAAAAAATAATTATTTATGTTTGAAGTGAAAAGGAATATGAAATTAATATTCTAATTTTCCATCGAATCGAATTGATAATAGGTCTGACATATTTTTTTATAGTGTTTTTCTTTAATACTATTAGCCGACCTTTCATTAACAAATCTTAGATTAATATCATTTTTTATATTATTTGGGTGCATGATTCTTTTACGATGATGAATTTTTATTCATATGTATAGTGGATATTTATAGATTTATTTTATAATATTTTTTTATAATCGAAGAAATTTTGTATGAATTATTTTATAATATTTTTTTTATAAATAAATTGAATATTTAGATAAATAGGAACGGAAAGCATAGGAAGCGCCACGTAGGCACGTAAATTAATGTGGGGTTAAAGATAGCTATTAAGAGTATAATAATATTATTACTAATAATAATGAGAACTATAGAATAATTAGATAATATTTTTTATTATAAATAGTTTGAATTTTAGATAAATAGGAACGGAGAGCATAGGAGGCGCCACGTAAGCATGTGAATTAACGTGGTGCTCCGAATCCGCATTGCTATTATATATAGATGATAAAAGGATGATTTAGGATTAAAGTTTATTAAAAATGATGTTCTTGTGTGAATTATTATCAAATAAAGTGTTAATTTGGACCGCAACATGAGGCCAGACTGTACCAAAGAATAATATTCCCTCCGTCTACTTTATCTTGGCACTTTACTATTGGGCACATAGTTTTAGGAGCCATTGTTTAGTTGAGATTAGATGTGGGACCTCAAAAGAGGAGAATGAATTGAGCTCGGAGCTCAGGCCGCCGGAGACGGGGAGGGGTTGCGCCAGCGTAAGAGGGGTGGGAGGGTCGAGCAGATGTCCGATCGAAATCATAGAGAGAGAGACCTTAGAATGAGATAGTGGGCGTGTGATTTAGGGTTTGGGTGGGTATGGGGTAAATTAGTAATTAACTTAAGTTTAGTTTAATTATGATTAAGTTAACTAATATGTCCCTGATTTTTTCTAAAAAAGGAAAGTGTCATTATAAGTTGGACAACCCAAAACGGCAAAAGTGCCGAGATAAAGCAGACGGAGGGAGTACTAACTACCAACAACAATAATAAAGTTTATTAAAGGAACTCATTTGACGGAAGGTTTAATTAAGGAATGAAGAATATAACCGAACACATAAGAATAGAGAAAAAAAAGAGAAGAATCTGAAAGAAAAGGCTTATTATATCTCCATTGGAACCAGTGTTTTAAAAACCGAACCGAACCGCCGGTTGAACCCGGTTGAGCCACGAACCGCCATAATTTCGGTTCATGATTTTTCCCGGTTATTTCCGATTTTGACCGGTTGAACCATGGTTCAACCGCAAAAACCATGAATCGAAGGCCTCGCCGGTTCGACCTCCGGTTCGGTTTTTAAAACATTGATTGGAACACTGGTTTCAATCTGTGGCGTCGGCAACAGCATTTACAAACTTAAATTTGAAGCAAACTTGGCACTGAAGGATACAACATACCAAATATATTTCCAACATTAATTAATGTGAAAAAAAAAAAAAAAAACACAAAAAGAATAACATGTGCTGCAGATTGAACCTCAATATCCTCTCGTAACACTACACTTTTCACACGTTTCGTTGAACCTATTTGTATTGTTATAAATGTACCTTAATATATTTTGCATTTTGCTGGTTTCGCTTGCCAGATTTCGTCGTCTCAATCAGAGCTGATTCTTTTGCAGTTTTCTGGGATTGAAAATAGTGTTGTGCGATGCTCTTCGTTTTCACTTAGCAAGTTAAGGAGGAACCCTTTTGACGATTACACCGACACCACTAAAATAACTGGAAGAAAAGATTAGTGGATCCATCCCCATAGGATTGAAGATCAGCAGGTCGAACAAGTGCTCTGCATAACGGGCAAGTTCTCTCTCGTTCGAACCTGAAAGAAGTACTCTTCGTCAGTTCATTGACATAAATAAGAACTTGCACGTCTATTGTACATATTAGTTATGGTGCAGATACTCCCGACACTACCATGTAATAAAAAAATTGAAATGGTATCCTTATACTGCGAAGTGGAATTGCTTAAAAATCATTAAAAAGTAAAAACCAAGCAGCATTCTACTAACAAGAAGATAATTTTAAAAAAATACTCCCTCCGTCCCATTCATAAAGGAATAACTTTTTCTCGACACGAGAATTAAGACGAGAGTGATAGTGGTGAATAAAGTAGTGTTGAATGAGTTTTAGTGGGTTAAATTTTCGCTATTTAAGGTAATATCCCTATATGAGTGGAACGGATGAAAATAGAACTCATACCTTTATGAATGGGACAAAGGGAGTACTCAACAAATTTCCAAGAATCACAACTCACCCATAACTCTACCAGAGTAATACGCAAACAGATTACTTAATGCAGAGGAAACTCCCAACCAACCACGCAATATGATCAACTCTAAATAGGGAAAATATAAACAATTCGAAAACAGAAAAGGAAACAAACCATTCTGACACACAATCTTCACAGAAAATGTGCTTGCAACGCAACAAGATAGGCGCATGCATCTTTTCCTGGCATATGGCACATAGATCACCGGCTGCAGTTACCTAAAGTAAAAATAATCAAAAGGTGTAAGCTCAAAATGCATTTCTTTTTACAGAAAAAGGAAATTGAGGGGTGCCACTAGAGAGATATCTTAAGGTTTCTTATACACAATATAATCAAATGGGAAGGTATCCAGCAAGAATTATTATATTTAGGCCTACAGTAACTTGTACCTGTTCTGACGTTGCATACGATCCATAATGGATTTCCTTTCTGGATAATGCCTTTATAGCAGCAAAGAAAGATTGAACCTATGAGAAGGAACGAGAAACGTACATTAGTTGGTAATATAAAAATTCTGAAAATGGAGAAATAAGTTGCAACTAACTTACCTTCTCAACGATTGATGTAAGCTTGAAAGTTAAGTAAAGCCCAGTTGTTAGTGATGAAAAGAGACTCCCATATGTTTTGTTCAAGAAAAATCTGTACCATACAGGGGTTGGTAACAAAGCACGATATAGAAGCAGTGCATATTCGACCAGAGTCAACATTTGCCCCTGAATCATGAAAGTATCAACATTAGATCCCGAAGCAACTAAAAACTATTTAAATGACATTAGGGTAAAGTAATTTATATGCTTCACAACTATGTTACCTGTCTACGAAAATTGTGTCCTCTACCATTCTTATAATACATCAACAGAACCAACTTCACAGCCATTGCTGCCTGCCGCGCCATTATGTCTGGCAGAAGCAAAATAGAAAATCAATACAGAAATATTAGAAAACAAAAATGCTAGTCACTAATGCAGTTTTGTAATTTTTCAACCTCATCCCTCCTGCTTCACGCCAAAGATGAAAACTTAACGTATCACTTGTCAGGTGAAGAAACTAAAGTAGACCTTATGGCAATGACAAGAATAACAAAATTTTCAGCCACCAGATTATCCTAGCATTAGTGTATTATGCTTTTAATTCATATCAGAATATAAGAATCATTATACCTAACCAATAATGAGAGAGGCAGCCTCTCAAGCCCAAAATATCGAATTCTCAATAGAATACATTCAGCAGTCAGACATCAAGTAAAATAGAACAGTAAGTCAATAACAATAGTTGGTTCCCGACATGTCTAAAGTTAGTAAAGCTGATACATACAACTTTACTTTGGCAAATATAAGACGAAATAATCGTACACTAAGATAAATATGACTTCAAGAACAAGCACATTTATCTATCATAGTAAGAACATGCACGTTTATCTATTATAGTAGTCAGATATCAATGATCGAGGAAAGCATGAGTAATAACATGAGAGAGAGAGCGAGAGAGAGAGAGAGAGAGAGAGAGAGAGAGGAATAGGGACAAGAATAACAGGGGAAAAGCCATACCATTGACCAGGATGATAAATATAGCGTGCCAGAAAGGTGGGATTGCCTTTGGAGGTATCATGAGTAATGGATAGAAGAGGTCATCTTTGCGATGCCACCAGTAGATTCCAAATATATGAAGCATGAAAAATAGGAAATAACCAACTAGGACACTGATCCTCCTTTCTCCCTGAAAAAAGCAAGTTTAAGTTCTTTGGGGTAAATTTCCAATATACTTTTGCAGAAAGTAGGGGATTATTTTTTTGGGATGACTCCTATAATATTGTAATAATTCAGCTTAAAGTAATACAAATCACACCTTTAGAGCAGTTTGCTTCCGAAGAATGTCATTGGACTTCAGTAAGATGGCAGTGGAATAGATAGTAACAACAAATCCTGAAATTATTCTTTGAAAAGTCAAATGTTGGATCCAAGAAGAAGTGTTGGATGACAATAACAAGACAGGCTTAATGAGTCACAACCAGATGCCAGCTACATATTACATAGAAGATGAACAACAAGTTTACAGTAGTAAACCACAGATTATAATTTGAGATAGAAGAACAAAACATTGCATCATACAGCAGTATCAACTACCTCATATGCACTATTTATTTAATTATTTCACAGAATGGAAGATGTGTACTTAGAACTCATCTCTTGATTCATGAAAGGAAAAGAATTCACATCTCTGTGACTCAAAATTTTTACAAGTTTCTTGATCACATTAACACATTCGACACGTATGACAATTGGCACCCATTGTTATTCGAAACGGCACATAAAGGAGTTGCATAGAGAACTCATTCTCAAATTCCTATTCTAGCTTTTTTCATTAGGCATTTTCTTTCATTTCCCACAAATCTCCTTTTGATAGTGATATTAAATCAAAGATCTTAAGGGGTTCAAGTTAATGCTCAAAAGGACCATTTTGGTGTTCCAAGAAACTAGTTATTCTATTACCAGCTAATAGATGAAGACCGCAAAAGGAAAACTTAGTCATCCAAAAGGGTAGGAATTTCCGTAAATGCATGGAAAATAATGGATTGCTTAAAAGGGTATATCCACGTTCATATGCTTGAAAGTGGTTTTGTTTCTGGAGAGTTTATTTTGGTATTCAATGAAGAGGGAGATGGTACAGAAATGCATGGCATGTATACATTGACTCGAAACTCATAAGCTGGTCACAAGTACTAGCTCTATAGCTGTTTCATCAACAATCTGATGGACAATCCTCAAGTGGCTATCTGGTTCCAAGCATATTGCTAATCCAACCTCTCATGCCCCAGCTACAGAAGTGGAAGAAACTTTTCTAATAATCACAATATAGAGACAAATTGCTTAAGTATCTCACCAACGATATCTTTCTTGGGTATGAAGAACTAAACCAATCAGTCTATGCATCTATTAAGCAAACCCCATTTCTATCAAAAACCTTAGACACCAGCATACGGAAGTGCAGAGAGAAATCTTCCAAAAAAATTGCATTGATAATCAATGCTCCCATATAATAATGCAACCAACACTCAGGCCTTCAGAATACCACTAACAATAGAACCAAACAGGCCTTCAGTATAACATCTTCTCGAATATGATCATGTTCATTCATTAAATATATAGGAGAAGCTTCAGTACCAAGATATATATTAACTATCCCGTCATTCGTGAAAGAAGAAGCTTCGGTACAAAGCATTTGAAAGAAAACAAATGCCCAAGCAAGAACGCTTGCGCACACACCCACACACACATATATATACATTATACATACATATGTTCTAAGCTTCTCATATGCGATCACAACACCAGATTCATATTACCCAAATTGAAAGTTCAACAAAAATCAAGATAAGACTACCTTGCAAGTGCTGCCGGATGAAAACAACCAACAACAACAACGAGAACGGAAGAATCTGCTCAATCCACCTCGCCGCCTGCTGTATATCGTATCTCTGGTACGATGACCCTTCCCTATTACTATTATCATCACCGCCGCCTCCCGCCCCGCTCCGATTAACATCATCGCCCCCAACCGTAGACTCATCCGCACCCAACCCCACCCCATTCTCCCCATTACTGGCAGCTCTATCCTGCTCCCCAATAATCCGTATCGAAACCTCACCACTGTTACTGCCACCGCCACCGCCACTGCCAGAATTACCACTCCCGCTAGCCTCATCGCCGCCGTCAACGGGCTCGGCATAGCCCGGGTTTTGAGCGCTTATGCCACCGTTATTTCTCTCCGGTATGAGCGGGAGGGCGTTGGAGTATCGGTATTCGGGTCGGACACGGAGCAGACCGGAGTATTCGATTAGGGATGAAATCGGGGACCGCAAGAACCGGATGGACGGGAACTGGAGGATTCGGGCGACTCCTCCTCCATTGCTTGGCGCCGCAGAATCCATATTCGCCGCTTCAGTATTCGATATCTCCATTCAAAACTATAACAAAACGAATACACAACCACAACCACGAATCCAAAATTTGAAGAGAGAGAGAGAGAAATAATCAATTCTTGGAGAAGAAAGAAGAGGAGGAATAAATTCAGAAACGAGGAAAAGTCAGAAGAGTGAGAACTGGCAGCAATAATTAGAAAATCAGTACATATATAAATATAAATGGAATAAAATAGTGGGGAAGATGGAGTGAGGGATGAAGGAAGAATTATCCGGGGAGAAGAGGTCTAAGAATGGCTGATCAAAAGATATTTATATTTTATTATTATTTTAAAAGAAAGGAAAGGAAAGGAAAGGAAAGGAAAAGAAAATAAAAATGGGGGATTTGATACAGGAAATATAAAAAGAAACTGTTTTGTCATTTGTCCACGGTTTTTATCTTGTCAAAGCAGGAGATAACGTGTAACCGAAAAAGTGGAATTGAAGCTCGTGATTTGTCATTTTATTAATAGGGGTAAAATTAAATGGAGTTAATGTTACGTTAAATAACACTACTTTTGTTTCCATCGAAATTAGATGGTTAAGTTATTTCAAATTGTAAATGGGTGATAGTTATTTTGCCATAGTATAGTCGGCCACAGTTTTAACGTTTTTTATTGTTTTAATAGAAAATAATTTATATATTTATGATAATTTATATATTTAGATTATGAAAAACTCAAAAAGTGATCTTACGTACTTTTTACATATTTTTTAAATTAATCTTTACTTATTTGATAATTTTTACAATTTTACAGAATTTATTACCTTTTTTATCTAAAAAAAGAGAGAAATATGTAATTTTTGGAGAAAAAATATTTTTAAATTAAAATATATAAGTAATTAATTATAGTTATCATTTACTACCTCCGTCTCGCTAAATTAGCCCCAGATGCCGTTTCGGTCCGTCTCAACTAATAGCCCCATTTCCGTTTTTGGCAAAAAATTAGGCCTAATGGGCCATCACATCACAAAATAATAAGGGGCCCTAATTACACTTAATTAGCATAATTGGGCCCCTAATTGTCCAGCCCAAAATTGAGAAGGGAGGGGGGAGCCCATTTTGTGAGGGGTCAAAACCCTACCCCTCACTTCCGCCTCCCTCTCACTTTCATTCCTCTCCATTTCTCTCGACCTCTCCGTCTTCCTCTTCTCTGCGAAATCTCTCGAACTCTCTCGAGCACTCCGCCTCCCTCTTCTCTGCGAAACCCTACCTCTCTCACTCGTGCTCTCCGCCTCCCTCTTCTATGTGAAACCATACCTCTCCCTCTCCCGATCTGTCGCTCTCCCTCTCTCCTCCATCTCCGTCGATGGTTGGAGCGAAACTTTCCATCCCTTCGGATGAAGAAGGGAGCCCCCAAAACCCTACCCCTCCCTCGCCGCCGTCTCCCTCCGCGGGAAATCTCCATAAACGCGGCCGGAGGCGTTCTCGTCCCATCCCTCCTCCCAGATCTGACCCCTTGGGAAGGAATCGCCGCCGTCTGCCTCGCCGGGAAAGGGGGGTGAAACTGGACGAGTATCCAGACTCTCCGCCGTCCTCCCCCCCCCCCCCCCCCCCCCCCCCCCCCGCCTCGGCAAACCCTAGATGTTGGGCTCCCGTCACCGGAGGTGCCGGCGTTGCCCGTCCCAGCTGCTCCTCCACCACCGGACAGGTCTGACCCGGCGAAATGGAGGCGGCTCCCAGATTACTTCTACCGGTACCCGGATTCTCCCATCGTGGGCCACCGTCAGCGGCGGAGTTGAAGCGGCTGGGAGCTCCGAGGCGGCGCCGTGCACTGACGATGGAGATGGGGTGATCTGAGCAGTATAACATGGTCTGATCAATTTCATTTATCAATCTTTTTGTGAACCCTCGGCACAAAAATGGCCTACATGCAACGAGTCTCCTGTTATCCTGTGTATACTATATCTATACTAATGCGTTGCTTTTCTGTTTCATTTTAGAGCTGAGGGTCATAAAAAGATTGATAGATGGCTTGATTTGATGCTCTGTTGTTCTTGGATATGCAGCTGTGGAGGAACCATTTGATGCAGTTGTGGAGGAACCATCTAATGCTGCTGGGGTTAGCTGAGCAGTAATTAATCTGGGTGAATTCTAGACCTCTTTTATGTGATTGTGTGTAATCCCCTTCTGTGATGTTATGTGAATTATGGTGCTTGCTCTGTATATGATGTGATTATAAGCTGCTGATGACAGTTTTTGGTCAAATGATGCTCTGTTCTTCCTCTATTAGCTTCTGTGATGATAATTTCCTCTGATTAAATGTATATGTTGTGATTTAAAGTTGCTGATGACATAAATTTTGGTCAAATGATGCTCTGTTCTTGGTGTATTACCTTCTGTGATGACAAATTCATGTGATTAAATGTGCATGCTGTCTTAATTAGCTGCTGATGAGATTATATGGTCAAATGATGCTCTGTTCTTGGTGTATTACTTTCTGTGATGACAATTTCATGTGATTTAATGTACATGTTGGTACAAAAACCTGCTGATGACACTATATGGTCAAATGATGCTCTGTTCTTGGTGTATTACATTCTGGTTTGGGGCTTATTTCTTGAGATGGAGGTAGTATGTGCATGTGTGGATTCCCTGCTAATGTTATCTGAATTGATGTTCATGGTCTGTTCTTGGGCAATTGTGGGATTTAGGGCTCTTAAGTAGCTGCAGTGATGACATGTTTAAGTAGATTTCTATGCTTTGGCCTCTATTGAAGTGGTTTCAGCCTCTGTTTGATGTTTTTGGTTGTCTGTGCCTACACTATTTGAGGATTTTACAAATTGCTCATGACTGAGAATACATGATATTCAATGATGTGCATTACTTACTTAGGTGCAAAGTTGCTAAATACATTTACAATTACAAAATGTACTGGAAATGGAAACTTAAACATACACTATCTGAAAACCAACATCTACTGCAATCTGCTGCTGTCTTCATGTCTTCATGTTTACTTTCCCATTTCAGTCTTCACTCTATGCATTCAAATCAAACACTTCACCTGCACCTTGTGGTACATTGATGCCTAATTCTTCCACCAAAAAATCTAATCCTTCTGTTCTTTCTTCTGCAATCAAATGATCTATGCATTCCCTAACTATGTATTCTGGAACATCAAGGTTTTGAGGTAGTAAACCCTGCTTAACAATGAATCCTTGGACATATGTGGCAATTTGAAGTTGTTCATGCCTTTGCATTTCATTATCTCAAGTAATACACACTGCAAAGATAAAAACACCTTGTTTAGTGTCTGTGGCTCCATTATTTGGAAACTTTCCTGCACTGCCTTGATGAGATCCTTTGGATTTTTGCACTTCATTCTCTGCTGTAAACTTTGAATTGCTGTGAATAGGCCTAAATCATTTGCATTACAATCTGGGCTATTTGATGGTTGTTGGACTAGCTGTATGTTGAAACCATCTGCATTTGCTGCTTGTTGGAAATCTGTATCAGTGTTGTTGATGTGTGTTCTACAGTTGTCTTGCTGTATTTGTATTCTCTTGCTCATACTTGATGGCCACTTGAGTTTGATGGCAGGCAGAATCTGATCATTATGCATTATGTTAGTGTGTTAATATGAGACTAAAATTGATGGAAACTGATGGATATAAAAATAGGCAGACTTACCTCTTTTAAAATGCAATCCTTTACCACTGTTTTTGTGATGCTTTGAATGGGTTTTAGCTCTACTGTGCCTGCTGGTCTCTTGCTGCTGTTTCTCTTTGCTGTATACTCCTCTATGAATGGCCAGATACCAATCTTTCCATCAAAGAGAACACTCCCACCCCCCCTAAAAACTGGTCTACTTACTGCACACATAAACATTACTTTAGGGATGAAGTTTTTTGACTGTGTAACTCTAAGGGGGTCTGCCTCCATTGGGGTCAGGTAATATCTGCAGCTTTTCCTTTGTAAGTAGAACCATTTCTCATCTATATGAATGGTATTTTCCATGGGCTTGAATGTTGGAGTGTTCCTAGTAAAATCAAAGTATAAGGCTTGTAGACTAAAACCTAACCTCCATAACATGTTAGGAGCTGTCAATAGAGGCCTAATAGCATTACTATGGTGTCTGAGCAGTAATTTAGCCCATCTGCCCACTGTTGCTCTTGAAATCAATGGACCTAATGCATCACTAAGGCTGGAAATTGTACCTCTTTTACTTGGGTCTATTGCCTCAATAACAGCATAGTTGATTGTGTGCTTCTTCTTTCTGCTTCTGTCATCTTTATTTGCAGCAACATTCATGGCCTCACCCCTTTCTCTTTGTTGTTTTGCAGATTTCCACACTCTTTGAACACTCCATCTGGAAATTTGGAACAGTTCAGCAGCTTCATTGATGATGCCTTTGCCCATCTTCCCATCCTTCTCCAGCTGCAGCAAATACTGCATGATCTGAGTCCTCCTCTCTGTTGGAACATCTGCCATCTTCCCCATCTTCTCCTTCTTCTTCTGATTTCTCCTTCTTCTTCTGTTCTTGAGAGAGTTTGCTCAGTTTTGAGTGTGTTTGAATCCAAATGATGGAAACTGATGGATATATACATTGTAGGATGTGATTTAGGGGGGAAATTTAAATGTAAAATTCCCCCCCCCCCCCCCCCCCCCCCAAGAGATCACTGATCTGTTCTTCATCTGTTTTCCACTTTCTTTTTTTTTTTATTCATTTTTTATTAGATGAACAGTAAAATGATGTACAGTAAATCCCGCTACAGTATTTTATGAACAGTAAACTCGGATCCTAATTTTGTGCTTAATCTGTACTTTAATTCCCTGATTTTTTTTTCCTTGGTTCTTGGTCCAATTTGGTTTGGGGCTTATTTAATGAGATGTAGGTAGTACTATTTTTTAAATTACATATATTATCAAAAATTGCGTGTGTGGCCGGCCACATTACGGCCAAATATCATTATTGATTGTGTAAATTTAAAGTGAAAGTTTGGGGAAAATATACTCTCTCTTTCTCACTTCACTTAGTTTCATTTCCTAATCAAAATGTCTCATTTTAATTGACTTGTTTCGTATAATGATAAAAAATATAATCTTACTTTTCAATGTGCATCTCATACCTTTACTTTTATTATTGCATCACAAAATTTTATATCGAAATGAAATAAGTCAATTGAAGTGAGATGAAAAGAGTATATAATTGTTTCTTTTGAAAAAAGAAAATTATTTTAACGGTTGACGAGAAAAGAGTTCAAAATTTTTATAAAATCGGGTTAATAAAAATTAACATTCAAGAAGTAGTTACGTATCTTATGTTTATCTATTCTACGGAAAAAATAGTGTAAAAGATGCATCATTTGTAAGCTTGCTCTTTACTCATTTTGAATGTCAAGTTGCATGGTGTACACTGTAACAATGTTATAACAGAAAAATTAGAAATTTACACCCGTGTACACTATAGTGTTAATAGAAATACTCTATTTATCATTTATATTAGCATGGAAAGATAAAAGATATAGGTTTGTAAAAGGGAAAAAAAGGGTAAAAGTGGAGAATAGTAGGTAAAAGTGGACTAAGGGACACATCCCATAAAAATTATTAACAGGATGGATAGTAAATTATCTAAGATATTAATGGTACAAAAGCTATTTTGTTGTGGTAATATTTCCATTTTATACAATCGCATGGAACGTCCCAAACGAGAAATAATTACATTAACATGGGAGATAGTGACTAATAAATAAGACTCATGAGCATAAATTAAATTTAAATTTTTTTTTTTTTTAGTCTTTGATAATTTGATTAATTACTCTAAGACAAAAATGCATATAAATACACGAACTTTGTCTGGCATTCTGTTTTGCAAACTAACTTTTAATTTTTTAAGTAAATACACCAACTTTAATGTTTGTTCAGCTTTTTTCACAATTTGTTTTCTGATAAAATTAAGAATGACGCGTCGATCCATGTCAGCTTCTAATCAATCCTCGGCAACGGCGCCAAATTTTGATCGCACTATTTTCAACCACACAAAATAGGTATAGTAAAGAATAAGTACGAGTATCGTATCCACAAAGACTGATATACCGAAATCACACAAAGTACCTCTACTCTAGAATTAAACTTATGCCTAGGCAAAAATAAAATAAGATTGTGGTTTTCTAAAATCCTAGGCAAAGAAATTAAACAAATCAAATAACTCAAATAAAGAAACAAATAAGCAAATAAAATCAAATGAAAAACTCAAGTAAGAAACAAACGTTGATTCTAGGGAAGTCTATCTAATCAAATCCATACAAGTAACATATAATTCAATTAACCAATTTAATCCAACCTAGATGCGATACACGAAATTAGTCTAACACTCCGGCTAAGGCAGCATAGATCGTCACTCAATAAAATCTTAATCTCCTCTTGATCTCATATAAATTAAATCAAGTGCAAAACAGATCGAGTATCAATTGATATAATCAACAAGGTTCAGCTACGACACCTATATCAACTATATGCAAGACCTATGATAATCTAACTTCGGCTAAGACAATTAAATCATCATACCATGTATTCATGAATTCTATTATGCAATTATCCTGCTAAGGCATAAAAACATAACTATGCATACATAATTAATGACCAATTAATCATGCTTGAAAACAAGCACCATGAAACATACATCTAGATTGGTTGGCTAATTGTAATTAAAAGAACTCACATAGATTCAATTAAACATACAAACCCTAAAATCAACTAAAGAAATTTAGCTATACATAATTAAAAGAAATGTAAAAAGAAGAATAAGCATAATGAAAAGCATAAATAAAAGAGAAAGGGATAGAAAAACTCTTGAATCTTGATTAATCTTCAATTGTCTTCCAAGAAATACATGAATTAAATCTAAATCTAAAATATAAAAGTGTAGAGAAAATAATGAAAACTAATCTAAGATAGGAAAGAGCTCTCTTACAATGATAAGTTTAGAGGTATTTATAGGGGAGAAGTTTACATCTAAAACCTAAGTGGAAAAGGAAACAAATAAGGATTAAAAAAAAAATTGCAAAAATAAGGTTTTCCGGAAGGGTTGACTCGACCGTTGACTCGGCCATTGACTCGGTCGAGCACTCGGTCTCTGTATGATTGACTCGACCAGTTGCTCGGTCGAGCACTGGGTCGAGTCAGTTTGCCAGTTTGCGCGTTTTTCTTGTTTCGGCCGTATCTTTCTCATCCGAACTCCAAATTGACCTCCGTTTTCGCCTACATGCTCCTATTGAACCCCTCTTCAATGATATGCGTCCATTATTACAGAATAACTCTTCAATAACATTTTGATGAGTCAGAACATGGGATCAATACATCATCATCTTCCTTGGTTTTGTCGTCTCTTATCTTGTCTTGGGTTTTCTCGACTAAAAAGCCCTAAAAACACTCAAAACAACCCAAAAGCATAATCTAGCTCGAAATAATGTAAACAATACAAAACATGAGCTAAACTATCAAAATAAGACAAGAAAACAATATATAACACTTAGATAATATGGTAAAACTACACCCTATCAGCTGAGTATGCATAATTTAACCATTGGGAGACCCTATTTTACCAGCTAGTCGATCCCTGATCTGGTCCAAAAAGCTCATCGGGTCACAGTATAAGGAACAAGTGAGCCATCGTGTAATTGAGCCCAGTAGGGGGCGCCAATTACAGCTCATGGACGCTTAGTCCAGTGTTGCGGGCCTGGCCTGCAACTTAAGCCCAAGTCTCATTTAGTCTCTCCTATAAATACTGCCTCAAGGTTTTGTAAACCTAGTGGTTGCAATTTTCGAGTGCACTCACAATATGTCATGAGAAAAGGGAGGCTACGGTTTTAGGAGAGAAGGCGGAGGCGGCATTAAGCACTGATAGGAAATGGCCCATCTCCCTAGGCCCAAAGGCCCAAAACCCAGCAACAAGCCCAGATCGGCGAAGGCCCGATAGGCCCAGATCGGCAAAGCCCAACTCACACCAAATACAGGCCCAGGGAGTTGAGCCCTAAATCCAGAACGTGGGTTGATGGAGAAGAAATCGGGACTGAAGAAACCGTCCACACCTCCACGTCTCGCCTTCACAACCGCTATGAATATCATCTATAAATAGGAGACTAGATTGTATTATACGGACTCATGCTATTTTGAATACAAAGATACATATTTTCCTCCCCGTGGACGTAGATCAATTCGATCGAACCACGTAAATCCTTTGTCTCTCTTTAAATTCCGCACACGAATCGTACATACATTTGGGCCGCAAATCGAAGGTTCATCACTGACGCCGTCTGTGGGAACTCTTTGTGCTTGAATTTTTTGATTTTTGCTGCTCAAACTCACTAACCATGCCGCACGGAACGACGACACTGTTGGGAACCCCCCGCCGCCGAAGAAGCCGCCGGCGACAGCTCGAGGAACCAGCCTCGGCAATAGGCGTAGAACAACCCAGTGACGCCCCTGCCAACGATCGGACCATGGCTGACGGAATCCCAGAGGTCCCAAATGCCGGCGAGCAGAGTGCAGCGGGAAATACGGCGGCACCATCTTCCTCCCAGGCCCAACCAGTCCAGCCACACCGGGCTCCCGTGAGTTCGCGTCTAGGACCACAGGCTCACCCGACGCCGAAGGGCCATGTCGAGAATCTCACAGCCAATCGGGAGCGAGAATTGTTTGGTCCGGAAGCAACCCTACGCTTATCTCCGGCAATCCGACCGAGCCTGGCCGCCCGTCTCTCCCCGGTCATACAGCCGAACTCGGCAGCCCCACCGCCTCCTCCGCCACCCGGGATCGAGGAGTTGTTGAGGAATTATCTCACCACAGTACCAGGGCGTGAGTTCCTCAACCAGTACACTGGTGCGCAAGGAGCCCCCCAGTTCGGACAAGGAGTCCCCCAGTTCGGACAGGGAGCCCCTCAGTTTGGTCAAGGAATCCCCCAGAGACCCGGACAGGATTTGCGGCACTATCTCCAGCAAGTCCGAGGACAGACCCAGGCAAGCCAGCAGCCGAACTCCCACATAGCCCAGCCGAACTACGTCACTGCTCCACTCTATAATGCACCCAACCAAGGACACCTAGCTGGGGGAGCACAGATTTTTGACGCGCTTGGCGGGATCATCAGTCCGCTCTCGGAGGAGATCCTCAACACACCTATGCCCTTCGGGTACACGGTGCCAAAGATCAAGGCGTACAATGGAATTGGAAATCCGAGCAATTTCCTTAGCCAGTTCAAGTACATCATGCTGAACCAAAATCTGGGAAGTGTTCACATGTGCAAGCTATTTCCCGAGTTGCTAACTGACAATGCACGGGAGTGGTTCGACAGCCTGCCTCCCGGATCGATCAGATCGTACGGCGATCTGATGAATGTGTTCGCTAGGAGTTTCTCCCAGCGTGCCGAAGTGAGGCATACTCCAGCACATCTGCTAACTGTGAAGCAGGCCCGAGGTGAATCACTACAAGATTTCATGACCCGGTTCGATAGGGAGTGCTTGTCAACCCGGTGCACTAGCGATCTCCTCATCATCTCGGCATTCCAAAACGCCATCAGCTCGGACCATCTCTACAGAGAGATTCTGGCAAAGGAACCACAGACTACCACCGAACTGTGGGCTATAGCAGACAAGTTCGCCAAGATAGAAGAGGCGACCAGACGCCGAAAGGAAGTAGACCGAGGTGAAACCTCAAAAAAGAAAGAAGATGCTCCCCGGAAAGGAGTAATGGAGCGGATTCAGCGAGGTCCGATTGAGTCTAGTCTCGGACCTCGGCAGAATCCAGCACAGCGAGGCCCACCGATGTCCAAGTCCGCACAACGGCCAGCTCCCCAGTTCACCCCGCTGAACAAGCCAAGGACCGAGATCCTTGAGTTGCATGCTAATATGTTCGAGAGACCGAGGCCGATGCGGGAGGACGGCAAACCGAGGTCAAAGAATAAGTATTGCCAGTTTCACGAAGACTATGGACATGAGACAGAGGATTGCCGGAACTTGGCCCATGACATCGAGAGCCTAGTCCGCACTGGACAGCTTAAGAAGTATCAAGATCGGAGTTCGGGGGTCAATCAAGTAGATGCCCCCCGAAGTCAAAAGAAGAAGAGACAGTATAGAGGAGGAAGTTGCAGCACAGAGGCTGAGAAAAAAATAAAGCACAATGAGGATGATGCCGATGAGGACGGGGACTACCAATATGATGGGATAGTCGCTACGATCTCCGCTCTCCCCAAAGGGCAGACTAAATTGTCCCTCAAGAGTGGAGCGCGGAACCTGCCAAGCAGGGAGCCCGCTAATAAAAGATTCAAGAAAGAGGAGGCCGTAACTTTTTTGGCCGAAGACCCAGTGCCTCCCATGGTGCCGCACTCCGACGCCATTGTTATTGAGGCTGTGATAGCCAACATGCTAATCAAGAGGATTCACGTTGACACCGGGGCGTCGGTAAATATCATGTTCAAACATTGCTTTGATAACATGGAACTGGAGAAGTCAAAAGTCATACCGACTACACGGCCACTGTGAAGTTTTACACAAGAAGAAACCCATCCCCTAGGGACGATCGAGCTGCCCGTCACAGTAGGGAAAGGGCCAAGGAGCACCACTAATGTGACTGAGTTCATGGTGGTGGAAGCCAAGTCCCCATACAACGTAATCCTAGGTCGTACTTGGATGAATACGGTGAGAGCGATCTGCTCCACGTACCATCTAGCTGTGAAGATCCCCACTAAGGGAGGGGTAGCCGTGATCCATGGAGATCAGAAGATGGCAAGGGAGTGCCTGCATGTGGCGCTCAAGGGGCTAGGGGCACCGCCCGAACTGCCCCAAGCATAGCAATTACCGGACTCCGAGGAGCCGAAGAGGACGTCGCCTGCCGAAGAGAGAGAGGTAGCTTTGTATGAAGACGACCCCGCTAAGGTCGTCAAAGTGGGATTGATTGAACACCCTCACCTTCGAGAACAGGTTATTCGGCTTCTAAAGGAGTATAGAGATGTCTTCGCATGGTCCCCGCTAGATATGACAGGAGTATCACCCGAACTCATTACACATCGGCTCAAGATCGACCCTGAGGTCAGACCGGTAAGACAGAAGCATCGCTCTTTCGCCGCGGAGCGAAATCAGGTTATAAAGACCGAGGTGAACCAGTTACTGGAGGCCGGGATCCTATTCGAGGTCACTTACCCGACCTGGATAGCGAACCCAGTGATGGTCAAAAAGGCTGGGGGAGGGTGGCGCATGTGCATCGAATACACCGATCTCAACAAGCACTGCCCCAAAGACTGTTACCCTCTGCCCGACATAGACAAAAAAGTGGACTCCCTGGTCGGCCATAGGATCTTCAGCTTCCTTGACTTGTACAAGGGGTACCACCAAGTCCTGATGGATGCTGAAGATGCAGCCAAGACAGCATTCATTACGGACTTCGGCATCTTTGCCTACCGCAAAATGCCATTCGGTTTGAAGAATGCAGGAGCTCCCTACCAGAGGATGGTAGACAAGATATTTAAAGAACACATTGGAAAAGAAGTGGAAGTTTATGTCGATGACATCGTGGTAAAAAGTAAGGAAGAGAGCACAAGTGTTGCCGATCTCCGAACTGTGCTCTCCATCATCCGCAAAGTCAACCTGAAACTTAATCCCCAAAAATGCACCTTTGCTGCGACCTCGGGAAAGTTTTTAGGTTGCTGGATTTCCCAAGAAGGGTTGAGGGCAAACCCATCAAAGGTTAAGGCTGTGCTGGAAATGAAGGATCCGAAGTCGATAAACGATGTGCACAGACTAACTGGGTGTCTTGCCGCACTGAGCAGGTTCTTATCCAAGGCCACAGAGAAGCAGTTGCCCTTTTTCAAGATTTTGAAAAAGGCGCCCAAATTCAACTGGAGTTCGGAACACCATCTCGCACTCGGCCAACTAAAAGATTACCTTAATAATCTGCCAACCTTGTCAGTGCCCAAAGAGGGAGAAGTGCTATATCTGTATCTGGCTACCTCGGAGGAAGCCATCAGTGCGATGCTCGTACGAGAAGAGGCGGGTCGCCAGTTGCCCGTCTATTTCATAAGTCGGTCACTAAAGGGACCCGAAGTGAGATATCAGCCGTTGGAGAAGCTAGCCCTAGCACTTGTTAATGCTGCTCGGCGGTTACGCCCATATTTTCATGCGCACTCCATCCAGGTCCGAACAGACTCACCACTTCGGCAGGTGCTGACGAAGCCTGAAGCATCAGGACGAATAGCGAAGTGGGCCATAGAACTGGGAGAGCACGATATCTCTTATGTACCTCGCCAGGCCATCAAAGGGCAAGCCTTAGCGGATTTCTTGGTAGAAACCTCGATATCCGAAGTACCGATCCCGATACCAGAGCCAGTTAGCACAACGGAGGTAGAGCCTCAAGACTGTTGGCATATGTACGTGGATGGGGCCTCGGGAAAGACGGGAAGCGGTGCTGGAATCCTTCTTGTCAGCCCGGAGAAGAAAGAGATCACATACTCACTTCGCTTTCAGTTCGCCACTACCAACAATGAGGTAGAATACGAAGCACTGCTAGCCGGACTCCGGATAGCCGCAGATTTGAAGGTCACGGCCATAAAAGTACACAGTGACTCCCAGGTAGTCGTGAATCATATGCTAGGAAAGTACGAGGCGAAGGGAGAAAGAATGAAGAAGTATTTGGCTAAGGCACGGGGCATGCAGGGGATTTTCAGATACTTCCAGCTCGAGCGAATCCCCCGGACTCAGAATTCCCGAGCTGATGCTCTCAGCAAATTAGCAGCAGCACCTGGCACTTCACCAGTGGAAGATGTCCAATATAGAAGCATAGACGAAGCCGAGGTCAACGATCTTGGATTATGAGTCACAGCCGACGTGGATGACGCCCATTCTAGCCTATCTGGCGAGAGGGGAGTTGCCCGAAGATAAGACGGAGGCTAGAAGGATATTGTTGAAGTCACTGAGATATGCTGTTCTGGACAATGTCCTCTACAAGAAATCGTACCTTCAACCCTTACTCAAGTGCGTCGGACCGAGCTCGGCGGATTACGTCATGCGAGAAATGCACGAAGGGTCATGTGGAAGCCACATCGGACCTCGAGCTTTGGCCAAGAAAATTATGAGATGGGGATACTTTTGGCCATCCATGCTCAAGGATTGCACCGAACTCGTGCAGAGGTGCGAAAAGTGCCAGTTACACGCAAATGTGACGAGGCTGCCACAGACCGAGCTGACAGCGATGCAGAGTCCTTGGCCGTTCGCACAGTGGGGGATAGATATAGTAGGCCCATTCGATAAAGCACCAGGTCAGTTGCGACACCTCATAGTTGCAATTGATTACTTTACGAAGTGGGTGGAAGCAGAGCCCCTATCTGCGATAACAAGCAGGAACGCCGGGAATTTTGTCTGGAAGAACATAGTATGCCGATTCGGCATACCTCTTGTCCTAGTATCTGATAACAGAACCCAGTTCACGGATAGGATTTTTCGGGAGTGGTGTGACGAGCTGCAAATTCAGCAACACTTCACATCGGTGGCCCACCCTCAGGCCAATGGTCAAGCCAAAGTGACGAACCGAACTCTCGTCAAAGGCCTCAAGACTCGGTTGGAGAAAGCCAAAGGGTTGTGGGTGGAAAACCTTCCGAATGTTTTATGGTCCTACAGAACGACGCCGCGAACAGCAAATGGCGAAACACCGTACAGTCTAGCGTACAGAACAGAAGCAGTAATCCCGGTCGAAATCGGACTCCCCAGTCCACGCACGACTCATTTTGTAGCCAAAGTGAATGACGAGAACCGACGTGCGGATCTCGATCTATTGGAAGAAAAGCAGGATACAGCTTATATCAAAGAGGCCAGATACAAACAACTCATAGCCCGATATTACAATCGGCGAGTTCGGGACCGGCAGTATTGCGTAGGAGGTCTAGTTCTCCGAAACAATGAGTTCAGCAAGGCTTGTAAGCTCGGCAAGCTGGAGGCCACATGGGAAGGCCCATACCGAGTAGACGAGGTTCTTGGTAAAGGCGCCTATAGGCTGTCCACTCTGTCCGGGGAGCCCATACAGCGGCCTTGGAATGTAATCCACCTGAAGAGGTATCATGCATAGATGTGGAGTGTCATGTAGGGTAGTTCTGTCAGTTAGATCTTTTGTCAGTTTGGTCTTTTGTCAGTTCAGTCTTTGGTCAGTTCGGTTTCATGTTCAGTCCGGTCTTGTGTTCCAAATTGTTTTCAAGTAATGAAAGTTCTATTTTTTTCACATCATTTTTAATCACTCCACTTATATGCATGTTGCCTCTACCCCAAACACTATCCTGACGAGGACAAGTGTTAATACAATAAAAACAATCGTACGAACCAGGGGACCACCCCTACCGACATAGTCGGCAGAACAGGAACCCGACAAGACCCAAGTGTCACCTCGGCTGTGGATAATAGGCAATATGCCATCCCAAAACCGAGGGAAGACCCAAGAGTCACGTCGGTAGCCGAAGTCAGGCTCCCAAGTCACTTCGGAAGATTCGAATAATGACCCACGCGTCAGTTCGGAAATGAATAGGGCAGAAATGCCAATTCAACAAGGCAATAAGCCAACAAGTAAACTAACACAGGATGTGTACAAATAATAATAATAATAATAATAATAATAATAATAATAATAATAATAATAATAATAATAATAATTTCATTTTCTTGCAGATTTTTACAGGTTATGCATTAGACGGACCGCCCTCATCCGGTCTCTTGCTACAATTAAAGTAACTAGCCCAACCACTAGTTGGCGGGTTAAGCAAAAAGTCTATATTTACAACTTCCTTCTTTCGGTCTGCCTGCCCCGATCTGCGCCCACTACCGCGCCCAGCGCCAACTTGGCCCGTCCCTCCAGCTCGGCTTGACACTACTCGTGCGGAACTCCGACCTCGAGGGACTATAGGAGCTCGGTAATTCCCATCCCCTCGGTTCGGGATGGGTCTGCGGTTCGGAGCAGGCAGGAGCATGTCGAGCCGGTCCCTAACCAACCGAGAGGGAACTGTGGGACTCAAGGCGCGGAAACGGGGAGCGTGTTGTTTAGAAGGCTGCACGTCAGGATACCTCTCAAGCCATTTTTTCATTATTGAGTGGCGAGATAGCACCAACGGGAATAGGTTCGTAAGGTACCGCAGCTCGGATATATAGTCAGCTACTTCCCAAGAATCCGAGCCGCGATTCTTGACCTCCCGCACTACCCCCCGCACGGCCTCTAATGCATCAGCCTCGACTTCGGAGATCGTCTTACCACCGAGCTCATGAATGACTCTTTCATACTCAGTGTGCTCCGCTGCAATCTTCTCGACATCTGCATAATCTTCTTTGAGTTGCAGATATCGAGCCTTATTCGCATCTGCCTTGACCTGCAGCGCTTTATATTTAGCGTCGAACTCGTTTTGGAGGTGTTCAGCGCGTTTGGCGAGCCGTCCGATCTCACCGTCTTTGACGTCAATCAGAATTTTCAACTTTTTAATTTCATTCAGATATGGAGTTACGTCGAGATCGGGTGGATTCTACAGTAATAAAAGGAGAACAGATAAGGACAAAACCAACTTTCATTCAACAAAACGGCAGTAAAGTTACAGTTCGATTAAAAAAAAAAAAAAAAAAAAAAAAAAAAAAAATCTTCAAGAGGGGGGGATCAACTGACCCCGCCGGAAGGTTCAGCCTCGGTGTTCGGGGCGCCGGTCTCCGCAGCGTCCTCCCTGGCATCTCCATCGACGTGGCCAGTGTCCACGTCCATCTCCTCCTCCTCCTCTTCCGACGACACGTCGGGAGACATTGGGCGCTCTGCAAGCTCCTCGCGAAAGGGACCACAGAGTCTCTCGAACTCAAGGTCCCGATCGTATTGGCACTCCCGAACTTCAGCAGCGGACAAGGGAGTCCGCTGCTCGGCGACGTACCCGACCACCGGGAAGGGAGAGGCCTTCTTTTGCAGTTGGCGGAAATACATCCGCAACATCTCCTCATCCAAGATGGGCTTATAGCCGTACTTCCCCTTGTCAAGAGTGGGGAAGTCGGCAGCCACCCGGTCAAGAACCTTCGCCACCGCCCGGTTTTTCGACGGTCCGGTCAACGCAGAAACCAGGGCACTAAAGCCCTGGCTGTAGATTACCCTCTCAACGAGGGCTTCAGCGAACTCGCCCTGTTCGGCAGCGAGCCTCTCCTCCCGAACACGGGCTGCCTCAAGTGCCTCCTTACTCTTAGCTGCTTTCTCCTCGGCAGCAGCAAGCTTAGACTTGGCAGCAGCCAGCTCCTTCTTCAGCTCTTCCTCCCGAACTGAAGCAGAAGACAATTCCTTGGCCAACTCGGCCTTATCAGTGGCCAAATTCTTGATCTTCGTGTCAGCTCGGGTATTGACTTTCACCGAGCTCTGGAGGAGATGCTTCACAGAGCGGTAGACGTATTCGAAATCCTCCAGTGTTGGGGCCACACCCTACATTACATCCATCGTCAAAAAAGAAAAGGGAAGAGGAAACTATTCTAAACGACCCGAACTTACAGAAGGATATGATGGTGTCGGAGCTCGGACTGCGGTAATGGCGACATCAGGCTCGGACGATGCCGACCCCATTACAAGCCTCTTGGCAGCCGCCAAGTCGACATCCTCAGCAGCCAAACCGGGGGCCCCGCGAGATCGGGGAGTGGGAACTCTCGACGGATTCCTCTCCGAAGACTCCGTCGCGGGCCTCTTGGTACCGGCTGGCGAACTGGTGGCCTCGCCCTTCCTCTTCCTTTGGGCGGGTGCCTTCTTCTTGGCGTCCTTTACCATGTTCACAGCAGAAAACAGCGAACAGAATCAGTATCGAAAACAAATATATATATATAGGGAAGGGGACCTCACCCCTCCCCGAATCCACCGAAGTGGAAGGATCATCGGGGCTCGGCACGGCGACTGCGAGATCGGAGAGGGAGATCGGCATTTTGCCAAGTCTGGCAAACTGCTTAGCCACTTTCTCGAAATCCTTCCACTTCGGCAAAAGCCTAACGGGACCAGAATGCCACCCGACCTCGGTGGCACCCTCGAACTGGCAGTAGAAATTTTTTTTCTGCCAGTCCTGCACTTTTGAAGGCACCTGGACGGAAAAGCCCTTCTGCCGATAGGAAGAATAGTACCAACCTTCCTTCCAATCCTTAAAGGACACCATCCTACCCAAAACCCCGACTGAAAAAGGAATATTCAGCCGAGAGCAAGCAATCCCCACCCCAGTGATTTGACTTATACTATTGGGAGAAATCTGGGCGGGGGAGAGATCAAAAACCCGGTGAATATCAGTGTATATTGCCGAAAAAGGAACACGAAGACCGGCTTCGAACTGGTCAACATAAAGTGTCACAAATCCCCGAGGGGGCCGGCAAGCCCTATCCCCAGCAGTAGGACGAAGAAGAAGGGCAGAAGATGGAAAATCATAGTTCAAAGCAAGTTGATAAAGGGTAGACGTGGACACGGAAGAATCGTACAAACCGACTTTCCCAGTAACACCAGGAATTTGGGGGAAAACCACATCCACAGCGTAGGGCTCTTGACAATTAGAGCGCACGCACGCACGGGAAGTATCAGAAAGGACTAAGGGGTTAGGAATGAAGGATGACGACGACGCAGCGGCAGTTTCCTCCGCCGCCGCCATCGAAGAAGATGATGAGGATGACTCTACAGATTTAATGCGGGAGGACACAGAAGTAGACAACGACATCGAGAAATCCATAACTTACTTTTTTTGATGTTCTTGAAGAATCCGCAGAGAAGAGTGAAGATGGTGGAGTATACAGCAGAGAAAATTTGAACTAGGGTTCAGTTTTTTTTGGAAGAAGACAAAGAGAATGAGGGTTCTTCTCAAATCATACACATTAAAAGGGGGGAGGAATAACGCGTATTCAATACGCCAATCAATGCGATGGCGTTTCGAACCTGTCGAATCGGTGCTTTATCGGAACCCCATACGTCGCATTAAATGCGACTGACAACTTTATGAGTTTGGGCGGGACTCCAGTTCGGTACGCGACTCCAGTTCGGTATGCGACTCCAGTTCGGTATGCGACTCCAGTTCGGTACGTGACTCCAGTTCGGTATGGCCGAACCTCAAATTTCAGTGGGGGTACGTCAGTTCAGTTCAGCGGTAATCGCAAATTTAAGAGGGGGTACGTCAGTTCAGTTCGGCGGTCCTCACAAATTTCAGAGGGGGTACGTCAGTTCAGTTCGGCCTTCCTCACAAATTTCAAAGGGGTATTTCAGTTCAGTTCGGCTTCTCTCACAAGCCTCAGCACGAGCAGCGGACGAAGAAACAACCTCCATCACCCCACGCTTTTTTGGGGGGGGGGGGGGATGTGATAGGAAATGGCCCATCTCCCTAGGCCCAAAGGCCCAAAACCCAGCAACAAGCCCAGATCGGCGAAGGCCCGATAGGCCCAGATCGGCAAAGCCCAGCTCACACCAAATACAGGCCCAGGGAGTTGAGCCCTAAATCCAGAACGTGGGTTGATGGAGAAGAAATCGGGACTGGAGAAACCGTCCACACCTCCACGTCTCGCCTTCACAACCGCTATGAATATCATCTATAAATAGGAGACTAGATTGTATTATACGGACTCATGCTATTTTGAATACAAAGATACATATTTTCCTCCCCGTGGACGTAGATCAATTCGATCGAACCACGTAAATCCTTTGTCTCTCTTTAAATTCCGCACACGAATCGTACATACATTTGGGCCGCAAATCGAAGGTTCATCAAGCACAATGATGGTTGATCTCTTTCCGTGGCTGATTCCATAGTTCGTTGTCCATCCGACGTTGGAATTGAGCAAGGATACAGATCAGAAGGTCTTCTCACGAGTTCTCTCAAAATCCTTAAGGTAATCGATCTTCAAACACCCTATGTTCCGTATTAAATTCATAGGAGCATGATATGATTAATTCGTTATTTTGATAACCGAAATAGATCCTCAGGACATGAATCGATCTTCACTGATCTAGTTCCCTCAGTTGGTATCAGTGCCAATATTCAGATTTTCGGCTCTATCAGATTAACTATCGAATATTATGCATATGTATGATCGATTGTATGTCGCTTTTTCATGGTACCTTGCCCTTGAATTGGCCTTGGGACGGGATTCTGGTATCTTCCATTCCAACCGCCTTGATAGCCTTGAGGATGTGGTGTTTGCGGCTGACAGCCTTGAGCAGCATAAACCTCGGTCCTCCTTCGTAAGTGAACTCCCCCATGTTGTGTCAGACCTCCTTGATATGCCCTAACTCTCTGTTAGATCCGGGTCGAAGATTAACAACAATTATACAATTATTTATCATATTTGCAAGGAATATTCATGTACAAACGATCATAAATAGAAATAAGGGAAGAATCAACACAAGGCGTCAATCTTCTTAGCTCGATTCCACCGATACATCACTCCTCCGTGAAAGGGGATTGAGATAGAGGTAAAACGCAAAGCGTCCAAACTATTCGTCCGACCTTGTTCACAAAAGTCGAGATATAACGGGGAAGAATGGAGGATGAAATGGTTAACGCAAGGCGTTCTTCCACTTGTCCTCGAGTAGTGATGAGGATTATACCTTCAAGCTCCATGTTCGAGACCGCCGGACGCCTGCAAAACAGAACCGGAGGAACAAAGGGGGAGGTTCCTCTGGAAAGAACCTCCGACGCTCAAGTCAGTAAGAGTACGAAAAACTCTAAGGAAGAACGTCAATGAAACAGTGTAGAGAAGTGTAGAACTCGTGCCTCAGAATGGTGAAATCACTATCTATTTATAGGTGTAAAAATGGGTGAAAAGGTGAATGTACCTGTACGGGAAGGACAAAAAAGGAATTTCTAGGGGGACAAGATTCCCTCCGTCATTAATTTAGTGGTCTTCACCCTATGGTACGTAGAGTCATGCGGACTGCGTGTTCGGCAGATCCCTAGGCGTAGGCAGATGCTAATGGATCTGGGATAGCTTCTGCACGGGAAGGATCTGCGCAGAACCATGTAGCTTTTGTACGACATGCAGCATCTGCACCTTGAATGGTACCTGAGGCTTCTGGGATGCAAATCTAGTCAACATTGGAGACAGCCACGTGGCAGGGCTGATGTTGGTCCCTATCAACTACTCCCCCCCCCCCCCCCCCCCCCCCCCCCCCAAGTTCAGAAGCGTGTACTGTTAACTTCTGTTAGACGCTTCGATGGGAGAACTGTTCCTTTATCAACGTCATAAACGTCTTGTCGTGTGGAAAAGAGTAACGCGACGGTTAACTTTTCGAGGAAAGGGCAGTATAAAGAATCCCTCTCTCATCATCATTTTTATCTTACATAATCAAGATAAGAGGGAGATAATAACATCCAAATTGCCCTCCTATTAATAGGGGACTCTATCTTCTCATCAAGATTCAATACTGACTCGGCTATTTCTAGCCTATCAATAATACAATAACCGAACTAGCTAGTAGTCCGGGTCGAACCACAAGGAGTGAATGTATCAATAGACTTTCAAGTAGTTCATATCATCTCTATCATACTATCTAAGCACATATTCATGGTTTTGGTGTTTTATAACTAGGCAAGCAATGAGTAAGTGAAATAACAAGCAAAAATAAAGGCAAGTAATGTAAAGAACAAGTAGAGAAGGTAAGGTTTCAAACGATTTCCGATGTAATTAGGCTAAGGATTAGGCATTTGATGTTTCAAACCATTTTTTAATTCCCTTGAGTGGCATTCTTACATAAATCAAGCTATCTCATCCTCCTAAGACTTGATAACTAGTGGATTGAATAACATGCTTACCATTCTAAACATATTACCAACTCCTAAAAGCACAATGCCTATTAATCTAACAACAATTCACATAATTCTTTCTAGGAACAATGTAAAATCAATGCTAGATAATATGAGCAAGGATTCATGCCAAGTGCTATGAATGGAAGCTTCCTAGGCATTCCATCAAACACCTTGTATGCACTAGTGGTTGTCAATCATTCATGCAATTAAATTCAATCAAATCCAAGGGCAACTCAAAGGAAAGGTAGATCAACATCAATAGCCCTCACATCCTAGCCTAATTCACATCATCCATCATTTGAAACCTCAATGGATCTAGCCTAGCATGGATCTAAGCATCAAACCATCAAAAATAAGAGAATTCATAGTAGAAAGAACAAGGAAAGTAAAAGGAATTGAATTGCTCCAATAATCTTCAAGATCCAAGCATGATCATCCAACAAAATTCAAATCTACCAAAAAGGAAAGAGGGAAAAAGGTAGGGTTCTAAAGTAGTAGTGCAAGAGTGAATTACAAGTGTTGGAAGATGCCAAATGAGGCAAATAAAGGAGTATTTATAGCTTCCTATAAGTTGAGGTCAAATTGTAATAAAAAGAAACTTGAGTTGAGAAGGTAGGGTAAAAACTGTAATTTTCGGAAAGTTGTCCAAGGGTGTGTGTTGTGCATTTCCGCCCACATTCATCACTTTGCGCATTCCCACGGTTTTGGCTCGTTCTCTCTCGTCCGGCATCGAAAAAATAATCCACAAAGTGCTACGGCTTCCTCTTTCGGTCCTCTTCGACATAGGATAACTCAAACGTGCCCAGAAAATTGCCACAATACCTAAAATTAGCACGGAAACCGAGAGAAAATGCAAAACATATAGAAAATGCATAAATTGTAAAAACCTATCATTTCCTATTCATTTAAGCACATATCCTACCCAAAACACGCATCGAGACGCACTCTAAAGCATGCTAAATATGTGGTTATCAAATACTGTCAGGACCAATGATAAAAATTGTGCAATTAACAAGCTTGAGTTTCTTCAGCCATGATAGTATTTATTATTATTATTATTATTATTATTATTATTATTATTATTATTATTATTATTATTATTATTATTATTATTATTATTATTATATATATATATTTTTTGAAAGTCCATTTGCTATTTATTTGTTATGTATATTTAACAGGCGCGTGAGGACGCATGAGAAACTTTCGTAGACTCATTAATGGCGGCAGTGTCGTAGGGTAGTGGATGGGACATGCTCCGTTCTTTTTCTCTCTCATTCCTCCTTTTTTGGGAGGGTTTATAACCTCCTTATTTTCTTCCTTTTTCCTCTCATTTCTCATATTGTTCCAAAGAGAAGAAGAACGGTGCTTTCGTCTCTCTGGTATTATTCGTGCTTTAGGAGATTATTCTGCTTCCCCTTCTCTCGAGGATAAACAAGTATTCTTCTTGTTACTCCGCCATCCCTTCCCTTTTTTCTATGAACCGTATTCTGGTGGATTTGGAGTCAGAAAGCTTTTCATTTTCCTATTGTTTTCTTTTGTATCTCCTTGGAGGAAGACCAATGGGTTTAATACTTCCAACTACACGTCTAATCTCTAAGGAAACAAAGTAGGGATTTCAGTATGAAACGAATGACTTATCACTACTGGAATTTTGGTATGGGATTTGTCCGGGTTTGTTCGACGATATTGCGCATTGCTATCTTTCGTAGTTCTTCCTATTAATATCTCGTGAAGAGGGGATTTTTATTCCCCTTTTTGTTGTTTTTTTTTGTTGTTGTTTTTTTGTTGTTTTTTTTTTTGTTGTTTTTTTTTGTTTTTTTTATCTCTCATCTTCACTCTTTATTGCTTTGTAGTTATGGATTCAACCAAACAGAGCTTAGGGCAAAAAGCTCGTGAAAAGCTGTTGCGCAAAATAGAGCAGGCGAAGGCTGGTAATCCTGACCCCGTTTTTTCTTCTGGCGGCACTTCCACACAAGCGGTAGCGGCGACCGGGAATCTCGAGCTTCCCCGAGAAAATTCCCAGGAGATAGCAACTGCTGGGCCGCGCTTGAAGCCCTTTTCTCCAAGCTCAACTGTTGATAACCAGTTGAAGGAGGCTAATAGGTCTTTCTCTTCGCTATCTGCTTCTAATCAGCCAACTTCATTCTTCCTGGCTTCCCCAGGGTTCATTCCGTCGGCCTTTATCGATGTGGATACTTATGTTCCTTCTTCTGTCCGCTTTGAACTTCCTTTCGTAGAATTATCCCCTTCCTTCAAGAGGAAGAGTGATTCCTCCCCTTCTTCGATCATGAAGAAGGGTAAGACCCAGGTGAATCCTATTGGTGTTCAGGCATTAGCCTTTGAGCAATTACAGGAACGTCTATCCCAGTCCGAGAGGAGTAGGGAGAAACTCCAGGCTGAGGTTCGCCACCTCCAGGAGCACTTACAAGACAGGGAGAAGTATTGTTCTGTCCTTGGACAGCGCATGTCTTCTCTCTCTGAACGAGTGGGGGAACTAGAGAAGGCTCTGAAAGCCTCTTCGGATAGAATGGTGCAGATGCAGGGGGTTTATGCAGCCGACACAGAGCAACTAGTACATCTTCATGAGCAGGAATTGGAGCGTTCATAGGCCTCTTCCTACAGTTAAGGGAGAAAAACTGGTTTGGACCATGGCACCTCTTCGGGAATCCAGGATTGCAAGTCTCATCTGCTGATGACTCCCTATGGCCAAGCATTTCTGGATTCTCTGGTAAGGAATTTGCCCGAGGCGTATCTCCACACACCTGATTTCTGGCTTCGAATGGTCGAGCCTCTTACTGAATGGGCTGCAGCGGCAATCCTTGAGTGCTGCCAACATCTGGGTCTTCCTGAGCGGGCAGCTGCCATCAATGTGGGGCCTATAGTAAGAATCTTTGAGACAGAGCCTGAGACTCTTAGGAGGAACCATTACTTATATGCTAAGGATCCTTGGTTCATGCCAGTGTTGAGAGAAGCATCCCAGATCTTCCGTCAGCCTCCTAAATCCCTAGAAGACCTTCCTGCTTGGGGTGCCCCCTTATTTCCTCTCTTCCCTCCTAATGCCAAGGTGATGAGGTCTATGTAGAAGGCTTTTCGCGAGGTACCCTTTTCCTTTTTGAATTTTATGACTAGATTCTTCATCTGCTTCTTCTGTCATATATAATGAGGTTCGTCTGTTATTGTTTATCATTTTTTCTTAGCAACTTTCTTTCCTTGCTAGGAGCTAAGAGAGAAAAACGCCTTGAGCACATCTGGAGGTGGGCTACAAACTTCCTCTGCATCCCTCTTGGCTGAGGCGGTGGATGGCTCCCAAGGGGCAAATGCTTTAATGGGCGCGATGGATCAGCCCAAGGATAATCCTATCGCACGCTCTGCAACGACTTCCGCCCCTCCTGAGGATCAGGCTTCGTCCCGTCTTTCCCAGAGCTCTGAAGATCCAGTTTCTAGCTCAGATCCCTCTATTTGATTCTCAATTATGCTGTATTTTGTTTGGTGTCTCAAAACAATTTCTCTTTTACGTTTTTGATGGGATGTTTACTCTATGGTTCCGGAATCGTACTGGTGGGGTACAAAAACAATTTTATTTGTATTTACTTTTGGCCGGGTGCTTTTTATGGCCCTGCACTTGACATGCTTCCTTTCCCTCTTCGGGTTTATTAAAAATAGCCCTGCTTCAATCTCTCTCTCTCCTTTTTTTTTTTTTTTTTTTTTTTTTAGATAATGAGGATAAAACATACCATCCTTCGCCTTTCTCTTGCTAAAACATTTTAAGATAACGAAATATGGATGATGGGGTATAGGGTATCCCCTACTCCCCCCCCAAGTGAGGTATAAGAAATCGAATGAATTATATCTCATTCGCCGTATCATCTGCAAAACGACTATTTAAAACAAGAGACATAGTTCGTTCCCCCACATATTAGCTATCATAAAAAGTAAATGTAGATAAAGGGCATGACTGGCCCTGCTCTTCCTCTTTCCTTGAAAGGTGATGCTTAATTCTTCATGGCTTCGGGAGTGCTTCCCTTTTCTCCGCCTGTGATTTCTTTGGTACCTGCCTGGGCTGAGACGTCGATTGTACTCCAAGCCTTTGCCATCATTTTGGCGATCAGAGTTCCCCAGTTTCCTTTCGCGGTTGGGGGATTATGCATGCAAGCCGCTTCAGCCATATATCCCTTCTTTGCATCTTTAGCTGTTCCCTGTTTAAGTTTGTATAGCATCTGAGTTTCGAGGGCTATGCCTCCCTTAGATCCCTCATCGTTGTCATCTTGTTCGATGAACCATTGGTTCGATCTTTCAGCTAGCACGGGCTTCACCGAGGGGTTGGTGCTTGGATCAAGCGTCACTACCACACTGTTGTGTTGTTTTCCCAGGGGCTTGTTTTCCCCTAATTCCACATCCGCTAGGGTGATCCTTTCTTTTTCTTCGAGGTCGCATTTCGCAATCATCAACTGTTCCATTGGGATGGGTGAATTTGGCTTCCCCTCAACAACATCCGCAATCTTGTGCTTTTTCCCTTCGAGCTCTGCCTCTACATTTGGGTTAATAGGTTCTGACGTTGGTCTTTTCTTGGCTTCTCCTGTCCGTACGGACTGGATGTAGCATCTTCGCGAGATCATCTGATCCCCAGACACTTGACCCACTTGGCTTCCCACTGGAAACTTCATCATTAAATGGTATGTGGATACCACGACTTGGAACGGGTTCAGAGCGGTCCTCCCTAAGATGATGTTATAAGAGGACTCCTGCCTCACTTCCAAGAAGGTGACCGGCTTTGATACTCGCACAGATCCTTCTCCCAGGGTGAGCATCAGATTGATTGAACCTAGTGACATCACTGAGTCCCCTGAGAAACCATGTAGGGCAGTAACTACGCCATTCAAAGGCTTTTGTAGGGCCATCTGGCTGAAACAGCTTTCGAAGATTACATTGACCGCGGCCCCAGTGTCCACGAACACCCTTTGGACTTTATACCTCTCTAGCTCCACTGTGATGACCAGTGCGTCATCGTGTGGGTGTATCACACCTTGGTTGTCCCCGGGTCCAAATGATATTTCTGGCATGGGTAGGCCTCCTTCCATCTTTAAGACTTCATGCCTCTCATGCATATGTAGCTCCCTTACAGATGCCTTCCGGCTTCTGTTGGAATCTCCGATGGTGGGGCCTCCGTATATCATTTTGATAATGCCCTTGGATTCTGAAACTCCTTCAGCATCAGATGCCTTTTCATCAGTTTCTTTGTGCTTCTTGTTTTGTCCTGTTTCTCTCTTGACGTATTCCAGGAGCTCCCCTTCCTGAATCAGCTTTTCTATGGCTATCTTCAGATTTCTACAATCATTGGTAGTGTGGCCGTAGTCATTGTGAAACTTGCAGAATTTGTCGGAAGGTGGGTTCCTTGGCGGGTGCCTGTGTCCCATAGGGATTTGCACTCCTGATTTTTTCATCACTACTTCTAGCAAATCGGCTGGCTGCCTGTCAAGAGGAGTGAAAGACCGCAAGAAGCATTCGTTTTTATCAGTTCTTCTAGCATCTGGGGCAGGCATTTTCTTTTCTTCGGGTTTCTTCTCTTTCTGAGAAGCGATTTCAGCCCTTTTGCTGCTCATAGCCTCCTCCATATGAATGTACTTCTGTACTCTCGTCAGCAACTCCTCGAAAGAAGTGACTTCCTTTTTGATAAGGGATGCGAAGAATTGCCCTGGCCTCAGGCCATCTACACAAGCGTGCACTTTTAATTTCGGCACTACCCCAGGTATTTCCAGAACTGCTTCATTAAAGCGAGTCATGTAGTCCCTTAAGCTCTCCTGAGGACCCTGCTTAATCGTTGTCAGATGTAAAGAATTCCTGGTGGTTCTTTTAGCGCTCACGAACTGCTGTAGGAACACTTCCCTCAGGTCCTGGAAGGAGTGAATTGAAGATCTTGGTAGCTGTTTGAACCAATGTTGGGCCGTTCCGGACAGAGTAGTGAGAAACACTCTACATTTAACGCCCTCAGAGTATTGGTGCAAAAGGCACAAGCTTTCGAATTTCATTAGGTGTTCCTCAGGGTCACCCTTTCCTTGGTATTCACAAGAAATCGTCTTAAAGTTTCCCGGGATAGGATCCGTTTGGATATCCGCTGAGAAAGAGCTGTTTTCATCGATGTAGACATGAGGGAACTCCGCTTTGTGTCCTCTGTTCCTTTGGAATATATGGTGGATCATGTCCCTACCCCCATCCGAAATATGAATTTCTCCTTCATTGGCTTCTGCCTCTTCTGATGCCCTTTCTGGGATCTGCTTCTGCTTCTTTAGCTTTTCTAGCTCTTTCGCCAGAAGCTTCATTTGCTCCTGCTGTCGAGCACATTTTTTGGCCCATGCGTCAATAGTGCCTTCCCTGAGTTCATCCCTAAGTTCTTTGGGATCTTCGTCATCTGGGGATTCCCAATCAGTGAGGAATCCCTCCTCTTGGACTGTGGTCATTAGAGGCAATCTAATAGCCAACTCCTGAACCACACTTGCATCTTTATGCTTCTGTTTGTAAGCACTAGGGGTACTTTTGCTTCCTCCTCCTTCTGGGGCATCATGCTGGGCATCTGAACCTTTGAGATTCATTCCCAAAGCGTGGAGTTTTTTTATCAATAGCACCGTCAATCACACCTTCTATGAGTGCCTTCATTTGCAGGAGCATGGCAGGAGAAAAAAGAGCTTCAGCATTGACGCTGGCTTCTGTTACCAGAGTGTTCCTTCTTTCATTCTCTAGTGGAGAGTTTTCTGAGCCTCCAGGAGCTTGTGAAGCCTCCCTTGGGTTAACATCTGAGTTTACAGTCATCTTTGCAAGGTTCTGCAATTTTGTGTAAAGTTTTTAGAACATTAGTCCCAGGTGCCTAAGATATAGGGCTTGCATAAATGTTTGCCTACTTAAGCAGGGTTTGATGCATATTGTCCATTGATGCATGTAGCTTTAATAGATTATTGCCTATTTGCATAGGACTTAATGGATGTTGCCTATTTTCATAGGGCTTAATGAATGTTGCCTATTTTCATAGGGCTTAACAGATGTTGCCTATTTTCATAGGGCTTAATGAGCTTCTGCCTATTTTCATAGGACTTAACAGATGTTGCCTATTTATATAGGGCTTAATGAGCTTCTGCCTATTTTCATAGGGCTTACGGGTTGTTGCCTATTAGATAGGGCTTTTTGAGTTTTTGCCTATTAGATAGGGCTTTTTGAGAGTTCTGCCTATTATATAGGGCTTACGAGATTTGTGCCTATTAGATAGGGCTTATGAGGGTTCTGCCTATTAGATAGGGCTTACGAGATTTGTGCCTATTAGATAGGGCTTATGAGGGTTCTGCCTATTATATAGGGCTTACGAAGTTTGTGCCTATTAGATAGGGCTTATGAGGTTTGCTTTTTTGAGAGCATTTTAGCTCATTTATAGAGAATTTATGCCTTCCAATGTGGGGCCCCCTCATCATAGTGAGGGGGGTAACCTCGTCGTTTTGGGCTCTCTATTTTTGGTGTTTGCCTTTTGTGGTTTTTGGTTCATGATAATACAGGGGCCCATGATTGTATCACAGTGCTTCCTCTGTACTATCAATTCCTCATAACCCGCAGGCTAATATCATGATTCACGACATTCAGCGGAACTTTAGACTCACCGATTGTCAGGGATGGATTTGAGTATGCCTCGGAGTTGCTCCAAATTTGATTCAACTTTCTAGAATTCTTCACAACTTCACTACAAGGAAAAAGACAGTTTAGCCATTTCAATTACTACTGCAAAGGAAAAGTAATTTAGGCATCGCCTCATACTCTATAGTTTAAATCAGGAAAATCCAATAGATCAACTAACACTTTTCGCATTTGGATTTTTGCAAATTATTCAGCAAACATAATATACCCATTCACTCTAGACATCAATTCTTCTCTAGATCTCCCATACGAGGGGGTGAAACGCAATTTTACTGACAGTACTATAACGGCGAGCTAAGAAATTTGTTTATAAAAGAGAAAATCGACGTCTTAAACTCAGAATTTCCCACAGACGACGCCAGTTGTTGGATCCGGGTCGAAGATTAACAACAATTATACAATTATTTATCATATTTGCAAGGAATATTCATGTACAAACGATCATAAATAGAAATAAGGGAAGAATCAACACAAGGCGTCAATCTTCTTAGCTCGATTCCACCGATACATCACTCCTCCGTGAAAGGGGATTGAGATAGAGGTAAAACGCAAAGCGTCCAAACTATCCGTCCGGCCTTGTTCACAAAAGTCGAGATATAACGGGGAAGAATGGAGGATGAAATGGTGAACGCAAGACGTTCTTCCACTTGTCCTCGAGTAGTGATGAGGATTATACCTTCAAGCTCCGTGTTCGAGACCGCCGGACGCCTGCAAAATAGAACCGGAGGAACAAAGAGGGAGGTTCCTCAGGAAAGAACCTCCGACGCTCAAGTCAGTAAGAGTATGAAAAACTCTAAGGAAGAGCGTCAATGAAACAGTATAAAGAAGTGTAGAACTCGTGCCTCAGAATGGTGAAATCACTATCTATTTATAGGTGTAAAAAGGGGTGAAAAGGTGAATGTACCTGTACGGGGAGGACAGAAAAGGAATTTCTAGGGGGACAAGATTCCCTCCGTCATTAATTTAGTGGTCCTCACCCTATGGTATGTAGAGTCATGCGGACTGCGTGTTCGGTAGATCCCTAGGCGTAGGCAGATGCTGATGGATCTGGGATAGCTTCTGCACGGGAAGGATCTGCGCAGATCCATGTAGCTTTTGTTCGGCATGCAACATCTGCACCTTGAATGGCACCTGAGGCTTCTGGGATGCAAATCTAGTCAGCATTGGAGACAACCACGTGGCAGGGCTGATGTTGGTCCCTATCACTCTCCACACACTTCACACTGATCTGGCTTCCTATCTTCAACCTGAGGTGTCGGTGCGCTTTGCTTCATCTTCAGATTCTCGAGATCTCGAAGCATGCCTGCCATCTATTTCTTCAAGTCTGTGCTCATAGCAATCGCACTCGCCTCCACTTTCCTTGGCCTAGCTGATTTCTGTTGAGAACTCGCAGCGAGCGTCTCAAAAATAGTCTTCATCTCGTCAGCTGTCTTGACCGCAATGTTGCCTCCGGCCGAACTATCCACCATGAACTGGCAAGTCTGATTCAGAGCGTCATAGAAGTATTGCCAGAGCAACTCCGATGCTATCTGATGGTGAGGGCATTGTTGTAGCAGCTCGTGGAACCTCTCCCAAGCCTCATGAAAAGGCTCATCAAGGTCTTGGGAGAAATTCATAATCTGCGACCGCACCTCTTGAGTCTTGCGGTTCGGGTAGTAACAACATAAACTTCTCGCAAACCGCATTCCAAGTTTCGAGAGAGTTGGCCGGGAGTGACATGTACCATGACTTTGCCCGATTCTTCAGAGTGTAGGGAAAACACTTCATCTTCAGGTTGTCTTCCATGAGGCCTGCTAGTGGAAAAGACTGCACCGTGGTGCAGTACTCGCGAATGAAGGTTAGTGCATCCTCGCTGGGCAGTCCGTGGTAGGAAGGTAGCAACGCCATGTGATGAGGTTTCAGCTCATGATTCCTGACCTGCTCGGTCAGGACAATCGCCGAAGTGGTGGCAGTAAAGGTAGGGCGAGCAAAATCGGCCCATAACTCGTGCCATTGCTTCGGGCTCATAAAATAGCAAGACTAGATCGTAGTCTTGAAAGTCGATCTCCTCCTCCTTCTTCGAGGCTAAAATCGCCTTCCACTGATTGATGTTGTCGATGTATGGCGCTAACTTCCTCTGCAGACTTCGGCGACCATGCATAAACAACACTCAACAAACGGATTAAACGCATCGAGTGGAAGGATCAAGAAATCGAACAAGAAAGCAAATAAATAAAACAAGTAAAAATACTACACAATTAAATAGCCTAGAGTTCTCCCCGGCAACGGCGCCAAAATTTGTTTCACCAAAAAGTGTTCGCAATAGAACGAAATCTATCCTAACACTAGCAAGTAAAACCCAAAGTCGATTCTCAAGGAAAACTTAGCAGGACAAATAATCGTGTGTAGTAAAATTAATCCTAATATAGCCTAAATCTAAGAAAGCTGTAAAAGGAATTTAGTTTTGGTTTTGGTTTTAATCCTAGACAAAGAAATAAATAAGTAAGAAATAAAAGCAAATAAATAAATCCAATCTAGAGAACGAGAATTAAACCTAACAATCTAAACTAATTAAATCAAACAAAAGCAGTAAATCTACCTCGGCATGAAATCGTAGAAAAAGCAATAACAAAAACAACGAAGAAAACGAATCTAGACATAAAATAAAATAAAATCTAAAAACTTGAGAAAATAAATCTTAAATCTAAAGCTGTAAAAACTTAGAAAACGATTTTAAGAAAACAAATCTAAACTACGAAATAAGAACGAACAATTAATTTAAAAATTAAAGAAAAAATAACTCAAGAACAAAGTAAATAACACCAAAGAAAGCAATAAAGAACTTACGAAGAACTTGATAAAAGAAACTTGAATTAACTTGAATGCAAAAGTCTCAATCCGGATCGAACAACGAAAAGTAAAACTAGAATGTAATGTGTAGAAAACTAAAGCTAAAGAATGATAAAAGTGTTCTCAAATTCGACCTAAAACAAGTGTATTTATACTAGGTATAAAAAACTAGTCAAACAAGGAAACAAATCTAAGATTCGGAGATCTGGACGAGCGTCCAAAGTTCTGGACAGTCGTCCAACTCTTGCTTCTGGAAAACACACACGCAATGGTCTGAACGTGCGTCCAGCTCCTGGACGATCGCGCGTAACACACATTCTGGACGGCCGTCCAGAAATTTGGACGGTAGTCCAACTCTCAAATTTGAGCATATTCGGTTATTCTTCATCCTTTCACCCTTTTCGTTCCATTTCTCCTCGTTTTCGCCCTTTTAATCCTACAAGCAACAAGACTTAAAACAACCCAATCATAGCCAACAAATAACAAAAATAAACAAAAACAATAAGAAAACGGACACGAAAAGACTACTAAAAACCTAACAACTAGACACCAGTCATATGTATTCATGAGATCCATTATGTAATTATCCAATCAAGACATAAAAACATAACTAAACATACATAATTAGTGATCAAGTAATCATGCATGAGAATAAGCACCATGAAACATACATCTAAATGGCAAACTAATTGGAATTAAAAGAACTCACATAGATTCAATTAGACATACAAAACATTAAAATCAACTAAGGGAAATTAGCTAGACATAATTAAAGTAAACATAAACACAAAGAATTGAAAGAACATAATTAAAAGAATAAGAGTAAGAAAAACCTGGATTGCAATCTTGAACGAATGCAGAACTTGAATCTTGAATAAAACTGGAACAATCTTCAAAGTTGAATACACGAAAGAAACGAGACTCTCAAAACTGAAAAACTAGATCTAAAAGTAACTTATGTGATGATGATGATATATATATATATATATATATATATATATATATATATATATATATATATATATATATATGTGTGTGTGTGTGTGTGTGTGTGAAATTTACAAGGAAACCTAGTCTAAGAGTGACTCCAATTTTCAGACCAAATAAGCGCCTCTCGATCGAGAGGTTCGGTCGAGATCCCTTGAATAACTCTCGATCGACAGGTAGAACTCAGTGTGATCCTCTCGACAGCCCTCTCGATCGAGAGGCTGGTCGAGAGGTCTTCAACTCGACTCCAACTTGTCTTCAACCTTCGATTCTTCACTCAACTCTTCGGTTCTCGTCTCGTTTCGGGTTTTCTAACCTCAAATAGGCCTGAAACACACATAAAAACACCCACAAGCATAATGTTGTCCAATATATGATAAACTATACAAACCATGAACAATAAGACACTAACGAGACTCTAAATCGACTCTTATAGACTATGAAAAATAGGTAAATTTCACATATATCACCCTCGTATGGAGAGTTTTTTTCCCCTTTATTACTCCAATAAAGAAACTGGGATGTCAAAAAAGCCTGAACCCGATGGGGCGATCCGAATAGCCCGAAGAAAATAGTGAGTTAGGGTAAAAAAATGATAGCTCGAAAGTAAAAAAGCCCGATAGGGCCGAACCCGAAAAAGTCCGAGCACGATAGGGTTGGTTCGAAAGTCCGTGGGTTGGCCCGGTGGGTTTAGCATGAATAATGAATTCATGTGATATTTCAAAACTATACTCATAAATTTGAAAATCATGTCCCGTTTTTAATTATTATTGAGTATTTTTTTTATGAAAAAAATAATTAAAATGTAACCATCATTTTAAATTCTATACACTTTTTCTTCAACTTGGTGAAAATTAAAATAAAGATTAATATTTAAAAAATATGTTTGCTAAATACACAATATTTAATAAATTATTTATTTTATTCAATAGTTATTTTAATGTTTATACGATGTCAATTTTATTTTTTATAAACTTATTGTCCCGGTGGACTAACCCGAAACCGAGAGGGTATCATTAGCTCGAAGGGAAAAAAAAGTCCGGTTAACCCAAACCGAATAGCCCGTAACCCGATAGGGTTAACCCGAAACCCGGTGAATTGACCTGTTTGACATCTCTAAAAGAAACGTGTCCTCTTACTGAAGATGTATCAAAAAGGAAAACATATACTCCCTCCGTCCCATGGCAATTGCCAATGTTGCCTTATTGGGACGTCCCATTTAATTGTCCACTTACTTAAAGTGGAAACATTACACACTCACAATCAATATAATATAAAATTCACTATCTCTTATGACATTGGTTATTGTGCAATTTTCATAGTGGACAATTGCCATGAGACAGAGGGAATACTACTGTGTATTGTTGTGTACATTCTTATGATACGCACACTATCCAAGTACCAACACTTCTCTAAAAAATAACGAAGGCGCTATTTTACTTTCTCCGTTTATTAAGAGAGTATACTTGTTGGCATTACACAGTTGGGATTGATTTTCTTCAGACACTGGAGTCTCAGTTCCTCCTCCGAGTTTGTGATTTCTTGAATCTAATACCCAGTTTTCTCAACACTCAAAAATGGCGAAACCCTGGTCGTCAAGATTTATCATCCGATCCTTTCATCAAATCGAATCAAAACCCTCAGCGATTGGTAATTCCATGACTAGTCGTCTTTCCAATTCCATCACCAGCACCCCTAAAGTGATCGAAACCCCTAGTTTTTCTTCATGGCTGCTGAGTTCACAGAGAGCCCATTTCTCGTCATCAGCTAATCCGATGGGCACTTTTGGGAAACTGTACGCGCACCCGGAATTGTTGCAGCGTACGAATCCTATGGGTTATAGGTTTTTCTCGCTCGGCAGTAAGATGGATTCGAAGCAATTCGCTTCGAAAATGGCGAAAAAGCCTGCGTTGGCTGTGAGGAATGCGTTTGAGCGGTATAAGGAGGCGGCGAGGCTGCAGATTGAAGCGTTCTGGAAGAGGAATTATATGCTGGTGCTGGGCGCCGGCGGCTTGGTGGTCTGCATTTTGCTATGGCGGCTGCTGTTTGGGATCGCGACTACTTTCATCGGATTCTCCGAGGGCATGGCCAAGTACGGATTTCTAGCTCTTTCATCCGCCATCGTCGCCTTTACTGTGAGTTGTTCTGAGCTTGTTGTAGATGAAAGATTAATTTGTTGTTTGTTTTCTTGGCAACTAGGTTTTGGTTGATGACGTGATGACTGGTTTTTTATGGCGATTGTTTTAATTGGTTGCAAAGAGATGTGATCTAGAATGACCTTATGAATGGTGTGTGGGCTGTTAATTATCAATTTACTTCGATGAATATTATGCATGCTGCTGCTGGTATACTGCTGGACATAATAGATTGGCTTTGCACTCATAAAGCAGTTGTCCTCGTAACTGCAGGCTTGATTAGTGTACCTCATTGATCTACACAAATCTGGTCAGTTGAGTTGGATTGTATAGTATCTGGAACTATAAGCTGTCGATATCATCTGCTTTGCATATTTGAAGTGTTTTGGTTCATTACAAGACCTTATGACTAACAAGAAACTCCCCAGGGACTCTCGGTGTACTGTTAAATCTTATCTACTATCTTTGAGATATGATTTTCGCTCTTATGTATACCATCAAATTTTGAACTGTTGGGATGTCTAAAGAGAAACACTAGGGTTTACATTCGTCATATATTGTAATCATGCATGTATATTGTTAAGAATTTGAAATTATCTCTATTATCCTCGTTTTACTTGCATACCTAGAGCCTTATCTACCGAATCTTAACGTACAAGAAGACCAAAGAGAGAGAATTTCAGCCAGGTGGAAGCTATAGTTGTCTGAATTAAATTATAGACAACCCGTGCTCCAAATGTACTTACTAGTATTTCTTAGGATTAGAGTCTGTTGACATTCCTTAGTGAATAATGCTTGAACCTCGGATTGAGGAAGCTTAAGCACTATAGATGGCTAGGTGCTAGTTTTATCTTGAGCTTTTCTTTATTGTGATGTGGTTATCTGCATACCGTTGTTTGCCGCCCTTACCTTATGACCTTACTGATTAATCCATCTATAAGTCTACTTTGGATGTCGTGCTTGCAATGTAAAGGTCGATGTCAAAATTCAGTTACCATTTAAAATTTGGAGTTTGAGCTAAGAATTGAAATTTGTTTCATTTAGCCGTTAAGCCGTATAAATAGCAAGCATGATAGGGAAAGGGCAAGGTAATATGAAGGGATGATTTGATTGGTTATATATAGAAAATGATGTGGCTAGGAAATAGAACACACTTTTTTTATTAAATGTATTACATGCAATTATTTCTAAGATAATGTTATATGATATCTTTCAGGTTACGCTCTCACTTTCAAACTGTTTCCCCCAAGTTATAAAATCGACCTTTTAAAATACCCTCTCTGTCTACCGAGCACAATGGAAACCTTGTGCTCACCTTTTCCTTCCATTGATTCATTTTTTTTTTGGTTTCCAATGTAATTATGATGATCACTGTACAATTTTTCTTTTATCAAGGGCTTATACTTCCGTGCAAGATTCACAGTCAACCCAGACAAAGTGTACAGAATGGCCATGAGGAAGTTAAATACGTCAGCTGGCATTCTTGAGGTAATGGGTGCACCACTCACGGGGACAGACTTGAGAGCCTATGTGATGTCAGGAGGGGGTATCACCCTAAAAAAATTCCGACCTAGATTGGGAAGCAAAAGATGTTTTCTTATTTTCCCAATTCAAGGTGCAGAAAGGAAGGGATTAGTCAGTGTTGAAGTCAAGAAGAAGAAAGGCCAGGTTACTTTCACTTCCACTTCCAGCAAACCTGCTGTCTTCTTCAAGCTATCATTCATTGTTTCATGAATAAGTACCTCTGTTTGGCCTATATTGATCCAGAAAAATGAACTGTGCTTGTTATTGTTATTCACAGAGCTTCTCAATATAGATTATGGATTCTTGATTGATCCCATTTCCTTTAACGTGAGATACATGAAAGGGAAGCTTTTGAATTGGTATTGTGGAATAGTATAAAGTAGAGACATATTTTGGAGAGAAAAATATACTATGTGTAGAAACAAGTACACAATAGAGCCCATCTATTTAGCGAGTAGACGGCAGTTTACAATTCTACATCAAATGTCCTTATATTGATATAATTGGCTTATATCACTGCGTTCAAGTACGTTTGATTCTTCGTATTCAACGTGTCTGGACCTACTTTCTTGAGTCAAGTTTCTATTTATTTCATGAAACAGAGGATTCACTTCTGACTTACATAAATTATTTACCTTTACCGTGATGGAGAAGCAGCGTTGAAAGACTGGCACCTCTGGGAGCTTCTCAAAGAACTCTATCCTGGCATCCTTTTGTGGCTTTCTCATTAAATTTGTCTCAGCTGTGCGAATGAATATTGTTTGTCTGGATTGGATTTTTGATAATTAGACTTTCATAGTAGTGAAGGAAGATATTTTGTCAATCTGATACTTTATGTATAAATATTATGCAGTATGATATGAAACTATTGGCAGTGGATGTTCCAATGGCATCTGGACCTGACCAACGCCTGTTCTTGATTGGGGATGAAGAAGAGTACAGAATCGGTGGTGGTCTGATTTCTGAATTGCGAGATCCAGTTGTCAAAGCTTTGGCAGCTGCTAAGGAGTTTGAAGCACGCGACGAAAAGGAGGATGAGGAGGATGATGCAAGGGAACTTGAAGAAGCAGAACGAAAACATCGAGAAGAAGTTGAAAAGCTACGGAAAGAGCAATCACAATAGCTTTTCATAAATGTTTCTTCTGATCCACTATACCCTCTTTTGCTTTCCCCTTTTGTTGTTTTCTTTTTTCTTGTGACAACAAATATGGCCCTTCAAGTTTTTGATTCAATTGAAGAAAGCTACACTGGCATCTTCAGCTAATGTAATCACGCTGAGAACCCCTTGCATCCTACGGCTTTGATCTTTGTTCATTCCCTATCTAAATAAAAAGGATTTATTGTATGTGTTTTGAATTCTGACTGTCTAAATTGAACGCAAGAAATGTTGGTTGATTTTCTTCGATATTTTGTGATGTTGTAGAGAGTGATCCATCTGCTTGTGGTTGGAGAGATCAGGAACACGGAGTTAGATGAGAGAAAACAATGTCGTGAAGTTGCAAATTGAGCTCTTGGACATATCTGATGCCTATTGTAAAAACAAATGTAGTAGAGTTTAAACTCTAACAATACTATATAATGCATCACAAATGTATTTTTCATCATTTTTTTCCCTCCAAATGCATATTTGCAACGCAAGTATAGCAAAAAAGCATCCCTCTTTTTGTACCCATCCGTTCCACCCGATTTGACACGTTTTATTATTTTATACTATCTCATATATATTCAAGTAATGTCAGTATATTGGATGCACCAGAGTATTATTGATTGGGAAGGAGAGATATAGAAGGAAAAAAAGATCTGGGCGTTGGGCTATAACTGTGAGTGATAAACAGGCCGACGATGATGAAGATACTCCCCCCGTCATATTCATAAAGAGATAAGTTCTATTTTCGTCCGTCCCAATCATATAGGAATATCACCTTAAATAGCAAATTTTAACCCACTAAAATCTATTCACACTACTTTATCCATCATTACCACCAGGGGCGGAGCCACGCTTGTGACAGAGGGGTCAAGTGACCCCATTGGAACTTTTTAAAAAATGAGGGGTATTTTAGTAATTTCATAATTCCATTATTAAAAATATAAAAAAATTACAAATATTCTAATAATTCTCTAATTCTACCCCAATTCTACCCCAATTCGAATGCTTTTGTTACCCCAATCTCACAATCTCAATCATGCCATGTCGTCATCCCCGTCCGTCATCGCCATTCCCGTCTGTCGTCGCCATCTCCATCTCGTGTAGTTGTAGAACGCCGATTAAGCCTCTCTAAATCCTCGCTCTCTATCTATCTTTGTCTCTCGCCATCTGCGTTTCTCAACAAATTTCAGAGGACCGCCACCACTGTCACCTCTAATTCACCAGAACCCGAAAGCCGCCAGCGCGCCGCCATCTCTTCAGGTACAATTTATCATGTGACCCCCCTGACTAGGAAGTCTGGCTCCGCCCTGAGTACTACTCTAGTCTTAATTCACGTCTTAATTCTTGTGACGGAAAAAAGTTATGTGTTGTTAAGGGTGAAAGAAATTCATATTCCCCTCTTCATTAATTGTGTTTAGTAATTCTAAACAGAACCTTCATTTTACTCCTTATTGCCCTTACATTTTAATTTTTTTTAAACATAAATTGTGTTACCATTTACCCCTCGTAGGCGTAGCCTCCAAATTACTTCTTAGGCAAATTAATAAGATTAAACATTACATACTGTATTATATAAATTATAGTCCCTGAAAAACTTAAAGATATGAAGAATTCAATAGCCACAAAATTCCAAGAAAAAACGATAGAATCGAACAAAAACCTAAGCAATTCTTTCAATTGTTCAGATATCGCTTCTCCAATCTTCTTTATATCAATCTTTGAATACATCGTTTTTCACACTAAGGGTGTGTTTTCATTAATGCTAAAGAAAAAGAGAGAATAGAGAAAATCATCCTTTAAATTTTATCAATTTCTTACCTTTTATCACCTTTTATTATTAACGAGGAAGAATTTTACTCCTTAAATTGAAGAAAATATTACAACATCATATTGATGAAATAATATTTTCTCATCATTATAAAGCAAATGAAGGGGGAAATAATTAATATGAAAAAATTTGAAAAATAAGGAAGATTTAAATGGTGAATAACCCTTTTCCTTCACGTCAAATAGAACGCACCCTAAGAATTCATTGAAATATTTCATATGTAAATGGATTCATCTTTTGAAACTAAGGCTCATATATTTAGAAGTGTTAATAGTTAGAAATACCCAAAAATATAAATTGTAGTAGTTTTATACCCACACTTTAAGAAATATAGTTTAAATACCCATTTACCCAAAATGCCCCTTATCCTTGTCTATTTGCAACCCCAAAATTGCTATGGACAAGATTTCTTTTGTTTAAAGTATTCATTCACTAAAATGATTTGTAAAAATGAGATAATAATCTCGTTTTCGCATATTATGATCCTACGCTTTCAAAATGGTATCAGAGCTCATGGTTTATTTGGGAATTATATTTATTTATTATATATTTGATTATTAACTAACGGAGGAGACACCAAGTAAAAATGGAACCAGACATCTGTCTGAGTTGTGAGGGTTACAGATGGTACCTCGATTTATTGAGGGATCAGAAGGAGTTTGAACTTACTCGATTGAGAGTAAGACAAGGAATTCTCGAAGAAGCCATTCGAGAAGATGCCACTCCCGACCGAATCCAGATCTGTGAAGAGGTCGTGAAGATGTTTATGGATCGCCTTTGGGTAAATCATTACCTAGAAGGAGTTCTAAGACGAGCTATGAGTTTAGCCCATCAAACTCATACCAGATGACGGAGTCAACCGGAGGAGTTGGCCCTAATTTCCTAGAGATTGAACCAGATTCATCAAAAATCTCTAAGGATTTAAGGGAGATCCAGAAGACGGTGCAAAACTACGGCAACTGCCAGTATGGAGTACCACAACAAGTTGAAAAGATATCTTCTCAACAAGATGAAATCCTTAACATCTTGAAAGATATCCAACAACGAGTGGAGAAATTGGAACAACCCCGTTCCAGTTCCTTCAGAAGAAATTTCGTCTTTAAAGGCGAATCGAGCAGTCCCCAGATGGTACTGCCCATTAAGGATCCTAACCTGAAGGATCCAAAACAAGAATTCATAAACAAACTGATTCGAGATGGCAAATCTTGAAAGGATCGGTTTGGAAGATCTACAGGAGTTGGCAGAATCATTTGCTGACCTCAGAATGGTGGATCTAAAGGTGAACGAGAGAGAACCGGAGCAAAAGCCATTTGTTGAAGCCGGATCTTCGTTCCATGAGCATCTTGAGGATAGGAGTTATGAAGCTCACAGAATCAACATGCGTAATTCGAGGTGGAAGCCCTCCAAAACACAGGACACTCCTGTAGGAAAGGCAACGATGGAACCCATCCATCCATATGGAATTCATCTCAACCTCGACGATGTCAACTTCAACGAGAGAGAGGAAGCCATTAGGAATGGAAAAATTCCATGATTATTGCAGCAGCCACTCTTGATATGAGTCAAGATAGCTTTGCAAAAACTCTCGAGGTGAGCCTCGTGGGTGTGGTCAGGATTGCTTGGGAAGGAATGAGCCAAGATACAAGAGACAAGTGCCTAAAGGGAGACTATCAAAACATGGCTCCTTCCATGGCGGATGTATTGAAGCATCATTTCCTAGGGGAAGGATACTTCAAGGGATTTGATGAAGAGAAAAAGAAGAAATACTTAATGGCGTTCTACAATCTGAGGCTCGTGGTCTTAGAGCAGAAGACGCTCAACAAGTTTTTAAAACTCTTCACTTTATATCAACATCAATCTAGGATTGATGAAGAAAAGGCCAGAGAAATTTTCTTCTTAAAATTTCCAAGGCCTTGGAGAGAAATGCTGATTCAGGGATATACTACGGGTATCCATGATAGCGTTGCTAAAAGAATGTCCTATGTGCATGCCAAGTTGATGGAATGGTGTCAACAAGCTACTGCACAGAAGAACGTGAAGAAGTTGAGGAGAATGAACAAAACCACTCTCAACTGTGAAGGCAGTGATCTACCAACGGTCATTGGAGAGGAACCTTCGGTGAAACGAAGGTATAAGAAGAATAGGTTCCAGCCCTATTCAAAAGAAGGAAAATCCAGGAGAAAATCTTGGAAACCAAGAACGATGTGGTCCAGACAGAAGGCCGGATCATATAAATATGGACAGCGAAGCGGTCCATCCAGGAGCCAACCCAGAAAGACGGACCAGTCTAAGGCAGACCAGTCTAAGGGGAAGTTTGCAGGCAAGAAAACATTCAGAAAAGCTCATGCTAGAGCCAATGAAAGTTTCAAGGATTGCAACTGCTGGACGTGCGGTGCACTTGGGCATATCTCAACCAATTGCCCAGAGAACAGGAGGATGAATAGATTCGAGTCAACACCCGACATCGAAGACGCGATCTATTTCAAGGATCTGGTACAAGTTTATCAGTTCGAAGATATAACCTCTGATGAGAGTATATATGAAGCCGAAGAGGACTTCGACAGTGAAGATTCTGATGGATCCACTGATTCAGAATCCAGTTGAAGAAGAAGTACATCATCAGGAATGTGAAGATAGAACCGGATATTATAGCCGGACGATTATCTCACAAAGCCAGATCGATAAGATCATGAAGAAGAACCTGAGTATACAAAGATACCAGGGTTTTTCAGCAGGAAGCATAGACCAAGTTCTAAGGAACTTTAGTCTAAAGAGTCGGAAGCACCATATTGTCTATGGAATCACCAGACGAGAAATGGCGCTACCGATCGAGTTCACGGGGAATCAAGTAGAGATGCAATTGATTCCAGCAAGCGATATCCGGGAAGATCTATCAAAGATGAAACCAGAGGTTGCGAAAAAGATGAATTGGATCCACATCGGAGCAATTCAACTCGTGCTTAAATCAGCCTTGTTCGTAGGAGTCAATTCACCAATCGACATTGCCATATGCGACAGGCGAGTACGAGATCTGCAAGATTCGGTGATGGGAACCATCGCAGGAAACCTATGTGCTGGACAAGTGGTGGGGATTATCTATCCAAAGATTGCTTACAATCTTAACGACACCAGCTTCAGCAAAGCCCTGACGTTGTATCAGGACTTCAAAAGAAAGGATTTGGTGGAAGAAGGAAATAGACCTTATTCCATCACATATCAGGTATCCTATGCGCTTTCCAACTCCCATCATACTGAGTTGTTCTTGGGAAAGCAATTCATTGAGATACCAGATATCTTCAAGAAGGTGACAACGACAATTTGTCCCGATAGAGTTGAGATTCCACGACTGAGAGACGTGGATATCCAAATTCAAGACAGGGTAGTCATAAGACATGATCAAAGTCTTAGATACACTCTGGAAGATTATCATTCCAGGGAGACAGGATTACTTCTCAACCTTTGGGAAGGAGTCTGAGTCTAAGACAACCTGCCCAACCAAGGTTGCTAGACTTTAACAAGACGGTTATCACCATCAAATGTCCGGAAGGATGGAGAGGAGTAACCACCAGATTTGATACTACAAGATGGGAAAATAATTTTCCTTGTAATATCTTGTATTATCTGGAACAACCGGAGATCCATCACTACAAGGCCATGATCGAGATGGGTGGATGGAAGGTTGAAGTCAAAGGCCGAGCAGGGAGAGAAGAGAATATTCTTATCCTCGGTTTAGATTTCCTCGAGAAATACAAGCCCTGGAGAAGCAGGGAAGGAGGAATGGAGATCACGATCAATGAGAAAAAACTATTGATCGAATGACAAGTCCATTCTCAATATACATTCCTATTGGAGTGTTGTATGAAAAATATAAGGCAGAGTATTTTGCTGCCTATATTGATTCGGGTGCAGGAATATGCACAGCAAGACGTGAAATCTTCCCAGCAGAAATAGAGGAAGAACTACCACGGATTGCAGGATGAGATTTCCTGATTCTATCAAAAGGAATCAAGGCCGTGGAAATCTTGATTGGAGGAGCAGGTCAGACGCCTTGGTATAAGGTTAAAACCCCTCCAATTTATTTTCATGATACCGGTGCAGATATCTTGCTCGGTAACAATTTTCTGCAGATGTTCAAAAGATATATGCAGGATAATGAGAGGCAGAGATTAGTGTTCACAACGAAGTGTGATCACAAAATCATTGTTCAGAGATTGAAAGGAGCATTTAATCGACAAATGCCAATCAATTTTCGCAGCAAGCGTGGTGATGAAGGACTACTTCGGAACCCAAAAATGCAGGACCAAAGAAGATTCAACGAAGCATTGTTGGATTTTAGGGTCAAAGGGGAACTCGAACTTAGCGAGAATGATGAGGAAAACGTTGCTAAGATCCAGATCCTAAAGGTATCTTTAATTTGTAAAGATATTGAAGTTGATACACAGGTATCATTGGAAGATGTCAAAAGAAAAATTGTACGTTGTTACAATGAGAATCCTTTGGCATGGTGGGAGAAGAATCAACTCAGAGCGTCCTTGACGGTCAAACCTAACAAGGTTCACGAGTTTGTTCGATACAGGACGATCTTGATGAATATCAAAGATCAAGAGGATATGAAAGGCATCATCAAGGAGCACCTTGATATGAAACTGATCGAACCAGGAAACTCACCATACAGTAGCCCAGGCTTCTTGGTAAGGAATCATGGTGAGATTAAAAGAAATAAACCTCGACTTGTTATTAATTACAAAGGTATTAATGACATTCTGGAATTCGATGGTTATTTCATACCTAGTAGAGAACACCTTATTAACTGCATAAGAAATGCCAAGGTTTTCTCAAAGATTGATTGCAAGTCAGGTTTCTACCAGATTCGCATGGAAGAAGGGAGTAAGAAGTTCACAGCTTTTTCTACTCCACAAGGACATTACGTTTGGAACGTGATGCCAATGGGGCTTGCTAACGCACCCCAGATATTTCAGAGGAAGATGGATAATTTATTTAAAGATTATTCATCATTTATGTTCGTTTATATTGATGACATTCTTATAACATCAAAAGATATGAATGAACACAATAAACATCTTGAGATCTTTGCAGATGTTTGTTACAGAGAAGGGCTAGTACTGTCTGAGAAAAAGGCAGTTATAGCAACCCGAAAAATGGAATTTCTGGGAATCGAGATCGATGAGACGGGGATTATTTTGCAGGATCATATCGTGCAAAAAGTGAAAGATTTCCCAGAAGATCTCAAAGAAAAGAAGCAACTTCAAAGCTTCTTAGGAGTTGTTAATTTTGCAGGAGCATTCATTAAGAATCTTGCAAAATATAGGAAGGTCTTTAGTCCACTCTTAAAGAAAGATGTGCCATTCATCTGGACTGAAGAACACAAAGAAGGAATGAGAGTATTGAAAGGAGTATGTGGAAATCTCCCCAAACTTTCAATACCACAAGACGAAGATGATTTAGTCCTGTATATCGATGCAAGTGATCATTGGTGGGCAGCAGTCCTTACAAAGATCACACCCAATGGAGAAGAACCATGCAGATATTGCAGCGGGTTTTTCTCAGCAGATGAAGCCGTCAGATGGCACATTAACGAGAAAGAATTCGTTGCAGTTCGAAAGGCATTTAAAAAATGGCCTTTATTTTTATTAGCAAAGAAATTTACTTTGAAAGTCGATAACACGCAGGTGAAGGCTTTCTTAAAAAACAAGATAGAATCTAAACCTGAAAAGGCTAGATTACTAAGATGGCAAGCTGAATGTCAATATTTTGTTTTTGACATTATTATTGTGAAATCTCATGAGAATGTTCTTGCAGATTTCTTGACAAGAGATGGAGCCAACTGAGTGTAGCTCTATCATGATTTCCCAGAAGCATCTCCGAGAAAACCTCGAGATGTTATCAAAGGAATGGGACGAGTGTGTCTTGAGGGCTGAACAAGCCGGAAAGATACAAGCTGTCGATAAGACGAAAGTCACCGACAGAATACAAGCTTGCAGGATGGCACAAACCCAGTGCTGGAATGCAGTACAAGCGCCACTCCTTCGGGCGTCCTCTAAGGAAAAAGAAGTGATTCGGTTGCCGGCCCCTATAACGGCAGCAGAGGATTCAAATACCTCTAGCACGAGTCCTAAGTTGGTAGCATCAATAGATCTATCGGCCCAAGGAAAAGATGAGGTTCAGGTGTCAAAATCTGAATCATCATGTCAACCCAGCACCTCTGGGGTAAAAGAGGGAGAGATCAATCTTAGGCCGATGACGGGCAAATCTAAGGTTGATACTAACCAGGTTATCCAAGTTTCTTCATTTTGGCAGGCATATTAAGCTAGCTGGAAGAAACTTCTTACGAGAAGGGGAATTAATCCAAGCTATTGTGTTATCGATGGCTCTGGAAAATATCCCAGGGTGTGGATGAAGCCAGGTGCAAATCCACATGATGTCAAGCAATGGTATGATTTTGGAGCTCTTGCTTCAGTTTCAACCATATCACCGGCGTTCGTAGAGATCAAGAATCTACCCAGGTGGATTCAAGAAGCTGTGTACGATTCATGGGCTAACAACGATCAACTTAGCCGTGGTGATGTTCTGGAGTTATACTTCATAAGTGCAGCTCCTGAACCAGCAGGAAAAGGGAATCACGAGGCCTTCCATTACATAAGGCTAAGGAGACCCGACGAGAGAGCCTTAAACAGTGTTAAGGCAATGGATGGAGATGCTCCATTCGTCTCCACCATCTCAGAGGATGAAATCTCAACGCGACGAGCTTGGGGTTTATGGGTCTGTCTAACAGAGATGGACAAGGTCAAATACCAGTTCAAATTCTCCCAGAACTCGGTAAACGGATCTTTCCTGTTAAACACTATGACAGGAAAAACAACAAGATTCGCAGAGGAAGCTTTCGAAAGAAAAAGGACTCTGTTATGGGAAAACAAGCTGGTGGTGAGCAAAGAAACTCATCGCAAATACTGCAACATGGCTCATTTCGGTCATTGGGATGAACGCATTTGTTCGTCATGCCAAAATCAGAAGGAGCTGGAGTTCGGGAAAGGATTCATGCCAAGAGCAGGTCGAGCCCGAGCCACCGACAAGAAGGAGTCCCAGGCGGTTCCAGTCAAACGAACACCAAGGACCCCGGGGAAAGGCTTTCCCAACAAAAGATAGTGGAGTCATGTGACTCTACTCAACAGGAGCCCCACTCAAAAAGAAGACGCCAAGAGTGGATGGCAAGAAAGTGACATTTCACCAAAACTGTTCGGTGGAATTCAATAATGGAAGTCCCAGACTCCATCCATCAAGATGCATCATCCCCACTTACGATGGAGATAATGACAGGAGATGGCCGACACTCACCATTATCAACACTTTCGGTGGAGATAAAGACGGGTGAACAATTGCCGACCCTCACCACCACCACAACTTTCGGTGGAAAGAAGAATATGCCAGCTAATTCGGCATCCAAGGAAATAATGCCAACGACTTTATCATCCGAGGCAATAATGCAAGAAGAGGTAGATGCATTCGGGCATCTATAAAAAGAGAAGAACGAAGGAGGAGAAGATCATCGAACATTTTCTTCAGCTTCTTCAAAATAAACTCTGTAATAGTTTTCCAGTTTTTAGTTTATGCGAGTTTTTATTTCCGCTACCATAGGCAGCTAAACAAGTTTGTCTCCTCCCAAAAGGAGATAATCTATATGTAATAAATAGTTTATAATTCCCCAATAAAAGTTTGAGCTTTTGTTCATCACCTTTTGCCGAATTTTAATTTTTTGTATACCAACCAAATACTTTACGCCCGGGTAGAAAACGAACGAGGGCTGTGCTGTTTGGTGCTGAAGGAATCCGTGGCTGGAACCATCCGGTGCTCCGCGTGGTTGGAATGCGTTTGCCGTAAAACCCAGACGGATAGGACCCGGCAGCAACTCGGTCGAAAAGGTATGAAGTTGGTTTTATGAAAAAATTTAATTTTACGGAAGAGTGATGGGCCTGATGAAATTATGCATGGCTAGGAGTGGAAATATACAAGAACAAAGAGAAATTTTGGTATAAAGGGCATAAATGACTTTTTAATACAAAATGGGTATAGAAGTTATGCTTTTTAAATGGTGGGTATAGAAGTACTACTTCTTATAAAAATGGGTATTTTCAAACTTGACCCTATTTAGAAATCATTACAAGTTTGGGAGTTTGAGGAGAACGCGTGGTCGAGAAAATTGGTGGTTTACTTTAAAGAGATGTGACGTTTGCATTCGCAAACGATTAAAAAAAAAATGAGAGGAGGAGAGAGGGAGGTCGTTATGATGATTATATTATTGTACATTTTAAAGGTTCCAATTATTCATAAAATAAAAAAATGATGAGATTACATGAAAATGTATGAGCATTGAACACGAAGATGATGACATTGATTCATTAATAATTAACTAAAATAATTTATGAAATACTAGATAACGCAACAAATACAACGTTAAAAAAGGTAATTCTAAATATAACCCCCAAATTGCTAATATAGCCCCCAATTAAAAAAGTAAATAAAAATTAGTAATTAATTTACAATCCTACCCCTAAACTTGTAACCCCCAATATATTGAGGGAAGAACGTTTAACCCCCAAATATGGAGAAAAGAAAAGAATCCCTAATTCGGTTTCATCTTCAACACTCGTTGCTCGAATCGCACTCGTCGGTAGTCTTCCTTGTTCTTCGAATTCGAATGTTTTCCAAAAAATGGGAGGAAACGAGGAAATTAATGGCGGCGGCGGCGGCGATGAGGTGAGAAAAATTATGTCGGCGTGCGATGTGGAGGCGCTGAAGAAATCTTTGGAAGAGAACAAAGGCGATCAGACCAAATGCCGATCGCAAATCGAAGCTTTCAAAACTGCTTGCGCAGTAAAAAAGCCCACCCCATCTTGAAAGATTCGACCTTTTGAGGTTTTGACTTGAGTTCTTAGTTATAAAAAGAACAAAAAAGCCTTTTTTGTTTCTTCATTGATCTATTTTTTTGGAGCATCTTTGAATTAGTTGTGTGAGTATCTTGATAGTTTTGGTGGATTCTTCTTCTCTTCTGGGTTTATAAAAGTTTGGTAATGGTTTTGAATTTTATTAAAAAAAACAAATATGGAGAAAATGCACAGCAACAATTTTCAATTCTAGTTGTGATAAATTCAATTTGAAAAGTTATAGCTCCATCTCCGTATAAAATTTCAAATAAATTTCAGAAATGGGGTGAGAAAGTTACAATGGAATTCAATGAAATTCATATTTCATAACATTCATATATGAAGAAATATTATATTTTAATTTTCAATTTTCACCATTTTTAAAAAATGAAGGGGGTTATGAATTGTGGTGTATAATTCGGTTTTGGGGGGTTATACAGTATTGTAGGTTTATAAATTTAGGGGCTATACGTTTTCTCAATATTCAGGGGTTATAAATTTAGGGGTAGAACTGTAAATTAACCAATAATTTTAAATTATTTTTTTAATTTGGGTGCTATGATTAGCAATTTGGGGGTTATATTTTGAATTGCCCGTTAAAAAAATAATACACTTTGCAACTTGATGGGATAAGGCCCAACTCTTAGGCCCAAACCATGAAGAGCCCAAGCCCAAGAAGACACCCACTAAGAAGAACGTGTGATCATGGAGCCACCACTACCCCCACTAAGGGAGTAATTAAAGAACATGGGATCATGGGTGTGATAACCGACACCCCATGATCGAAGGCCATTAGGCCATAATTGTGATAGTTATATATAGATAAATACGCTCTTTGTAAGGGAGAGATTTTATGTACTCTCCGACGAGAAACACTAATAAAATACCACCGCACTCTTTTCTCTCTGTGGACGTAGAATCGAAAGATCGAACCACGTAATTCTCTCGTGTTGTTCTTCCTTTGTTGCGATTATTGTCTAACGAAAATATGATTCATCACTGGCGCCGTATGTGGGAATCGATAAATTTTGTGTTTCGAATCAACGTTTTTATGGGCAATTAATTGTCTCGGAGAAGAACACATGGGGGGAGAGAAAGTCACTAATCGACGCCACCAAATTCAACCAAATCCAAGGTCCTCCATCGCCGCCCATCATCATCCAACAGCCCCCAACCAGCATCCTCGGCTCCGACGACGCGTACAAATTGCCGAATTTGCATTTGCTCGCACTGCCTACATTCAGCTCTTCAACAATTCATGAGCAACGGGCTCTCTGTTGAAGACGCCGCCGAGGTGGCCTTCCACCTCAAGAAGGACTGACCCTCCAAAGTATTTCATCAATGGAAGATTAGAGAGAGAGAGTACTCCTCTCATCAAACCAACTGCCAACAACGTCCAATGCCAACACCAATGCACCACCTCCACTATCACTCGCCCTCTCTGCCGCCAAGCTTCACCCCGGCTCTCGCTCCCAACTCAGCTCCAACCCGCGGCCGAGCTCCAACTCAGCTCACGTCGCTACAGAGCTCCAGTTCGGCCCACTCCGCCGTCGAGCTCCGTGCTCCGGCTTTCTCCGCGGTCGAGCTCCGTGCTCCGGCTCCCCCCGCCGTCGAGTCACACTCCGGCCCCCTTCGCCGTCGAGCTCCGTGCTCCGGCTCCCCTTCGCCGTTGAGCTCCGTGCTCTGGCTCCCCTTCGGCACATCTAAGACCAACACATCTCGGCACATCTAAGACCGACACATCTTGGCAAAGTACTAGGGGACCACCCCTCCCGACTGAGTCGGCAAAATAGGAACCCGATGCTAGGCCCAAGTGCCACTTCGGTTAAAAATCCACCTAGGTGAGATAAGACAGATTGACTTTGTCACCTCGTCACCTCGTCAAAATCCACCTAGGTGAGATAAGACAGATTGACTCCGTCACTTCGTCACCTCGTGACCTCGTGACCTCGTCAACATCCACCTAGGTGGGATAAGACAGATTGACTTCCTCACCTCGTGACCTCGTCACCTCGTCACAATCCACCTAGGTGAGATAAGACAGATTGACTTCGTCACCTCGTCAACATCCACCTAGGTGGGATAAGACAGATTGACTTCGTCACCTCGTGACCTCGTCACCTCATCAAAATCCACCTAGGTGAGATAAGATAGATTGACTTCGTCACCTCGTGACCTCGTCACCTCGTCAAAATCCACCTAGGTGAGATAAGACAGATTGACTTCGTCACCTCGTGACCTCGTCATCTCGTCAAAATCCACCTAGGTGAGATAAGACAGATTGACTTCGTCACCTCGTGACTTCGTCACCTCATGACCTCGTCACCTCGTCAACATCCACCTAGGTGAGATAAGACAGATTGACTCCGTCACCTCGTGACTTCGTCACCTCGTCAACATCTACCTAGGCGGGATAAGACAGATTGACATCGTCACCTCGTCAACATCCACCTAGGTGAGATAGACAGCCTGACCTCATCACCTCGTCTACATCCACCTAGGTGAGATAGACATCCTGACCTCGTCACCTCGTCAACATCCACCTAGGTGAGTTAGCCAGCTTGACCTCGTCACCTCATCAACATCCACCTAGGTGAGATAGACAGCTTGACTTCGTAAAAAATCCACCTCGGTTGGATTGACTTTGTCACTTCGTAAAAAATCCATTAAAATCATCTGCATCAGAAACACTACGGGAGAACTACGATTCAACTTTGTTAGAATCTATTACTTTGCCGGGGCAATCAACTTCAAATATGGTGCAAGGCTCCACCTTGACGAACCAAGTGAAGATTTCAACTCGACATCACACCCATAATCCCACGTTGCTTTCGATTCCTTCATTTTTCAAGTTCTTAGAGTTAGATTTATTTGCTTTAATTTCCAGATTTCATTATTATGTTGAGATTCGTTTTCCTCGTTGCTTTCGTTATTGCTTTCTTTTCGATTCTTGCCTAGGTAGTTTAATTGCTTTCTTCTAGTTTAATTCTTTAGATTATTTCTTTGCTTTCTAGATTAGTTTATTTACTTGTTTTGATTTAATTGCTTTGATTTATTTTATTGCCTAGGATTTAAAACCAAAAACCCAAAAATTCTTTTTACTTGCTTTCTTAGATTTAGGCTAGATTAGGTTGTTTTTGCTACACGATTATTTGCCCTGTTAAGTTTTCCTTGAGATTCGACTTAAGGTTTTACTTGCTAGTGCTACAATAGATTTTGTTCTATTGCAAACACTTTTTGGTGAAACAGTAGGTTTCCATGATGACTAGACCTGCGGATCAGATGCCTCAGGTGCTATCTTCGGGGCAGATGCCTTGGCCCATGCAGAAGCTATCCTAGATCCGTCGGCATCTGCCTGTGCCTAGGGATCTGTCGAACACGCAGTCCGCATGACTCTACGTACCATAGGGTGAGGACCACTAAATTAATGACGGAGAGAATCTTGTCGCCCCAAAAATTCCTTTTCTGTCCTCCCCGTACATGTACATTCACCTTTTCACCCCTTTTTACACCTATAAATAGATAGTGATTTCACCATTCTGAGGTACGAGTTCTACACTTATCAATACCGTTTCATTGATGTTCTTCCTTAGAGTTTTTCATACTCTTACTGACTTGAGCGTCGGAGGTTCTTTCCGGAGGAACCCCCCCCCCCCCCCCCCTTGTTCCTCCGGTTCTGTTTTGCAGGCTCTCGGCGGTCTCGAACACGGAGTTTGAAGGTATAATCCTCATCACTACTCGAGGACAAGTGGAAGAACGCCTTGCGTTAACCATTTCATCCTCCATTCTTCCCCGTTATTTCTCGTCTTTTGTGAACAAGTTCGGACGGATAATTTGGACGCTTTGCGTTTTGCCTCTATCTCAATCCCCTTTCACGGAGGAGTGATGTATCGGTGGAATCGAGCTCAGAAGATTGACGCCTTATGTTGATTCTTCCTTTATCTCTGTGTATGATCGTTTGTACCTGAATATTCCTCGCAAATCTGTAAATATGACAAATAATTGTATAATTGTTGTTAATCTTCGACCCGGATCTAACAGAGAGGAAAAATAATCGACACGAAGAAGAAGATCTGGTTTTAACAAGATATTTTATTAATATCTTGCCGTATCTCAAGGCAAAACAATGAGCTAAGATGTGAATAAAAAGACTACAAGTTAAGAAAAACAAAAAATCCTAAAATAAGACATTTAACTATCCACTAAGCTAGTTGCCTTATGCTAGTATGATCTCAACAAAACCGGATATACTCGACTAATTTCATTTTCCAGCTCTATATCCGTATCATCTTCAACTGAGAACTCTTCCTTATTATAGGGTTCCTTAAGCTTGATGGTCAAGTAGGTTGTTACACATAATCTAATGATTTTCTCCCACTTCTTTAGTTAGTTAGTAACTAACTTTTATTCTTGCTCTTCAAGGTTTACTCTCCTTGAGATTTGTGCTCCTTATTTTTCTCAACTGACTCTCATCCTTGAATTCTGCATAGATTCAGTTAACCATTTATCAGTAGTGTCTCCTGATTGGTGTTTAGATGTTAGGATTTTCGTAGTGTTTTCGAGTCCGTTTTCGTTATGTTTTCGTGTCTTTGTGTGTGTTTATGGCTATGATTTGGTTGTTTGGAGTTTTTGGTTCTTGTAGGTGTTTATGGATGAAAAGGAGCGGAAACGGATCAAAAAGAAGGAAAAGACGATGTTCGGACGAAGGAGGGCAGATTGGAGAGTTGGACGGGCCATCCAAATCATCTGGACGGCCGTCCAAGGTCACGTCCAAGAAGAGCTGGACGGGCGTCCAGCGTTTGAGCCGATTTGGGCAGTGTCAGGTTTTGGACGGGCCGTCCAACTTATCTGGACGGCCGTCCAACTTCGGCGGCCAACTATGTTTCCTTTTATATCTAGGTTTTTACCTAGTATATATATTACCTCCTTGTACACGAATTAAAGACAACTTTTACCCTCTTTTAGCTTCAGTTTTTAGATTCAAACACTTTAGATTAACTTTTTATTGTTCGGATCCGAATTCTTCGCTCGTTGTTATTTAATTCAAGACTTCTTCATTTAATTCAAGTTCTTCGTTCTTCGTTTAATTCTTGTAAGTTATTTATTGCTTTCGTTTACTTGCTTTAGTTTAAGATTCGTTTTCTTAATTGCTTCGTCTAATTTCCTTAGTTTAATTTCGTTCGTTCTATTTTCAAGTTCTAGTTTAGATTTGTTTTTCTTTAGTTTCAACTCTCTTGTTTTTCAAAGCCTTCATAGTTAGATTTATTTACCTTTAAATTTCCAGATTTTATTCATCATGTCTAGATTTGTTTATGCTTCTTTCGTTGCTTTCTTTATTGCTTTCTTTTCGATTCTTGCCTAGGTAGTTTAATCGTTTTACTTTAGTTTAATTCTAGATTTATTTACTTGTTCTTAGATTAGTTATTTATTTGCTTTTATTTATTGCTTTGATTTATTTTATTTGCCTAGGATTTAAATCAAAACCCCAAAATATTCTTTACTTGCTTTCTTAGTTTTAGGCTAGATTAAGTTTTTACTATATAATTAATTGCCCTGCAAAGTTTTCCTTAGAGATTCGACATTGGGTTTTACTTGCTAGTGCTACGATAGGATTTTGTTCTATTGCGAACACTTTTTGGTGAAACAAATTTTGGCGCCGTTGCCGGGGAAAACTTTAGGCGTTTAATTGTGTAGTATTTTTATTTGTGTATATTCAATTTGCTTATTTCTCCCACTCGGTGCGTTTAACCCTTTTGTTGAGTGTTGTTTATGCATGGTCGCCGAAGTCTTCAAAGGAGTTTAGCGCCCTACTTCGATAACATCCATCAAAGGAAAGCGATTTTAGCCGCAAAGGAGAAGGAGGAGATCGATTCACAAGACTTTTCTTTGGTCTTGTTATTTGCAGAGCCCGAAGCCATGGCAGCTAGAGTAATGGGTGATTTTGCTCGCCCCACATTCACGGCCACCACTTCGGCGATTGTCCTGACGGAAGCGGTCAGGAATCATGATCTTAAACCTCACCGCATGGCGTTGCTCCCATCCTACCACGGGCTGCCCAACGAGGATGCATTGACGTTCATTCGAGAGTATTGCACGGTGGTGCAATCTTTCCCACTCTCGGGACTCACGGAGAACAACTTGAAGATGAAGTGCTTCCCGTACACCCTCAAGGATCGAGCAAAGTCGTGGTATTTGGCGCTCCCGACCAACTCTCTCGCCACATGGGATGCGGTGTGTGAGAAGTTCATGCTCAAGTACTACCCGAACCGCAAGACTCAAGAGGTGCGGTCGAAGATTATGAATTTTTCCCAAGACAACGATGAGCCATATATTTCACGAAGCATGGGAGAGGTTCCAAGAGCTACTTCAACAATGCCCCCATCATCAAATGGCATCGGAGTTGCTTTGGCAATATTTCTACGACGCCCTCAACCAAACTTGTCAGTTCATGGTGGATAGTTCGGCCGGAGGCAACATAGCGGCCAAGACAGCTGACGAGATGAGGACCATTTTCGAGACACTCGCTGCGAGTTCTCAACAAAAATCAGCTAGGCCGAGGAATGTGGAGGCGAGTGCAATCTCGATGAGCCCCGACTTGAAGAAGCAAATTGCCGACATGTATAGGGATCTCAAGAACTTGAAGATGAAGCAAAGTGCATCGGCCCCGAAGGAGGAAGAGAGGAAGTCGGACCAATGCGAGATTTGTGGAGAGCTTGGACACATCAAGGAGGTGTGCCACAACATGGGGGAGTTTCCATACGAAGGAGGAGCCGAGGTGTACGCCGTTCAAGGATACCCGCCTCAAGTGCCTCCACCTCAAGGATAACAAGGAGGATACAATGGACGTTTCCAAAATCCAAGGCCGACACAAGGGCAAGGTAATCCTCCTACCTATCCTAATAGGCGCCCTCCACCATATAATAGCCCTTATCCTCCACCAAATCCCTACTACTCTCATCCACCACCACCATATTATCCACCACCACAATATCCCCCCAATCCATATTATCCACCACCTCCATACTACCCCCCTCAATCTACTCCTACACCACCACCAACATACCCAAATTCTCGTCCTCAAGGACCTCCTCATAAGCCTCCCGTCGATGAGAGTCTCTCTACATTCCTACATGAGGCTAAATTGGCTCGAGAGGCTCAAGATGCTAACATAAAGAGGCTCGAGACGGCCATTGGCCAAATTTCTGGATCCATGCACTTGATGCGACAACCGGGGCAAATTCCGAGTCAAGGGATTCAACCACAACAAGCCAACAAGGTACAAGCCCCATATCCCCCGTACGTTCCTCCTTTTCTACCTCATCAAGCTCAAGCAGTTTCAGTGTTGTGGAGCGGAAGACAGGTGGGCAACGGTGTTAATATGCCACCTCAATGGCATTCAAGTGATAGATGGAGCCCGAGCAATCGTTGGAGCAACGGCAGAAATCCGGCAGATTCCGGAGTTGGACGGACGTCCAACTTTTCTGGACGGCCGTCCAACTCTGGACGGGCGTCCAACCCTTCTGGACGTGCGCCCAACGACCAATTCTAGCATCCAACAGTGCAAGGTTCTAGATGGCTGTCCAACAATGTTGGACGTACGTCCAACCCCGAATTTCCGTGTCCAACAGTTCCCGAAGTTGGACGTCCGTCCAACCCCTCTGGACGGCCGTCCAACCCTGACGAACAATGCACGGAGCCCGAGGAGCCCGAGAAGGAGCCCGAGAAAGAGTCCCCACCTCTACACAAGACTTCCTATCCTTATGTTCCTCCCATTCCTTATCCAAGTCGTGTGAAGAACAAGAAGCGCGATCAACAATTCATGGATTTATACAAGCTTCTTTCAAAGGTGGACGTGAACTTGCCTCTCCTCGATGTTATTCGCAACGTGCCACCATTCGTGAGGTTCGTGAAGGAGTTGACATCGAGGAAGAAGCCGTTCGATGAGATAGAGACAATTGCGGTGTCGGAGGTGGCGACATCCATTATGCAACACCCTCTTCCACCTAAGCAACGAGATCCAGGTTCTTTCGTTATCACTATCTCTTTAGGTAATGGTAAGGAAGCATGTGGTATGTTAGATTTAGGTGCCGGTATTAATCTCATGCCTTATTCTATCTTTAAGCAATTAGAGTTAGGAGAACTTAAACCCACTCGCATGAGCCTTCAATTGGCGGATAGGTCTATTAGGTACCCTAGAGGTATTATTGAGGATATTCTTGTTCGTGTAGGGGGTTTGATTGTTCCCGTTGATTTCGTTGTTTTAGAGATATGTGAGGTACAAGAGAATGGTATTGAGCACACACTTTTGCTAGGTCGTCCTTTCATGGCTACTACTAATACTTTGATTGATGTGAAGAGTGGTGTGATTAAGATATCGGTATTAGGAGAGGATGTCTCATTTTCTGTGCATAAGAGTCGGCCTATGTCACCGGTCAATTTAATTGATAATTGTTCTTTCATCGATAAGGTTGATGCCTTGGCCGAGTGTTCGTTTGTGCAGGATTTTGATACCGAGGAAGTGTGTTGGGGATCCGGAGATCAAATGGAATGGGAACAAATGGAGAGATACATCGGGATCAAACTCCCGTTTCCCCCTCAAGACCCCGAGCCCGGCTCGAAGATTCCGGAGCCGTTGGAGTTGAAAGAGCTGCCATCGCATTTGAAATATGTGTTTTTAGAGGGAGGCAATCAAAAACCCGTAATAATCTCTTCGTCTTTGTCTCTTGCAGAGGAAGGAGCTTTGGTGGGCATACTCAAGGAGAACAAGCTCGCTTTTGGATGGAGCTTGGCGGATATTCGAGGGATTAGCCCGGCCATGTGCATGCATCGCATCAATCTCGAAGAACGTGCTCGCCCCAAACGAGATGGACAACGGAGGCTCAACCCGATGCTCATGGAAGTCGTGCGCAAGGAAATCTACAAGCTATTGGCGGAGGGTATTATCTATGCCATCACCGATAGTGAGTGGGTTAGCCCGGTGCACGTCGTTCCAAAGAAGGGAGGAATTATGGTGTCAAAGAACGAGAAGGATGAGTTGGTCGCCTTGCGCCCGGTTACCGGTTGGAGGATGTGCATCGATTATAGGAAGCTCAATGCTTCCACCAAAAAGGACCACTTTCCTCTCCCTTTTATTGATCAAATGCTTGATAAGTTAGCCGGGCAGGAATTTTATTGTTTTCTAGATGGTTTGTCAGGTTACTATCAAATCGCGATAGCTCCGGAGGATCAAGCAAAGACGGCCTTCACAAGCCCTTTTGGGACCTACGATTATAGGAGGATGCCATTTGGTCTCTGCAATGCACCGGGTACGTTCCAAAGATGCATGATGTCTATTTTCTCAGAATATATTGGGGACTTTGTAGGGATTTTTATGGATGATTTTTCTGTTTTTGGGTCGTCTTTTCATGATTGCTTGATGAAAATAGAGAGAGTTCTTAAGAGATGCATTGAGAGTGGTCTTACTTTGAGTTGGGAAATGAGTCATTTTATGGTTAAAAGTGGTATTGTTTTAGGCCATGTAGTCTCGAGTAAGGGTATAGAGGTCGACAAAGCGAAAGTGGAGGTGATTGAAAAATTGCCACCACCTAGTGATGTCAAAGGTATTAGGAGTTTCCTTGGTCATGCGGGCTTTTATAGACGATTTATTAAGGATTTTTCTAAAATTAGCCAACCTCTTTGCCGTCTACTTGCTCAAGATGTGCCTTTCCACTTTGATGATTCGTGTATGCATGCTTTTCTCACTTTGAAAGAAAAACTCATCTCTGCTCCCATTGTTGTTGGTCCCGATTGGTCATTGCCTTTTGAAATCATGTGTGATGCTTCGAATAATGCCGTAGGGGCTGTTTTGGGTCAAAGAGTCGATAAGATGCTTCGTGTGATTTACTATGCTAGTTTAACTCTTAATCCTGCTCAAGTGAATTACTCCACCACCGAACAAGAGATGCTTGCTGTTGTTTTTGCCTTAGATAAATTTAGATCATACATCATAAGGTCTAAGGTGATTATTTATAGTGATCATGGTGCTCTTAAACATCTTTTGACTAAAGCCCAAGCAAAACCTAGGTTGATTAGATGGGTCTTATTATTGCAAGAATTTGATATTGAGATTCGTGATAGAAAAGGTAGTGATAATCTTGTGGCCGACCATCTCTCTCGTCTCGATTCACCTCCCCCTTATGCTTCTCTTGATGATATTTGTGATTCTTTCCCTTTTGAGAATGTTAATGAAGTGGATGTTACTCCTTGGTTCGCTGATATTGCTAATTACTTGGCCGATAAGGACACTAAACCTGTCCTTAACGCTCAAGAAGAGAAAAGGTTTCTTCGTTTGTGTAGGCAATACTATTGGGAGGACCCCCACTTGTTCAAGCTTGGGAAGGACGAGGTGATTCGAAGATGTGTTCCCGACCACGAGCAAGCCGAGGTGTTGCGACATTGTCACGAGGAACCGAGTGGAGGCCATTTTGGTGGGCAAAAGACTGCACACAAGGTACTTCAAAGTGGGTTATATTGGCCCACTCTTTTTAAGGATGCCCAAGCCTTCTATCTCTCTTGTGATCGTTGTCAACGCGTCGGCTCGATTAGTCGACGCAATGAGATGCCTTTGAAACCTATCTTGGTGGTCGAGGTATTTGATGTGTGGGGAATTGATTTTATGGGTCCTTTTCCTAAGTCTCATGGATTTGAATATATTTTGCCTGCCGTTGATTACGTGTCTAAGTGGGTAGAAGCCATACCCACGAAGACATGTGACTCTCACGTTGTCTTGAAGTTTGTGCAGGAAAATATTTTGTGTAGGTTTGGTTTCCCTCGTGTGATCATTAGTGATGGGGGAAAGCATTTTTGCAACAAATTGTTCGCCAAGTTCATGAAGAAGAACGCCATCACACACAAGGTGGCGACTCCCTATCATCCACAAACTTCGGGACAAGCGGAGACGAGCAATCGGCAAATCAAAGGGATCCAAGAGAAGACGGTGAAACCATCAAGGAAGGATTGGGCTGACAAATTGAACGATGCTCTTTGGGCATATCGCACAGCCTACAAAGGCGTGCTTGGGATGAGTCCCTATAGGCTCGTCTATGGAAAGTCGTGTCATTTGCCCGTTGAGATTGAGTTCAAGGCGTATTGGGCCCTCAAGCGCATCAACTTCGACCTCGACGATGCTCATGATCGGAGAATTTTGCAAATGGAGGAGCTTGACGAGCTTAGGAACGAGGCCTATGACAATGCCAAGATCTACAAGGACAAGGTGAAACGTCTACACGATAGACGAATAACCTACAAGGAGTTCAAACCCGGAATGAAGGTACTTCTCTTTCACTCTCATCTTCGTTTATTTCCGGGTAAGCTAAAGTCTAGGTGGGGAGGTCCATACACGGTGGTGCAAGTTTTCCCCCATGGTGCGGTAGAGATCAAGAACGAGGATTCGGGATACATCTTCTCGGTCAACGGGCAAAGATTGAAGCCGTACATCGAAGGGTCGACATTGCCTCAAACGGTGGAGACGATTCTCATCTCCGACCCCCCACTTTCCTCTTGAGTATTTGGTACGTCAAGCTAATGACGATAAACAAGCGCTTGGTGGGAGGCAACCCGCGTAAAAAAATATAAAAATATGTAGCTTAGGTTTCATTTTTGATATTTTCGTGTTTTCGTTTGTTTTTCTTTTTGGTTTTTCATGCAGGGAATCGTACGCAAGGATCGGCAAAAAGAGAGGCCGAGACGAGGAGGAAAAGTCGAGTTTTGGGCAGTTTCAGGGGTTGGACGTACGTCCAATCCAAGCTGGACGGTCGTCCAGCTTCGTCCACTCCAACTCAGTGTCGTGAGTTGGACGCCGTCCAACCCGAGTTGGACGGGCGTCCAACTCCACGCGACCTAACTCAGTCCCGAGAGTTGGACGCCGTCCAACTCCTGAACGGGCCTCCCCAATTTCCTCGAATTCGAATTTTGCAATATTTAACCTATTCCTCTCTCTTTTCTTTCTCACATCTCTCTTTCTAGTGCCAATTACAGCAGCCGCCGCCGACCCATTCACGGTCGTCGTCAATTTCCGCCGTCGCCGTCGCCGTCACTTACTCTCGCCGCCGGTCGCCAGCCACCAGCCGTCGGTCCCCTCCGCCGTCCCTACCACCGCACGCGTCTAGCAGTTGGCCGTCGTTGCCATCTAGCAACGCCGTCGTTCCCGCCGTCATCGCGCTTAGCCGCCGCCGTTCGTCTCACCGTCGAGAACCGCCAGCGCCCGTTTTTGACGTTGGACGTGCCGTCCAACAGTTTCTGGACGTGCGTCCAGTTCTCGCTTCTGTCCCGGCGCGAGTTGTGCTCAAATTCTCCCGTTCTCGTCCCGATTTTTCCTCTCCAGCCTTCCTACTTCTACCATGGCTCGTGGTAATGCATTCAACAACGCCCGAGTAGCCCTTGGCACCCGTCTCGAGGGCAATCGACCCACCGGAGCCACACCGGAGGAAATCGGTATACAACAAGGTGTTTCATTCCTCACTGACAGGTGCGCTGCTACTAACTTATATCTTCGGTTGCGCAATTTGGATATTAGGCCTCCTAGACATTATCGAGTAGATTTTCTTCATAATTTGCTTGTGTGGAATACACTTCGAGGTTATCTAAACTGTTTAGGATTGTCTAGATTGGTTACGAATTAGTGGGAGGGCCACAATAGCCTCTGCTTGGAAATGTGTTGTAGCTTTAGGCTTGAGTTGAATGAGGAAGGGGAATTGTGCATGTTTTCTACATTCAATGGTGTGTTGTGGGAAGTAACTAGGGCTGTTATGAGTTCTGTTTTTTGATTTCATGTTGGTGACGATTTATCTGAGTTTGTGCCTGCGAATTTTGATGTGTCTGCTGCTTGGTATGAAATTTCGGGGGTAGCAAACTATAAGACTTCGGGGGTCTCGAGTGCATTTATTCGTGATGATGCTTTACTTATCCTTCACCGTTTCTTGTCTTGCATGATTACCGCTAAAAAGGAACATAGTAAAGTGAATGCTGTTGAGATTTATTTGCTTACTTGTGCTCGAGATAATGTGCGTGTCTGTTTAGCCCCTTTTATTTGGGCTCAGTTGGCTAATGTGCAAAACAAGAGGGGAGCACACCCTACTTTGAGTTACATTGCCACAGGTTTGGCTCGCCACTTCGGAGTTGACGTCGCACAGTGTGAAGGGCTAACCTCGAGCCAAGAGATCGCCCCTACCGACTTCATCAAAGCTCATCTTATACTTACCCCGACCGAGTTCATTCCTATGCGAGAGCGCCCCTCGGTGGTAACTCATTATGCAAATCTTAGACGACGAGGGATTGTGCACGAGGGAGAACAAGCCGAGGAGGAGCAGGCCTACGAAGGCGGAGGGGATGATGAAGCGGGAGGCGGTGGTGAAGAAGAAGAAGAGCAGCAAGAGGATCACCAAGAGGTCCCGGCCGATGACGACCTCCTAGTTCGCCACTACCATCGCCGTGACCGAGTTCGAGCCCGGCAGGCCATGGAGGCCGAGATTCCCCCGTATTGGGCTGAGTTTCGGACTGATTTTACACACTTTCAACAAGGTGTGTTTGATCGGTTCGACTCATTGTCTACCCAAGTGACGGGGTTGGATAGGAGGGTGTCCCATATTGAGAGCCACTTGATGCGATACACCGATTTTTCGGTTGGCTCCACCTCCGCTCCACCGGACCCGAACGACCCACGCTATTGGTCTCCTCTCGATCCCCGTTGGAATGATCCCCGGTTCCGAGGTCCTTTCAACTGAAATTAGCCTTGTTTATGTCTTTTCATTTTGTTTTGAGTATTTTATTTTGTTTTCTTTATTTTGTTCGATTTAAAATTTTTTTGTTTTGTGTTGTGTTTGTTTTGTAGGTGCTACTTGGAGTCTCTCGGGATTGCAAGTGTTTTGGTTGGCTTCTTGCGATAAGTTTCTCCTGTCCCTTCTCTATTTTATTTTCTCGCAATGAAGGCATTGCTAGATTTTAAGTGTGTGTGTGTGTGTGTGTGGAAACTTTTGGCATGAAGTGTTTGTGTTTGTGTCTTGATCGAGTCTTGTTTGGTTTGATTGAGTCTAGTTGATCGAGTCTTCATGTTTCCCCACTTAGGAATTTGTTTGAATTTGAGCCTATAAGCATGTGACTTAGGATCGATGTGAATGATTCGATGATGGAATATTTAGTTGTTGGAATTGATTTGAGCATAAATTAGGTTGGTTTAATCTTGAGTTGTGATTGATTATGATTCGGTGAATTGTGGGGCATGAATTGATTTGAGTGTGAGGAAATGATTTATGATTTTTGGATTATGAGTGATAAATCTAGATTGTTGCGATTTTGGATTGCTAGTTTACTTTCCCCTTAAAAAAAAAAAGAGTTGAGTTTATATGTGAATAAAGAGTTGATAGGATTTTGCTCCTCTTACTTGTAACGTATGAAAATACTAGAGTAATAAGCATGGGAAACCACATGAAAAGGCTTCGAGGGACCCTCGAATGATCACATTTCATGAACTATGTCCTAGATGATACTCATGTATATTAGAATAATGTGTTCGTAGGTACTCTACCCCTCTTGACAATGGGTACGGGAAACCGCACTAGGAAGCTCGATGAGACCCATCGATGATTAAACCTAGTGAATTATGTGCCAAAAACGTTCACTTGTAAAAAAAAAAGAAAAAAAAGAAAGGAGTTGTTTATGTGTTGAATAAAGAGGGGAAGTAGGCTAGACATCTAAGTTGTGGTGATCTAGAAATTTGTGAGATGTGTGAATCATTGCTTTTCCTCTTGCTTGGATTGATTTATAAGCCACATAGTTTGTCGATGATTGATTGATTGTAACTTGGGATTAAAGTGACCTCGTTTGAGTTTGTCGATTCCGGTGATTAAATGTTCTATGATTTGGATTGTTTGGATTGAGTCTAAGTTGTATGTTTATATTGCTTGAGGACAAGCAAAGTTCTAAGTGTGGGGGATTTTGATTGGTGTTTAGATGTTAGGATTTTCGTAGTGTTTTCGAGTCCGTTTTCGTTATGTTTTCGTGTCTTTGTGTGTGTTTATGGCTATGATTTGGTTGTTTGGAGTTTTTGGTTCTTGTAGGTGTTTATGGATGAAAAAGAGCAGAAACGGATCGAAAAGAAGGAAAAGACGATGTTCGGACGAAGGAGGGCAGATTGGAGAGTTGGACGGGCCGTCCAACTCATCTGGACGGCCGTCCAAGGTCACGTCCAAGAAGAGCTGGACGGGCGTCCAACATTTGAGCTCATTTGGGCAGTGTCAGGTTTTGGACGGGCCGTCCAACTTATCTGGATGGCCGTCCAACTCCGGCGGCCAGCTATGTTTCCTTTTATATCTAGGTTTTTACCTAGTATATATATTACCTCCTTGTACACGAATTAAAGACAACTTTTACCTTCTTTTAGCTTCAGTTTTTAGATTCAAACACTTTAGATTAGCTTTTTATTGTTTGGATCCGAATTCTTCGCTCGTTGTTATTTAATTCAAGAATTCTTCGTTTAATTCAAGTTCTTCGTTCTTCGTTTAATTCTCGTAAGTTATTTATTGCTTTCGTTTACTTGCTTTAGTTTTAGATTCGTTTTCTTAATTGCTTCGTCTAATTTCCTTAGTTTAATTTCGTTTGTTCTACTTTCAAGTTCTAGTTTAGATTTGTTTTTCTTTAGTTTTAACTCTCTTGTTTTTCAAAGCCTTCATAGTTAGATTTATTTACCTTTAAATTTCCAGATTTTATTCATCATGTCTAGATTTGTTTATGCTTCTTTCGTTGCTTTCTTTATTGCTTTCTTTTCGATTCTTGCCTAGGTAGTTTAATCGTTTTACTTTAGTTTAATTCTAGATTTATTTACTTGTTATTAGATTAGTTATTTATTTGCTTTTATTTATTGCTTTGATTTATTTTATTTGCCTAGGATTTAAATCAAAACCCCAAAATATTCTTTACTTGCTTTCTTAGTTTTAGGCTAGATTAGGTTTTTACTACATAATTAATTGCCCTGCAAAGTTTTCCTTAGAGATTCGACATTGGGTTTTACTTGCTAGTGCTACGATAGGATTTCGTTCTATTGCAAACACTTTTTGGTGAAACATCTCCTTTGTAGTCTTCGTTATTGTCTCCTTTGTTCCATTTATTATCTCCACGGCCATGTGCCGGCAGGCGGGTAGGACTAACCCCAGCCCGAGTGTTTCTACTCGAGGCGCTGGTAATGCAGGCCCCGACGATCATGGGTGGCAGGTTGTGCAACGGAGAAGCTACCGCAATTCACGCTCGGTACAAGGGCGCCAAGCCATGCCACCAGGCAAGGGCCGTGGAGATTCGAGACCTCCCAACGGGGGCAAACGAGCGCGTAGCTCTTCTAGAGCACCCAATGGCACTCACAGCCGCCCCCAGCAACCAACCAACTACGCCCCACATGTGGCCGCTATGGCGGATGGTGCGTCTAGCACCAAGCAAGCCCCAGCGCCGGAGAACATCACCGCCCCAACGGGTAGGACGTGGGGGGCAATCCCTAGAGAGATACACAACGCCCACACCTACATCTCGTCTCTAACACCTTGCACCACGGAGAAGGCTGTCCATACCGACCCAATGCTTGAGGAGGGACGCTTCACCACCCAACCTCTCATCCCACAGCCTGTCATTGAGAACCAAGTGACGACGGGTGAAGTGGAGGACGAGGCGGCGTCCGATAGTGATGCTAGCTTCTGCACTTCCGAGGATCAACTTAGCGGAGTACCATCACATGTTTCCGACTCTCTGTTGGAGGATGAAGAGCTAGACAAGCTGGAGGAACCAGTTACCATGGTTAACATCCAACAACGGGACCGTATTTACACCACTGATCAGCCTGTCGGCACCGCTCCGGAGACGAGTGAGGAGAACACCAACGTGAAGAACGGCAACACCAAAGGTAAGAAAGGTCGTGGAGGGGTGACGGCCAGGCGCTCGAAACATCTCCAATGAATCTCGGATTTTGGAATGTTCGGGGGCTCCTGCAGTCGCCAAAACAAAATGAGGTAACATCTTTATTTTTTCCAATAATCTTGACATTTTTGGACTTCTGGAGACCAAATTAAACGCTATGTCCCTGGCAAATTTTAAGAAAAAATATTTTAAGGATTGGTTTTCGGCGGATAACTTCCACACCGCAATAATGGGCAGATTCTACTCTTGTGGAATCCGTCCCGGTTGTCTATTAATGTTTCCCATGTTGAGCCTCAGGTCATTCATGCTAAGGTGGAGTGTCTTTCCACGAGCAACAAGTTCCAACTTGCCTTGTGCTACGGTCGAAATCAACTTCAAGATAGGAGACATCTTTGGGATTCGCTCATTAACAACACCGATCTGGAGCAGCCGCTTATTGTTTGTGGTGATCTGAACAATGTCATGGAGTCTGACGAGAGAGTAGGAGGTAGGCCACCTATTGAAAGAGAGATCAGAGAGTTAGTAGATACGGCGGCATACTTAAACATCCAAGATGCCCCGTCCACGGGCTGTTTCTTCACGTGGACAAATGGAACAATCTCATCGCGTATCGATAGATTGATGTACAACAATGTGTGGCTGGACGACGGCTGGATGATTAAGTCTCACTTCCATACTCGTGGGGAACGGATCGATCACTCCCCATGTACGGCTGAGCTCTTCAACCCGATCAGAAGATTTCAGAGGGAGTTTAAGTATTGTAACTTCTGGAACGATGGTCCCAAATTCCACGAGGTGCTAAAGGAGAGCTGGAGTAATGCCACGGGCGTATCCAATGCCCAGCAGCTGCTCACTTACAAATTGAAGAGGCTGCGGCGTGACCTAGCACCCTTGAAGAAGAAGGACCTCGCGAATATTTCGGAAAGAGCGAAGGCTGCCCGGGAGCAGCTGTTGGAACGGCTGCTTGAAAGCCGCCCGAATCCCAGATCTTAGATTGGGTGTGTCAATTCGATCGTGCACATAAGTTCATGCAAGGGCTCGAGTACATACCTTATGATTATAGAGGACGAGGAATCTGAGTCGTGTCTGATCGATATACGGTTCTGATCTTCTAGGATGTGATCCCACACCTCTAGATCTGAGACTTGGTGGGTGTCGCGAGATCCCTGGAACCTCCATCTCCTTCACTCAGGCACTCGCGGCTCTCTCTCTCTCGCCCCTAGGGTTTCGCGTGAAACTCTCTGACAATTCTATTGTGTGCTGGTTAGGGTTTCTGATGAGAGACTTCAGAGTATTTATATGGTTCATAAATAAGGAGATATGATTCCTTATTTATCTCTAACCATATCTATGCCAATCCCATATTTATTCTTTTTCTATAACTACAAATCTTATTCCCTTAATTAATACAAGATTAATTAGGAATTAGTTTGTTCCGTTATGCAACTGTATATCCGGAATTAATTCTAACAAATAGAATTAATCATAATACTAGTAGAAGAATAAATAAATAAATATATATTAAATATATTTATTTATATGATATTTATCCCCATAAGATTTAAATAAATAAATCATATCTTATTAGATTTAATCTTATCCTTGAATAATTAAATAATAACTAATTAGATTTAATCTTATCCTATAGGATATAAATCTAAATTAATTATATTTAATATCCATTCATGGATATAAATCCAATATATATCATATACTGGGCCTGAGTACAATTATTGAGTCCAAACTCAATAATACTATTTAGATCGATTCCCGAGGTCTGTTTGGGCCATCCTAGGGATCGGATACCAGACAGAGTTGGGCCTTATCTAATTCGATATTTCCATGTCCACCCCAGAACATGTATCTCATTAGAGCTATGACGCACTCCACTAAAGTGTCATAACTGATTCACCGCTCTGTCCCAATTATGTAGATTGGGTTTGGTATTTTGTTTAGTTCGACCCCCGTGTTTAAGACCTTCCATATCCATTAATTAATTAGAGCTACCATGACTGCTCCTAATTAATTAATCTCTTATTCCTCAGGTAGTACCCGTTCACACCTTATTATATACCTAAACTTAATCAGCATGCATGACTTGGTATAATAAACTTTGTGAACTCCCTGAGGGGATAACGTCAACCTACACTCACATAGGACACGGCTTATTGATAACACTTATTAGACATACTATGCATCTCCGTGTTACCCAAAGTACGACATGATTGAGATGAACTAACGAGAAGTTCATATCTTCGTAAATCAAAGTAACATCGAAGAATACATATACATCTAATAGTTTACCAAGGTTAAGATCGAGCTAAAGCCTGAGATGTGTAGCTCTTCACCTATATCACCTATGATACAGGGTCAGTATCAGAAGAGCATTATCTCCGTTGATCCTCAATACGTTCCACCGTACCAGCATAATTAGTGATTAGGACTCATCACTACCATTAAGCTGCAGTCTAGACCGACAGCTCAGCCCAAGCTATCTCGACTGTGAACTGTTTATATCTTATCGTTATTAACGACCTTCGTGATCCTTTCCGAACTCAGATCGACACGTGGTCTAAAACATGAGATAATGGGCTTTATTCTTGCTTATACATATTCTTCCAGATAGGGATTGTTAACAGTGGACCTGTGTCGTAACAAATAAAACAACTGGTTTTGCTTTAGATATACAACAACCCCAACAATAACAATCCTGTTAGTTGGTAGGGAACATCTTCCAACACTCCACCTTTCTCCACCTTATATCTTCTTCAAGCGATTGAGGTTGAAGTGACTCGCTTGACTTGGTGAAGATCCAAGGTGAGGGTTGCTTGACGGCAAGCTTCCACTCCCCTTGTGCATTCCAGAACTAGCACTCTTCACTGGGGTCTAGTAACCCTAATTCCATGCATAACTGATTGAAGCGAGACTCAGCTAGAGGCTTGGTGAGGATATCGGCTCGCTGGAGATCGGTATGAATTTTCTCGAGCTTGATATCCTTCTTTTCGACATGATCACGAATGAAGTGATGTCGAATCTCCACATGCTTGCACCGGGTGTGAAGCACTGGATTCTGTGAGATACAAATGGCACTATTGTTGTCACAGAAAATTGGAATCTCCTTCGCTTCAACTCGATAATCTTTCAACTGCTGACGAAGCCATAGAATCTGAGAACAGCAGCTTCCGGCGGCCATATACTCGGCTTCAGTCATTGAAGTAGCTACGCTTGTCTGCTTCTTCGAGAACCATGAGACAAGCTTGCTTCCCAAGAACTGACACGTGCCCGATGTTGATTTCCTATCAATTCGGCACCCTCCATAGTCAGCGTCGGAGTATCCTGTATGCTCCAAATTATCTTCAGCAGCTCGCTCCGAAATGCATGGTTAAGATCGATCTTCAGAAGGCCTATGACTCGATTTTGTGGGAGTTCTTACACGAGGTTCTTAGAGGGCTGCACTTTCACCCTTGCTTCATCTATTGGGTGATGACATGTGTTACTTCCCCCACGTATTGTCTCGCCATTAACGGGGGGGTCCACGGCTTTATTTGCGGGAAAAGAGGGCTTAGACAGGGAGACCCGATGTCCCCCACGTTGTTTCTCCTCTGCATGGAGTACCTTTCGAGGCTACTTAAGAAGAGAACTAGAGAATCTGACTTCAGTTTCCACGCTAAATGCGAGAGCCTGGGTATCTCCCATCTCGCGTTTGCCGATGACTCACTCCTTTTCGGCTGTGGGGATACATCTTCTATGTTCACCTTGGCGGATATTGTGACCGAATTTTCTAACACCTCTTGTCTGATTGTGAGCCCCAACAAGTCGCGTATTTTCTTCAGCAACATCCCGGGATTCACCAAGAGCCTGATTTGCGAGAGGTTTGGATTTCTCGAGGCTTCCCTCCCTGTCCGTTATCTTGGGCTGCCATTGTCGCACAAAAACCTTCTAATCTCGCAATTTTCACCTCTTATTGATAACATTACTGCCAGCATCAATAAGTGGAGCAATTCGCACCTCTCATTGGCTGGAAGGGCAGAATTGATCCGTTCCGTTGTGCAAGGTATCGAGTGTTTTTGGCTTCAGTGTTTACCTCTTCCCGGTGGTGTGACGGATAGAATCCACACCCTTCTTCGGAGGTTCCTTTGGGGGGGCCGTTATTGCCCGGTTGCTTGGAAAACTGTTTGCCTACCGAAAGATGAAGGGGGGCTCGGTTTTAGGAACCTTACAACTTGGAATAAAGCTCTCCTTGCAAAAGTGATCTGGGATTTTCAATCGAAGGCTGATTATCTATGGGTTCGTTGGATTCACACGGAGATTCTCAACGGGAGGGATTTTTGGACCACTCAGATCGAGGCCAGGGACCCCGGCCTTCTTCGCAACCTGTATAAAATTAGAGAGGAGATCCTTGTTGCTTGCAACGAGGACCTTACTAGAGGGCGTAGTCTGGTCGAAGGTTGGTTCAAGGGGGATGGAGTTTCGAGCACCTATGAGTTCTTCCGTCCGAAAGGTACCCCGATGTTTTGGCACAAGGCCATTTGGAAGAACTATATTCCCCCTAGATACTCCATCACTCTATGGCTTGCGCTTCAAGGTAGGCTTAAAACCGTTGATCGCATGACCTTTGTGGACCAGCCCCTTCTTTGCCGTATTTGTGATAGATACGAGGAGTCGCATGATCACCTCTTCTTCGCTTGTCCTAAAACCAGATGCTTATGGGCCCTCGTCAAGAATTGGATTGGCATTAAAGGAAGGATTTCCAACATTAATGTCGCGATTAGATTCTGCACAAGGAATAAATCGGGCTCCGGGGTGCTCCGCAAGGCGAGATGGATCGCCCTTGCTACGGTGGTTAATCGCATTTGGTATGGCCGGAATTTGCTCAGACATCAAAACACTCCATTCGGTATCACCTCGATCTTCCGCGATGTTCAAACGGATGTGTATCGAGTCCTCTACAACATCTTCCCGGCGAACGTCGTTCTATCTCATATGGATGTTAACACCAGTAGGTAATCTTGCTGATTGTACTTGTTTGATCTCCATTATTATTAAATGTGTGCATATGCGAGGGACTGCCCTTGTGTGTGTTGGGGTTGTTGTATACCTAAAGCAAAACCGGTTGTTTTAGTGGTTACGACACCGGTCCACTGTTAACAATCCCTATCTGGAAGAATATGTTTAAGCAAGAATAAAGCCCATTATCTCAGGTTTTAGACCACGTGTCGATCTGAGTTCGGAGAGGATCACGAAGGTCGTTGATAATGATGAGATATAAACAGTTCACAGTCGAGATAGCTTGGGCTGAGCTATCGGTCTTGACTGCAGCATAATGGTAGTGATGAGTCCTAATCACTAATTATGCTGGTACGGTGGAACGTATTGAGGATCAATAGAGATAATGCACTTCTGATACTGACCCTGTATCATAGGTGATATAGGTGAAGAGCTATAGATCTCAGGCTTTAGCTTCGATCTTAACCTTGGTAAACTGTTAGATGTATATGTATTCTTCGATGTTACTTTGATTTACGATGATATGAACTTCTCGTTAGTTCATCTTAATCATGTCGTACTTTGGGTAACACGGAGATGCATAGTATGTCTAATAAGTGTTATCAACAAGCCGTGTCCTGTGTGAGTGCAGGCTGACGTTATCCCCTCAGGGAGTTCACAATGTTTATTATACCAAGTCATGCATGCTGATTAAGTTCAGGTATAATAATGAGGAGTGAACGGGTACTACCTGAGGAATAGATGTTAACAATTAGGAGCAGTCATGGTAGCTCTAATTGATTAACGGATATGGAAGGTCTTAAACACGGGGGTCGAACTATACAAAATACCAACCCAATCTACATAATTGGGACAGAGCGGTGATTCAGCTATGACACTTTAGTGGAGTGCGTCATAGTTCTAACGAGATACATGTTCAGGGGTGGACATGGAAATATCGAATTAGATAAGGCCCAACTCTGTCTGGTATCCGATCCCTAGGATGGCCCAAACAGACCTCGGGAATCGATCTAAATAGTATTATTGAGTTTGGACTCAATAATTGTACTCAGGCCCGGTATATGATATATATTGGATTTATATCCGGTGAATGGATAATAAATATAATTAATTGAGATTTATATCCTATGGGATTAAATCTAATTATTTATTATTAGTTATTCACGGATAAGATTAAATCTAATAAGATAAGATTTATTTAATTAAATCTTGTGGGGATAAATATCATATCTAAATATATTTGGTATATATTTAGTTATTTATTCTTCTACTGATATTAGAATAAATTCTATTTGTTAGAATTAATTCCGGATATACAGTTGCATAACAGAACAGATTAATTCCTTATTAATTCCATATTAATTAAGGAATAAGATTTGTAAGTTATGGAAAGAATAAATATGGGATATGGCAAAGATATGGTTGGAGATAAATAAGGAATCATATCTCCTTATTTATGTACCATATAAATACTCTCCATGTCTCACACATAAAACCCTAGCACACCAGATTCGTTTCTGCAACTTGGCGCAGAAACCTAGGCGTGTGAGAGAGAGAGTCGGCCGAGTCTGAGTGTAAGGGAGATCGAGGTTCCAGTGATCTCGAGACGCCCACCAAGTCTCGGATTTCAAGGTGTGGGATCACATCCTAGAAGATCAGAACCGTAGATCGATCAAACACGACTCAGATCCTTGTTCTACATAATCATAAGGTATGTACTCGAGCCTTTGCATGACATTATGTGCACGATCGAATCACACAACCGAACCAAGATCTGGGGGTCGGGGCGGCTTTCAAGCAGCCGTTCCAACAAGTGGTATCAGAGCCCGAGGTTTTTGGATCGGCTCTGTGTTGAGTCGAATTTAATGTTCATGCATTCGAGTCATTATGATTATGTGTGCATGCTGCTATCCGGGAATTACGTGCGTTGTTTTATCGTTTTTCGATTTATCGTTGTTCGTTTTTTTTAAATCGGCGAGATAATAAGGTGCCGATTAGAATAGGATTCGTTTTTTCTTGTATTTTTTCGATTTTTGTATTGTACTGTATTCTGGAAATCGGAGAATTGTTGAGGAACGAGGTCCGGAGACGAACACGAAGACGAAGGCTCGACGGCCGCAGGCGGCGGCGCGTCGGCCAGCGCACGGCGGCGGGCGGCGTAATCTGCCGCGGTTCAGCATGGCTGCTCCTCGTCGATTTTCACGGCGGCTGAACCCTAGGGTTCATCCTAGGGTTCAGGCAAGTCGGAGACAAGAGGCGGCGGCGGCAGAACCAGCGGCGGACGGCGGGACGGGCGAAGGCAGCGGCGGCGACTGAAACCCTAAGGGTTTTGGTTCGCGCGCGGGCTGCTGGGCCTGAACCGTGGCCTGCCCGACGGTCCAGCGCCCGGCTCGACGTCGATGTGGGGCCATGGCGTCACCAGACGGCGGGTGGCCGCGGCAGCGGTTCGCGCGCTGCTGGGCTCAAGCCCGCGGCTCAGAGGTGGCTCGACGGCGACGGGGGGTGCGGACGGAGGCGGCAGCAGGTCCGGTGGTCCCCTGACCACCGGCGGCGGCGGTTGTGGCGCGATCAACGGCAGCGGCGGCGGCTGGGTTTGTCCCCTGCGCGCGCTGCTGCCGAACCCAGCCACGGCTGCCCGGGCTCGAACCCAGCACCTCCGGTGGTGCTGGGACGCCGGCGAGGCTAGTGGGAGCGACCGGTGGCGTGCCAGCCACCGGCGGTGGCTCGCGGCGGCGGCGCTGCTTCGTGCAGCGGTAACGGCGAAGGCGACGGTGGTTTTGGCGACGGTGACGAGCAGTGGCTCGGGCTGGGTTGCAACGGACGCACCCAGCCCGAACCCAGCCACGTCAGGCTCGTCGTGGAGCCAAAACGGGGTCCCCGGCACGCACCGCGGCGGCGCGTGTGCTACACGCGCGGCTCGGCGGCGGCGCGTGACCGAAATTCGAACGAGGGCTGTCCGTTTATGCAACGTTCAGCCCATTACGTTGACGACAGCTAGGGTTTTCCGAAACCTAGGCATGATCGTCGACGGCTAGGGTTTTCGTACCCTAGTTCGTTCGAAATTAAATCGCTTTCCGTTTTTGGTAATTAGGGTTTTCCGCACCCTAATTATTTCGAGCGTTTGCTTATTTTGGAAGGTGGACTTGAAGATCGGGATTGGCTTCCAGAAATTGAAGATTAAAGACCGGAGCTTGTTCCGGGGTTTTGTTTTAATTAAATGTAATAGATAGGGCTTTCTATTCCCGGTCGGCAGCCTATTTATTTGTTTTAATTATTATGCATGCTATGGATGAATTTAAATTATGCAATGAAGATGATCAGCATGTTTTGCATGTTATAGTTGCTTTTCATTGTTTGCGTAATAGAAATAACATGCATAGGGGTCATAGCATGTCCGGTTTTATGATTTCAATGCGAGCATGTTTTATTACTTGCGCTTAGAAATCATGTGATAGGACTTAATTGTCTATGTGCTACGATTGTCACACAAACCCTTAAAAAGACTAAGCGGTATAGTTAATCGATTATTGGTTAATTGATTTAAAGGACCTCCATATTTGGTTTTAAAATGAAATAATTAGCATTCGCGTTGACGATGAGTCTTCCTCCCTATAGGAGATGCTGGTTATGGATTTCATTGGTTTAGACTTCAATAAGATAATTTGATTTAAAATGAAATAATTAGTGTTCGCGTTGACAATGAGTCTTCCTCCCTATAGGAGACACTGATTATGGTTCATTGGTTAAATTCAAAATTGATAATATGGAAAAATGATTTTATAAAGGTAATTCCTCCTTAACAGGTGGGTTACTCTTAATAGAATTAATTTTTCGGAATATTAAAATATGGTTGTAGCTTAGCTGCTTATTGATGAATCCTCCTATAGAGGTCACTTCTCGAATTAGCAGGGTCCTGAGGCACGGGTTATTATTTCTTTGTTTCACTATGGTCCGTGTGATGGGATAAGAAATAAAATAGACTGCGGTCATGGTCGATAATTTTATGGATAGCATTCACCTATAGTGGACTATTTGTAAATAGTATCGGGCTACTCGTTTGTTGGTTCAATGTTATTATTGGGTTTATAACATTGATAACATAAATTATTTGCGCTTATAAGTTGTTTACTTGTTATTTATTTCAGATATGTCTATTGATTCTATTCGCACGAAGATTTGTCGTTTAGCTTATTCCGATGGTGTTCCGGACTCCTTTCGATTTCGACTACTCGGTTTTCTGGCACGGAAAGAGATAGATTTCTTGAGGTACCTGGATTTCCCTGATTTCCCTAACCTAAAGAGATTTCTCATGAGGTTTAAAAACCTTGTACGGATGTACGTGTTCTATGGTGGTGTTATGTCGGGAAAGACTGTTTGCGAGCTTCTACTTGCATGTTTCCCGACTTGGTTCCTGGCTCTCAGAGAAGCGGTCGTCCCGACCCACATCGTTCACGAGGATCCAATGGCTCTGATTGGGGAGTTACTCGTGGTAGATGCGGAGAGGATTGATATATTGCAGACTGCTTATGAGGCGGAGAGGAAGTTCTGGGATCGTCCTATTAGGAATGTCGATGTTAATCGGCATTTTACGGCCTGGGACAACGAGTCCATCATTGATGAGTACCTCCATTCACTGAGGATTGATGATCTTGAGTATGACGGACTCGTTCACGATGTGAATGAGCTGATCTCTGATCAATCCATGCAGGAAGTGGGCGATTCCGAGTCTGTAAGTCTTGTTCACGATGTGAATGAGCTGAACTCCGATCAGCCTACTCAGGAAGTGAATGATGCCCGGAAGGAGAGACCTCCGACTATAAAGGTTTATCAGAGGAGGAACAAGATGTTAAAGGTAGATGGAGGTATGTCAGACTCTTGTAACATTAAAAACCAAATTATACTAGTTTAGTCCTCACGGACGGATTTAACTAGTGGATACTAATTGTGGTTTGTTGCAATCTTTGTAGGTTCGACTACAAGGAACGAGTAGGACGACTTCAAGTTCTTGAGCTCGACAAGCAACATTCAGTTGATGCAGTTGTCTAGCAGACTTGGAGATTTCTATCTTACGTTTTATCTTAGTTTTTGGATACTAGATTCTGGTTTATTACTCTTTTACCACATTTGGTTGCCTTGTTTTGGCAGGATACTTATGTTTTGAATATTAATGGATGATTATTTTCTTACATTGTATTAAGGATTTACTTCTTTAATACTGGTTGTTTTGATATATCATTCGTAGTGGGAGTAATAACTGTGAATTTTGAAAGATGTTCCAAAATGTGTTGTGATAAATGTGGTACTTCTTGTTCAATATTGTCTTTTAACAAAATACTATGTCACTATGTCTAAATCTATTTCCTTTCCTTATTTGAAATGAAGTGATTAGCATTCATGTTAATCATAGATTTCATTGTGATTTATTATGAATTGATTAGCATTCGCGCTGCGATCGCGTTTTCCCTTCCCACGGAAATGCTAATTGTAAGTTTCATTGGTTAAATCTGTTCGGAAATAAGGATAATTTGCACACGAAGTGTCGCAATTTCAATGATAGATTTAGTAATTAGTTGGACAAGTAGTTATTTTTCAAGGAAAGACAAGCATTTATTCTTGATTGACGTCCAAGAATAAAAAGAAATTGTGGATTGGAACATTATAAGGCCGGAAGTACAAGACTGATAACCAAAAGGATCTGCACAAGATTATATTTTAGGATCCTTGTCACAGTGGGAGCTTTTTCGGGTGTGTCGCGAAAATGGTAAATTGTTCATCAAGAAATCTAGTTTCTTGGATAATGAACAAACCCAAGTTGACTAGTAAAGGATAAGTTAGATGAAAGTAGTTGCTTATCATTGATTAGTCTATGAGTTTAACACTCGAAAGACTTGCAAGTTGTATGCTCATATACGTTGAGGACATACATGAGGGAGCATGGATGAAATTTGAGAAAAGGGAAGAATTCTCTCAAAAGTTCTATGTTTCGAGGCAGACACATTGCAATGTGTAGTACAATGATTAAAGCATTCATTTGTCAGACAACACATATAGATTCGTTCATGAAATGTGTTGACAAATAGTATATCTTTCATCTACAAAAGACGTTGAATTGGTTGTCTTGTATATTGTGAGATAATATTACTAGCACTTGGAGACAATGTGAAAGTATTATCTGACACAATAGGTGGTGATTATCCGAACAGTTTAGAATGAAGGTTAGGAGTAATGTTGGATATATCCTACAGTCGGATAGTATAACATTATTCAAGTACTCTTCATAGACTACTGTCTTGGCAAAGCTTGCAATACACCTGCGTGTTGCATAAGGAGCCAAATATATGTTAGTGCTGTGTGCATGGTAACGGATATAGTCCATCATGTTTATGGACATGGATAATCGAATGGTAGCTAGAAACGACATCATCGACCTTATACTATGGATTCACGTAAGAAGCAGAATTGTCTTGAAGATTCTCACGCAGTGAAATGCTGAGAGGGAGCTAGATAATTCAGGGCTTGGCTTCGTGAATTGGCAGTAATCTCAATTTGTTAGAATTCTTACACCCCCTGGAGAATTCTAAGTGTAGTAACAAATTTTCTGAGATTTGGAAATGCCGGTAACAACATAGTGAGTACCTTAAATTAAGGCGATTTCGTGGAGAAAATAGAAACACTAGAGGAATGTACGATGACGGTTCCTTCACTAAGTGCACCATGTCAGGTGTACTGTAGCACGTGGCTGACATGTCTTAGTGAGCCTCCCACTAAAAGGTACAAGATAAAGGTAAAATCTTTGAGTATAAGTGGGAGAAAAAGTATATGATGGTTGTTAACGATTGCGATCGTGCGATTGTTAACATGGATCATGGATGAAGTCATATGGTTTCCTGTAGACGCGTTGGTATACTAAAAGGTTTTACTTTAGTATAAGTGGGAGATTGTTGGGGTTGTTGTATACCTAAAGCAAAACCGGTTGTTTTAGTGGTAACGCACCGGTCCACTGTTAACAATCCCTATCTGGAAGAATATGTTTAAGCAAGAATAAAGCCCATTATCTCATATTTTAGACCACGTGTCGATCTGAGTTCGGAGAGGATCACGAAGGTCGTTGATAATGATGAGATATAAACAGTTCACAGTCGAGATAGCTTGGGCTGAGCTATCGGTCTTGACTGCAGCTTAATGGTAGTGATGAGTCATAATCACTAATTATGCTGGTACGGTGGAACGTATTGAGGATCAATAGAGATAATGCTCTTCTGATACTGACCCTGTATCATAGGTGATATAGGTGAAGAGCTATAGATCTCAGGCTTTAGCTTCGATCTTAACCTTGGTAAACTATTAGATGTATATGTATTCTTCGATGTTACTTTGATTTACGATGATATGAACTTCTCGTTAGTTCATCTTAATCATGTCGTAATTTGGGTAACACGGAGATGCATAGTATGTCTAATAAGTGTTATCAACAAGCCGTGTCCTGTGTGAGTGCAGGTTGACGTTATCCCCTCAGGGAGTTCACAATGTTTATTATACCAAGTCATGCATGCTGATTAAGTTCAGGTATAATAATGAGGAGTGAACGGGTACTACCTGAGGAATAGATGTTAACAATTAGGAGCAGTCATGGTAGCTCTAATTGATTAACGGATATGGAAGGTCTTAAACACGGGGGTCGAACTATACAAAATACCAACCCAATCTACATAATTGGGACAGAGCGGTGATTCAGCTATGACACTTTAGTGGAGTGCGTCATAGTTCTAACGAGATACATGTTCAGGGGTGGACATGGAAATATCGAATTAGATAAGGCCCAACTCTGTCTGGTATCCGATCCCTAGGATGGCCCAAACAGACCTCGGGAATCGATCTAAATAGTATTATTGAGTTTGGACTCAATAATTGTACTCAGGCCCGGTATATGATATATATTGGATTTATATCCGGTGAATGGATAATAAATATAATTAATTGAGATTTATATCCTATGGGATTAAATCTAATTATTTATTATTTAGTTATTCACGGATAAGATTAAATCTAATAAGATAAGATTTATTTAATTAAATCTTGTGGGGATAAATATCATATCTAAATATATTTGGTATATATTTAGTTATTTATTCTTCTACTGATATTAGAATAAATTCTATTTGTTAGAATTAATTCCGGATATACAGTTGCATAACAGAACAGATTAATTCCTTATTAATTCCGTATTAATTAAGGAATAAGATTTGTAAGTTATGGAAAGAATAAATATGGGATATGGCAAAGATATGGTTGGAGATAAATAAGGAATCATATCTCCTTATTTATGTACCATATAAATACTCTCCATGTCTCACACATAAAACCCTAGCACACCAGATTCGTTTCTGCAACTTGGCGCAGAAACCTAGGCGTGTGAGAGAGAGAGTCGGCCGAGTCTGAGTGTAAGGGAGATCGAGGTTCCAGTGATCTCGATACGCCCACCAAGTCTCGGATTTCAAGGTGTGGGATCACATCCTAGAAGATCAGAACCGTAGATCGATCAAACACGACTCAGATCCTTGTTCTACATAATCATAAGGTATGTACTCGAGCCTTTGCATGATATTATGTGCACGATCGAATCACACAACCGAACCAAGATCTGGGGGTCGGGGCGGCTTTCAAGCAGCCGTTCCAACAGTGTGTGCTGGGTAGTGCACATTAGCAAGTGTCTATCTCTTGTTGTTCCATCCTCTTTCGGCTTGTATTTCGGCCACCATAGCTAGCTTACTTTCCGGGTTTGTTTTCCGACCCATTTAGTTAGTTGCTCTGGGCTAGTTTTTTGGCCAATAGTCTCACCTCTCGAGTCAGTCCATTGTATGATACCCCGGCTCTGCCGTGGGTTTCGGTGGTCACCCGCATTGCGGAGCCACTCTTTTATTTATTTTATGTAATGTTTATTGTTTCAAAAAAAAAAAAAAAGGAAAGACAAAAATAATGAAGGAATTTAAATTAAATTCCAACACAATGTATATGTAAGAATTTGAAGAATGTTATATAACCACAATGTGTAACTGCGATACTATGGTGCCCTTAATTAAGTAAACAAAGTACGTAGATGGTAAAGATTACTAATTCACTATGTGAAAAAAGTGTATACTATAAAGAAAATAGAAGTAATGAGCTAACCTAATACTCCCTCCGTCCCATTCATAGAGGGATAACTTCTTCTCGGTACGGGGAATTAAGACGAGAGTGATAGTGGTAGCTAAAGTAGTGTGAATGAGTTTTAGTAGGTTAAAATTTTACTATTTAAGGTAATATCCCTATATGAGTGGGACAGATGAAAATAGAACTTATCCCTTTATGAATGAGACGGAGGGAGTATTAGTAATGTGCATTGAGGAAGTATTATTATATCTTGCTATAAGAATTCTAATTCTATATAAACTAAGATATTCTATATATGAAATTGGTTTAGGACTTGATTATCTATGTTCAATACTTCAATCATAGAAAACAAATAAAATATATTATTCTTATACAATAATAAGGTATTATCTTTTTCTATCATTAGTTAATATACTAATGATAACATTAGATATTAAATATTAAATATATAAGATATATCTTATCTTATTCTATCATATAGTCGATAACAATTAATATACTATTGATAATATTAATGTTTTAAGAATTAGTCTAATTATAAGCGTAAAATAGATGAATCAAATTTTGTAAACAAGACATTTTTTATAATAATATAGATTATTCTTTTTAGATAAAAATGATTATAAAACTTATATTTTTTAAAGTGGTGATTATAAAAGATATACTTTAGTGGTTTGAACTATTTATACCTATTAAGACATTCGTAAATCCGGAACGTTATATTGCCACGTGTACGCAGCTATCGACAAAGCTTGTATTGTATGGGAACGGTACGCTACGTACAAATTCCGAATTAACCACCATTGATTCCAATCCAGCCTTTCTTATGTTATTAATATCAATAGCCATTAAACGAGCTAAGAAAAAATACTGTAATGAAAATAATTTACCAAATTTGCATAATTTTGTTACAACATTTTTTGCACTCTCATAAATGCATTTTGTTAACGTTGATATCCAGATAACATTCAAAATCCCACCTCATAATTCCTTATTTCCATTATGATAAAATACCAATTAAAATTTCTTTCAACGTATAGAAATATCATAATTTTTGCTCTATAATGAGGCATTAATTATTTGGTGACCAACCCTAAACTTCCTTTCAAGAATAGTGGACCGTTGGGGCACAGTGATTTCAAATTTATCACCATATATATACATACATTCTTGAAATTCTACAAAGATTACGAAATCTTGAGACTAAATCTGTGTTGTTTTAGTAAAGTGAAGACCCTTGGATTACCTCAAAGGCAAGAATTGATTTTGGATCAACCATTTCCTCTTATGTAAGTTCTACATTCCGAAATAATAAAGATTTTTTTTCCCGTGCATATCGCTTTCTATGATTGTCTCAGAATGCAAATCTTATACTAAATTATTAAGCACTACTACTTGTTTCATCGTGTCTATGTGTGCCGGTAATTTCGGGTGTGTGTATAGGTGGGGTCTATCCCAAGAAAAATAAGACATGTCATATATATTTAAGAAACGTCTTACCGTCGTTGGAACGGAGGGAGTAATGCTTTTTCTATGAGGCTGAAAAGGATTAGTTTATTTAAGATTCTAACTTTTGAAGTCAATTGTTTTCTTCTCCAATAAGTTTTTAATTGTAAGAAATCAGAAATTTCAGTAATCCTCTCCGTCAAGTTCTTTTTGGCTTTATTTGAGTGTGGAAGAAAACCAAATCTCTCCATCTAATGACAAGATAACTCAATCTTTGCTATATAGAATACTATACACCAACTTCTTTTTTGTTTTTTTGTTTTGGTTTTATTTATGTGATAAATTTGATGGATATAAATCTTAATATGACCAAAGTGGCAACTGTCCTTTAGCTTTTACTTTTGCTTTATTCTGAATGAATTCCCTCTTTTTTTAAGTATGGATTCTTGATTCTTAACTAATTTCTACGCTCTTGTAGAAGGATTTCTCAACTCGTAAATGTAAGAATCTAATTAAATTTAAATACAATTGATTTGCATTATATACATTATATAAAGCAGCTTCTGCTTTTCCACCACCATAAAGTTGATAAATATTTTGCTTTTCTCAACTATAACTTTTTGAACGAAAAAAAAAAAAAAAGGATCCGTAGGATTGGGTGTAATTCAAATAATTGATGCCTTTCTCATTAAGTAAGCGGATTATTCATTTGAAACGCAAACAAAAATTGCCAAATCAAATGCATTGCGTTCACTAGATATTCTTATCATCATCGCACAATGCATGAATAAATGATACTTATGTCCTTTCTGTTAAACGAAAAGCACCCCTTCTTTAAAATACGTAAGCTTTTCGAGAGAGAAGGGTCCGGTCCATTTGAGATAGAGTGGATCAAAATTAACTACATTTGTAAATATTGATGAAAAGCTTTCTGTTCAAGTTAATCAGAGTTGGAAAACTCATCTAGTGATCTACTACAGTCAAATAATTTAGTTTAATGTCACCAACGTCTAAAGTGAAACATAGTGGTTTAGCTTTTCCCACTCGAATAAAAGTTTGAAAAAGAACGATTCTCTTAGTTCGACCAAAGCTCGAAAATTGAAAAAAACAAGTTGGGAATTATTTCTGATCATTTGAGTAATCAGAGAGGGAAGATCTTGCACGTCTGCTCAACCTATCATGAGTGTTGTAGTGAGAGAAAATAGAGAGAGGTACTGATCAACTGCATTATATTGTGTTCTTGAAAAACGACTGTTGGAATTAATACTTTCATTTATCACATGATTATGCCTTTGTTTTAGAATGCTAACATGTTCTGCTATAATCTGTAGCTGAAGTTTCTTCAAATACAAGAATGAAACTCATCATGTTTCAGATCTCAGCGCTGATCAGACTCTTTCTTCTACTATCGGCTTCCACCTTCATCGAGTCCAACCTGAGCTCCGATACGAACGCACTACTCGAGTTCGCGAACGTCGTTCCGCACGTTCGGAGCCTCAACTGGAATAGTTCTAGCCCAGTCTGCACTTCATGGATCGGCATCACTTGCCGGAGCAACAGAGTGGCCGGAATTCATCTCCCCGGAGTCGGGCTCTTCGGGGAAATTCCGGCCAATACTATCGGAAAGCTCGACGCTCTTCGAGTTCTTAGCCTGAGATCCAACTACCTCAGCGGCAATCTCCCATCCGATGTTCTCTCTTTACCTTTTCTCCAGTCTCTCTACCTTCAGCACAACAATTTCTCAGGCGGCATCCCTCTCTTTCTCTCTCCTCGCCTCAGCGTCATCGATCTCTCCTTCAACTCATTAACCGGCGAAATCCCTTCGTCTCTTTCCGAGTTGAAGAGGCTGACTGTGCTCAACCTCGAGTCCAACTCATTCTCAGGGAATCTACCTAATCTTGAAATTCCGAGTCTCATCCTATTGAACTTTAGCTTCAACTCACTAACCGGCTCGATCCCTCAATCCCTTACCAAGTTTCCTTCTTCGTCTTTCGTCGGAAACGCTCGTCTCTGCGGCCCGCCTCTCGCCATTGATTGCTCTGCATCCTCTCCCTCTTCTTCCCCTCAGATTTCAGCAAAACAGGATGGCGCCAAGTCGAAAAGATTAAGCGTTGGATCAGTTGTTGCTATCGTTTTCGGCTGTTTGTCGTTGATCGGTCTAGCTTTAGCGTGCGTGTTCTTCTGCTGTCTGAGGAGGAAAGGTGGCGACGGCGAAACTCGGGTGATCAAGGTTAAGACATCCGACAGTGGAAAGACAGAGAATCTCAAGTCCGAGGATTTCGGGAGTGGAGTGCAAGGAGCGGAGAAGATCAAGCTAACAGTTTTCGAGGGATGTTCGTTCAACTTCGATCTTGAGGATTTGCTCCGAGCATCCGCAGAGGTGCTCGGGAAGGGGAGCTTCGGTACCACCTACAAGGCAGTTCTTGATGAGTCGACCACGGTTGCGGTTAAGAGGCTCAAAGAGGTCGGAGTGGGGAAGAAGGAGTTCGATCAGTACATGGAGTTCGTGAGTAAAGTCGGGCACCATCCGAATGTGGTGCCGTTACTTGCTTACTACTGCTCCAAAGATGAAAAGCTTCTCGTCTACGAGTATATGTCCTCCAGCAGCTTATCTTCCGCTTTGCACGGTAATGCTGTTGAATTAACAATTCTCTTTATTTTGATCTTGATCTTATGAGGAATGATAGTGGGTTGGCCTAATCTTGTGTTTGTTTAATGTATTGTTAAGGCAATCGGGACGTAGCTGGGGCCGCACTGGACTGGGACTCGAGGCTAAACGTGGCGCTCGGGGCCGCACGGGGGCTAGCTCACATCCACTCCGAAGGCGGAGCGAAGTTCGTCCACGGAAACATTAAGTCATCGAACATACTCCTACGGGGCGGCCTCGACGGATGCGTGTCTGACTTGGGATTGAGTCCGCTAGTGGTCTCGGACGTCAAGTATCGTGTTGCTGGCTATCGTGCACCGGAGGTGATCGAGACACGGAAGGCCACTCAGAAATCGGATGTGTACAGCTTCGGGGTACTGCTTCTCGAAATGCTTACTGGGAAGAGCCCAGTGAGGTATCCGGGGCACGACGAGGTGGTGGATCTTCCGCGGTGGGTGAGGTCCGTCGTCCGAGAGGAGTGGACTGCCGAGGTGTTCGACGTGGAGCTGATCAAGTGCCAGAATGTGGAAGAGGAGTTGGTTCAGATGCTCCAGATAGCCTTCTGCTGTGTTGCAAAGCTGCCGGAGGCGAGGCCGGGTATGGAGGAGGTAGTAGGGATGATCGAGAGGATTCGACATCCGGAGGTCGACAACCGGCCCTCGTCTGAGGATCGGTCAAAGGACTCGAACGTGCAGACGCCATGAGAGCTGAAAGAATTTAGATATATGTCTAGTACCATTATTATTTGTAGAGTATGGAAATGCATGCCTTGTGTTGTGATGTGATAATTTGAAGTCGCTAATGTAAGAAACGTAGTTATATCCCTCAGAAATGTAGTGAAGATGATGCAGCTTAGCTTCCGCGTGCCTGAGGCTGAGGGCATACGTTCTCAGTCGAAGATTCAATCGGCATCGGAAGATTTCATTTCTTAAGAGGGATTCCCTTTCATTTGGGTATGTTTCATTTTTCCTCTTCTTGCTTAGACAGAGTAATAACAAATCTATATATGTTGTTCATCCATTTTTCTCTGTGCTAAATGGACTCTGAGTTTTGTTCTGGAATAAGATTGGAAATATATGAATCGGTGTGAAGGATTCTTGAATTGGAAAGAATGTACAAGTATTTGGAGTTTGTAAGGAAGGTCTGGTAATCAAAATGATCTGAGGTTGATATAAATTTGTAAGACATCTAATCATAGCATTTATTTTTTTTAAAAAAAATCATTTTATTAGTTTATGTCACCAAATTTTGTAATTTATATAGCACTGACCGCGCAAAATATATATATATAGAGGAAAAAAAAAAAAAAACCTAAAATAACATTAAAAAATAAAATTTAGGTTAGGAATATAGTTTATAATAAAATTACCCAATTTACAAACATTTCCCCAAATTACCCTCAGCTACACCCAAAGCTCAAACATTCAATTCAGAAACGAGCAACTGTCTTCATCGCCGGAAATCTCTCTCTCTCTCATCTCACCGTCGATCACGTCAACCGGCGACAACACTGTACCGGTACCATAATCAAGCTGCACAGCGAAGAAAACTAAACAACATGAAAAGAACTCGCTCGCAAATCTCTTCAAACTTGACAAAAAAGCAGAAGAAGATGAAGAAAAAGAGCACGGCATCGGAGAAAATTGAAGAATCAACACCGTTTACTAATATACCGGTACAATTTTAAGATATTTTGGTGATTTTTTACACATTATCGAATCAACATGAAGAATGATTGATTTACTGGTGAATTCGTAGTTAGGGTTTACTGGAATACTGCAATGAAATGCTCAAACCTCCATACAGTTTGTTAGATTTACTGCTTACTGGTGAATTCTGTTTGATATTATGCTATTATGTTACTGCATTATTGCTTCTGCTTATGTTTGAATGAGTTATCAAAATTATGTTACTGTTTGATTATTTGGATTTACTAATAAGAATTACTGCTTATTGCTTCTGTTGTGTTATTAGGTTACTGCTTATTTGATTTACTAATAATAATTGCTACTTACTGTTATGTTACTTGGTTACTTATTTCTGATTTTTTGATTTACTGGCATGGCAATAACATGTGATGATTTAATTGTTGTGTTATTAGCTTACTACTTATTTGATTAACTGATAATGATTGCTGCTAATCTTCATTTGAATATGCTGCTACTCTTGTAGCATGACTATGCTTAAAGTTGTTTCGTAGAGGGATTGCATGTTGGCGCAACTGGCAGCTGCTGCCTGTGCACAAGCCAATTCCCAAGTCAATATAATGAAGTAGCTGGTTGTGTGTCATTTAGCTTATAATATTGATTTGAGATGAAAACGTTGTCAGTTGAATATGGTAATCTGACTGCAAAATACACAAACCATTACCAAGACATGTAGTTTGGATACTCTGCTTATACAATCTTCGTAAGAATTACTGCTCAACTATAAATATCAAACATAAAATCTTACTGCAATCTTAAATGTTAAGGTACTGCTTATTGCTTATTTAATTGTTGAGATATTATGTTATTATGTTACTGATTATTTGGATTTACTAATAATGATTGCTGCTTATTGCTTATTCACCTGTTGTGTTATTAGCTTATTGCTTATTTGGAATGCCAATTTTTTCTACATAAGTTCCAGTTTAGTGATCATTGTTGAGTTTAAATGTGATGATTTAACTGTTGTGACATTACCTTATTTGAATTCATATGCTGCAATGCTACTGATTTGCTGTAAATATAGAATGCTGCTAAAATGTTATATGTGTAAATGCAACATTGTACCAGAACTTGTAGTTGGATCTATATGTTGGTGTTCAATGCTGCTCAAATATATGATAATATAAGTCATTCAATCTTACTGAAAATTATACTTACTAATTTTCTTTTAAATGTAGATTAAGTGGGAATACAAGAGACACCATCTCATACAATATGAAAATAAGACAATGCTCACAGGGTATGAATCAATGCCTAACATCATACGAACCACACTTACAAAGGCTGCAAGCAAAGAAATACGAAAATCATGCTTTAGGTAGCTTCATCATGCCTTACTGATTACTTGAATTACTTAGAGATACTTTCTTAAAAATTCATCTAATTATTGCTTAATATAATTACTTAGGTACTACTATCAATTTGCAATAATCCAAGATCAGGCAAAATACTACACTATGTAGTTTTTCGAGAGATCACTCCCACCCCGAACCCTGACACCACAGCGTTGTGGTTCAGAATTGGTAACAGGATCCTACGTTTTTCAAGAGCAGAGTATGCACTAGTAAGCGGGCTGAAGTTTGGACCAGCAAACTTTGATCCATACAATACTGATGAAGTCAGTGAAGATTCTGTATTTGCCCGGCTGTTCGGACGTAACAAACAGCTCTCAACAGCAAAAATCACAGACATGTTTAAGAAGAAACGTTTCAGCTATTGGCAGGGGAAAGGATCAGATCGCAGAGAAATAGTTGTTGATGCAACAGAAAGTGATTACATCAAGGTTTCAAAGCTATTGCTTGCTCTGACGTATGCAGTAGGAATGGAGCAGTCAAGGAGGTTAATCCCAATGTGGTTATGGATACAGTAGGAAGACATGGATGCTTGGGAGCAGTTCCCATGGGGCAGTTACTCGTACCAGCTACTCACTCACTCAATAACAAATGTAAAGACGGATGCAGCAGTAGCTGAATCTGGGGTAATAAGTTACCATATATTAGGCAACACATTTGCCTTCTCTGTAAGTACCCTAACATTCCCACTTATAAAAACAAAAATGTATAAATGGCATGTTTACTAGAACCTCTTACACTAACAAAACTGAATTATGCAGGCTTGGATATATGAAGCGGTACCAGCATTTACAAATACATTTGCAAAGAAGATAAGTGATGAGAAGATGCCACGGTTCCTTCGATATAAATGTCTTGCACCAAGAAAAATCCCAGAATTTAGGAATGTCAAAAAGGTAAATATTTTATTCTTTAGTATACTTATACTGTTATATTGTTTCAGTTATCGTGAATCTCATTTCAATTGAGTTAGGTTGGCTTATTACCTGAAAATATTGTACTTAGTACCTGAAAATATTTGAATACTACTGATATGCTGTAATATAGAATGCTGATGAAATGTAACTAACTGTCGAATACTATGACTGAAGTATAGGTGATATTGGGAAAATGAAATTTTAGTTCTGCAACAGTAAGTAGTACACAAAAAGTGATATAATTGTACTTAGTACCTAAACTATTTTCTATGTATATCTGTGTGTGTAGGACACAAAACAAATGCTAACTCCCACTGATAAAGAGCTAAAAAAGGCATACTGGAAATCACTTGAATATGATCCAGGAGGGATGCCTTTTGCCTTCATGTACGAACCAAGCAATGAAAGAAAAAAGAAGCCCAAGGATGAGCCTTTGCCTGAAGAAAATGATGCCACTAGAAACACAACAACTGCACCCATGGATATTGACGAAGCATCAATGAAAAGAATCGGCGAATATGCAGGTAAAGCTGTTGCAGAAAAAATGAAGGAATACATTGAATCAGTTAAAGACACAATTGTGAAGGAGATTCTCGAGCATCTCAATGATAAAGTACAGCCTCAGAATGGTGATAATACAGACCATTACCAGCATGACGGCTACATGGATTCTTCGGGGATATTTGATCACCATGATGATACATATGAACCAGAACAGACAAATGCCCATGAAGAAATCCTCGTTCAAGACCAAGAAGTAGCCCAGAAAGAAAAGGAGCAAGAAAAGGAAAGTGCAGCAGCAGTCCAGAAAGAATCAACACAGAAAGAACCAACATCAGAGAAGGAAGCATCAGCACAAAAACAACAGCATGAGATGGCAGACAGAGACGACCAAGAAGAGAATGCAGTGAAGGAAAGTGAAGCAGCAGTACAGAAAGAAACAGCACAGAAAGAAGAAACATCAAAGAGTGCAGAGAAGGAAGCATCAGTACAAGAACAACAACATGAGAAGGAAAGTGAAGCAGCAATCAAGAACAAAGAAGCCCAGAAAGAAACAACATCACCATCAACATCTCAGGACACATCAGAAAGTTTGAATAGGAAAGGAAAGGAAGCACCTGATACAACAATAGAACAAACACCAGAACCAATTAATCAAGACAAGGTACAAATTAAAAATATTTTATGTCAAACTTACCTAATCTCCACTTTAATTATCAGTTAAAATGCTATAACATACTTCATTCATTTTTTCATCTACATGAAGATCAATTATCAGATACACAGATGGCCAAAGCATTAGACGATTTTGAAAAAGGTAAGGAAATTATACTCTCTGCCAGACCAATAGAGGAAGTTGCACTGCAAGTAGAAATACCTGGACAAAAAAGGCCATAGAGGTTAAGGTTCCCAACAAGACCCTGCAAAAGTCCATACAGGCAGGACGATGTGAGAGGTGGATTTAACACATATGATACATTCATCAACTCAAACAAGGAAAGGTAAATTTTAAAGTATATAAATAAGAATAACAAACATTAAAAATTGATCTCTAACCCACTCAAAATGTATACATCTACAGGGACGTGGGATTGATCTACCCAGTCAGCCAGTACTTCTTCCTAAAAATAGAGGACCCACGAGAGTTGATTGATGAATGTACAGTACATGCGTACCTATCAATCCTCACAGCACGGCCAGATAATGCTGGAGTGGGATCTACTCAAGACAACATTGCTATCACAACGTGCTACTTCATGGTAAATATTAGCATAAAAACAGTACAAGTTAAAAATTTTAACATAATATCACTTACTTAAATGATTCATTTAAACAGAATATGGTCCAAGAGGCTTATGCAACAACACAGCCCAAACGAAGAACACAACTACACTCCAACATCCAGCGCAAAATTCCAGCTAACATTATGGAAAAACTGAAGAGTTATGCTGAAGCAGAATGTCCACCTTGGGGTGATAATATGAAACCTTGGATTTACTGTGAAAAGGTAATATTCAGTTCTTCATTAATCAATAACATGCACCTTGAAAAAAAGATAACAATTTATTAAAGTTAAGTTCTTATTTCCACATATAGGTTGTGACAGCATGCTGTATTGAAAAACATTGGGTAACAGTTGAGATTGATCTAAAGAAACAAAAGATATTCATCCATCATGCCAAGACAGAAGCTGTAAAAGAAATCGAGCAACGATTCATACAATGGCAAAGATCTTACCTGAACTGATAGATGAGATTGGGTACTATGATTACAACAAAATCAAAACACCAAAACAAAAACAGTGGGAAATATTGTTTGGAGTCCCAAAAGGAAAGCACTTCTACAAGCAAATAGGCGACAATACCAGCGGACTGTATGCACTAAAGATAGTTGAGAGGATGATTGCAAGGATCCCAGATGATAAAGGATTAAAATCAGGGAACGACATCTTCTCTTACAGATGCCACATTGCACGTGCAATATATGCTTTTAGCACCGCTGAACCACCTTGTCCATCATTTGACTTGGGAGAAATTTAGAATATGTTATTGGATATTGAAGTTAACTGACTTTAGACTGTTTGTGTAATCTTTTTGTTGGATAACATGTCAGAACATGTTTGTCTTACTTTAGACTATTTGTGTGTTCTTTTTTGATGGATACTTTAGAATATTTGATGGATATCTTTATGTTACTTTAATGTTAGAATATATTTTAAATACTTGTTGCATATGGATCTGATACACATATGCAATCATTACAGTACAAAATACATATTACTATTACTGATTACTGGTAATAAAATAATGACATGTACCGAGTACTGGAATTAATACATAACACAAATGACAACACTGTATACTATAAAGACAGTGATAAAAAACTGTGTAATATAGGTAATCAGTAATATACGCCAATGAAATTACTGTGTACCGTGTACAACTAAAATTATAAAACTGAGCTTAAGTCATTCATTATTCAGAACACACTAGTCTAGTTATTCAAAAACCTATTCGGATCAACATATGCCACATGACTTTGACTTCCGAACACGCTTAGCATCAGCTTCATCACGATTAATCTCCAGAAATCATGACATGCACCGAATACTGGAATTAATACATAAAACAATGATACAACTATATACTATAAGCCAGTGTAATTAATACATAAGACAGTGATCATACTGTGTAATATAGGTGCTTCACCAAAAAGTGTTTGCAATAGAACAAAATCCTATCGTAGCACTAGCAAGTAAAACCCAATGTCGAATCTCGAAGGAAAAATTAACAGGGCAAATAATCGTGTAGCAATAATCCTAATCTAGCCTAAAACTAAGAAAGCAAGTAAAGAAGATTTTGGGGTTTTAGTTTTAAATCCTAGGCAAATAAAATAAATCAAAGCAATTAAATCAAAGCAAATAAATCTAATCTAGAACTCAAGAAATAAATCTAAGAATTAAACTAAAAGAAAGCAATAAATCTACCTAGGGAAGAATCGAAAAGAAAGCAATAAAGAAAGCATAAAAGAAAGCATAAACTACTCTAGACATGATGAATGAAATCTGGAAATTTAAAAGAAAATTAATCTAACTTTGAAAGCTGTGAAAAACTAGAGAATCGAAACTAGAAAAACGAATCTAAACTTTAAACTAGAAATCGAAAGAACGAAATTAAACTAAGGAAATTAAAAGAAGCAATTACGAAATCGAATCTAAAACTAAGTAAAGCAATTAAAGCAAGTAAACGAAAGCAATAAATAACTTACGAGAATTAAACGAAGAACGAAGAACGCAAAGTAAAAGAAAAACTTGAATTGAATTGCAACGAACTAAGAATACGGATCCGAACAAAGTAAAACTAATCTAAAGTGTTTAAGTGCTGAAAACTAGAGCTAAAATATGCTAAAAGATGTCTAAGATGTTACAAAATTCGTCCAAGGCACTAATATATATACTAGGAAGAAAACCTAATTAAATAAGGAAACACAGCTGGACGCCGACATCTGGACGATCGTCCAGATGTTGAATGAAATCTGGACGGTCGTCCAGATCAGAAACTGCATAAACCCTTCGCATATGTTTTGCCGCTCGTCCAGATGCTGCATGAAATCTGGACGGTCGTCCAGATCAGGTACTGGCACGTTCGCGCGCGACTCTCTTGTTTCGGCCGTATCTTCCTCGTCCGAACTCCAAATTGACCTCCGTTTTCGCCTATGCGCTCCTATCGAACCCCTCTTCGATATAATGCTTTCATTACATCCAAAATGAATCTTCAATAAAATCATGAGAGGTTAGAACTCGAGGTCAATGATTGCTTTTCTTCTCGTTTCCGCCCTTTTTATCCTACAAGTACCAAAAACTCCAAACAACCAAATCATAGCCAAAGACACACGAAAAGACACAAAAACACAACGAAAAAAGACACAAAAACATAATGAAAATCCTAACATCTAGACACCAATCAAAATCCCCCACACTTAGAACTTTGCTTGTCCTCAAGCAATATAAACATACAACTTAGACTCAATCCAAACAATTCAAATCATAGAACATTTAATCACCGGAATCGACAAACTCAAACGAGGTCACTTTAATCCCAAGTTACGATCAATCATCATCAACGAGCTGTGTGGCTTATCAACCCAAGCAAGAGGAAAAGCAATGATACACACATCTCACAAATATCTAGATCACCACAACTTTAGACGTCTAGCCTACTTCCCCTTTTTATTCAATACATAAACAACTCTCTTTTTTTTTTTTTTTTTTTTTTTTTTACACAAGTGAACGTTTTTTGGCACATAATTCACTAGGTTTAATCATCGATGGGTCACATCGAGCCTCCTAGTGCGGTTTCCCGTACCCATTGTCAAGAGGGGTAGAATGCCTACGAACACATTATTCTAATATACATGAGTATCATCTAGGACAAAGTTCATGAAATGTGATCATTCGAGGGTCTCTCGAAGCCTTTTCATGTGGTTTCCCATGCTCATTACTCTAGTATTTTCATACGTTACAAGTAAGAGGAGCAGAATCCTATCAACTCTTTTATTCACATATAAACACACTTTTTTTTTTTTTTTTCTAAGGGGAAAGTAAACTAGCAATCCAAGTCGCAACAATCTAGATTTATCACTCAACCAAAAATCATAAATCATTTTCCTCAAACTCAAATCAATTCGTGCCCCACAACTCATCGAATCATAATCAACAACAACTCAAGATTAAACCAACCTAATTTATGCTCAAATCAAGTCCAACAACTAAAGATTCCATCGTTGAATCATTCACATTGATCCTAAGTTACATGCTTATAGGGCTCAAAATCAAACAAATTCCTAAGTGAGGGAACATGAGGACTCGATCAACTAGACTCGATCAACAAGACAAAAAAACCACAAAAACTTCATGCCAAAAGTTCAAAGACCCTCCCCCACACTTAAAATCAAGCAATGTCCCCATTGCAAGAAAATAAAAAGGAAAGGGATAGAAGGAACTTATCGCATGTTGACAACCAATAACTCAAAATCTCGAAAGACTCCAAGTAGTACCTCGGATCTTGCCAACGGGGATCAAGAGGAGACCAAAAACGAGGATCATTCAGGTCCGGTGGAACTGATTCTGGCCGATCGTCCAGATTACCCCAGGAATATGGCCGATCGGCCAAATGAGAGGCTGACTTGATTTCACCGATCTGGCCGATCGTCCAGAATTCCTAAGGAATCTGGCCGATCGTCCAAATGAGGGACTGAGTGCCCGACGCCAATTCCTGCAAAAACACACTAACTAACACAAAAAATCAAATATTAAAAAGAAATACTATGAAAAATAAGAATCTAACTAATTTTTTTTTTTTTTTTTTTTTTTTTTTATACGTGGGTTGCCTCCCACCAAGCGCTTGTTTAACGTCATTAGCTAGACGAAGGATACGATCAACCCAAGCCCGTAGCGCCAAGTGACGTCTTGATGCTCCTTGCGACACACTCACACTCCCTCCTCGAACAATCTCGAAGATCCAAAACGTGGTCAACATCAACTCTTGACTCCCCCACACTTGGTTCGAACTCCTTCTCAAACATCTTCGAGTTAAACTCTGCAAGAAAAGATGTTCCACAAATGGTGAGGTTAGAAAGAAAAGAATTAATGATCACTTCCTCATTCGATTCATGTATCGAGCTGTCCTCTTCATCATCCTCCTCCAAATTCCGTAGAAATTCTTCGATTATGTCCTCTTCTTCATTCGGCGCAAGTGTCGATCTTTCCTCTTTCACCTCATCAACCTCCTCCAAAATTTGTAGAAATTCCTCAATAATGTCCTCTTCTTCATCCACGCAACTAAAGAATTCGCCATCTTCAATGGACTCTTCATCTTCAATGAATTCTTCAAAGGCTGCTTCCTTGTTAAAAATCTCACAAATATTTTCCTCAACACAAGGGTTAGCAAGCTTAACATAAGAGCATAAATGAAAAGATGAAGTAGGAATAGAAGATGAGTTCCCAAATACCGAAAATGTTACTGAACCTCCTTCGCCGGCCATGCTCAATGTACCGGTACCTACATCAATCCGGGCTCGAGTAGTGGCCATAAACGGTCGTCCCAACAATAGTAGATGTCCGGTTGCGCTCTTAGCTCCCTTGCCTTCATGAAGCACGACGAAGTCGGTAACGACTCGAATTCCACCAACAAGGACAGTGACGTCTTCCACAACTCCCAAATGACTGCTCACGGTGCCGTCTGCTAGCTCAATGCACATGTCGGTAGCTTGAAGGACTCTTGAGCTCATCTTCTCGAAAATAGAGTACGACATTAAGTTCACCGCAGCTCCTAAGTCCATCAATCCCGAGACGGTTTCTCCGCTATCCAAGACAATACTCAAGTCGAAACCTCCCGGATCTCCTCTTTTTGGAAACGAATTGATAGGCTTGAAATCCTTCTTCTCCTTCTTCACGATACTCCGAATATGTGGAACATACGGGTTGAGCGTCTTGTGAAGAGGTGGGGACTCCTTCTCGAGCTCCTCGGACTCCGTGTGCTTTTCGCCGGATTTGGCCGATCGGCCAAAGTCGACTTGACTTGGCCGATCATCCAGATAGGATGCTGAGATCTCGCGCACGTTGGAAGTTTTGGCCGAGCGGCCAGATTCTGGCCGACCGTCCAGATCACCTCCTGGACGGGTTTGGCCGAAGGTTGTTGCCGGCGTTCTCGGACCGTTCCATCGAGGGCTCGGGCCCCGTCTATCTCCCATGGGCCCTTGGGGGGGCCTCGGAACTCCATTGCGTTGTAACACCGTGATTGCATGAGCTTGGTGAGGTGGAACGGGATGAACATATGGAGGATATGGGGCTTGCACCTCGTTGGCTTGTTGTGGTTGAATCCCTTGGCTCGGAATTCGCCCCGGTTGTTGCATCAGGTGCATGGAACTAGAAATTTGGCCAATGGCCAACTCGAGCCTCTTTATGTTCGCATCAAGTGCATGGAGACGATCCTCATCGACGGGAGACTTTTGTGGAGGTCCTTGAGGACGAGAATTCGGGTATGATGGTGGTGGTGTAGGAGTAGGTTGAGGGGGGTAGTATGGAGGTGGTGGATAGTAGGGATTTGGAGGGTATTGAGGAGGAGGATAATATGGTGGAGGTTGAGAGTAGTAGGGATTTTGAGGAGGGTAGGGGTTATTATATGGAGAGGGGCGATGATATTGAAAATTCGGGTTCGTACCTTGCCCTTGGGGTGGTGGCATGTAACCTTGGGCAGCATATACATCGGCTCCTCCTTCATAAGTGGGTGCTCCCATGTTATGGCAAACCTCCTTGATGTGTCCCAACTCTCCACAAATCTCGCATTTGTCCGGCTTCCTCTCTTCCTCCTTCGGGGCCGGTGCACTTTGCTTAATCTTCAAGTTCTCGAGATCCCTATACATGTCGGCAATTTGCTTCTTCAAATCGGGGCTCATCGAGATTGCACTCGCCTCCACTTTCCTTGGCCTAGCTGATTTTTGTTGAGAACTCGCAGCGAGCGTCTCGAATATCGTCTGCAACTCGTCAGCTGTCTTGACCGCTATGTTGCCTCCGGCCGAACTATCCACAATGAACTGACAAGTCTGGTTGAGGGCGTCGTAGAAATACTGCCAAAGCAACTCCGGTGCCATTTGATGATGAGGGCACTGTTGAAGTAGCTCTTGGAACCTCTCCCATGCCTCGTGAAATGGCTCATCGTTGTCTTGGGAGAAATTCATAATCTTTGACCGCACCTCTTGAGTCTTGCGGTTCGGGTAGTACTTGAGCATGAACTTCTCGCACACCGCATTCCATGTGGTGAGAGAGTTGGCCGGGAGCGCCAAATACCACGACTTTGCTCAATCCTTCAAGGTGTACGGGAAGCACTTCATCTTCAGATTGTCCTCCGTGAGTCCCGAAAGTGGGAAAGTCTGAACCACCGTGCAAAACTCTCGGATGAACGTCAAGGCATCTTCGTTGGGCAGCCCGTGGTAGGATGGGAGCAACGCCATGTGGTGAGGTTTAAGCTCATGATTCCTGACCGCTTCCGTCAGGACAATCGCCGAAGTGGTGGCTGTGAATGTGGGGCGAGCAAAATCGCCCATGACTCTAGCTGCCATGGCTTCGGGCTCTGCAAACAACAAGACTAAAGAAAAGTCTTGGGAATCGATCTCCTCCTTCTCCTTCGCGGCTAAAATCGCTTTCCTTTGATGGATGTTGTCGAAGTAGGGCGCTAAATTCCTTTGAAGACTTCGGCGACCATGCATAAACAACACTCAACAAACGGGTTAAACGCACCGAGTGGAAGAAACAAGAAATCGAAATAACACAAATAAAAATAAAGCAAATAAAAATACTACAAAATCAAAAGCCTAAAGTTTTCCCCGGCAACGGCGCCAAAATTTGCTTCACCAAAAAGTGTTTGCAATAGAACAAAATCCTATCGTAGCACTAGCAAGTAAAACCCAATGTCGAATCTCGAAGGAAAACTTAACAGGGCAAATAATCGTGTAGCAATAATCCTAATCTAGCCTAAAACTAAGAAAGCAAGTAAAGAAGATTTTGGGGTTTTAGTTTTAAATCCTAGGCAAATAAAATAAATCAAAGCAATTAAATCAAAGCAAATAAATCTAATCTAGAACTCAAGAAATAAATCTAAGAATTAAACTAAAAGAAAGCAATAAATCTACCTAGGGAAGAATCGAAAAGAAAGCAATAAAGAAAGCATAAAAGAAAGCATAAACTACTCTAGACATGATGAATGAAATCTGGAAATTTAAAAGAAAATTAATCTAACTTTGAAAGCTTTGAAAAACTAGAGAATCGAAACTAGAAAAACGAATCTAAACTTTAAACTAGAAATCGAAAGAACGAAATTAAACTAAGGAAATTAAAAGAAGCAATTACGAAATCGAATCTAAAACTAAGTAAAGCAATTAAAGCAAGTAAACGAAAGCAATAAATAACTTACGAGAATTAAACGAAGAACGAAGAACGCGAAGTAAAAGAAAAACTTGAATTGAATTGCAACGAACTAAGAATCCGGATCCGAACAAAGTAAAACTAATCTAAAGTGTTTAAGTGCTGAAAACTAGAGCTAAAATATGCTAAAAGATGTCTAAGATGTTACAAAATTCGTCCAAGGCACTATTATATATACTAGGAAGAAAACCTAATTAAATAAGGAAACACAGCTGGACGCCGACATCTGGACGATCGTCCAGATGTTGAATGAAATCTGGACGGTCGTCCAGATCAGAAACTGCATAAACCCTTCGCATATGTTTGGCCGCTCGTCCAGATGCTGCATGAAATCTGGACGGTCGTCCAGATCAGGTACTGGCACGTTCGCGCGCGACTCTCTTGTTTCGGCCGTATCTTCCTCGTCCGAACTCCAAATTGACCTCCGTTTTCGCCTATGCGCTCCTATCGAACCCCTCTTCGATATAATGCTTTCATTACATCCAAAATGAATCTTCAATAAAATCATGAGAGGTTAGAACTCGAGGTCAATGATTGCTTTTCTTCTCGTTTCCGCCCTTTTTATCCTACAAGTACCAAAAACTCCAAACAACCAAATCATAGCCAAAGACACACGAAAAGACACAAAAACACAACGAAAAAAGACACAAAAACATAATGAAAATCCTAACATCTAGACACCAATCAAAATCCCCCACACTTAGAACTTTGCTTGTCCTCAAGCAATATAAACATACAACTTAGACTCAATCCAAACAATTCAAATCATAGAACATTTAATCACCGGAATCGACAAACTCAAACGAGGTCACTTTAATCCCAAGTTACGATCAATCATCATCAACGAGCAGTGTGGCTTATCAACCCAAGCAAGAGGAAAAGCAATGATACACACATCTCACAAATATCTAGATCACCACAACTTTAGACGTCTAGCCTACTTCCCCTTTTTATTCAATACATAAACAACTCTCTTTTTTTTTCTTTTTTTTTTTACACAAGTGAACGTTTTTTGGCACATAATTCACTAGGTTTAATCATCGATGGGTCACATCGAGCCTCCTAGTGCGGTTTCCCGTACCCATTGTCAAGAGGGGTAGAATGCCTACGAACACATTATTCTAATATACATGAGTATCATCTAGGACAAAGTTCATGGAATGTGATCATTCGAGGGTCTCTCGAAGCCTTTTCATGTGGTTTCCCATGCTCATTACTCTAGTATTTTCATACGTTACAAGTAAGAGGAGCAGAATCCTATCAACTCTTTTATTCACATATAAACACACTTTTTTTTTTTTTTCTTTTCTTTTCTAAGGGGAAAGTAAACTAGCAATCCAAGTCGCAACAATCTAGATTTATCACTCAACCAAAAATCATAAATCATTTTCCTCAAACTCAAATCAATTCGTGCCCCACAACTCATCGAATCATAATCAACAACAACTCAAGATTAAACCAACCTAATTTATGCTCAAATCAAGTCCAACAACTAAAGATTCCATCGTTGAATCATTCACATTGATCCTAAGTTACATGCTTATAGGGCTCAAAATCAAACAAATTCCTAAGTGAGGGAACATGAGGACTCGATCAACTAGACTCGATCAACAAGACAACAAAACCATAAAAACTTCATGCCAAAAGTTCAAAGACCCTCCCCCACACTTAAAATCAAGCAATGTCCCCATTGCAAGAAAATAAAAAGGAAAGGGATAGAAGGAACTTATCGCATGTTGACAACCAATAACTCAAAATCTCGAAAGACTCCAAGTAGTACCTCGGATCTTGCCAACGGGGATCAAGAGGAGACCAAAAACGAGGATCATTCAGGTCCGGCGGAACTGATTCTGGCCGATCGTCTAGATTACCCCAGGAATCTGGCCGATCGGCCAAATGAGAGGCTGACTTGATTTCACCGATCTGGCCGATCGTCCAGAATTCCTAAGGAATCTGGCCGATCGTCCAAATGAGGGACTGAGTGCTCGACGCCAATTCCTGCAAAAACACACTAACTAACACGAAAAATCAAATATTAAAAAGAAATACTATGAAAAATAAGAATCTAACTAATTTTTTTTTTTTTTTTTTTTTTACGTGGGTTGCCTCCCACCAAGCGCTTGTTTAACGTCATTAGCTAGACGAAGGATACGATCAACCCAAGCCCGTAGCGCCAAGTGACGTCTTGATGCTCCTTGCGACACACTCACACTCCCTCCTCGAACAATCTCGAAGATCCAAAACGTGGTCAACATCAACTCTTGACTCCCCCACACTTGGTTCGAACTCCTTCTCAAACATCTTCAAGTTAAACTCTGCAAGAAAAGATGTTCCACAAATGGTGAGGTTAGAAAGAAAAGAATTAATGATCACTTCCTCATTCGATTCATGTATCGAGCTGTCCTCTTCATCATCCTCCTCCGAATTCCGTAGAAATTCTTCGATTATGTCCTCTTCTTCATTCGGCGCAAGTGTCGATATTTCCTCTTTCACCTCATCAACCTCCTCCAAAATTTGTAGAAATTCCTCAATAAAGTCCTCTTCTTCATCCACGCAACTAAAGAATTTGCCATCTTCAATGGACTCTTCATCTTCAATGAATTCTTCAAAGGCTGCTTCCTTGTTAAAAATCTCACAAATATTTTCCTCAACACAAGGGTTAGCAAGCTTAACATAAGAGCATAAATGAAAAGATGAAGTAGGAATAGAAGATGAGTTCCCAAATACCGAAAATGTTACTGAACCTCCTTCGCCGGCCATGCTCAATGTACCGGTACCTACATCAATCCGGGCTCGAGTAGTGGCCATAAACGGTCGTCCCAACAATAGTAGATGTCCGGTTGCGCTCTTAGCTCCCTTGCCTTCATGAAGCACGACGAAGTCGGTAACGACTCGAATTCCACCAACAAGGACAGTGACGTCTTCCACAACTCCCAAAGGACTGCTCACGGTGCCGTCTGCTAGCTCAATGCGCATGTCGGTAGCTTGAAGGACTCTTGAGCTCATCTTCTCGAAAATAGAGTACGGCATTAAGTTCACCGCAGCTCCTAAGTCCATCAATCCCGAGACGGTTTCTCCGCTATCCAAGACAATACTCAAGTCGAAACCTCCCGGATCTCCTCTTTTTGGAAACGAATTGATAGGCTTGAAATCCTTCTTCTCCTTCTTCACGATACTCCGAATAGGTGGAACATATGGGTTGAGCGTCTTGTGAAGAGGTGGGGACTCCTTCTCGGGCTCCTCGGACTCCGTGTGCTTTTCGCCGGATTTGGCCGATCGGCCAAAGTCGACTTGACTTGGCCGATCATCCAGATTGGATGCTGAGATCTCGCGCACGTTGGAAGTTTTGGCCGAGCGGCCAGATTCTGGCCGACCGTCCAGATCACCTCCTGGACGGGTTTGGCCGAAGGTTGTTGCCGGCGTTCTTGGACCGTTCCATCGAGGGCTCGGGCCCCGTCTATCTCCCATGGGCCCTTGGGGGGGCCTCGGAACTCCATTGCGTTGTAACACCGTGATTGCATGAGCTTGGTGAGGTGGAACGGGATGAACATATGGAGGATATGGGGCTTGCACCTCATTGGCTTGTTGTGGTTGAATCCCTTGGCTCGGAATTCGCCCCGGTTGTTGCATCAGGTGCATGGAACTAGAAATTTGGCCAATGGCCAACTCGAGCCTCTTTATGTTCGCATCAAGTGCATGGAGACGATCCTCATCGACGGGAGGCTTTTGTGGAGGTCCTTGAGGACGAGAATTCGGGTATGATGGTGGTGGTGTAGGAGTAGGTTGAGGGGGGTAGTATGGAGGTGGTGGATAGTAGGGATTTGGAGGGTATTGAGGAGGAGGATAATATGGTGGAGGTTGAGAGTAGTAGGGATTTTGAGGAGGGTAGGGGTTATTATATGGAGAGGGGCGATGATATTGAAAATTCGGGTTCGTACCTTGCCCTTGGGGTGGTGGCATGTAACCTTGGGCAGCATATACATCGGCTCCTCCTTCATAAGTGGGTGCTCCCATGTTATGGCAAACCTCCTTGATGTGCCCAACTCTCCACAAATCTCGCATTTGTCCGGCTTCCTCTCTTCCTCCTTCGGGGCCGGTGCACTTTGCTTAATCTTCAAGTTCTCGAGATCCCTATACATGTCGGCAATTTGCTTCTTCAAATCGGGGCTCATCGAGATTGCACTCGCCTCCACTTTCCTTGGCCTAGCTGATTTTTGTTGAGAACTCGCAGCGAGCGTCTCGAATATCGTCTGCAACTCGTCAGCTGTCTTGACCGCTATGTTGCCTCCGGCCGAACTATCCACAATGAACTGACAAGTCTGGTTGAGGGCGTCGTAGAAATACTGCCAAAGCAACTCCGGTGCCATTTGATGATGAGGGCACTGTTGAAGTAGCTCTTGGAACCTCTCCCATGCTTCGTGAAATGGCTCATCGTTGTCTTGGGAGAAATTCATAATCTTTGACCGCACCTCTTGAGTCTTGCGGTTCGGGTAGTACTTGAGCATGAACTTCTCGCACACCGCATTCCATGTGGTGAGAGAGTTGGCCGGGAGCGCCAAATACCACGACTTTGCTCGATCCTTCAAGGTGTACGGGAAGCACTTCATCTTCAGATTGTCCTCCGTGAGTCCCGAAATTGGGAAAGTCTGAACCACCGTGCAAAACTCTCGGATGAACGTCAAGGCATCTTCGTTGGGCAGCCCGTGGTAGGATGGGAGCAACGCCATGTGGTGAGGTTTAAGCTCATGATTCCTGACCGCTTCCGTCAGGACAATCGCCGAAGTGGTGGCTGTGAATGTGGGGTGAGCAAAATCGCCCATGACTCTAGCTGCCATGGCTTCGGGCTCTGCAAACAACAAGACTAAAGAGAAGTCTTGGGAATCGATCTCCTCCTTCTCCTTCGCGGCTAAAATCGCTTTCCTTTGATGGATGTTGTCGAAGTAGGGCGCTAAATTCCTTTGAAGACTTCGGCGACCATGCATAAACAACACTCAACAAACGGGTTAAACGCACCGAGTGGAAGAAACAAGAAATCGAAATAACACAAATAAAAATAAAGCAAATAAAAATACTACAAAATCAAAAGCCTAAAGTTTTCCCCGGCAACGGCGCCAAAATTTGCTTCACCAAAAAGTGTTTGCAATAGAACAAAATCCTATCGTAGCACTAGCAAGTAAAACCCAATGTCGAATCTCGAAGGAAAACTTAACAGGGCAAATAATTGTGTAGCAATAATCCTAATCTAGCCTAAAACTAAAAAAGCAAGTAAAGAAGATTTTTTGGTTTTAGTTTTAAATCCTAGGCAAATAAAATAAATCAAAGCAATTAAATCAAAGCAAATAAATCTAATCTAGAACTCAAGAAATAAATCTAAGAATTAAACTAAAAGAAAGCAATAAATCTACCTAGGGAAGAATCGAAAAGAAAGCAATAAAGAAAGCATAAAAGAAAGCATAAACTACGCTAGACATGATGAATGAAATCTGGAAATTTAAAAGAAAATTAATCTAACTTTGAAAGCTTTGAAAAACTAGAGAATCGAAACTAGAAAAACGAATCTAAACTTTAAACTAGAAATCGAAAGAACGAAATTAAACTAAGGAAATTAAAAGAAGCAATTATGAAATCGAATCTAAAACTAAGTAAAGCAATTAAAGCAAGTAAACGAAAGCAATAAATAACTTACGAGAATTAAACGAAGAACGAAGAACGCGAAGTAAAAGAAAAACTTGAATTGAATTGCAACGAACTAAGAATCCGGATCCGAACAAAGTAAAACTAATCTAAAGTGTTTAAGTGCTGAAAACTAGAGCTAAAATATGCTAAAAGATGTCTAAGATATTACAAAATTCGTCCAAGGCACTAATATATATACTAGGAAGAAAACCTAATTAAATAAGGAAACACAGCTGGACGCCGACATCTGGACGATCGTCCAGATGTTGAATGAAATCTGGACGGTCGTCCAGATCAGAAACTGCATAAACCCTTCGCATATGTTTGGCCGCTCGTCCAGATGCTGCATGAAATCTGGACGGTCGTCCAGATCAGGTACTGGCACGTTCGCGCGCGACTCTCTTGTTTCGGCCGTATCTTCCTCGTCCGAACTCCAAGTTGACCTCCGTTTTCGCCTATGTGCTCCTATCGAACCCCTCATCGATATAATGCTTTCATTACATCCAAAATGAATCTTCAATAAAATCATGAGAGGTTAGAACTCGAGGTCAATGATTGCTTTTCTTCTCGTTTCCGCCCTTTTTATCCTACAAGTACCAAAAACTCCAAACAACCAAATCATAGCCAAAGACACACGAAAAGACACAAAAACACAACGAAAAAAGACACAAAAACATAATGAAAATCCTAACATCTAGACACCAATCAAAATCCCCCACACTTAGAACTTTGCTTGTCCTCAAGCAATATAAACATACAACTTAGACTCAATCCAAACAATTCAAATCATAGAACATTTAATCACCGGAATCGACAAACTCAAACGAGGTCACTTTAATCCCAAGTTACGATCAATCATCATCAACGAGCTGTGTGGCTTATCAACCCAAGCAAGAGGAAAAGCAATGATACACACATCTCACAAATATCTAGATCACCACAACTTTAGACGTCTAGCCTACTTCCCCTTTTTATTCAATACATAAACAACTCTCTTTTTTTTTTTCTTTTTTTTTTTACACAAGTGAACGTTTTTTGGCACATAATTCACTAGGTTTAATCATCGATGGGTCACATCGAGCCTCCTAGTGCGGTTTCCCGTACCCATTGTCAAGAGGGGTAGAATGCCTACGAACACATTATTCTAATATACATGAGTATCATCTAGGACAAAGTTCATGAAATGTGATCATTCGAGGGTCTCTCGAAGCCTTTTCATGTGGTTTCCCATGCTCATTACTCTAGTATTTTCATACGTTACAAGTAAGAGGAGCAGAATCCTATCAACTCTTTTATTCACATATAAACACACTTTTTTTTTTTTTTTTTTTCTTTTCTAAGGGGAAAGTAAACTAGCAATCCAAGTCGCAACAATCTAGATTTATCACTCAACCAAAAATCATAAATCATTTTCCTCAAACTCAAATCAATTCGTGCCCCACAACTCATCGAATCATAATCAACAACAACTCAAGATTAAACCAACCTAATTTATGCTCAAATCAAGTCCAACAACTAAAGATTCCATCGTTGAATCATTCACATTGATCCTAAGTTACATGCTTATAGGGCTCAAAATCAAACAAATTCCTAAGTGAGGGAACATGAGGACTCGATCAACTAGACTCGATCAACAAGACAACAAAACCACAAAAACTTCATGCCAAAAGTTCAAAGACCCTCCCCCACACTTAAAATCAAGCAATGTCCCCATTGCAAGAAAATAAAAAGGAAAGGGATAGAAGGAACTTATCGCATGTTGACAACCAATAACTCAAAATCTCGAAAGAGTCCAAGTAGTACCTCGGATCTTGCCAACGGGGATCAAGAGGAGACCAAAAACGAGGATCATTCAGGTCCGGCGGAACTGATTCTGGCCGATCGTCTAGATTACCCCAGGATCTGGCCGATCGGCCAAATGAGAGGCTGACTTGATTTCACCGATCTGGCCGATCGTCCAGAATTCCTAAGGAATCTGGCCGATCGTCCAAATGAGGGACTGAGTGCCCGACGCCAATTCCTGCAAAAACACACTAACTAACACGAAAAATCAAATATTAAAAAGAAATACTATGAAAAATAAGAATCTAACTATTTTTTTTTTTTTTTTTTATACGTGGGTTGCCTCCCACCAAGCGCTTGTTTAACGTCATTAGCTAGACGAAGGATACGATCAACCCAAGCCCGTAGCGCCAAGTGACGTCTTGATGCTCCTTGCGACACACTCACACTCCCTCCTCGAACAATCTCGAAGATCCAAAACGTGGTCAACATCAACTCTTGACTCCCCCACACTTGGTTCGAACTCCTTCTCAAACATCTTCGAGTTAAACTCTGCAAGAAAAGATGTTCCACAAATGGTGAGGTTAGAAAGAAAAGAATTAATGATCACTTCCTCATTCGATTCATGTATCGAGCTGTCCTCTTCATCATCCTCCTCCGAATTCCGTAGAAATTCTTCGATTATGTCCTCTTCTTCATTCGGCGCAAGTGTCGATATTTCCTCTTTCACCTCATCAACCTCCTCCAAAATTTGTAGAAATTCCTCAATAATGTCCTCTTCTTCATCCACGCAACTAAAGAATTCGCCATCTTCAATGGACTCTTCATCTTCAATGAATTCTTCAAAGGCTGCTTCCTTGTTAAAAATCTCACAAATATTTTCCTCAACACAAGGGTTAGCAAGCTTAACATAAGAGCATAAATGAAAAGATGAAGTAGGAATAGAAGATGAGTTCCCAAATACCGAAAATGTTACTGAACCTCCTTCGCCGGCCATGCTCAATGTACCGGTACCTACATCAATCCGGGCTCGAGTAGTGGCCATAAACGGTCGTCCCAACAATAGTAGATGTCCGGTTGCGCTCTTAGCTCCCTTGCCTTCATGAAGCACGACGAAGTCGGTAACGACTCGAATTCCACCAACAAGGACAGTGACGTCTTCCACAACTCCCAAAGGACTGCTCACGGTGCCGTCTGCTAGCTCAATGCGCATGTCGGTAGCTTGAAGGACTCTTGAGCTCATCTTCTCGAAAATAGAGTACGGCATTAAGTTCACCGCAGCTCCTAAGTCCATCAATCCCGAGACGGTTTCTCCGCTATCCAAGACAATACTCAAGTCGAAACCTCCCGGATCTCCTCTTTTTGGAAACGAATTGATAGGCTTGAAATCCTTCTTCTCCTTCTTCACGATACTCCGAATAGGTGGAACATATGGGTTGAGCGTCTTGTGAAGAGGTGGGGACTCCTTCTCGGGCTCCTCGGACTCCGTGTGCTTTTCGCCGGATTTGGCCGATCGGCCAAAGTCGACTTGACTTGGCCGATCATCCAGATTGGATGCTGAGATCTCGCGCACGTTGGAAGTTTTGGCCGAGCGGCCAGATTCTGGCCGACCGTCCAGATCACCTCCTGGACGGGTTTGGCCGAAGGTTGTTGCCGGCGTTCTTGGACCGTTCCATCGAGGGCTCGGGCCCCGTCTATCTCCCATGGGCCCTTGGGGGGGCCTCGGAACTCCATTGCGTTGTAACACCGTGATTGCATGAGCTTGGTGAGGTGGAACGGGATGAACATATGGAGGATATGGGGCTTGCACCTCGTTGGCTTGTTGTGGTTGAATCCCTTGGCTCGGAATTCGCCCCGGTTGTTGCATCAGGTGCATGGAACTAGAAATTTGGCCAATGGCCAACTCGAGCCTCTTTATGTTCGCATCAAGTGCATGGAGACGATCCTCATCGACGGGAGGCTTTTGTGGAGGTCCTTGAGGACGAGAATTCGGGTATGATGGTGGTGGTGTAGGAGTAGGTTGAGGGGGGTAGTATGGAGGTGGTGGATAGTAGGGATTTGGAGGGTATTGAGGAGGAGGATAATATGGTGGAGGTTGAGAGTAGTAGGGATTTTGAGGAGGGTAGGGGTTATTATATGGAGAGGGGCGATGATATTGAAAATTCGGGTTCGTACCTTGCCCTTGGGGTGGTGGCATGTAACCTTGGGCAGCATATACATCGGCTCCTCCTTCATAAGTGGGTGCTCCCATGTTATGGCAAACCTCCTTGATGTGTCCCAACTCTCCACAAATCTCGCATTTGTCCGGCTACCTCTCTTCCTCCTTCGGGGCCGGTGCACTTTGCTTAATCTTCAAGTTCTCGAGATCCCTATACATGTCGGCAATTTGCTTCTTCAAATCGGGGCTCATCGAGATTGCACTCGCCTCCACTTTCCTTGGCCTAGCTGATTTTTGTTGAGAACTCGCAGCGAGCGTCTCGAATATCGTCTGCAACTCGTCAGCTGTCTTGACCGCTATGTTGCCTCCGGCCGAACTATCCACAATGAACTGACAAGTCTGGTTGAGGGCGTCGTAGAAATACTGCCAAAGCAACTCCGGTGCCATTTGATGATGAGGGCACTGTTGAAGTAGCTCTTGGAACCTCTCCCATGCTTCGTGAAATGGCTCATCGTTGTCTTGGGAGAAATTCATAATCTTTGACCGCACCTCTTGAGTCTTGCGGTTCGGGTAGTACTTGAGCATGAACTTCTCGCACACCGCATTCCATGTGGTGAGAGAGTTGGCCGGGAGCGCCAAATACCACGACTTTGCTCGATCCTTCAAGGTGTACGGGAAGCACTTCATCTTCAGATTGTCCTCCGTGAGTCCCGAAAGTGGGAAAGTCTGAACCGCCGTGCAAAACTCTCGGATGAACGTCAAGGCATCTTCGTTGGGCAGACCGTGGTAGGATGGGAGCAACGCCATGTGGTGAGGTTTAAGCTCATGATTCCTGACCGCTTCCGTCAGGACAATCGCCGAAGTGGTGGCTGTGAATGTGGGGCGAGCAAAATCGCCCATGACTCTAGCTGCCATGGCTTCGGGCTCTGCAAACAACAAGACTAAAGAGAAGTCTTGGGAATCGATCTCCTCCTTCTCCTTCGCGGCTAAAATCGCTTTCCTTTGATGGATGTTGTCGAAGTAGGGCGCTAAATTCCTTTGAAGACTTCGGCGACCATGCATAAACAACACTCAACAAACGGGTTAAACGCACCGAGTGGAAGAAACAAGAAATCGAAATAACACAAATAAAAATAAAGCAAATAAAAATACTACAAAATCAAAAGCCTAAAGTTTTCCCCGGCAACGGCGCCAAAATTTGCTTCACCAAAAAGTGTTTGCAATAGAACAAAATCCTATCGTAGCACTAGCAAGTAAAACCCAATGTCGAATCTCGAAGGAAAACTTAACAGGGCAAATAATCGTGTAGCAATAATCCTAATCTAGCCTAAAACTAAGAAAGCAAGTAAAGAAGATTTTGGGGTTTTAGTTTTAAATCCTAGGCAAATAAAATAAATCAAAGCAATTAAATCAAAGCAAATAAATCTAATCTAGAACTCAAGAAATAAATCTAAGAATTAAACTAAAAGAAAGCAATAAATCTACCTAAATCTACCTAGGGAAGAATCGAAAAGAAAGCAATAAAGAAAGCATAAAAGAAAGCATAAACTACTCTAGACATGATGAATGAAATCTGGAAATTTAAAAGAAAATTAATCTAACTTTGAAAGCTTTGAAAAACTAGAGAATCGAAACTAGAAAAACGAATCTAAACTTTAAACTAGAAATCGAAAGAACGAAATTAAACTAAGGAAATTAAAAGAAGCAATTACGAAATCGAATCTAAAACTAAGTAAAGCAATTAAAGCAAGTAAACGAAAGCAATAAATAACTTACGAGAATTAAACGAAGAACGAAGAACGCGAAGTAAAAGAAAAACTTGAATTGAATTGCAACGAACTAAGAATCCGGATCCGAACAAAGTAAAACTAATCTAAAGTGTTTAAGTGCTGAAAACTAGAGCTAAAATATGCTAAAAGATGTCTAAGATGTTACAAAATTCGTCCAAGGCACTAATATATATACTAGGAAGAAAACCTAATTAAATAAGGAAACACAGCTGGACGCCGACATCTGGACGATCGTCCAGATGTTGAATGAAATCTGGACGGTCGTCCAGATCAGAAACTGCATAAACCCTTCGCATATGTTTGGCCGCTCGTCCAGATGCTGCATGAAATCTGGACGGTCGTCCAGATCAGGTACTGGCACGTTCGCGCGCGACTCTCTTGTTTCGGCCGTATCTTCCTCGTCCGAACTCCAAATTGACCTCCGTTTTCGCCTATGCGCTCCTATCGAACCCCTCTTCGATATAATGCTTTCATTACATCCAAAATGAATCTTCAATAAAATCATGAGAGGTTAGAACTCGAGGTCAATGATTGCTTTTCTTCTCGTTTCCGCCCTTTTTATCCTACAAGTACCAAAAACTCCAAACAACCAAATCATAGCCAAAGGCACACGAAAAGACACAAAACACAACGAAAAAAGACACAATAACATAATGAAAATCCTAACATCTAGACACCAATCAATAGGTAATCAGTAATATAAGCTAATGAATTTACTGTGTACTGTATACAACTAAAATTATAAACTAAAACCTATTCAGTATATACTGTGTAATATAGGTAATCAGTAATACAAGCATATGAAATTACTCTGTACTGTGTACAACTAAAATTATAAACTAAACTCACTCAAGTCATTATTCAGAACACACTAGTCTAGTTATTCAAAAAGCATAAAACATGTTCTCTAAGTATTCTGCCAAGTCTGACAAACTACACATATCCAATGAAAAAATAATCAAAACCTATTCGGATCAACACAGGTTCTCTGAGTATGCCCAACTACACCACATATGCCACATGACTTTGACTTCCGAGCACGCTTAGCATCAGCTTCCTCACGATTAATTTCCAGAAATGCCTTGCATGTTGATAGATAATGACCCTTCTCATGACATCTTGAACACTGACGAGACTCCTTAACAGCAACAAGTTCTCCAGCAGACACAATAGACTCCTCAACAGCTTCAACACCTTCAACTACTCCAGCAGAACCAGCACCTTCACATACACTCTTCCTTAAACCTCCAGTACAGTCTCCAACCTGAAACCTCTTCCTTCGTGGTCTACCTGCTTGTTTCGGATTGAACGGCGTTCCAACAACCAATGAATTGACTTCATCTGGTACATGCCACTCACTAGGATCAGGCACCGGCATAACATCAGAAGCATATATTTCATGCCATGTACGAGTCGTATAACACGAATTCACATATCCAAAGAACACCTGATTCATATGACTATAACAAGAAAACAAAAATGACATCAGAAAAAAGTAAACAGTAAAAATGTTAAATCAAATTAACATATAACATCATACCTTAAAGCTCGTGTAGCATGTGAGCATGGAATTAAGTCCATTTGAAACACTTTACACGAACAATTCATTGAAAGAATATCAACAATATAACTAGATGATCCCGATATAACCTTGAACTTAGAATCTGAGATGGGCTCGACACTCATAACACGGCCTCTGAGCATAGCAGCCTCCAATCTTCGAGTGGCATATTCTGTAAGTTCAAGAATCCTAGATGCAGCTATACTACGCCGCTTACAAAACCACTCTTGAACAAGATTACGAGCATACTCTAACAGAGAACAAATTGGCAACTTCCTAGCCCACTTCAATCGAGAATTCAGACACTCAACAGCATTTGAAGTACCAAAAGAATATCTACGAACTGGACATTTACTACGAGACCATCTAACAGGATCAATTTTCAAAAGCTTGGAATGTGCAGCAGCAGAAGCAGATTTCAAACTACTCATGTGGATTTCAAAGTCTTCGACCCTATATGCATTAGCAGCAGCCTGAAAAAACTCAATCACATCTTCACCCCTAAGATGCCCTTGTATATGATAAGAACACAAACCAAATGCAACCCCAGAAAAAACAGACCTCACAGCATTCTTTATACTAACATGTTGATCAACCACTATCAACATGTCATCTCGAACTCCAAACGACCCTCGAACATGCAATAAAAACCAACCCCATGACATATCATTCTCCTTATCACCAACACAAAATGCAAGAGGAACAATCTGTTCATTTGCTTCTTTTGTTGAAGCAACAAACAACACCCCCCTATACTTCCCCTTCAAATGAGTTGCATCAATAACAACAATGGGACGACAAGAACGAAAAGCCAGTATACATGCATGAAGACAAAAGTAACAGTACTCCATAGACCTATCAGCACGAGTTTGAATATCAACAATTAACCCAAGATTCATCAACTGAAGCATATATAAATACTTTGGTACCAACTGCAAAAAAAATAACAATACAATCACAAACTAAACAACTAATACTACTATAACACAAAACAAAAAATAAAACACAATATGAGATATTGCAGGGGAGTTTTTGCAGGCTATAACATCTTGGCACAAGAAAACTGTATAAAATATGTAAAAGTCCACACCATATTGCTTTGAATCAGACATAGTGCTATTATTGATATTGCAATCGTCCAGTATATATATAACTCAAAGATAGTGTTACTAGTTAGTGCTCTTCTGTATTGTTTTCATGTTCTAATCATTCACATCTCTAATCAACGATTAGGGATAATTAGATTTCTATATTCTGTAGGAAATGAAGTCATAAAAGACCTTGCGCAAATGTCTATGTTCCCTTCAAGCAAGTTTAATACATAATTTCCATGAATCATTTGTTAACTCTGTGAGTTAATCTTAGTACCTAACTTTTCTGTAATATCTAAAGAAGAAAACATATCATCATATTGTCAGCAAATAATATATCAAACAAGACATCATAAAAAGCAGAATTGAATGCCTAACATAACAAACGTACTGTACCTGAAATGATTTATCGTGATCACCATATGCAGCGTTCAGAGCCAAATTCCTACCAGCTAAAGCAGCAGAATACGTCAAGTTAACACCAAAATCTCTTTGTAACTGGCCTTGAATATCACGTGGTCTTAGCTCATACCCATCTTGCAACAGATTGGGACCAACATGCGCAGCTATAGCCTTAGAAGATACTTTGGCATGAGGGCCTCTCCTCAAATCTCTATGACAAGTATGTGGTACCCAAGCATGTATCTTCCATACACTACCAACAGCTCTAGCTCGAACACAAAAACTACACCTTTCTCCAAACTTATATATGTCATAATATCTACCAGAATCCGAACGTTTATTGCGAAACTCAAGAAAATTTTTCAAATGATATAAAGCAATACATGATATCATTGCATCCTTACTACGAAAAACAGAACCATGCCCAATCTCCACCTCAACAGGTTCAGGATCAACAAAAACATTGTCACAAGGTATAGAGGCTTGAAATGATGCACCTGGTATAATCCACTGACCACTACTAGAACTACTACCATCAGTATAACCACTACTACAACTAGTACCACCAGTGCTACCACTATTCAGAGTACTAGAGCTACCACTAACACCACTAAATGAGTATAAATCCATTAAAGCTGCATAAACAAACAGTAAACACTATCTTAAAAATCATAGCAACATTCAAAAGTACAGTAGATAAGTAATGAATTTTGCATAGTTCATAAGTTATTTGTCACATTCCTGCCTAATGAACTACACTAAGTACAGTAGATGTTTGGAATTTGTAAACCCCAGCACATAAAAATCATACAACCAAGTACAAGGAACAAGCCTACATATACAAAACGAAGCTTAAAGCAATCAAGCAGAATGAAGTAATCAACACAGATTCAAAAATTCAAAAAACAGAATACCAAATTAAGATCACACATTAGCAGCAAAAAAGTAAAAACATAATCCAACTGATCCACATACACAATCAAAGGACAAAAAGCCTACATATACAATCAAACTAAAAATTCCTCAAACTGAAGTAATCATGAAGTTGGTGATTCAAAAAAAACACAGAAACAACTACATTCCAGTAATAATACACATAATAATACACTAAAAACACTAGCCAACTCCACAACTACTTATAAATGCAGAATTACCTCAAAATTGAAATTCCAGTAATCAATGCAGATTTACCTCAAAATCAAAAGTGAAATATGAGCAATCGCAAAATTAAACAATCAACGTGATGAACTACGAAGAATTACCTACTAAAAAATCAAGTACAACTCGAATCAGATAAAAAACTCACCGTGAAAATCAATCGGAAAAAACACGAGAGAATCGACAGGAAAGGTATCAACGTCGTTCGCAACACATCAGCTCACAGAATAAGCGCGATAATCAACCAGAAAACATGAAGAAACTCACGAATTGGAGTGTGTGTGTGTGGCGGAGAGGTGGCGCGGCGGCGACACTTGTAGTAGGCAGCTGAGAGAGAGAGAGAGAGAGAGAGAGAGAGAGAGAGAGAGAGAGAGAGATAACAGAATAAACCAACCCAGCTCCCTCAGCTCTCTTGCGGAAAAAAAAGATTAAAAACATACCTAAAAATTGAGGGCATTTTTGTCCATACAAACCTAAAAATGGGTAATTTTATTGTAAATTATATTTCTAACCTAAATATGTTTTAACAATTAAAAATGGGTAAAAAGCTATATTTTCTCTATATATATATTCTCTATATATAATATCAATGCGTATTCGAAGCACCATATTTATTCACATGTATACATGACACTTCCTATAATATTTGTTCCTATTTATCTAAAAAATCAATTTAGTTATAATGAAATATTATTCTAAGTATTCTATAGTTATTATTATTAATTACTATTATTATATCTCTAACAGTCCTACGTGACACATCCTATACTCTTCGTTCTTATTTATCTAAAAATTCAATTTATTTATAATAAAATATTGTTCTAAGTATTCTTTAGTTATTATTATTGATTATTATCATATTATATATATATATACATATATATATATATATATATATATATATATATATATATACTTAACAGTTATCTTTAATACTATTCTATTCATACATGAATAGATTTAGTATATTTTAATTTACGTATAATCTAAAGTAACATGCGTTAGGTATAATAATAATAATAACAATTAATCATATATAATTTATCATTATTACATATGTTATGTATAATCTTTATAATAAAATAACAATAACAATTACAATTCTATATTTTATTTATTATAACATATGTTTGTTAATAACAATTGTTACTTTCTATATAAGGTGACAAAATTCAAGCATCCGGACTACAAAGGATTAAATGACAAGTTTATGAAATTTCTCAAAGAGGGCAAAGTACTGGCTATCAAGAACTTTAATGTTGTTAAATATATTCTTCTAGGGTGCGATTCTCGTGCAATTCTCGTGCGGTTCGCACCCACGTGCTGAATCCTTAAATAATACTCCCTCCGTCCACCTATTTCTGACACGTTTGCTTTTTGCACGAGTTTTAAGACGGGAGTGGTTAGTGTGTAAAGTGTATTGTGTTTATGGATGTAGTGTATAAAGTGTATTTTGTAGGGAATAAACATATTTTAGAAATAGAGCATCATATATGCATAAAAACATGTTCTTGTCTGATCTTAAATGAAAGATCGTATAAAGACCTTTAATTTGATATAAAAATCATAAAAATCCGATAACAAACGAGCAAGTTATAATAATTTAAACTTTCGAAATTTAAATTATATTGAACTACGTGCAGAAAAAATGAGTGGATGAGATTTAAGTATGGAATGTTAAGTGTAATAAGGGATTTACTAATTGTACTACTTAGTGGCTAATTCTTTCCAAAAAAGGAAACGTGTCAGAAATAGGTGGACGGCCCAAAAAGGAAAGCGTGTCAGAAATAGGTGGACGGAGGGAGTAAATAATATATATATTGAGTATGCGAATCTGGGACTCCCAGGTGCCCACGGTTCCGGTTCCGGTTCCGTCGAGGGAGGAACCGAAACCGAACCGCAAACACACGGTTACGGTTCCGGTTCCGGAACCGCCGTTCCGGTTACGGTTCCGGTTCTAACCGGAAAAAATCGGATAATTATTTATTTATTTTTTAATTTTAAATTTTTTTATTTCATAAGGCTTTGAACATTTTTTCAATTTTATAGGTGTTCCTCATGCAACTCTTCTCATAGTTTGGGATGTGTTAGATATCACATATCAAATAAATAAAAAACTTGAAAAGTGTAATACTCTTATAAAACAATAAACATACCTCACAATGAAGAAATAACAAATGAGTGTTTGAGAGTAACACTTATATAATTGAAAAAAGTCCAAATTATATATATATATTTAGTTATTATTTATGAAGTTTAACAAATAATGTTATATTTGTTTATAAATTATATTTAATAAAAATAAAAATAATATAATTTATATAAATTGGACGGTTCCAAAATTTGGAACCGCCGGTTTGGAACCGGAACCGGAACCGAACCGCCGGTTACGGTTCCAAGCCTTAGGAACCTTAACCGAACCGCCGGTTCCACCGGTTCCTTTTCCGGTTCCGAACCGCCGGTTCCGGTTCCGGTTAAAAAACTGCCGGTTCCGGTTACGGTTACTGTTTTAACCGCCGGTTCCGGTTCTTTTGAACACCTCTATCTGGGAGTGAGAATTCGCGGATCCTAAAATAGAGCACAATGCACGTATCAGATTTTTATAGGGTGCGATTATCATGCAATTCTCGTGCGATTCTCGTGCGATTCGGACCAGATTCCCCACGTGTCGAATCATTAAATAATAAATAAATATATATATATATATATTGAATATGCGAGTCTGGGAGTGGTAATTCGTGAATCCCAAAATATAGCACAATGCATGTATCGGATTCTTAGAGCATCTCCAACAGTTTCCCTTATTTTCCAGCAGCACTAACACTAAAATAGTGCAGAAACAGTAACTCATCTCCAACAGTTCACACTAAAATACAGCAGAAAAAGAATATTCCAAAATATTCTTTTTCATTTATTTTTTTTAATAAAATGTAAACGTGAATAAAAAAAAGTTATGGCAATGATAAAATTTTAACTCATTAAATTAAGATAAAATAAGTAGATATTGTAAATAATTAAAATTACATTTTTAATAAATTATAAAATTACAAAAAAAAAAAAAAAACAGACATTGAAAAGAACGCAAAAAAAATGAATAAAAAATTTAATACACACAAAACGAATAAGCATACATCAAATTAAATTGTGAAAAGAAAAAAATAAAATTATTGCTCATACAACAAAACAAAATAAATTGAAATACTACATCACAAAATAAAAATCACAAACAAAAAAGAGCACAACATGATGAACACAAAATTATAGTGCAATGAATAGTGTTACTCTATATTTGAGGGAACACTGTTCATTGCACTATAATTACTCTATTTTGGTGCAGACTGTTGGAGCAAAACTCTGCACTAACATAGTGCTCAAATAGTGCTCAACACTATTTTAGTGCATTGTTGGAGATGCTCTTATAGGGTGTGAATCCTTAATTAAAAAAATAAAAATGAAAAAGGGCACACTCCTGTCAGCCCGGCCTCACCGTGAGGCCGGATTAAGATTGTCACTTTTGTTTATAAAGATTGACACTTTTGAAACATTGGCACTTTTGTATACAAAGATTGACACTTTTGAAACATTGACACTTTTATTCATAATAATTGGCACTTCTACGAAAAATACTTTAATAATGAATATTAATTTCATGTTGTGGAAATAAATAATAGTGTATAATAATAATAATAATAATAATAATAATAATAATAATAATAATAATAATAATAATAATAATAATAATAATAATAATAATAATAATAATAACCCATAATATCAAAACATTATAATAACAAGTCGATAAAAAAATATAAAATTTTCGATATCAAATAGATTGACACTTTCATTCAGAACAATTGACAATTTTATTCATGAAGATTGACACTTTTGCTGGAGAATTATATATCCTAAGTTTCAATTTATAATCCATATTCAACCTTATAAAATTGAAGTTAAATACTAAACAATAATTATAAAACCCTAAATTGATATGTGAACCTAATAAAGTAATTTTAAAATTGTAACATACATAAAAATTATATGTAAATATTTATTTATAAGATTGACACTTTTGTTCATAAAGATTATGTAATGACCCGCATTTTCATAACTCTACATTAGTAGTTAAATTCGTAAGTTAGATAAATAGTTTAAACCTTAATGGCTTAGAAAATTCTATTCTCGACGAAGGTAGAATTTTCGTAAGAAAAACTTGTTATATTAATCGATTTCTAATTAGAAGAATGACCCCTATAATTAGTCGATTAAAGAATATGATTACTTTAAGTGATTAATTCATTGAGTAGTAATTTCAATTACAAATCAAATAGTAATTTAATTAATCATTCCATGTTGATTATAGTGGAGTTTACAATAACGTCCATTTTACGTTCCATGATTAATTATAAGATTAGGAATGGATCAAGAGGAATTATAGTCCAAACTCGTTAATGTATGATATGGGCCAAGCCCATCGGTTCATGATCGAACCGTCCGATAATGATCAATAATATGGGCCAAGCCCATCGGTTCATAATCGAACCGTTAGATAATAATCGAACCGAACATTCGATTAATAAATTAATGAATCAAAAACAGTAAATTAATAACAATACACTTACATGTCAATAATAGAAATTCTATTACAAGAATAATCCCAAATACTAGGAATACAACTTTTATCTCTACAAACTAAGTATCCTTTAAATGAGATAAATAAAACCTTTAAATGAGATAAATAAAAGGAAAAAGAAAAGAGAGGTGGCAGGTCCCCTCCTTACAAAATCTGGAAAGTGGATTCTACCACCTCAACCAAATCTTAATCCCTACCAAGCCTAAACCTGACAAAAAAAAAAAAAAAAAAAAAAAAAGAAGGAAGAGAAAGTTTTATGCCCAAAATCAGATCTCTTTCCAACACTTACCATCACTAGGTTTAGCTCTAGTACACACCAAGTCATATTCATAAGGCCTCAAAACACCATACGAGAGAAGAAGTAAGAGAAAGAAAAGAAAAAGAAAATAAAGGAGATGTCGGCAGCAGGCTGCTGCTCCTCCCACTTGCAGAATTGCTGCTCCTCCCACTTGCAGAATTTCTGGGAAGAGATTTGCTCCCTCACCCCTACACCTCTACACCACCTTTCTTGAGCAAAAGAAAAACAGAGAAGTGGCAGAGTAGGGGCAGAGAAGCAGCAGAGAAGGGGCAGAGAAGGGACAACAGCAGCAGAGCAATTTCCTTCCAGATTTCCAGCTTCATCCCTCCCCCCTTACACTTTCTTGAGCCTCAAGAAAAATATCACCTTCCTCAACCTTTCAACCTGCAAAAAAAGATAGGATTAGGGAAGAAATCAGAAAGAAAAACCCTATCTCTGACAATCAGCCTAGACATGCAGAGGATCAACAGAAAATCAGTAGGTACAGGATGGAGGAAAGCAGATTTTCCTCCAACACTTACCATCACGTAAAGTTGCTACAGTCCTCACAAGATCAACTCTATAAATACCTCCACACCCAAACTAATTTCAGTCCCTTTTCTTTCACTCTCAACTCACCATAAAACACACTAGAGAAGGAGAAGCAGTAGAGAAGAAGTAGCAGAGGACAGAAGAAGAAGGAAGGAGTGTGGTGAGCTAGCAACAACATCACTACTAACACTAAGTAAGAAATTAAACCTCAAGTTCTTTGAACATGATTTAAGCCTCAACTCATAAACAGGAATATGGATATTTCAGTTCACAAGTATGCTAAAACTAAGTATTCACATACAAACATGATAATGGAAACCTAAAACATGAGTTCGAAACATAAAACGAGTTCAAGTAATGTCACAATTTCAAAGATAGCTCAGAACATGTAATAAACACCTAGTTGCTACAACATGTATGTGTTTTCAGTTAACAAGGATCGATCAACAGCCATAAATCACCACAAATTTTCGTATTTCAAAACTGAAATCTGAAATCTAAGCTATGTATATATTTTGCCCTTAAGAGAATCAGGGAATACTCATTCACGTTAATCACACAAAACATCACAGACACACTAATCTAATCCTAATATGCAAGAAAATCCTAAACTAAAGAAATTAAAGAAAATGGCAGACTTAGCTTAGGGGATGGCAGATGCACCTCCGGTCAGAACCCTCCAACTCCGATGATGGAGCTATCATCGAGGACAGAAGTCGAAGCTGCAATGTTAATCAAACAAAGGATAGTATAAAAGGGGTCAGTGAATGGCAAGGCTAGAATAATAATTTCAAAGAGAGGGGGAAGGGGAAAGTGAAAAAGGGAGTTGGACCCTTACCTCGTCGAGCTTCACGGCAGGTAGAAAACCGGCGGCGACGGCGATTCCAGCGGCGACGGCGGCTCTGCCTTTTCCTCGGCATTTGGCATAGAGAGAGAGATGGAGAACCGGCGGCATCAGCCACCGGTGTGGAGAGGGGTGACGGTTGCGAGTCGTGAGTCGCAGTAACGGCGAAGCTTCCTTCAACAACAGGGGAGGAGATCAGGAGGGAGGCTAGAGTTCTGCCGATTTGTGCATTGAGAGAAAAGAGAGAGTAGCTAGAGTATTTTTCAGAGAGAGAAAAGGGAGGAGAAGAAGGGGCTGTCACCGGCGAGAGGAACGCCGGCAGCCCTCGACGCCGGCGAAGCCGGCGCGGCAGGAAGGATCCGAGAGGGAGAGTTGGGTCGAGAGAGGCGTATGAAGAATGGGGGTTAGGGTTTCAGTATTTAAATGTGTATGAGCCGGGTCAGGTTCGGGTCGTGAGTTAGACCCACGTACCGTAATTATTGGGCCTTAAATATTGGGCCGAAGGTTGGGCTAGAATTGCTGGGCCGAGAATTTAATTAAATTGGGCTTTCCAATTGGGCCATGAATTAATTTAAACGGGCTCGACTGTCGGGCCTGATTAATAAGGACGACCCGACTATTAAAATCGGATTCGCTTAAGATTAATAAAATGATTAATTAATTATTAAGCTATGCTTAGTTTTAAAATATGTCCTGAAGATTTGCATAAATTTTCGGGAATTAATTCGACAAATAAACGATCTCGAATAATGGAAGAAACGGTTCTGAATAATAAAAGATTATTCTATTATGAAAAGATTTAAAGGATTCAAATTAATCTGTTAACCCTAACAGATTTATAAGATAGGAAAATATACTAGACGATTATTTTCCCATAGGAAGTTTTATTATAAGAATGTAGATTCTTATTATACCTTTATGAATAGGCACGACTCGACAAGGTTTTTGACGTTGTTCGCCTATCAAGACCGGCCATATTCTACGCTTCAAGAGGTGGGCTTTCTATCCAAAATAAATGTGATATTTATGAAAATATAAGTTAGTTATATTGAAATATTGTCATGCCATAAATGTTTTGATTTTTGTATGATACCTATCTGTATTGGCTTTGCCAATTTATATAATCGAATTCGGGTCCTAGTAAGATAGCTATCTTACTTGGACTAGTGTACACATTGTGACCGTGTGTCATCTTCGGGTTGGCCGGTCAAGGTATCGTGAGAGTGGCCACTCTCGCGATACCATAGGAACAGATATTGATAGATCTGGGTTTGAGATCCACAACAATTATAGGATGATTTATGGTATTTGCAAAGAGCATTCATGGGTAAAGCGTTGAAGCAGTAAAGAGCAAGAGATTCATATGGTTTTATCGGCCACAACTAGGCATTTCATACAGATTTCATACACAACAATGCTCGCATAAAGATAGCAAGTAACGATTGAGTTATGCGCTTAGATGAAAGGCGCTTCTAGCCATAAATCAGTCACATTCATGGAGATTAGGACTCATTTAAGTAGAAAATGAGAAGAGGAAATGGGAGGAGAAAGAAACCGCGAGCGTAAAGCTTTGCTGAGCTTCTTCCTCCCATGGCGATGAGGGTTATAACTTAGGTTTGAGATAGTGTGCGAGAGAAAGACTCTTCCCGACTACGAGAAGGAGAAAAATGGCTGTGATCGCGGGTGAAGTTTCCAGGGAGAAAGCCTCGGAAAGCTTCAACTGCTTGAGCTCGAAGGAGCTCGGGGCAGAATGTGTAGAGTGAATGGAATAGTACGCACAGTGCGTGTGTTGTGATTATAATGATGCTGAACGTTGTATGCTCACTTAGTATTTATAGGTGCAAGGAAGGTGCAAAAGTGATCATTCGTGTGAGGAAAGGACAGAAAGGGAATTTTCGCAAAGGTAAGGTTCCCTTCATCATGACTGCAGTGGTCCTCACTCTATAGTACATAGAGTCACGCGGATCGTATGCTAAGCAGAACCTCGGGCTTCTGCTAGACATCATAGGATCTGGTCAGATCCTCTTGGCTTTGCAGATGCTTACGGATCTTATAGGGCTTCTGGGGATGGCAAAAAAACCCCACGGCCGCCTCTACATAGAATGTGCCTTCTTGATTATGCTCAGGAAGTCTCTTTGATAACAGATTTAGATTTTTTATGTAGAATAACTCCCATTGAGCCCTATCAGGATTATTATCGGATGATCGTAATAATAATAATAATAATAATAAGGCTTGTTTCACCCAGGGCTTATTATTCCATTTCTCCTTAGCAATATTTCTACGCTCATGGTAACTTCTAATGTGTCATGACTTTAGAAATGATATCTTAGAGTTGAGGAGAGCACTTATTCCTGTCAACTCGAGTCGTTTGGGCATCACAGCTGATATTAATCCCTATCAGCTTGGTCATTACGGCTGATATTAATCCCTATCAGCTACTCCCCCCCCCCCCCCCCCAGGTCCAGAAGCACCGGTATGTGGGATTTTGACGAGTGTTTTGGCGGGAAAATAAATCTTGCTTCAGCTATTGCCTCTCCCTTCCTTTTTCTTTCTCTCTTTTCTCAGATGCCTGATGGCGTGAGAAACCGAAACGACTGTTATCTTCTCGAGAATAGAGCTAGGTCTATTCCTCATCATTATCCCTTCCTTAGGGGTGGAAGAACACGAGACTATTTGAGATATATTTTAAAAATATAATATGTCTCATTATTACTTTGTTTTATCTTTGGGTAAGAGGATATTTCCCCTTTTTCTCTTCTCTCTCTCTCTCTTTTTTTTTTTTTTTTTTTTTTTAAAAAAAAAAACGTCGTGGGATAATGAATAAGAAACCACCCCACGCCTTCTTTTCAACCTCTTCATCTTTCTCTCCGCATTGTACCCTAGAAAGAAGAGGGCAATAGTGCGGATCATTGGCCGTTCTCAGCAACTACATTGACGATTACCCTTCCGTTCAGGTATTCCCTTATTTTACTTCCATGTGCTCTTACACAGGTTTATTTTGAACTTCTTTTAGGGCAATGTTTATTCCTTCCCCTGCTCATGTCTTGGGGGGGAACATCGCTAGCTCTAGCTTTTCGGTGTTGTGATATTGATCGTGACGCAAACGCAGTTGATGTTTTGTCTTCAGAATTATTACTCAGTTATTAAGATTTATAGAGTTGGGCTTTACCTCCATTATTCACATCCTTCCATCTATTATTGTTTTTGGGCGGTTATCTTCGCCTTACAGCTATGGATTCTACCAAACTGTGTATGGGGCAAAAGGCTCGCGAAAAGCTATTGCAAATAATGGAGCAAACGAGATCTGGCGGTTCTTCTCCTATTTTATCGATGGGCAACGCTTCTACCCAGGAACCCGCGAGCCCTGGGGGTGGTAACCCTTCCCAAGAGAATCCTCGGGAAGTAGAGATCGGTAAGCCTCGATTGAAGCCTTATTTCCTTCACTTGGTCAGTTTTGATCGATCAACTTCATCTCCTCCTATTTTCACTGATGGGGATGCTGGTGCCTTCTCCCCTGTTTCTCCAGCACCTTATTCTTTTTCCCCCAAAAGGAAGAGCGAGTTATCTCCCCTCTTGGCGAGGAAGAAGGGTAAGGTTTCGGAAGGTTCCCCTTCCGTTCAAGAGTTAAGTCTAGAGCAAGTGCGAGAATGTCTTTCTCAATCTGAAAAGAGCAGAGAGCAGCTCCAGGCTGAAGTCCACCAACTTCAGGGATTCTTGCTAGCCAGAGAGGAGCATACACTCTCTCTCTCTGAGCGAATAAGGGAACTTGAGAGAGCTCTAAAGGCTTCGTCCGAGAGGGTAGAACAGCTAATGGACATTCAAGTAGCAGAAATAGCGCAGCTGACACTCAGCTACGAGAAGGAGCTAGTACAGGCCCGAACCTCCTCATTTACTCAGGGTAGGAGAGAAGGGATGAACCAGGGTGTTTCTTCTGGAGTTAAAGATTGCAAGTCCAACTTGCTGATGACTCCTTACGGTCAAGCCTTCCTGGATTCCCTAATCAAGCGCCTGCCAGAGGCCTATCTCCAATCCCACGATTTTTGGCTGCGTATGTTCGAGCCTCTAACCGCGTGGACAGCCTCAGCTATCTTTGAGTGCTGTGAACAGTAGGGGATTCCTGAGCGTGCCACCGCTATCAATGCCGGGGCCATAGTAAAAATGTTCGATACCGAGCCTGAGTCCCTCCGGAGGGGTCGTCCTCTTCCTTCCTCAGAGCCGTGGTATATGCCTGTGTTGATAGAGGCAGCTCAAATTCTTCGCCAGCCTGCCAGGATCGTCGAGAATCTCCCTTCCTGGGAGGCTCCTCCATTCCCTCTTTTTCCTCATAACACCATGGTTATGAGATCCATTCGGGAAGTTCTTGACCGGGTACTTTCTCGTTTTTCCATTACTTGCTTCATTTTTGGAATTTTATCCACTTACTATGGAATTTTCTTCTCCCTTAGGAACTAAGAAGGAAGAAAACCTCAGGCCCATCTACCAGCAGGGCATCTGCTTCCTTACTACCCCTTTCTGAGGAGGTAGGAGATGATTCTAAGGAAGAGGGCAACCCATGGACTCTCGCAGTTTCTCCCAAAGGTGGTCCCTCTACTTCCTCTGCTTTGGCTGCTATCGAGGAATGGGCTTCTTCCTCTCACTCATCCAGCTCTGAGGATTTAGCTCCTCTTCCAAATCCTTCGTCTTAATCTCATCGCTTTGGATAAGATATTTGTTAAACAATTTGTTTTTTCTTGGTGTTTGTGGCGGGGTGCTTTTTATGACCCTGAAATCGTGCTATTGGGGTACAAACAACTGTTATTTTTGATCCAGGCCAGATGCCTTTTTTGGGACCCTATTTATAAAATGTTTCTGTTATTCCTTATTCAGCTTAGAATGTTACCCCTCTTGCTCTTGTACTTATAGGGGCTTTACTTTTTACCCTGTTTCCACTTGCTGAGATATTCTAAAATGGTGAGGTAGAGATATTCCCCGTGTTCTTAGGGTGATGGAACAAAATAGCGGAGTAGTATCTTGGTGTAAAATAGCGTTTTAAGATGATGAAAACATTTTAAGATAGCATTTTAAGCTAATGGGATATGTACATATGGGTGTCCCCTACTCCCCCCCCAAGTGAGGTGTAAGGGACTGAAGGAATTACACCTCATTTGAGGGCTAAACACATACGAAATATAACTACTTTAAAGATAAAGAGGTATGATCCAATGTTTCATACACCAGTTAACCATGGACTAAGAGTTTTTCAAAACGAATAAGGGGTGATAGCCCATCATACTTTCTTCTTGAGAGTAATTCTCAATTTCCCTTTCATATTTCAAGGGTGATAATTTTTCCTTTGCCTGTTGTCTCCTCGACATCTTCCTGGTCTAGCCCTTCCTTTGCACTTTTGACCTTAGCCCTGGCCTGGGTTATCAGTACTTCCCATTGCCCTTTCACAATTGGGGTGTGGCACCTGCTTGTGGCTTCAGCTTCAGGTCCTTTAGTTTCGTTTATCTGTGGAAGCAGTTGTTTGGCTGGGTCCTGGGATATCATCAGTTCCTCAGGAGGGTTGTTGCTAGTGATCAGCAAGTGCTCCATTGAAGTGGAAAGGTTCTGACCTTCTCCTGCTGGAGTTGGGGTTTTAAGTCTTTTCCCCTCGAGTTTGATCTCATCCTCTTCGGTGGCGGGTTCTGCCATTGGCCTTTTCCTGGCCTCTCCTGCTTGAACCGATTGGACATAGCATTTTCGCGAGACCTCTTGATCTCCCGATATTTGCCCTACCTGATTTCCCACGGGGAATTTCATCATCAGATAGTAAGTGGAAACCACTGCTTGGAACGGGTTTAATGCGGTTCTTCCTAGAATGATGTTATAGGAAGATGGTTGTCGCACCACCAAGAAGGTGACTGGCTTCGACACTCGTGCATGCCCTTCACCCAGAGTGAGCATTAAATCAATTGATCCTAGCGACATCACCGGGTCTCCTGAGAAACCGTGCAGCGCCGTAGCTACCCCATTCAATGGCTTCTGGAGACTCATTTGGTTGAAACAACTTTCAAATATAACATTGACTGCGGCCCCTGTGTCTACAAAGACCCTTTGGACCTGATACCTTTCTATTTCCACTGTGATGACTAATGCATCATCATGCGGATGAATTATTTTTTGGTTATCTTCTGGCCCGAACGAGATTTCTGGTGGAGGTAGGCCTGCTTCGACCTTCCAGACCCCGTGCCTTTCATGCATATGCAATTCACTGGCAGATGCTTTCCTGCTTCTGTTGGAGTCTCCCATGGTTGGTCCTCCATATATCATTTTAATAACGCCTTTGGGTTCTGACCCTTGGCTAGCATCAGTTGCTTTTTCAGGAGCTTCCTTGCGCTTCTTGTTTTGTTATGTCTCCCTTTTAACATATTCCAAGAGTTCTCCTTCCTGGATTAACTTTTCAATGGCAATTCTTAGGTTCCTACAATCGTTGGTCATGTGACCAAAGTCATTGTGGAACTTACAGAATCTTTCAGAAGGTGGATTCCTTGGTGGCTGCCTATGTCCAATAGGGATCTGAACCCCAGGCTTCCTCAGGACCACTTCGAGCAGATCAACCGGTTGCTTGATTAATGGGGTGAAAGATCTTAGAAACCTTTCATTCCTATCAGTTTTCTTAGCATCTGGAGCTGGTCTTTTTCTTTCTTCCGACTTCTTTTCTTTTTGAGAGGCCAACTCAGCCCTCTTGCTGCTCAGAGCTTCCTCCATATGGATGTACTTTTGAACTCTCGTCAGTAATTCTTCAAAAGAAGTAGCCTCTTTTTTGATGAGGGATGCGAAGAACTGCCCTGGCTTCAGGCCGTCTACACAGGCATGCACTTTTAGTTTTGGCTCTACTCCCGGAATTTCCAGGACGGCTTCGTTGAAGCGTGTCATGTAGTCCCTCAGACTTTCATTGGCACCCTGCTTTATGGTCGTCAGATGCAGGGAGTTCCGAGTAGTCCTTTTAGCACTGACGAATTGCTGTAGAAAGACCTCTTTCAGGTCCATGAATGAATGTATGGAGGATTTTGGCAACTGCTTGAACCAGTGTTGAGCCGTTCCCGACAGAGTTGTAAGGAATACCCTACACTTAACCCCTTCTGAGAACTGATGGAGGAGACAAACTTTCGAACTTCATCAGGTGCTCTTCGGGGTCTCCTTTCCCTTGATACTCGCAAGAGATTGTTTTGAAGCTACTTGGGACATGATCCGTTTGGATGTCCGCTGAGAACGGGCTGTTCTCGTCAATATATAAGGGGAAGAGTTCTGATTTGTCTCCTCCATTCTTATTGTTTGAAGAAAGTTTTGGATTCTTTCCTTCCATCGGATTGCGGAACTCTTTCTCGCTTGTTTCCACTTCTTTTGAAGCCCTTTCCACGACCTGATTTTGTTCCTTCAGTTTTTTGACTTCTTTTGTTAAGAGCTTCATCTGCTCTTGCTGTTGAGCATATTTCTTGGCCCATGTATTTTCAGTGTTCTCATTGAGATTTCCCTCAAGTTCTTCGGGACCTTCCTCATCTGGGGATTCCCAATCAGTAGAAAATCCCTCTTCCTCTTCGGCTATTGTCGGAGGCAGCCTCGAGACTAGCTCTTGGGTTATGCCTTGGTGTATAGGCTTCTGCTTATGCATTGCGGGAGTGCTCTTACTTCCTCCCCCTTCCTGGGTCTCGCCCAAAGGATCTGTGTTCTGAGGATTTGCTCCTAGAGCGTAGAGTCTTTTTTCAACAGCCCCCTCTACCGCTCCTTCAATAAGGGCTTTCATTTGCTGAAGCATAGCTGGAGAAAACTGAGCCTCCATGTTGACACTAGCCTCTGTCAGCATAGTGCCCGTTCCTTTGTGTCCCACCACAGAATTTTCCGGATTCCCGGTGGCTTGACCAGCTTCCTTGGAAACGGAATCTGATGTAACATTCATCCTTATAGGGATCTGCAAAGGTTTAAGTACGTGTAGAGGATTAGTTTCAGATGCTCTTTGAGAGAGACTTGAAGTATATATAGCTAGCTATCAACAAGCTTTCTGCATTTGAGCATTATTTATAATGATTTCAACGTGTATAGCTTGTTTGCTATAAGGCTTTTAAAGGGGGTGGCTTCTGCCAATATGCGATGAATGTAAGTAATGGCTTAAAGATAGGAGTTTAATTATGCTGAAGGATTTTATCACAGTTTCCTCCTTTTGACATGAGGCATCTGACCATATGAGATTTAGTTATGAGCCACTGCTGATCTAGCAGATCCTGTTGCAATCGTTAGCCATTCGAAGCGGCTTTAACAAGCGTGGTTTACCTAGTATAAGGTTTCTCAAAAGGTGGCTTTCGCCTTCAGGGAGTTGATGTCAGCGACATCTGTTTCTTCGAAATCTATTTTGCTAAATTGTTTGTCCTCCTAAGGCTTTCCTGATGAGGCCTCTGGGAGGGACCTAATCAGAAGAGAAGGTCATTAAGGATTTGTGTGGCATCTTACTTTATTGAGCTTAATATGATATGCTTCGGCCGTGTAGGCCCCTTTTTATCACTAGCACCTACTTTATAGGGCTTTCTTATTAAGATATTCCCAGTTAACCAAGGGTTGTGAAAATGGCGTTCCTTATGCGGGATTCCTACGGACATTACTTATCAAACCGATTCCGCAAGAACTTGGTCCATTTTATAAAGTTTGCAGAGGCGCTGACTATCATGTCAAGCTTATGAAAACGATATCCTCCTTAGAGGTTTATAAAGGTATTGTTATTGCATGGGGTTTTTCGAGAATACCACTTGTAAAGCGGGATTTAGGTGAGATCTTACCCACTGGAATGCAATGGGTAAAACTTATAGGAGTGATATACAAAAATGTCACCTTTAGAGCAAGGCTTAGGGGTGCACCGCCCATTTAATGAGACTCATAAGGAATTTTATCTATTGTATGAAGTTTGGGAGGATGTTGCCCACTGAATAAGGCTTGGGAAAAATTCTGCCTATTGCAAGGGGCTTGCAAAGGAGGTGCCTATTAGATAGGGCTTCGCGAAAGGGTTGCCTGGCAAGTAGGGCTTATAAGGTGTTCTGCCCATTATATGGGGCTTATGATGATGTTGCCTGTTAAACAGGGCTTTTTAAGGAGGATTGCCTATTAAATAGGGCTTGTGACGGGTTCTGCCCATTATATGGGGCTTACGATGATGTTGCCTACTGTGTAGGGCTTTTGAGAGTTCTGCCCATTACATGGGGCTTACGAGGGTATTGCCTACTAGGTAGTAGGGCTTTTGGGAGTATTGCCTGTTAGACAGGGCTTATGAGAAAGGGTTATGCCCGTTATACGGGGCTTACGAGGGAGTTGCCTGTTAGACAGGGCTTCTGAGAGGAGGTTCTGCCCGTTATTCGGGGCTTACGAGGGAGTTGCCTGTTAAACAGGGCTTCTGAGGAGGTTCTGCCCGTTATTCGGGGCTTACGAGGGAGTTGCCTGTTAGACAGGGCTTCTGAGAGGAGGTTCTGCCCGTTATTCGGGGCTTACGAGGGAGTTGCGTGTTAAATAGGGCTTCTGAGAGGAGGTTCTGCTTCCAGATGCTGGCTCCCTTCATTAACAGGAATGGGGTAACCTTAGCATCTTTCGGCTCTCCACTTTCTTTAATGTTTTTATTACTTCATGGGTTTTGGTGTCATGACAATTCAGGAGCATTCGACTAGCTTTAGTAGGGATGCTTATTTTGTAATCACCAGTCTTTTGCAACTTATAGATGGATTTCATATTGAGCATATAATAGACAAAATTGGATGCTCACCAAGTACGCAAGGTGAAGCGAATGTATTTCGAGACTGCTGCAATTAATGACCCGTCTTTCCTCCGGATCCCTCAAAACCTTAGGTTTTTGATAAAACAGCAACAGATTAGCCATCACAATTCATGTTATGAAAGAGATGAGGCCTTGAGATCGCTTCTAATCACTGGATTCATGAATTACAAGCAATGTAGCTAAAACAAATTCATGGCATACATACTAACATTTTCCAGGGATAACATAAATCTCGCATTCGATATACATTCCCTTGATTAGACAGCCATCATTCTAAGTGATAATCGCGGCAGGGCAAGTTTATGAGCATATCATCAGAATCAACTAGGACTTCGAAGATAAACAGGGGATTGGCCCTTTGAACCCATGGGTTTTGACAGTATTTATAGATATCAACTCTTAATTCACATTTAAGGAGAGAAAATCAGCCTCTCAAACACAAGTCCCCTTTCAACCAAGGTGTTCATCAAAATTTTCGCCTCAAAGGGAGCATAATCATAAGACCACATCACATTTAACAGATCATAGCCACGGAAAGCTTTGACAAGTATCAAGCAGTGGTATGCACATTTACAGTTTTTGCAGATTAAACAACGAACAGAGCATTCCCAATCAATATCACATCAGATTTCCTCATATTTTTACATAAGAACACAATGAAGGGAAATTGCAAACAACATTATAACAGCGAGCTGGGATTCTGCATAAAAAACAGGGGAAATCGACATCTTAGACTCAAAATTTCCCACAGACGGCGCCAGTTGATAGATCCGGGTTTGAGATCCACAACAATTATAGGATGATTTATGGTATTTGAAAAGAGCATTCATGGGTAAAGCGTTGAAGCAGTAAAGAGCAAGAGATTCATATGGTTTTATCGGCCACAACTAGGCATTTCATACAGATTTCATACACAACAATGCTCGCATAAAGATAGCAAGTAACGATTGAGTTATGCGCTTAGATGAAAGGCGCTTCTAGCCATAAATCAGTCACATTCATGGAGTTTAGGACTCATTTAAGTAGAAAATGAGAAGAGGAAATGGGAGGAGAAAGAAACCGCGAGCGTAAAGCTTTGCTGAGCTTCTTCCTCTCATGGCGATGAGGGTTATACCTTAGGTTTGAGATAGTGTGCGAGAGAAAGATTCTTCCCGACTACGAGAAGGAGAAAAATGGCGGTGATCGCGGGTGAAGTTTCCAGGGAGAAAGCCTCGGAAAGCTTCAACTGCTTGAGCTCGAAGGAGCTCGGGGCAGAATGTGTAGAGTGAATGGAATAGTACGCACAGTGCGTGTGTTGTGATTATAATGATGCTGAACGTTGTACGCTCACTTAGTATTTATATGTGCAAGGAAGGTGCAAAAGTGATCATTCGTGTGAGGAAAGGACAGAAAGGGAATTTTCGCAAAGGTAAGGTTCCCTTCATCATGAATGCAGTGGTCCTCACTCTATAGTACATAGAGTCACGCGGATCGTATGCTAAGCAGAACCTCGGGCTTCTGCTAGACATCATAGGATCTGGTCAGATCCTCTTGGCTTTGCAGATGCTTACGGATCTTATAGGGCTTCTGGGGATGGCAAAAAAACCCCACGGCCTCTACATAGAATGTGCCTTCTTGATTATGCTCAGGAAGTCTCTTTGATAACAGATTTAGATTTTTTATGTAGAATAACTCCCATTGAGCCCTATCAGGATTATTATCGGATGATCGTAATAATAATGATAATAAGGCTTGTTTCACCCAGGGCTTATTATTCCATTTCTCCTTAGCAATATTTCTACGCTCATGGTAACTTCTAATGTGTCAAGACTTTAGAAATGATATCTTAGAGTTGAGGAGAGCACTTATTCCTGTCAACTCGAGTCGTTTGGGCATCACAGCTGATATTAATCCCTATCAGCTTGGTCATTACGGCTGATATTAATCCCTATCAGATATGGTAGATTACTAAAGAACTTAGTCCGCGCGGGCACTTTTAGAATCACAAGAACTTTTTGTAAGCATAGGGTCTTTTCAACAAAATCCCTATGACTTACTATTAATGGCTTGACAATTATACATGTATGTTTTCGGCAACGTGCCCACTGAGTACTTTTGTACTCAGCCCTGCATATATTTCTAAATGTGCAGGTTGAACAAGATGGAATGGAGAGCCGACCCAAGCTTTTGTCATCATGAATCATATTAGTTTCTTGTATTAAGACTCTCGGTAATGTGTGTCTTCATACATGCATTCTGTAAGACTTCCGCTGTAAAATGTCAATAAATTCTTGTTGAGTATTCGAGTCGTGTAAGCGTTTCGAACACATGTATTCCTTAAAGGCTCGACGCCAATTGATATAATAATTACTTCCCCACGCTTGTTTGAGTGGTTTCTAGCTTTATAATTACATCCCCCTTTCCTTTCCCGCTTCTTTAATCCCATCCCTAGTCACGGGTCCCCGGCTTCACTATCCTTAGTAAAGTCCGGTCGTGACAGAGTGGTATCAGAGCACTTGGTTGCTCCGAAATCCGAGAGTCTTCTTCAGTCTTAGTCTAGTATTGATTCACTAGACTAGTCAAATCTAATCAGTTGACAAAAGCTCGGCACTCCATCACATCGCGTTCAACGGGAAAAAAATGGTATGTTCTCTTATTTAATAAAACTTGAAGCTTTAAGATAGAAGCGAACATAGTTAAGGTTGGAATCTAGATCACAAGGCTTTTCTTGAGAACATAGCTCACATGAAATAGCTACTTCTTGAGTTAACTTAGAATTAATGATTTTCAAGAAACGAAAGTTTCTTTCGGCAAATGAAGATAAGAAGACGATGGCGTTGCTCACGAGAAGGATGACTCCAAGAGATGTGTGCATGAAGATTTAAAGAAATGTCATTCAAGTCAATGACATGGGCCTAGCCTTTATTGAATTGTTTAAGAAAAGTAAACGACATAAGTTTACTATTGTACACAATATACGATGTAATAAACCATACATCGAAGATTAAAATTCTAGCATCGTCTCATAATGAGATTATACCCATTAGAACTTCTCGGAAGTTTTGACATTAATATCTTGGAGATATCATGAATAAAGCGATCAAAGTAAGTAGAGCACTAGCCCATCGATAGTAGTTAATATAACCATGATAACCTCTCATGAGTTAATGAAGTCATAAAGTGTAATAATAATATTATTACTATGCTCTCATTAAATAGAGAATTATTCTTAAATGAATATAGAAAGTGAAAGCATCAACAATGTCAGTTGACTGACCAATAATAATTGAAATATATTTGCAAGATCGGTTTAAAGTATAACATAAGGGAATACCCGACCACCAATAATTATTACTAAAGACCAGACCATAGTGTCATATAATACAAATTATATTTTTAGCCTATGGTACAATTATTATACGGGATCAACATCTAAAATAAATTTAGAATTTAGGGTCGGTCAAGATTAAACCGGCCTAACGTCCTAGTGCGTAGACTCAATAAAATATTAGTGCTGCTTAGGAGAAACCTTGTTATGATAAGACCCACTCGATTAATTGTCGGCACATTACCCAAAGGGGAAACCTTGAATTCTGTAACTTACCAACGGAATAAAAATACAAGAATTTATCCCCTTGTCGGAGAATAAATAGCAGTGACAATGTACTTATTCGTAGATGAAAATTTCTAAGAAAACAAAGGGGCTTCGAAGATTAGTTTATAAAAGTTGTACATGAGTACTTATACTAAGAAGAATTATAAACCTAATGATATAAAGGAGAACCTATCATGCTAAGAATGTGTTGTATTCTGATGTCATATGTGAGCCCCTTGAAGCCAAGAAAAGTAAATTCCGTGAATTCGGAGTTCAAAAGAAATTGAGTCGGGTTAAGAGTTCGCCCAACTTTGTAAAACTTCTTTTCATTTCCCGGGGATTTTCTGAGTCACTAAAGTAAGGAAATTTCTTGTAACTAAGATTGTGCTAATGCGGGACTGATCACCCCACATGATGTCAATCTCGGTAGCGTCTCCATCAGACAAGAAATCGGATGGGTATCGACAAAATGGGTGCCTCCCCCTAACCCTTGTCATTTCATTTCTACCCTCTGATTATTCCTTCCAAGCTTGTCAGATGTTTTATTGATAACACGTTTTGGTTACTTGTAATATCCAAAACGAACCATCGCCCTTATATCTTTTATTTACATATCTTCTCATTCCACTTGGATCCAATTATTTTAGAAAGCAATAGGATTAACTAGTCCATTTGCAAGTCATAAGCATGACCTAATGCATGATACACTTAAGGTTACTCTAAGGTATAAAAATGAGACTAGAGGAAAATAGATTGAGACTTCCAATAGGTGGAATGAGATTTAAGATTTGAAATATTGAGAGGTCCTTAGTATGTTATAAAGTAGACCAAGGGTTGATAAACAAGTAAAAATATCGATACAAGACCCAAGAAGATAGTGGTATGATAATAGATAGTTGGTAGAGAAAGATTGCATAATTTTAAAGGAGATGCTAGATAGTAAGTCAAGTGACGTACTTAAGTAAAGTTAAAATTTAGAAGGAAAAAAAAAAGAAAGAAAAGGGCACGGCAAGTGTCCCCAACAAATGCAATAATTAAGTTAGTAAATTTCTTGACAAAGCCTGAAAAGGATAAGCTAATCGTGATAATAATAAAGAATAAAATATAGATCATTGAGTTAAGGATTCCGTTAAGAAAAGTTTACAAATAGTCCATGAGTTCAATATTGGAAGTCAAATAGTATTGAAAAATGACTTAGACCACAAGCAGCAGGGACATGAGTAAAAGAAGTCTGAACAGATGAAAATCGAGTGAATATAGGTTTATAGTCCTCTGAGAGTTTGAGATTAATGAGGATGGAAGCATAAAGAGAATAAACGCTGAGTTACGGTAGGTGCCAAAGCTTGGGGGCTACAAAATAAATAAATAAAATTATAGTATGAGAAAATGTTGTAACCTACGATACAGATGGAATGACTCAGTCTTAATCGAAATCATCCCTAATTTAAGGAGGATAAAAAAAAATCACAAGAAAATAAGTATTGGCCATAGTAATTTCGATCTTCGAAAGAAAAAAAAAATGCGATAACTGATAGTTCATGAGTTAAGTATTAATCATATACAAAATCAGTAGCATTGGAATGTGACTCCAATTATGAACACTAAGTGTGTGATTAAAATAGAATTAAAAGTATATTGAGCCATTTGTAATGTTGTCTCGAAATAGGAAAATGGTGACATATTATGATAGAACAAGAAAAGAAGTAAATTAGAGGAAGAGTGTACTATAAGCAGAATGAATTTTGAAGTGGATATAAACCTTAAAGCATGGGGATAAATCAATATCCATAAAATATAGCATCTAATACAATATGAGTCTATATAGTAACTAGTGGTATAGGTTGATGACCTATCCTGATTAAAATTTCTCCTACATCACGTGTTAGACACCTCGTAGGATATTAGTGTGGATTATGCCGAAATATTCTTCCACTAGAAATATAGTAAGCTTTGAATAACAAAATTTATGTTAGTTGTCCACAAGGGAGTAACTACACGTTACATAGAAATAAGAATACATGCCAGCAATTACAGACATGAGGTAAGAGTAAGAAATCTTGTTAATTATCGAGACCTAGAAATGAAATGTAGCAAATAAGAAATGGGAGTAGTTACCTTATGCTAAGGAAGGTAATCTATAAGAAGCTTCTCCAGTCAAGAGACTATACGAGATAAGTAGCATTTGAGATATTGACCAAGGGTTATAATAATACTCTAAGCTAAATGATTGATGAAAAATACGGGATAGGCACTGCTATCTAGAAGAATATAAAGTAAGAGGATATGTACAATTTAAATTCACATAGTGGATGTGAAGATACATAACCAAGAATATAGTGTTATAGGCCGAGTTATGGCTTTAATGAATGACAACAACTTTGATATAAGCAAAAACAAAATTTATAGGGGTTCAGACATATTTCGACACGTTAGTCCTTATCAAAGGACAGGATGTCAATGAGATAGAATTTTTTTTTTGCTAAGGTCTCAAAAATGTTAAAAGTCAAACGAAAGTTATATCGAAGGAAGCCTTAGTAGAAATGATATATATACGATTAACATATCAAGAGATGTCCTAATTAAAACTGATAAAATTTGAGCAAAGAAAAGATAAATAAATAGACGAACTCAAATAATTTCCGGTGTAAGGAACATTATAGATCCTTAAAAGCCCTTCTGGATATTAAGAAATTAGATTCTGACTACCTTAGAAATTAAAGGAGTTTATAAAAAGAAGTATTCAAGTAGAAAATGCCATGAGTGTAAATACATGAGATAGCAAGAAGAGACAGAAAGAACGACCATGAATTGGTTATCGAGAGTAGAATATTAAGTGACATAATTATTCCTAAGTCAAGGAGAAGGTGACAATTATGCGTAGAAAAAAAATGGAGTTAAAGGATGTAGCATTGCTATAGGAGGTAATTTATCTTACCCCGTCATTAAGACATAGATTAAGCGTGTAAAACGACATGCCCAAAAGTTTCTAAATCACTTTAAAACAAGAGGTTATTCGTCAGACAAAAAAACTAATAGCATATAGAAGTTAATTGTCTTAACGTAAATAAACTAAAGTCAACTTACGTACATGATATCTAAGATAAGTCATGATTAAGTTCCAACTAAAGTGCTTTGCACAAGCTAGTGGAATCATGTACTCTAGTTGTAATAATGAGTAAAAGTTCTATATAAATCATGTGATCAACTAATGTAGTGACCGAAGCGATATGAAATAAGACAATTGAGTTTAAAAGGCCTAAATAAATCCTCGAATGATTTGAGAGAAAGAAACATATAATTGTTCAGGAACAACACTTTACATTATATGTATAATGCTATAGTTAAGAACGAAAGAAAATTTTGAGTCACTAGCGGGTCTCCACTCGAGAGTGAATCATTAGAAAATGTCTGACTTTTAAGAGTTTTAAAATTATACATTGGATATCAATGGTGAAGATACTATCGCCTCCTTGCCGAAGATCGGTTGACTATTTGAGAACAATCATAGCCAAACATATGAGACATTAAATCTAGAAACTCTAAATTTAGAAATGAGGGGGTTAAAGATAAGACATTTATATTATGGTTCACAAATTAAGAATTAGTAAGAATGGGTAGCATAAAAGACTTACCTTGAACTTTAGGAGGATAGAAATTGACTCATGAAGGAAATTAAAATTTTAAAAATAGAAAAGGAGGACCATAGAAATAATTCCACGACAAATACCAAAATAGTTAATGTGACGTTATGATACATATAGGTAAGGTATAGACCCTTACCGTACATAAAGAAAATAGGAATAAAAATGTTTGTACCTAAATGGTCCCAAGATGACTACCTCGTCTAACGAGTTAAAATGATAATAGGAATAACGGTACATGAGTGAGCAAATTATAGGAGTAAGCTCAAAGGGAGAAATTGCCTAAGACCAAGAAAAGTAGGTCCGGATACTCATGGACTAGCGTTCCAACTAATAATTAAAATTGGTTGAAAGATCAATAGAAATTATAACGCTACAAAATGTGAGTCGTAACTTGTGAAACCATAGAGGTGTCAAGAATCTACATAAGATAGGAATCGGTACAAGCGTACCATGACATGAAATAAGTGTCATGAAATGGGTGTCAAGAAAGTCTAGGGTTAAAAGAAAAGGATTAATACCCAAACCTAATAGAAAGTATAGAAATACCCAAAGGATTAAAATCATGAGAATTCGCGGGGAGATAATAAAAGAATCTTAAGATAAACAAAAGTTATATGCTATTAACGCCAAACTAAGATAAGTCCCACAAATAGAGAAAGAAGATTGTCGCGAAAGTACAACTAAACAAATAATATGACATTATATATGTTGCATCAGGAAAACATATGAGAAATTATGATGGAATACTATGAGCAAAAAAAAAATAAAATTAATAATAAATAAATAAATGTGGGATTTAGAAATCTCAGTGCTATACTTAGCACACCAGTTCTTACTGGTTAGTTGTGTAATTCAATCATCCGGAGTAAGAAAATAGATAAGGAAATATGTAGGACTCGGAAGAAAGTCAAAAAAAAAAAAAAAAAAAAAAAACGAATGTAAGAATTCTCCATGAGGAGGAGACAAGAAAATTCTATGTGAGATAATAGAAGGAAGAGACTTATGTTCTTGAAAATTTAATTATTATTTCAGGATAAATATAAGTATAACTGTATAAGTCGTGAACCAAATAAGTCACGAGTCCTAGAAGTTAATTTCTAAAAGTAGTAGAATTATATCATATACGTGGGAATGATAAAATAGACTTTAGACGCGGAGACTTGAAATGAAAGAAAGTGCCCAAAGTTTTTATACAAGATAAGCAAATTTCGGGACGAAATTTAATTTAAGGAGGATATGATGTAACGACCCGCATTTTCATAACTCTACATTAGTAGTTAAATTCGTAAGTTAGATAAATAGTTTAAACCTTAATGGCTTAGAAAATTCTATTCTCGACGAAGGTAGAATTTTCGTAAGAAAAACTTGTTATATTAATCGATTTCTAATTAGAAGAATGACCCCTATAATTAGTTAATTCATTGAGTAGTAATTTCAATTACAAATCAAATAGTAATTTAATTAATCATTCCATGTTGATTATAGTGGAGTTTACAATAACGTCCATTTTACGTTCCATGATTAATTATAAGATTAGGAATGGATCAAGAGGAATTATAGTCCAAACTCGTTAATGTATGATATGGGCCAAGCCCATCGGTTCATGATCGAACCGTCCGATAATGATCAATAATATGGGCCAAGCCCATCGGTTCATAATCGAACCGTTAGATAATAATCGAACCGAACATTCGATTAATAAATTAATGAATCAAAAACAGTAAATTAATAACAATACACTCACATGTCAATAATAGAAATTCTATTACAAGAATAATCCCAAATACTAGGAATACAACTTTTATCTCTACAAACTAAGTATCCTTTAAATGAGATAAATAAAACCTTTAAATGAGATAAATAAAAGGAAAAAGAAAAGAGAGGTGGCAGGTCCCCTCCTTACAAAATCTGGAAAGTGGATTCTACCACCTCAACCAAATCTTAATCCCTACCAAGCCTAAACCTGACAAAAAAAAAAAAAAAAAAAAAAAAAAGAAGGAAGAGAAAGTTTTCTGCCCAAAATCAGATCTCTTTCCAAAACTTACCATCACTAGGTTTAGCTCTAGTACACACCAAGTCATATTCATAAGGCCTCAAAACACCATACGAGAGAAGAAGTAAGAGAAAGAAAAGAAAAAGAAAATAAAGGAGATGTCGGCAGCAGGCTGCTGCTCCTCTCACGTGCAGAATTGCTGCTCCTCCCACTTGCAGAATTTCTGGGAAGAGATTTGCTCCCTCACCCCTACACCTCTACACCACCTTTCTTGAGCAAAAGAAAAACATAGAAGTGGCAGAGAAGGGGCAGAGAAGCAGCAGAGAAGGGACAGCAGCAGCAGAGCAATTTCCTTCCAGATTTCCAGCTTCATCCCTCCCCCCTTACACTTTCTTGAGCCTCAAGAAAAATATCACCTTCCTCAACCTTTCAACCTGCAAAAAAAGATAGGATTAGGGAAGAAATCAGAGAGAGAAACCCTATCTCTGACAATCAGCCTAGACATGCAGAGGATCAACAGAAAATCAGTAGGTACAGGATGGAGGAAAGCAGATTTTCCTCCAACACTTACCATCACGTAAAGTTGCTACAGTCCTCACAAGATCAACTCTATAAATACCTCCACACCCAAACTAATTTCAGTCCCTTTTCTTTCACTCTCAACTCACCATAAAACACACTAGAGAAGGAGAAGCAGTAGAGAAGAAGTAGCAGAGGACATAAGAAGAAGGAAGGAGTGTGGTGAGCTAGCAACAACAGCACTACTAACACTAAGTAAGTAATTAAACCTCAAGTTCTTTGAACATGATTTAAGCCTCAACTCATAAACAGGAATATGGATATTTCAGTTCACAAGTATGCTAAAACTAAGTATTCACATACAAACATGATAATGGAAACCTAAAACATGAGTTCGAAACATAAAACGAGTTCAAGTAATGTCACAATTTCAAAGATAGCTCAGAACATGTAATAAACACCTAGTTGCTACAACATGTATGTGTTTTCAGTTAACAAGGATCGATCAACAGCCATAAATCACCACAAATTTTCGTATTTCAAAACTGAAATCTGAAATCTAAGCTATGTATATATTTTGCCCTTAAGAGAATCAGGGAATACTCATTCACGTTAATCACACAAAACATCACAGACACACTAATCTAATCCTAATATGCAAGAAAATCCTAAACTAAAGAAATTAAAGAAAAGGGCAGACTTAGCTTAGGGGATGGCAGATGCACCTCCGGTCAGAACCCTCCAACTCCGATAATGGAGCTATCATCGAGGACAGAAGTCGAAGCTGCAATGTTAATCAAACAAAGGATAGTATAAAAGGGGTCAGTGAATGGCAAGGCTAGAATAAGAATTTCAAAGAGAGGGGGAAGGGGAAAGTGAAAAAGGTAGTTGGACCCTTACCTCGTCGAGCTTCACGGCAGGTAGAAAACCGGCAGCGACGGCAATTCCAGCGGCGACGGCGGCTCTGCCCTTTCCTCGGCATTTGGCATAGAGAGAGAGATGGAGAACCGGCGGCATCAGCCACCGGTGAGGAGAGGGGTGACGGCTGCGAGTCGTGAGTCGCAGTAACGGCGAAGCTTCCTTCAACAACAGGGGAGGAGATCAGGAGGGAGGCTAGAGTTCTGCCGATTTGTGCATTGAGAGAAAAGAGGGAGTAGTTAGAGTATTTTTCAGAGAGAGAAAAGGGAGGAGAAGAAGGGGCTGTCACCGGCGAGAGGAACGCCGGCAGCCCTCGACGCCGGCGAAGCCGGCGCGGCAGGAAGGATCCGAGAGGGAGAGTTGGGTCGAGAGAGGCGTATGAAGAATGGGGGTTAGGGTTTCAGTATTTAAATGTGTATGAGCCGGGTCAGGTTCGGGTCGTGAGTTAGACCCACGTACCTTAATTATTGGGCCTTAAATATTGGGCCGAAGGTTGGGCTAGAATTGCTGGGCCGAGAATTTAATTAAATTGGGCTTTCCAATTGGGCCATGAATTAATTTAAACGGGCTCGACTGTCGGGCCTGATTAATAAGGACGACCCGACTATTAAAATCGGATTCGCTTAAGATTAATAAAATGATTAAGATTATTCAATTTATGAATTTAATTAATTAAGATTAATTAATTATTAAGCTATGCTTAGCTTTAAAATATGTCCTGAAGATTTGCATAAATTTTCGGGAATTAATTCGACAAATAAACGATCTCGAATAATGGAAGAAACGGTTCTGAATAATAAAAGATTATTCTATTATGAAAAGATTTAAAGGATTCAAATTAATCTGTTAACCCTAACAGATTTATAAGATAGGAAAATATACTAGACGATTATTTTCCCATAGGAAGTTTTATTATAAGAATGTAGATTCTTATTATACCTTTATGAATAGGCGCGACTCGACAAGGTTTTTGACGTTGTTCACCTATCAAGACCGGCCATATTCTACGCTTCAAGAGGTGGGCTTTCTATCCAAAATAAATGTGATATTTATGAAAATATAAGTTAGTTATATTGAAATATTGTCATGCCATAAATGTTTTGATTTTTGTATGATACCTATCTGTATTGGCTTTGCCAATTTATATAATCGAATTCGGGTCCTAGTAAGATAGCTATCTTACTTGGACTAGTGTACACATTGTGACCGTGTGTCATCTTCAGGTTGGCCGGTCAAGGTATCGTGAGAGTGGCCACTCTCTCAATACCATAGGAACAGATATGGTAGATTACTAAAGAACTTAGTCCGCGCGGGCACTTTTAGAATCACAAGAACTTTTTGTAAGCATAGGATCTTTTCAACAAAATCCCTATGACTTACTATTAATGGCTTGACAATTATACATATATGTTTTCGCCAACGTGCCCACTGAGTACTTTTGTACTCAGCCCTGCATATATTTCTAAATGTGCAGGTTGAACAAGATGGAATGGAGAGCCGACCCAAGCTTTTGTCATCATGAATCATATTAGTTTCTTGTATTAAGACTCTCGGTAATGTGTGTCTTCATACATGCATTCTGTAAGACTTCCGCTGTAAAATGTCAATAAATTCTAGTTGAGTATTCGAGTCGTGTAAGCGTTTCGAACACATGTATTCCTTAAAGGCTCGACGCCAATTGATATAATAATTACTTCCCCACGCTTGTTTGAGTGGTTTCTAGCTTTATAATTACATCCTGTTGGGAATTGTTATGGACCAACTTGTTAAGGGGGAACTATAAGGGATACTTGATAAACGAAGTCATTTATTTTGATTGGATCCCAAAACCCCAAGTGTCCAGCTCCCAAGCGACCCATTTTGATGTAGATAATAGGTTAGAATTTTTCTAAGCCTAAATCTGTTAGGATGGCTTTATTTTTGCTTAGCTTTAGACTGCAGGAATTCAAGTGAAGACCACTCGCTTGAGTGTGTTCTTCCAAAGCGAAGCGAGTCTGGCAAACCGAAGTGAAGCGTACCGAAACCAGCGAAGCGAAGCGACCGCTACAGTGGAGTCAAAGTGAAGCCACCAAAGCGAAGCAAAGCAAGCGCTACAAAGAAAAGCTGAAGCGAGTCAACGTGGGTCAACGCTTATTAAAGCGGTCACTACGAAACTTTGTTTTCAAAGCGACCCACTACAGTATGATCCTGAAGCGACTCACTTCGGAGCGGACGCTACAACTTCAAAGCAAAGCAAGCCACTACCTACCAGAAAGCGACAGCGCAACTCCCGCCCATATTTTGAACTCCAGTCAACAGGAGATCGTAGCATTAATTACGAAATCTCCACGTGTCGAAAGCGGAGTGGAGCGGAAGAGTTGACTGCCAGGCCGACAAAGGCGCCGCAGCAGTACTGGCTCGCCCCAGTTACTGTTAAGTTTGTAACTTAGCCATTTTCGGCAAAGAGACAAACTGGGCTCCTGCAAAAGCTACTGCCTGCGCAAGTACTGTCGAGAGGAGGAGGGACAAGGCCACCAACCAAGCAACGGATCTCAGCCATCCCTCCGCCTATAAATAGTGAAGGATGAAGACGAAGAAAACAGAGAACACTACTTGAGCATTCGAGCGCATACAGCAAACAAACACTCCCAGCTTTCATAGCAATCTTCGAGTCTTTGTTTTCAAGTGTTCTCCGAGTTTCCAGTTCATCGGAACTCGTCTTCACAGCCTTCACACTTAGATTCTAAGCCCACTTCATACATCCGAAGCTTAGAAGAAGAACTCTAGCCAATCTTTGCATCTACTGTAAAGAGTTCTTCATAGTGTGTTCGACAACCAAAACCCTATACTTCATTTGTTAGGTTTTGAGTGTGTCGTTAGGTTGTCCAGATCCAAGGCCCTTCTTTCATCGATTGAAGAAGCCTCGATCGTAGAGTTGAGATCCAAGCCTACACTTACATCGTTTGTGTAAAGCTCGATCGAAACTAGGCTGTAAGGAGAGCCCGGAATCTCCCTGTTGTTCGGACAGAAACGAGTGAAGTTTCGTGTCCAGTTTAGGTCTTAGTAGTGAACCCGTAATCACTGCATTGTTCGTCAGATCCAGGCGAGTGAAGCCCGATCTTGACCAGGTTTTTGAAGGACCCGTAACCTTCAAGTTCTTGAGTGAAGAGAACAGTTGCCGTCGTGCAACAAAGTGGACGTAGGAGCGTTATCTCCGAACCACTATAAATCTTCGTGTCGTATCTCTCTAACCCTAAAACTCTTTACTGTATTTGTTTATCCATTGCACTTGCATCTAAACAACTTAATCTGGATATTTCAATTACTTAGGAAAAGATTTTAGCTCACCAAATTCCGCATATACGAGTAAAGACTCCCTCTTGATCAAGTGTTCACTTCGGTCAAGCAGGCAAGCTACATACTGTAGATCTAGCCTCAGCTAGGTCTTAAGTTTTTAAGCGAGCTCTTTACTTGTTACTCTGAGTTAAGGGATTTGAAGTTGAAAAACTTCAAAATACGTATTCACCCCCCCCCCTCTACGTATTTTTCCCATTAACAAACCGGGACCAACAAGTGGTATCAGAGCAGCGGTTCTTTCGAGCCTCTGCTTTGCATATCCGAAGTGAGTCCCTACTCACTTCACGTTGTCTCACTGAACCGGATCCTATTTCCTAAGTGCATCAAAATCTCACCCACGCATACTGCATTACTACTAACTGTTTACCATGAATGCTTCTAGTCTTCCACAGTTTTCCATTGAAGGCTACGAGATCTGGAGCTTCCGTGTGGAGAGCTTCTTATGCTCCGTCCATGACCGCATGTGGGAGGTCATAGAAGATGGACCTATCACAATCAAGAAGAGCATCACTGTGGATGTTCCAGCAGCGGAAGGACGAGCAGCTCATGTTCGACAACAACTAGTAGACAAGGACAAAGATGAGTACACTCCCAACGAATTCAAGATTGCCAATCTTGACAAGATCGCACGCCACACGATGCAGAGCACCGTGTCGGACGCCTATCTTCCAAGGATTAGGAAGTGCGCAACAGCGAAGGAGATGTGGGAAACCCTAGCTCTCATTTCTCAAGGCACTGACAAAATCAAAGAAAACAAACTTGCCGTACAAATGCGGGAGTTTGAAAGCCTGATAATGAAGCCAGGAGAATCCATCGACACCTTCGAACTGAGAGTCACCAACATCACTGCAACTCTCAACTCGCTTGGGAAGGAACTCACGGATAAGGAAGTCAACCTGAAGATTGTTCGAGCTCTCACTAGGAAGTGGCAGACAATGAAGGAGCTGTATCTAGCAACCAAGGATCTATCAAAGCTCACACCGGAGATACTGTTTTCCGAACTCAAAGCTCACGAATTCGATCTGAATCGAATGAACCTCGACGAAGAGGATGAAGCGCCCACTACGTCAAAAGGAGTAGCTTTTAAAGCTGCTGAAGGGCCAAGCGAGCAGTCGCTAGCCAAGATGACGAGGGAAGAGTTGGAAGAACACATTGCGTTCTTATCCAAGAACTTCAACAAGATGAACTCTCGAGTGGGCAAATACAAAAGGTTCTACAAGCAGTACAAGGGGAGGAGCACTGATGCTCGAGAAGGAAAAGGGAAGAGAGAAGAGACGACAAAGTCGATCCCGAGAGACATGATGGAAGTGGAGTGTTACCACTGCCACAAGATGGGTCACTACAAATCCGATTGCCCAAAGCTGAGTGCGAAGGAGCGTGAAGAACTCAAAGCAAAGAGGGATGCTCCAAGGCGAGCGCTTGTAGCAAGTGAAGCTCCGGTCGCTTCAACTGAAGATCCACAAAGCGACTCAGACGCATTCACTGATCCCAACTCCAGTGATGGAGAGGATCTTGGATTTATGGCGCTCACCGATGAAGAAACAGGAGAGGTATTCATCTATCCCTCACCCAGTTCAATTACACTCGCACACACACACCAAGAGGAAGCAAATTCCTCTGCATGGAGTGGTTTGGTTGACAAACACCAGAAACTGTCAAGTGACCACGAAGTGCTGCAACAAGCTCTGTTTCAAAGCGAGAAGGAGAACCGAAAGCTAGCCACTGAGCTTGATCAAGTCAAACTTAATCTAAGGGCTATGACTAGTAAGTTCGAGGATCTCTTCGCGAGACATCAAAGCTTGGAGGGAAGGTATGAAGCCCAATCCACTCTAGTTGCCAACTTAAACAAAGCCTCATATGCTAGACAGGCACTAGAAAGTTCTCTTCTACCTTTTGGTAGAAAGGGAGGACTTGGATATGAGGGTGGACCTTCCAAGCCAACTGTCTTTGTTGGTGCTTCAAACACGACACCATCAGTCACTTTGGAAATGCCCACTGCATCCAAAGCGACCACTAACAAAGACAAAGGCAAAATGGCTGAAAACCCTAAGAAGAAGCCAATGAAGATGTCTATATCTTTAAGGGCAGAATCTAAGGGTAAGCAAAACTCAACAGTCCCTAGCACTCACCATGCTAAAGCTTACCAATCCAAAGGTAGTGGGAAAACTGTTGAAGCTTCTAAGTTTCAGACCAAGACACCAGAGACAAAGGATCTCCCTTTCAAGAAAAGGAGTAATGTCTATGTGTCACGTTATCCGGACTGGAGATGGTCCAACCGAACTAACATTGAGGGGGAAGAATTCGAAGGACCAAAGAGGCCGCTTCGAACTTCCAAGGTTACTCAAGCGAGTCAGGGTCAAAACCCTAGTTGGACCGCTCTGAGGAAACCAAGCGAGCCGCTTCGACAGACTAGAAACCCTAAGTCAGTCTCTAAACCCAAAGCTAATCCGAAGCGAGTCGCTTCAGGATTTAAGCAAAATGGAAAGAGCATAGGTAGGACTGAAGCGAGCCGCTACCCCTCCTGCACACACTGCTGCACATGTGAAGCTGCTTTAAGGCAGAAGTCACAGTTTTCGAAGGTCGAGAAACCCAAAACACAAGCTCCCTTTCAAAAGAAAGTGAAGCAAGTGTGGGTACCTAAGGGAACTAACCTGCAAGGACCCAAACTGATTTGGGTACCAAAATCTGTCTAATTGCAGGTGGGCGCCGTGGATCCCATGCCAAATGAGGGTCATCAAATCTGGTACTTGGACAGTGGATGTTCGAGACACATGACCGGCATGAAAGCTCTACTTCAAGACTACATTGAGAAGAAGGGTCCACACGTAACCTTTGGTGACAACTCTCGAGGAAGCACCAGAGGATACGGCGCACTGAAAGTTGGAAAGCTCACGATTGAAGAAGTCTCCTACGTGGAAGGACTGAAGCACAACTTGTTATCCATTTCACAGTTCTGTGACAAAGGATACAAGGTGGAATTCATTTCCAACAAGTGCATTGTAAAGAGCAACCTTACATCCCAGATTGTGCTTACTGGAATAAGACAAAGGAACGTCTATGTAGCACAATGGGATAGCTGCAAAGTGGAGACGTGCTTAGTAGCAAGGAGTGCTACAGAGATTGGATGGCTATGGCACAGACGCCTGAACCATCTCAACTTTAAAGCAATCAATCGCTTAGCTCGTAAGGGTTTGGTGCAAGGCATACCAAATGAAGTCTTCATCAAAGACCATCCATGCTCACCATGCCAACGAGGGAAGCAGACAAAGACGCACTTCGCCAGTCTTGAAGAAGCCTCTTCCAAGCGAGTGCTCGAGCTGCTTCACATGGATCTGTTTGGTCCAGTTACTCCAGTTAGTATAAATGGTAGGAAGTACACTCTAGTTGTAGTCGACGACTTTTCTCGCTACACTTGGGTCGTATTTCTCTACAGCAAGAAGGAGACTCTGACCAAGCTACCACAACTGCTCAAGCGATTGGCTGTGGAGAAGAATCAAGCTATCGTGACCATCCGCTCCGATAAAGGCACAGAGTTTTTGAACTCTACCATTCAAGCTTACTGCACGGAGCATGGCATAGCACATCAGACCTCCTCAGCACGCACACCACAGCAGAATGGAGTTGCTGAAAGAAGAAATCGAATCATCAAGGAAGCTGTTCGAACTATGATAGCAGACTCAAAACTTCCAATGAAGTACTGGGCTGAAGCTGCCAATACTGCATGCTACACGCAGAATCGAACACTTCTCTGCAAACGGCACGACAAAACACCACATGAAATATGGACAGGGAGAATTCCTAACATATCTTATTTCCATGTTTTTGGTTGTAGGGTCTTCATCCATGACAATGGGAAGTCACAGTTGAAAGCCTTTGAAAGCAAAGCTGATGAAGGAATATTCTTAGGATATTCTACATCAAGCAAAGCGTTTAGGGTGTTCAACTGTAAAACCCTAATTGTGGAGGAATCACCCCATGTCGTATTTGATGAATCTTCTTTAAGTCATCCACAGGAACAGGATCAATCTAAAGACGAAAAGTCAAGCGAGGAACCCATTAACACTCTTACTTGGGACGTAATTGAGGATGAAGAAGAAATCAAAGGCTCAAGCGAGCAGAAGGTCCAAGGAAAGGATGAAGCTGCCCCCAAGACTCCTGAAGCGAGTTCAGGCGAAGCACCCAATCCAGTCGCTTCAGATGGTGAAGCGAGTGACAAGGAAGACGATGAAGATGAAGCTGGCGGATCCAAGCGCGCGTGGCTCAAAGATCACTCACCAAGTCAAATCATTGGAGATCCATCCAAGGGTGTAGTGACCAGAAGACAAGTGTTTGGAGAAAGTGCCATGTTCAGCTGCTTTCTCTCAAACATTGAGCCGACAAGCGTAGAAGAAGCCTTAGCCGATTCAAATTGGGTGATCGCCATGCAAGAAGAGCTGAACCAGTTCACCAGAAACGACGTATGGTACCTCGTGGATCGTCCCAAATTTCAGCACGTTATTGGCACCAAATGGGTGTTCAAGAACAAGACGGACGAGGACCACAACGTAGTAAGGAACAAGGCGCGTCTCGTTGCCAAAGGCTACTGCCAAGAGGAAGGAATCGACTTTGACGAGACCTTCGCTCCAGTGGCACGACTTGAAGCTATCAGATTGTTTCTAGCCTATGCAGCAACCAAGAAGTTTAAGGTCTATCAAATGGATGTGAAGAGCGCGTTCCTGAACGGTGAATTGAAGGAAGAAGTGTATGTGGAGCAGCCACCGGGTTTCGAGCAAGGAGACAAAGTGTACCGCTTGAAGAAAGCTCTATATGGGTTGAAGCAAGCCCCCAGAGCTTGGTACGATACACTTTCTCAATTCCTAGTGGAAAATGGATTTCACAAAGGAAAGATAGATCGAACCCTATTCACGATCAACCATGGAGAAGATATGCTATGGGTTCAGATCTACGTAGATGACATCATATTTGGGTCACCAAATCAGTCGCTTAGCGAGAAGTTTGGAGAGCTGATGAGGACCAAATATGAGATGTCAATGATTGGCTTGATGAGCTGCTTTTTGGGTCTTCAAGTGAAGCAGCAGGATGATGGTATCTTCATCAATCAAGCAAAGTATACTAGAGACATGCTTGCCAAGTTTGGTATTCAGCATGCTAAAGCTGTGAAGATTCCAATGAATACCAACTGGAAGATGGAGCCAGACGAGGAAGGAAAATCTGTGAATCCTACAGATTATCGTGCCCTAATTGGGTCACTCCTCTATCTCACTGCAAGCAGGCCAGATATTGCTTTTGCAGTCGGAGTCTGCGCTCGATTCCAAAGCAACCCCAAGCACAGCCATCTTGAAGCTGCCAAAAGAATTCTTCGATATTTGAAGGGCACTATCAATATGGGGCTGTGGTATCCAACGGAGGACAATCTGGAGCTCACTGGATACTCAGACGCTGACTATGGAGGGTGCCGAATTGATAGGAAATCAACTTCGGGCACGTGTCAGTTCTTGGGAAGCAAGCTGATCTCATGGTTCTCAAAGAAGCAGACGAGTGTAGCCACTTCAACGACTGAAGCCGAATATATGGCCGCAGGAAGCTGCTGCTCTCAAATTCTATGGCTTCGCCAGCAGTTGAAGGACTACAATGTTGAAGCGAATGAAATTCCAATCTTCTGCGACAACAACAGTGCTATATGCATCTCGCAGAATCCAGTGCTACACACCAGATGCAAGCACGTGGAAATCCGACATCACTTCATTCGTGATCATGTCGAGAAGAAGGATATCAAGCTCGAGAAAATTCATACCGATCTCCAGCGAGCAGATATCCTCACCAAGCCTCTAGCTGAGTCTCGTTTCAATCAGCTATGCATGGAATTAGGGTTGTTAGACCCTGGTGAAGAATGCTAGATCCAGGATGCTCGAAGGAGTGGTCGCTAATTTTTCGTAGCGTCACTCGCTTCGGATCTTCACCAACTCAAGCGAGTCACTTCAAGATCTCACTCGCTTGAAGAAGGAGAAATAAGGTGGAGCAAGGTGGAGTGTTGGAAGACGTTCCCTACCCGCTTACAGGAATTGTTAAGCCATTGGTTAAGGGGGAACTATTGTTTGCTCTCGGAGCAAGCTACTTCCAAAGCGAGCAAGGAAAGCTGCTACCTAGCCTAGGATTCCTAGCGAGTGGGTATAAACACTCGCAAGTGCCGTTTCTAGTAACGGTTGTGGGGTCTTGTATCGGGCCTTCCCACGTAAAAATGGTGAAAGCTTAGGCAGGGCTGGCACCTAGACCTTGTGTCCTCTTCCCATCTTTCCGCTGAAAAGGAGCAAGTCTTCTCATCTCCTTCATCGTGGATAAATATCCATTCATTACTCACTCTTCACTGAGTTGAGCTGCCGGATGTCTATCCATTCCCCTCTCATCTTGAACTTTGCATCGCTTCAATTTGCCCAATGTATGGTCAAAGCGAGTCGACTGCAAGTTCATTCTGTAGCATATAGGAGGATGCTTGAAGGTTTACCTTTTTCTACAAAAGGTTGCAGGGCTGGTGACATGCTTCTGCGTAAAATACGAGATTGTCTTGTCAGAGCATTCTCATTGTCATCCTGTCCATTTCTGCTCTGAGATAAGGACTTGTACTCATCCCCCATTCATCGTGAATATGTACACTTACGTGAAGCTCCCCTCTGGGTGGTAGTAAGCTTGTGTACTATATTCATTTCCTCCCTCATTCACTTCGATGGAGGACTCTCTAATTCGTAGAGGAAGATGAATGCCATGAAGACGAATGCCAAGAAGATGGGATACACAACAAGTAATAAACATTCCAACAAGTGGAGTCAACACACGCAGTCATCAACAAGTGGAATCAATCAATCAACGTGTGGTATCAATCTCCTACGAAGTGAGATTGACTGTCGCTTCAAATGGCCAAGCGAGTGCTTCGCCACTCAAAGCTAGCCATCGCAAGCGAGTGCGGAACAGTCACGTGAAGCGAGTACTCCGCAAGCGAATGAATGCCGAAGTGGCTACACTTGAAGCGAGCGGATACGAAGCGAAGCGTATGAGCTGTCTGCACTCGAGTGCCTATTTCACTTTCTGCCAAGCATTTAATGCAGTGGCGCGTAGAAGAAGAAATGACAGGCGCGTGGACGTCAAAGCCGAGGAAAGCGGGAAAAATCGCACTCAATCCAGCCGTCGAATCTGAACCGTCTCGAAATCTCAACCGCTGGATTGACTACTGTTGGAGAGACGAATCATCAACAGCCACGTGGCCACGTCAAGCGGAATTGGCGGTTCACTTTTCCAGTGATGACTCCAGACACGTCAGTTCCATCACCGGAGGTCGCCGCCTACGCACAAAACCCTAAGAGTGATTTTACCAGAATGCCCCTGCCACGTCAGCCAAGATCTTACTCTATATATTTGCAACGAGGCAGAACTGCAAAACTTTCACAGCCTTCAAAATTTTCCATTCTCGTGCTTAGATCTGCAACCTCTGCAACTCACGAGTCTCAACCCCTTTCTATTTCATCGTAAAAACTCTCTTCAAATTTCTTTCATATTTACCATGGGCAAGAAGAAGAGTACAGAAACGATGGAGAAGTTCATGTCAAATATTGGCGATCACATCAACGTCGAGCCCCATCTCGACCCGATCGTCATAGAGAAGGATGGTTTCTTCCGTAGAGCCGTGACCACGGCCGGTCTATGGAAGTTCGTAACTTTGGTTCCGATGAAGATTCTGGCTAAAGCCATCGGAGAGATTCTGCTGAATCTGAAGAAGGAACAGAATACATCTTCCTTCACCAATCCACGAACCAGGAAGCCGGTGGAAGTTGATATGAGTGAACTCATCAAGGTGTTCGATCTACCAAGAGAAGGAGGAGATTCTCTGCTAGATCTAGGCCTTTCTGCCGAAGTTCAGTATGATCGATTTAAAGTTGCCAGAGCAGATCCGAATTTCAAGGATGCCAACATTCGCAAAAGTCTCAAGGAACCGTTCAATCTCATCTGCGAACTCTTCACGAAGAGTATCGCATGCTACGTTGGTTCCCTCGACACACTGTCGGAGACGAAGCTGATCGGAACCACCATGATCATCGACAGCCTCACTGGAACAAAGTTTAACTGGCACGGGTGGCTTCTCAAGCAAATCCATGAAGCTGCTGACGATTTCTCGTTTATTCCAGGAACTGCAAATGAGATCCTTCGAAAAGGAAAGTTAAAATTCTTCTCAAGGCTGTCTGTCGCACTGGAGAAAAAGTATCCAGAGATAATGTGGCCGGATTCTGACACGACCATATACAACAAGCAAACCATCTACTACGACTCGTGGAGGAAAACCAAGACTTTGATGGATCTGGGACTTCTGGAAGTTGAAGTGCCCATTGCAAGACCAGTTGCCGAAAGGCAAGCTGAGGAAGGCCAAGAGAGAGTGATCGCTTCACCTGTGAAGCGGGCCAGGTCCAAGCGTACCAGAACAAAGATGAAGCTAGTCACTTCGCTTGTCCAAGATAGCGAGGCAATGGAGAAGCCGCTCGAGGACATCGAAGTGACCCAACCTCAGCCTTCACCAACCAAAGTCCTATCCCCTCTACTCCGAATCACCCAAAACTCAGAACCCCAATCTTCATCAACCCAACAACCACCAAAACAGACAACCCCCCTCTCTCCCCATGAAGAAGAGTCAGCATCTTCTTTCCATATTCCCACTGTGCCATTTCTCAGCACAGATGAAGCTGCTGCTTACACCACATTCACCCAACTTCAATCCCAGCCTATACAACCACCACCCACCGAAACTATCCAGATTTCAGAAACCCAAGAAACCTCATCACCTACCCAATCCCCCTCGACATCGGCAGCTACAGCCGACACCGCCCAAACAATTGGAGAACTCCCCATCATCTCTCAGTTCATAACCCCTGCCCTCTCTGAACACAAGCGAGCTCTCGAACGCTTTGCTCTAGACAGAAAGCAAGCCGCGGAGACAATCAACCTCCGCTACAATCTTAGCTCCGCAAGTGTTGAATGGAGCGACATATTCTACACAAATGTCGTCGATTCTCTGACGTACATTACATATCGTGGAACAGAATACTTCAAAATCTTCAAGCTCCTAAAAGCATTCACTGAGGAAGAACTAATCCAGTTGGAAGCCAAGCTACTGAACTTCATGGACGTGAGTGGCTTCCATGTCTTCCTCGAAGGGACCAGCTTCTGGGAGACGCTGGATGCAAAAGTGAAAGAAGCATATCCACTCACCTCAGTTCCGAAGCGAGTGCCCTCATCCCATGAGAGGAAACTCATCAGGGAGTATAAGGAGGAGCTGGAGTTGAAGGATGCGGAAATCGCTAGCGCTCATAGCGAGATCACAAGAATGAGTGAGGAGATGGAGAAGAAGGCTGGGGAGGTCACTAGTCTTAGAGAAGACTTTGACAAGAAGAAGAAAGAATTGGAGGGAAAGGTAGAGGAGAAGGAGAGGCTTCTGGAAGAGAAAGAGAAGGCGCTGGAGGCGCAAGTGAAGCTGGTGAATGACAACAACAAATCTATCACCGAACTCAAGGGCTTGCTGGATGCAGAAAGAAGCCGCTTGAGGGAGGTTAATACTAAATTGACATCTCTTGTCAAGGAAAAGGAGGTGTTGGAGAAGGAAGTGAAGAAGTTGAAGGAGAAGTTTGAGAAGAGAGAGGAGGAATTGATAAGGACGGGAAGCGAGCTGCTGAGCAGTAAAAAGACACTCGATTCACTCAAGACTGAAATGAAGCTACTGAAGCAAGAGAGCGAGACTGATAAGAAGGAACTTGAGCGTCGGAGGAAGAGTGCACAAGATCTTGACTTAGAGAAAGCTGAACTTTCTATTCTATTCCAGAAAGTCAAGAAGCTGAAAGAGACTCTCACTGTAAGAATCACTGCAGATGCCGAATTTCACAATTCCCTCAATCGAAGGGAAAGGAGGCTTGCAGTGATGAAGGCAGAACTCGAAGCGTCCAAGGAACACTTGGACCTCACGCTTCAAGAAGAAACCAAGAAGATCACCAACGCCATTGAAGCGGAGCTGGCGGAACGCTTCAGAGAAGTAGAACCGTTAGAAGAGATGATGGCCTCAGTTGTGGAAAGAGAGAAGCAATGCAAGTTCCTACTCGAAGAAATCACAATCAAAACTGCTGATTTGGTAGCACCATCTATAGGAAAAACTGAGAAGATGCTCCAGTCCATTCTCAACACGGTCAACTCACTTCATCAAACCCTCTCCGGAAAATCATTGACCCTAACCCCTGGTTTTGATGATGCCAAAAAGGGGGAAGGACAAATGATGGAAGGACAAGTGAACTTAGGAGAGGAAGAACAGATGCAGGGAGGAGTAACTGGAGGCTCAGGGGGAAGTAGAATTGGTATAGAATTGATGCTGGAGGGAGGAAGTGGTGCAGGTGAGAAGGAGGATGAAGCGAGGTCTCTGGGCAAGACAAAACTCACGGAGAAGGAGTTATTAAAACAGCTTGAAGAGCCCAGTAGACCACTTCAAGATAAAGTGCTAAGTGCTTCCATTGCACGGCATCCTCCAGTGACCGTGATAACGAAGGAGGAGAAGCTGAGGCAGGTGGAGCAGGATGCTGCCATGGCGTGGGAGTTGGAGCAAGTGTTTAAGCTAACAAAAAACTCTATGGCTGCAGGTGCTTCATCTAGCTCCCAAGTGGCCGCTACTCCCAAAGTGCCCACTTCAGACGCCGCGCCAACTTCGACAGCCGCACTCACTACGACCACTGCTGCACTCACTTCGTCAGCAGTCGTCTCTCCAAGTGTTGCCAAGAAGGATATGCCACCTCCCCCACCACCGAAGCTGCCCTTGAAGCGAGCTGCACCAGAATCTAAAGTCGATGACTCTACGGCTAAGCGCCAAAAGTCTAAACATGCAGTCGCTTCAAGAACTGAAAAGGAAGAGAAGAGGAGAAGGGAGAGAGAAGGAGGAAGGAGCGAAGCGGAGAGATCGAAGACAGTGAACGCCAGGCGTCTTCAAGTGATTGACGCACGAATTGAGGAGCAGTTCAGCGAAGTACTGCTTATTCAGTCCTCTTTGCTTCGTAGTGCGTTCGTTCCCCTCATGCCTGATGAGTCCGAAGCATGTGAAGCCCAAGCCATAAAAGATGCATGCGACGTGACTACGAAGGAAATGGTAGAGTCGGGTCGCTACCCTAAAGTAGAAGAGCAAAACTATATAAGGAAGCGACTCAACGAAAGGCGTCCTCTGTGGAGTGGTGAATCAGGGAAGAGATTCACTGATATAATGACTAAGCTGTCAAAAAGAACAGAGGAGGAATTAGCCAAGAGGAGGAACGAGCATCTTGACGCAAGAGAGATCGAGGACTTCATTCCGCGAGATCTACTCGAGCAGTGGCTGCGCTACAAGGACTTATTCATCAAGGCTTATTACTACTGGGAGGTAGTGCCGCTGCAGAATGAGTGCTCTCGAATAAGTGCCCTCAACAACTTTCTAGCCGTCTACGACGACAAATTGCGCCGAAAGATCTTCACTATGGCTGAACAAGCTCAACCGAAGCCAATTGTCGTCAAGGTGCCAGAAATAAAGGACTTCCCCATGCCTTATCATCCAGGCACGGATGTTCCTAACAGGGGAGTCACTGATGCTGAAGTAGATGAAGCATTCAGGCTGGAGAGTGCATGGAGAAGACCAAGCATTCACACAGTAGGCACTATGGAAACAAAAGTCTTATCAGCCTATAGTGTTGATGCTACTGATGAAGAAGAGAAGAAGGAGGAGGAGAAAGAGGAGTAGGACGAAGCGACAGGAAACCGTTGAAATTACATGCTTCATTTTGTGTGAACTTCTTGTTCATATATCCTATTTTTAAATTTCTGTCTCTTCTCGTGTCATTTACTTGCTTTGTGAATGACTTTACCTTTTTGCTACAAAACTCAAATAATTTAACCGAAAAAAAAAGGGGAAAGGAACTTAAAAAAATTACAAACGAAACTGCAAAGGAAGCAGTCGCTTGGAGTTCCCTTCACGGTTAGATAGGCTGGAATTTTCTAAATCTTAGCCTTTGGGTTTTGGCATCATCAAAAAGGGGGAAATTGTTGGGAATTGTTATGGACCAACTTGTTAAGGGGGAACTATAAGGGATACTTGATAAACGAAGTCATTTATTTTGATTGGATCCCAAAACCCCAAGTGTCCAGCTCCCAAGCGACCCATTTTGATGTAGATAATAGGTTAGAATTTTTCTAAGCCTAAATCTGTTAGGATGGCTTTATTTTTGCTTAGCTTTAGACTGCAGGAATTCAAGTGAAGACCACTCGCTTGAGTGTGTTCTTCCAAAGCGAAGCGAGTCTGGCAAACCGAAGTGAAGCGTACCGAAACCAGCGAAGCGAAGCGACCGCTACAGTGGAGTCAAAGTGAAGCCACCAAAGCGAAGCAAAGCAAGCGCTACAAAGAAAAGCTGAAGCGAGTCAACGTGGGTCAACGCTTATTAAAGCGGTCACTACGAAACTTTGTTTTCAAAGCGACCCACTACAGTATGATCCTGAAGCGACTCACTTCGGAGCGGACGCTACAACTTCAAAGCAAAGCAAGCCACTACCTACCAGAAAGCGACAGCGCAACTCCCGCCCATATTTTGAACTCCAGTCAACAGGAGATCGTAGCATTAATTACGAAATCTCCACGTGTCGAAAGCGGAGTGGAGCGGAAGAGTTGACTGCCAGGCCGACAAAGGCGCCGCAGCAGTACTGGCTCGCCCCAGTTACTGTTAAGTTTGTAACTTAGCCATTTTCGGCAAAGAGACAAACTGGGCTCCTGCAAAAGCTACTGCCTGCGCAAGTACTGTCGAGAGGAGGAGGGACAAGGCCACCAACCAAGCAACGGATCTCAGCCATCCCTCCGCCTATAAATAGTGAAGGATGAAGACGAAGAAAACAGAGAACACTACTTGAGCATTCGAGCGCATACAGCAAACAAACACTCCCAGCTTTCATAGCAATCTTCGAGTCTTTGTTTTCAAGTGTTCTCCGAGTTTCCAGTTCATCGGAACTCGTCTTCACAGCCTTCACACTTAGATTCTAAGCCCACTTCATACATCCGAAGCTTAGAAGAAGAACTCTAGCCAATCTTTGCATCTACTGTAAAGAGTTCTTCATAGTGTGTTCGACAACCAAAACCCTATACTTCATTTGTTAGGTTTTGAGTGTGTCGTTAGGTTGTCCAGATCCAAGGCCCTTCTTTCATCGATTGAAGAAGCCTCGATCGTAGAGTTGAGATCCAAGCCTACACTTACATCGTTTGTGTAAAGCTCGATCGAAACTAGGCTGTAAGGAGAGCCCGGAATCTCCCTGTTGTTCGGACAGAAACGAGTGAAGTTTCGTGTCCAGTTTAGGTCTTAGTAGTGAACCCGTAATCACTGCATTGTTCGTCAGATCCAGGCGAGTGAAGCCCGATCTTGACCAGGTTTTTGAAGGACCCGTAACCTTCAAGTTCTTGAGTGAAGAGAACAGTTGCCGTCGTGCAACAAAGTGGACGTAGGAGCGTTATCTCCGAACCACTATAAATCTTCGTGTCGTATCTCTCTAACCCTAAAACTCTTTACTGTATTTGTTTATCCATTGCACTTGCATCTAAACAACTTAATCTGGATATTTCAATTACTTAGGAAAAGATTTTAGCTCACCAAATTCCGCATATACGAGTAAAGACTCCCTCTTGATCAAGTGTTCACTTCGGTCAAGCAGGCAAGCTACATACTGTAGATCTAGCCTCAGCTAGGTCTTAAGTTTTTAAGCGAGCTCTTTACTTGTTACTCTGAGTTAAGGGATTTGAAGTTGAAAAACTTCAAAATACGTATTCACCCCCCCCCTCTACGTATTTTTCCCATTAACAAACCGGGACCAACACATCCCCCTTTCTATTCCCTCTTCTTTAATCCCATCCCTAGTCACGGGTCCCCGGCTTCACTATCCTTAGTAAAGTCCGGTCGTGACAGATTAGCACTTTTATTAATAAAGATTGACACTTTACCTAAATGGGCCGGGTTGACCTGAACCGAAATCGGGTCAACCGGGTCTGGTTGACCCAAGTCAGACCGGTTGGGACGAGTCGGGTGGGTCCAGCAGCGGCTTGCTGGTTGGCCGCACCCAAGTCTTTGTCAAATAAAAAAATATTTTTATAATGCGCAATTCTTGTTTCACTAAAAAGTGTTCGCAATAGAACAAAATCTATCATAGCACATAATAAGTAAAAACCCAATGTCGAATCTCGAAGGAAAACTTTGCAGGGAAAATAACTGTGTAGTAAATCAATCCTAAACTAGCCTAAATCTAAGAAAAAAAGTAAAAAGAATTTGGTTTTGGTTTTTATTAAAATCCTAGGCACGAAAGTAAATAAGCAATTAAATCAAAGCAAGTAAATAATCTAATCTAGAAAGCAAGGAATAAATCGAACTAACTAATCAAGAAAAATTAAACGAGATCAAAAGCAACTAAGAAACAAATCTAGACTTGAAAAAAATAAATTTGAAAATCTAAGCAAATAAATCTAACTTTGAAAACTTGGAAAACAAAGGAACAGAAACTTTGAAAAACGATTCTAATCTAAGAACTCGGAAACGAATGAACGAATTAAACGGAACAATTAAGAATTAAATCTAAAAACTAAGAAAGCAATAAACCAAGCAAAAACAAAGCAATAAAGAACTTACGAATTGAAAGCAGAAACGGAAGAACACGAACTAAATAGATTGTCTTGAATTAAAACTGAACGGAGTAGCGATCCAGATCGAACAAAAGAAAACTAAACTAGAGTACTTGAACACTGAAAAGTAAAGCTAAACAATGATAAAAAGATGTTCAAATTCGACCTAATAGAGTAGTATTTATACTAGGTATAAAAACCTAGTTAAACAAGGAAAGTAAGAAAATTCCGCCGGCTCTGGACGATCGTCCAACTGAGTTGGACGGTCGTCCAACTCATAGTTCTGAAATCCTGCTTGAAGAACTTGGACGCTCGTCCAAACCTTGGACGAGCTCGGCTGAACCGATCTGGACGGCCGTCCAGATGGTTTGGACGGTCGTCCAACTCGCTAGACTGACCTCCTTCGTTTCTTCTTCATTCTTTCGGCCTTTTTCATCTCGTTTTTCTCATTTGCATCCTTTCAATCCTTCAAACACCAAAAACTCCAAACAACGCAATCATAGCCAAAGACAAACAAAAAGACACAAAACAAGACGAAAACAGACACGAAAAGACAACGAAAAACCTAACATCTAGACACCAAACAAAACCCCCACACTTAGAACATTGCTTGTCCTCAAGCAAACATATTCAACACAATCAACCCAAGTTCAATCAACTAAAAAACACAAAGTAGGCATCATCAAATTTATCAAGTCAAAACCTAGATGACTCCTAATCCAACAAGTAAATGCACAATCAAATACGAACATTCATGTTGCCCGTTAACTCGACTCAAATATGAAGATCCAACTTTCGATATATCACACATCTCACAAGCAATCAAATTATCGACATATTCATCCTTTAGCCTACTTCCCTTTTTATTCAACTACAAGCACACATTTTTTTTTTTTTTTTTTACAATGAAAGTGAACGTTTTGGTACATAGTTCACTATGTTTAATCATCGATGGTTCTCATCGAGCATCCTAGTGAGGTTTCCCATACTCATTGTCATGAGGAGTAGAGTACCTACAAACACTACATTTTTCACATATACGAGTATCATCAAGGAAATAGCTTCATGAAATATAATCATTCGAGTGTCTCTCTGACTAGGCTATTTCTAACCTAGCAATAATATCGAACTAGAGAAGTCCGAGTATCGAACACGAGGAGTGAATGTGTCGAAAGATAATCAAGTAGTTCGTCTTGCCTCTATTATCCTATTTGAGCACATAATCTTGGTTTGGTGTTTTTCTAAACTAGGCAAAGAGTAAAGTAAATGACAAGCTTAAACATGCAATGAGTAAATGGAAATAGCAAGTAAACAAATGAGAATTCAAGTAATAAAGGCATGGCTCCAAGTAACTTCCGATATGATTATGATGAAGGCTTTAGAGTTTAGATGCTTCAAACCACTTTAATCCACCTTGAATGGTCTCTTATATCATATATGTTAACCTACCTTACTAGGGTGATCAACAAGTAGATCAATAGAACAATAAATGCTTTCTAAGCCTTTAAATGCTCTACCAACTCCAAATAGCTCATTTTAGTCTAAGATAACCTACCAACTATCATCCAACCCATCTAATTCTTTCTAGGAACTATATGAGATGAAATCAAGTGATATGGGTATGAATTGATGTCAAGTGCTATGAATGGAAGCCTCCTAAGCATTCCATCAAACACCTTAGATGCACTCCTAGTGATCAAGTAGTCATGCATTCAAATTAAAGTCCCAATCCATAGGCAATTCAAGGGGAAGGTAAATCAACATCCTAAACTCTAGCACCCAACATCTAAATCACATCATGCATTACTTGGAACCATAAAGGTGCTTAGCTAGCAATAGATCTGGCAAGCAATCCAACAAAAGTAAGAGAAAACATAATGGAAAGAACAAGGAAGGAAAGTAGAGAAGAAATCTTCAATAATCTCTTCAAACTCCAAGCATAATCTTCAACATAATTTGAAAATACTAAAAAGGAAAGAGGGAAAGCTAGGGTTCTAAAGTAGTTGTGCACAAATCAATTACAAGTGTTAGCATCTATGCCAAATGAGGCAAATAACAAGGTATTTATAGACTTCCCATAAGTTGGGGTCAAATTGCAATAAAGAGAAACTTGAGTGAGAAGGTGGGGTAAAATTTGTAATTTCTGAAAAGTTGACCAAAGGTTGACTTGTGCATTTCTGTCCACATTTCACAGTTTGCGCGCTCTCACGGTTTTGTCTCGTTCTCTCTCGTCCGGCATCGGAAAATTAATCCGCAAAGTGCTACGGCTTCCTCTCTCGATCCTCTTCGACATAGGATAACTATAAAATGCCCAGAAAATTGCCACAGTACCTGAAATTAGCATGGAAACCGAGAGAAAATGCAAAGCATATAGAAAATGCATAAATTGTAAAAACCTGTCATTTCCTATTCATTTAAGCACATATCTCAACCAAAACACGCATCAAGACACACTCTAAAGTATGCTAAATATGTGGTTATCAAACTCTCCCAAACTTAAGCCATTGCTCGTCCCGACAATGGAACAAACAATCAAATAATATAAGCACATATGGGTATGCAAATCAAGATCATCGATGCCTCAAAGCTCACTCAATAAAGCATTTTCAAGCATGGAACTCTCAATGTGCATTAAACAACCACAACCACATAACACTCTCTACCAAGAAATCAATCACTTAAGCATAATGAAACTCCAAACCTCTCTAGGTGTAAGTGTATCGCTCTTTCTCTCAAGTGTATGGTAGGAAGTTTACACTCATCGAACTCATGCATGCATCGCTCTTACCATAAGCTTGCCCTAAATCTCATGATCTTCATCGCTTGATTGTGCACTCGAACTAAGATCAATTAGGTCTTTTATTTAGGCTTGTAATGTGGGGACATTGGTTTAGGTAGGGATTTTTAGGCTAAGTGATTAAGAAATCTCCTAAGTACTTTCACCTTCTCTTCTCCACTCTAAGTGTGAATCTCTCCACCTTCTACCTTCACCATTTCTCCTCTTTATACTCTTAAGTACATAAGCTTGATTGAAGCTTCTCAAATATTCATGAATAATTCCTTTATGCTCTCATTCACAACTATCTTTATTCAAACTCTTCTTTTTTTCTTTTTCACTCATTTTTTTTTCTTTTTTTTTTTTTCTTTTTGAGGGAATTCCACTCCCATTCCTTTCATTTTTTTTTAAAAAAAATTTTTATAGAGCTTATAGGAGTATTCTTATCTCAAAACTTCCTCTTCGATCAAGCTTCTCACACCTCGTTCTCTCACTACTTAACAACCTCTCAATAGATTCCCTTAACCAACCTTCACCCCCTTTCATCCGGTTTAGCAACAAGGGCTTCAAAGGCTCAAGGGGGACCACAAAGTTAACATTTCATTTGGTTAGTGTTTAGGGAATAATGAGGCTAACAAGTGATGGCCTAAAATCCTTTCTAAGTTCTAGTGGCACATTTAGCAACCTCGATCGAGATTGAAGGCAAGTTCTAGAAGATAACAATGCAATACATGGCAAACTCTCAAGAAAGAAAAAGAACGTTATCAATTAAACGTTTTGGCTCAAACCTCACAAGCTTTTGTTTGGAGATCATGTACTTAAGATCAATCATTCCTAGTTAATCATGTTATGCAATCATTTCATACTCAATACACACATGGGAAATCCCAAAAATATGATGCAATTTCCGCTCAAGTCATCATCGACATCTCTCTTGAAAGCAAATGAGCGATAACCACAATATCTAACTAAGACTTCAAGTGATTCATTCGAAAGAAATTTTTTAAAAATTTTGCAAAATTTGCAAGTAAGCATACATTTACACACATATGAATCACTTGAATCACATTCCAACTTATACACTCTCATCACATACCAAACATACTCAAACAAATTCATCACTTTCAAGCATCCAAATCAAGCACAATTAACTTTATCAAGCAAATACAAGCTTATAAATCACAAAGCACACAACTTAATGGAAAACCGAAGAAATAAAAGTAGTTTAAAGACCTTATCTTACCCCCCTCCCCCAAACTTATTTTAGAAACAAAGTCTAAAATGAGTTTGGAGGGAAGAATAAAAAGGAATTCAAACTACACTCACAAAGGTCCAAGCTTGCCATGTATAACACGTTCAATGTTGCTCACTCCGGTACATGCTCGATTAAGTTGATTCCTTCCTTCGTCATGCTTAGCTCCTCTCGATGTTTTGATTTCAAGAACATGTTCATCATCTCAAGAAAAAGAAATGAATAAGTAAGAGAAATGAGGTAAAAGAGGTGTAGGAGATAAGAGATAATAGCAAAAAGAAAATGGAAAAACAAATTGAAAAATAGGGGGGGAAGGAGGAGCTGCGGTCAACGCCTGTTGACCGCAGTTGAGTGGCCTTCGAAATGCCTTGGAATGCAACCTATGGTTAGGCCGCAGTTGAGCCGGTAGAATGCGACCCAAGCTGCGACCTACGGCTCGGTCGCACATTTGGCAGCAGTCGATTCTGTTCCCGGGCTTGGCCCGGGCGTTTTCGGGCCGGTCCGGGACAAAATGTGGTTCTCCCCCTACTCCCGAGTCTTAGGAACTCAACGCAATCAACGGAATCGAATTCTGACAAGTTTTGCTATTTCTTTTTTATTTTACCGCCGGACTGAGCAAAACTGGAATTTCACCTCCGAAAATTTTTCTAAGTGTTGGAGCTTAAAAACTTGAAAAATATCAAATTTTTTTCTAAGGCATGGAAATTCTTCCAACACTTAGAAATTCCTTTCCATAACATATTAACCCACTTCTCAACTCTTATTCGAATAAAACGACTCAACCAAAACTTAAAGAAAACGAGAAAACAAAGGATACGTGTTGGGGTGCCTCCCAACAAGCGCTTGTTTAACGTCGTTAGCTCGACGATACCTCAATGTAGCTCATGGGACATCAAACGAGGCCCTCTCTTGACCTCCAAAACTTGTAAACCTCACATGTAAAGGATCGACACTCTTTTCTTGGAACTTCACTTCATTCATGCCACCTTTCTTGGGACTTGGAACTTAAACCTTTTCTCTTGGAGTTGGCGATTCATTCTCAAGTTTCGGCTTATAAAATGTCACTTCCTCTTCATCAACTCGGAAAGTGAGGCTTCCATCACATACATCCATCAATGCTCGGCTTGTAGACAAAAAGGGCATACCAAGGATCAAAGGAATGTTGTGCTCCTCTTCGATGTCAAGAATGAAGAAATTCACCGGAAAGATGAACTTTCCAACCTTGATGAGCACATTGTCGATCTTTCCCCAAGGAATTGTGATTGAACGATCCGCCATTCGAAATATAGTCATTGTGGGCATAAGGGTTCCAATCTTCAAATGTTCAAAGATAGGAAGAGGCATCACGTTCACTCTCGAACCCATGTCACACAAGACCTTCTCTAGCACTTGATCACCAATTTCACAAGGAATTGTGAAATCTCCAAGATCGCTTTCCTTGTTGGGGAATTCTCTTTGTAGTCTAGCACTACATCCCTCCGATAACTCAATGGTCATATCATCATCCATTTTCACCTTTCTCTTGTCTACCCCCTCCAAGAACTTCTCATGATTTGGCATACGACTCAACAAATCAACCAAACGAGCATTGATATCCAACTTCTTCAACACTTCCAACCTATCAATGCTCATCTTCACAACTTCCTCATGAGGAGTACTCTCCACAAGGTCTTCCGTCTTCTCACCCCCAAACTTAGCATGATTCTCATATCCAAACTCAAAAGGAAATGATATATCGTTCATGATGCCATCATTCAACTCACTCACATCATCATTCTCTATAGAAGTTTGGGGAAGATGAGTAAGAGAAATACCTTCATCCTTTTTTGCACATGTCTTTTCCTCTTCTTGAATCTCATGGAAAGGCATTGAAGGTAGAGGCATTGATGGAGCTTCATGGCTCCAAGGTTGGAGTGGTTCCTCTTCTACAAGTTGTTGTGAAATCAAAAGAGGTTGTTGGTTGATGTGAATCACCTCATCTTGGACAAGAGTCCCTCCATTCTTAAGTCTTTTCCAAGCTCGTTCTTCCATCAACGCCTTTCTAATCTCTTCATGCTCCTTCTTGAGGTTGGTAATTTGGGAAGCAAGCTCTTCATATTTATCATCCAACATGGAGGTAGCTTTCTTTGAATTTACCCTTTCCATAGGCTATTGAAAAGAATTAGAAACCATATCTTCAAGAATCCTCATGGCTTCCTTCACATCTCGATTTAGCAAGCAACCTCCGGAGGTAGCATCTACAATAGTTCTTGTTTGTGAACTCAAACCACCATAGAAGAAGAAGATTTGTCGACTCTCATCTAGGCCATGTGGAGGGCATTTCCTTAAGAGCTCACGAAATCTATCCCAAGCCTCGAATATCGTCTCTTCTTCATGTTGGGCAAATTGATAAATCTCCGATATTAGGCGTTGTACCTTGGAAGGTGGAAAGTATCTCGATAGAAAAGCTTTGCATAGATCTTCCCACGATTTGATTGACTTCCCATTGAGACCTTTGAACCACATTTTAGCCCGGTCACGAAGTGAAAATCCGAAGAGTCTCATCCGGATTGTGTCATTTGGCACTCCTTTGATCTTGAGGGTATCACAAATTTCGAGGAATGAGTATAGATGATCATTTGGGTCCTCGGTGACTTCTCCTCCAAATTGATTTGCTTGCACCAAACGAATCAAACTCGGCTTGAGCTCAAAGTTGGGTGCATCTATCGTGCCCCATTCTCTTCCTTGATAAATTTCTTTTGGAGGTTGGAATATCTCAATTATAGGAGGTATTTGAACCTCTTGAGTTCTTCTCTTTTGCTCGTCCACTCTTGCTTCCATAGCCTCCAATTGCTTCCAAAGAACTTCCACTTCTCGATTGATTTCCACATCTTGCTCTTTGGAAGTTCTTTGTCTCTTCTCATGATCCAAAATGAAAGGTTCCACATGTTTAACCTTGGATCTTTGAAGTGTGTACCTATCAAGCACACCAATAAAGAAATCAAAAATAGTCCAATAAAATGCTTGAATCAACAAGCACAATACCATCCTAACTATAGAAATAAAAACAAGCTCAAATTAACAACAAGAAACTAAACAATCTATTGATCATCAATCTATTCACTCCCCGGCAACGGCGCCAAAAATTGACTAGGCTATTTCTAACCTAGCAATAATATCGAACTAGAGAAGTCCGAGTATCGAACACTAGGAGTGAATGTGTCGAGAGATAATAAAGTAGTTCGTCTTGCCTCTATTATCCTATTTGAGCACATAGTCTTGGTTTGGTGTTTTTCTAAACTAGGCAAAGAGTAAAGTAAATGACAAGCTTAAACATGCAATGAGTAAATGGAAATAACAAGTAAACAAATGAGAATTCAAGTAATAAAGGCATGACTCCAAGTAACTTCCGATATGATTATGATGAAGGCTGTAGAGTTTAGATGCATCAAACCACTTTAATCCACCTTGAATGGTCTCTTATATCATATATGTTAACCTACCTTACTAGGGTGATCAACAAGTAGATCAATAGAACAATAAATGCTTTCTAAGCCTTTAAATGCTCTACCAACTCCAAATAGCTCATTTTAGTCTAAGATAACCTACCAACTATCATCCAACCCATCTAATTCTTTCTAGGAACTATATGAGATGAAATCAAGTGATATGGGTATGAATTGATGCCAAGTGCTATGAATGGAAGCCTCCTAAGCATTCCATCAAACACCTTAGATGCACTCCTAGTGATCAAGTAGTCATGCATTCAAATTAAAGTCCCAATCCATAGGCAATTCAAGGGGAAGGTAAATCAACATCCTAAACTCTAGCACCCAACATCTAAATCACATCATGCATTACATGGAACCATAAAGGTGCTTAGCTAGCAATAGATCTAGCAAGCAATCCAACAAAAGTATGAGAAAACATAATGGAAAGAACAAGGAAGGAAAGTAGAGAAGAAATCTTCAATAATCTCTTCAAACTCCAAGCATAATCTTCAACATAATTTGAAAATACTAAAAAGGAAAGAGGGAAAGTAGAGTTCTAAAGTAGTTGTGCACAAATCAATTACAAGTGTTAGCATCTATGCCAAATGAGGCAAATAACAAGGTATTTATAGACTTCCCATAAGTTGGGGTCAAATTGCAATAAAGAGAAACTTGAGTGAGAAGGTGGGGTAAAATTTGTAATTTCTGGAAAATTGACCAAAGGTTGACTTGTGCATTTCCGCCCACATTTCACAGTTTGCGCGCTCTCACGGTTTTGGCTCGTTCTCTCTCGTCCGGCATCGGAAAATTAATCCGCAAAGTGCTACGGCTTCCTCTCTCGATCCTCTTCGACATAGGATAACTCAAACATGCCCAGAAAATTGCCACAGCACCTGAAATTAGCATGGAAATCGAGAGAAAATGCAAAGCATATAGAAAATGCATAAATTGTAAAAACCTATCATTTCCTATTCATTTAAGCACATATCTCAACCAAAACACGCATCGAGATGCACTCTAAAGCATGCTAAATATGTGGTTATCACTCTCGAAGACTTTTCATGTGGTTTCTCATTCTCATTACTCTAGTATTTTCATACGTAACAAGTAAGAGGAGCAAAATCCTATCAACTCTTTTTCACAACTAAGCAAACATTTTTTTATACATGTTGGGAAATAAGCTAAGATCAAATATACACCGATACTTCAATGCAATTAACTTATAATCCGAATAAAAAATTTTCATCTCATATTACGACTCAAGAACATGCCCCACGAATACTCACAAATGATCATGCTATCACAAGTCAAATTTAGAACAATCCTAGCTAGTTTCGACAATCTAAGTTTGACAATTCCAATATCACTTCGTCAAGTCATTCGAACTCAAAGGGAGCACGTTAATCATGCTTACTCAATTACAAACAACATTCTAAAGTGGGGATAACAAAAGACTCGAGCACAACAAGACTCGATCAAACCAAAAACACATAAAAGACATCAAAATACGAAACAAGTCATGCCAACAATATCAAAGACCCTCCCCCCCCCCCCCCCCACACACACACACACACACACACACACACACACATACACACACTTTGAATCAAGCAATGTCCCCATTACAAGAAAATAAAAAGGAGAAGGAAAAGAATAAATCTTTGCTAATTTTCTCGACATTTTTGCAACAAGTTGTTCGAGAAGCTCATGAAGAAGAACGCCATCACTCACAAGGTGGCGACTCCCTATCATCCACAAACTTCGGGACAAGCGGAGACGAGCAACTAACAAATCAAAGGGATCCTTGAGAAGACGGTGAAGCCATCAAGGAAGGATTGGGCCGACAAATTGAACGACGCTCTATGGGCATATAGAACGGCTTACAAAGGCGTACTAGGGATGAGTCCCTATCGGCTCGTCTATGGTGAGTTGTGCCATTTGCCCGTAGAGATAAAGTTCAAGGCGTATTGGGCCCTCAAGCGCATCAACTTTGACCTCGAGGATGCACACGATCGAAGGGTCCTACAAATAAATGAGCTCGATGAGCTAAGGAACGAAGCCTACGACAACGCCAAGATTTACAAGGACAAGGTGAAGCGTCTATACGATAGACGAATAGCCTACAAGGAATTCAAACCCAGAATGAAGGTACTTCTCTTTCACTTTCGTCTTCGATTATTTCCAGGTAAGCTTAAGACTAGGTGGGGAGGTCCATACACTGTGGTGCAAGTGTTTTCCCAGGGTGCGGTGAAGATCAAGAATGAAGATTCGGGATACATCTTCTCGGTCAACGAGCAACGATTGAAGCCATACAACGAAGGGATAACCTTACCTCACACGGTGGAGACGAATCTCATCTCCGACCCCCCACTTTTCTCTTAATTTTTGTATGTCACGCTAAGGACATTAAACAAGATCTTGGTGGGAGGAAACCCACGTAAAAAAAATATATATATATAAAAAATGATGGAGTAGGATTTTTAGATAGTATTTTAGTTGTTTTGCGTTGTTTTTCTTTTTAGTTTTTCGTGCAGGGAGTAAATGGCAAGGAACGATGTGGAAGAGAGTTCAAGAAGGGTCCAAGCAACCATTGGGGGTGTTGACGAAAATTGTGCAGAATCGGGAGTTGGACGAGCGTCCAACTCATTTGGACGACTGTCCAACCCACACGCCAAAAGTTCAGAATCGTGAGTTGGACGACCGTCCAACCCACGACAGGTTTCCCCAATCCAACTCAAACTCAATTTTCTTCCTACTTAACCTATTTTTCTCCCCTCCTTTTGTTTCACAATTTTTCTCTCTTCAACAGCAGCCACACGAGCCACAACGTTCACCGCCGCTGCTGCCGTTAGAAGCCAACACCGCCGCCGCCCGTAGCCACCGCTCCCATTGCCGGCCGTCGTTCCATCCCAACTCTCAGCCACGACCGAAGCCGTGAGCCGCTGGTCATCAGCCAAGAACACCGTCGTCAGCCATCGCCTTAGCCACCGTCGTCGCTGTCCGCCATCGTCAAGCACCAGTGCCCAGAAGTCAACTTGGACGAGCGTCCAAGTGCCTTGGATGACCGTCCAGACCCCAGTGCTGCCCGGCGCGCTTTTCTTGCTCCCAGCTCATCCCGACATGTCCCAACTCATTCCGTTCACTTCCATTCGATACCTATGGCCCGTGGACGAAGAGGGTAGCCGAACCCTTTCAACAATCCACGTATTCCCTTGGATCGTCGTCTCCAAGGCAATCGACCCACCGGCATGTCCGAAGCCGAGTACGGGGAACACCAAGGCGTTCCGTTTCCCACTGAGAGGTTTGCGACTACTAACTATTATGTTCGTTTGCAAAATTTACCTATTAGGCCTCCTAGGCATTATAGTGTAGATTTTTTACGTAGATTGCCTATTTGGGAAACACTTCATGGATATATTAATTGCTTGGGATTGATGAGTTTGATTACAAACCAATGGGATGGGCACAAGAGCTTATGCATTGAAATATGTTCGAGTTTTAGGTTGGAAAAGAACAAAGAGGGTGAGCTTTGCATGTATAGCACGTTTAGGGGGGAATTGTGTGAGGTGACGAGAGGGGTTATGAGAGCTACATTTGGTTTTCATTCTGATGATGATACTCCTGATTGTGTTCCTTCTGATTTTAATGTGGTTGTTGCTTGGTATGAATTGTCTTGCATATACAACTATAGTACTTCGGGTGTGTCAAGTGCTTTTATTCGTGATGATGCCTTATTGATTTTACATCGCTTTTTGTCTTGTATGATTAATGGTAAGAAGGAAATTAGTAAGGTTAACTGTATGGAGATTTATCTGTTGACATGAGCTCGAACCAATACTAGGGTGTGTCTTTGATCGCTGCTATTTTCACCACCTAAAATAATGTAGCAAAGGGAAGCAGGAGTCGTATCCTCAGGGACCGATATCCGAACGTATAGGAGTTACCTCTACTAGAACTTCTCAGCAATGTCTAGGCAAGCAAAATTTTAGAATGTAGTTATCCATCTAAAATTGAAATTAAATCAAATTAAAATAAACAAATACAAAAATAAATAATAAACGAAAAATAAAGAAACTAACAAATAAGAGAAATGATTGATCCTAGGGTAGTAAATCTAATCAAAAATACATTAATAACCAATAAACCTACTTAACCAAATTTAATCCAACCTAGATGCGATACACAAAAATAATCTAATTCTCCGGTCAGGGCAATCTAGACAATCACTTAATAAAACCCTAATCTCCTCCCGGTCTCATAGGAATTAAATCAAGTGCAAAACAGATCAAGTATCGATAGATATATTAAACAAGGCTCAGCTACGACACCTATATCAATTATATACAAGACCTATGACAATCTAACTTCGGCTAAGACAATTAAATCAAACATAGTATGTATTCATGAGATCCATTATGCAAATATCCAGTCAAGGCATAAAAACATAACTAATCATGCATGAGAATAAGCACCATGAAACATACATCTAGATTAGAAGGCTAAAAATAGATCTAAAAAGTATTCATGTAGATTCAATTAAACATACAAACCCTAGAATCAATCTAGGAAAATTATCTAAACATAATTAAAAGAAAGGTAGAAGGAAGATTAAACATAAGTAAAAGCATCAAGTAAACAGAAATAAATAGAAAAACTCTTAAATCTTGAATAGATCTTCAATCTTCAATGGTCTCCATACATAAATGTAAAGAAATAAAAGTGTAGAGAAAAGAATAAGAACTAATCTAAGGAAGGTTGGAGACTAAAGAGATCCCTCTTACAATGATAAGTTTAGAGGTATTTATAAGGGAGAAGATTACATGTAAAACCTAAGTGGAAAAGGAAACAAATAAGGAATAAAATATTGCAAAAATAAGGTTTTTCGGAAGGGTTGACTCAGCCGTTGACTCGGCCATTGACTCGGTCGAGCACTGGGTCGAGTCGAGCTTCTGTATGATTGACTCTGCCGGTGACTCGGTCGAGCAGCCGGCCGGGTCAGTTTGCCAGTTTGCGGTTCTTTCTTGTTTCGGCCTTATCATTCTCATCCGAACTCCGAATTGACCTCCGTTTTCACCTACATGCTCCTATAGAACCCGTCTCATTGATATGCTACAATTATTCCAGAATAACTCTTAAATAACTTCTTGAGAAGTCAGAACTTGGGATCAATACTTCATCATCTTCCTTCGTTTCATCGCCTCTTGTCTTGTCTTGAGTTTTCTTGACTAAAAAGCCCTAAAAACACTCAAAACAACCCAAAAGCGTAATCTAGCTTGAAATAATGTAAACAATACAAAACATGAGCTAAACTATCAAAACACGACAAGAAAAAGATTATTTAACACTTAGATAATATGGTAAAAATACACCCTATCAAAATCCCCTAAACTTAAACATTGTTCGTCCCGAACAATAAACTAAACCTAAACTAAAGAATAGACAAATAAAGCAAACACAACATAGAAGTATAATGAACTCTAAGGGCCTCATATATCCTCAAAGAAGCATCAACCAATATCATGTAAGCAACCTCAAGTTTAGACTCTACGAAAGTACAACAAAATCAAAACATGGTTCAAAAGGGAAACTCACTCAAGACATGTGAAGATATAAGTGTATAAGTGAACTCTCAACTCACAATGAAAGAATTAAAGTGTACAAGCTCACTCATAATCAATACAATGCAAAGACTTACAATAAGCTTGCCCTTTATCTCAACATCTCCACCACTTGATTGTATCTATGAACTAAGATCAATTAGGTCTTTTTCAAGGTTGTAATGTAGACACATTGGTTTAGGGTAGGGAAAATATAGGCTAAGTGGCTTAGATGTCTCCAAGTACCAACCTTTTAGCAACTCCAAACTAGTATGGATTTAACTCCATCTTCTACTCATAAACTCATTCTCAAATATCAACCTTATCTCTTCTTAACCTTCTTCTATTCAACTCCCAAAATACTAAAAACTCTATCCATCCCTTTATGCTCTTATTTTTCTTTTCTTTTCTTTCGAACTAGGACTATATATATATATAGGGGTGAGATCCTGTACAAAATAGGATTATCGTAAAAAATAAAAAATGATGCATTTTATGCATATAATTATAATGCATGATGCACATAATTATAATGCACAGTGCATTATAATGCATTATCTGTACAATCATAATGCATTTTAGTAAAATCATAATGCAAAAGTTAATCTACACCGTAGATCACACAGATCAATGGTCCAGATCATTTCTCATTTCTTACAGAACCTGTCTTTTGTATGTGATCTCTCCGCTATATATATATTTGATTGGTGTCTAGATGTTAGGTTTTTCGTCATGTTTTCGTGTCCCTTTTCGTTGTATTTTTGTGTCTTTTCGTGTGTCTTTGGCTATGAATTGGTTGTTTGGATTTTTTGGTACTTGTAGGATGAAAAGGGCGGAAACGAGAAGAAAATGAGAAGAAAGGTTGTTGAGCAATCATTGACCTCGAGTTCTAATCTCTCATGATTTTATTGAAGATTCATTTTGGATGTAATGAAAGCGTTATATCGAAGAGGGGTTCGATAGGAGCACATTGGCAAAAACGAAGGTCAATTTGGAGTTCGGATGAGGAAGATACGACCGAAACAAGAGAGTCGCGCGCAATCGTCCAGTGCCTGATCTGGACGATCGGCCAAGTCCTTAACAAATCTGGACGATCGGCCAGATGTCCGCGTCCAGGATTTTGTTTCCTTATATAATTAGGTTTTCTTCCTATTATAAATACTAGTACTTTGGGACGAATTTGTATCAACTTTTACCTTAGTTTTAGCTCTAGTTTAACATTCAAATACTTTAGTTTAGTTTTCCTTTGTTCGATCCGGATCGCTACTTCGTTCTTCAATTAATTCAAGTTTTTACTTAGTTTTTCGTTCTTCGTTTAATCTTGTAAGTTCTTTATTGCTCTCTTTTATTTGATTTAATTGATTCCTAGTTCCTTAGATTCGGTTCTTAATTGCTTAGTTTAATTTCATTCGTTCGTTTTCAAGTTCTTAGTTTAGATTCGTTTTTCTTAGTTTTCAATTCCTTCGTTTTCCAAGTTCTTAAAATTAGATTTATTAACTTTAGTTTCCAGATTTTCAAATTTAGTTTAATTCATGTCTAGATTCGTTTTTGTTTCTTTCGTTGCTTTCTTTATTGTTTTCTTTTCGATTCTTGCCTAGGTAGTTTAATTGCTTTATTCTAGTTTAATTCTTTAGATTAATTAGTTTAGATTTATTTCTTTGCTTTCTAGATTAGATTTATTTACTTGCTTTCGATTTATTGCTTTGATTTATTTTATTGCCTAGGATTTAAAAACCAAAAACACCAAAATATTCTTTACATGTTTTCTTAGTTTTAGGCTAGATTAGGTTGTTTGCTACACGATTATTTGCCCTGCAAAGTTTTCCTTGAGATTCGACATTGGGTTTTTACTTACTAAGTGCTAGGATAGATTTCGTTCTATTGCGAACACTTTTTAGTGAAATAAAATTTTGGCGCCGTTGCCGGGGAAAACTTTAGGCTATTTAATTGTGTAGTATTTTATTTATTTTATTTTAGTTTGTTTTTATTCGATTTCTTTTTTCTTCCACTCGGTGCGTTTAATTTGTTTGTTGAGTGCTTATAGTTAAACGGGAGGAAGAGATCAAGTGTTGAGGACTACAGTTTAGTCTTGAAGAGCCCAAGGCCATGGCAATGGTTATGGGTGATTTTTCATGTCCCACATATACCACTTCTACCTTCTCCTCACCACCGCCGCCGGTATACTTTCCACCGAACCCTCAATTCCTTCCTCAATATTCACCACACCAACTTTACTATCCACCACAAATACCCTACTATCCTCCTCAAAACCAACCATATGCACCACCATCTCCACCACCACCATATCAACCATACTACCCTCACCATTACCATATTACTCACCTCAACCATCACCTTATGACCCTCTGTCACAATACTACCCATCATCTTCTCAAGAACCGTATTCTCCACAAGTTTCTTCACCAACGGGGGATGAACTTAACACCCTCATGCAAGAGCAAAAGTTGATAGGTGATGCTAACCAAGCCACGCTCGAGCGACTATCAACGGAATTGGAACAAATATTGGAATCGATGAATCAAATGGGCAAATTTTCAGCTCAAGGAATCCACGCAATCTTGGTTTACAACGCAATGGAGTTCCGACGCCTCCTCAAGGGCACATGGGAGATAGATGGGGCCCGAGCCCTCGATGGAACGGCCCGAGAACACCGGTAATAACCTTCGGCCAACCTCGTCCAGGAAGGAATCTGGCCGACCGTCCAGAATCTGGCCGATCGGCCAGATCCCTCAACTCGCGCATCGACCCAGTATCCAATTTGGACGATCGGCCAGGTCACCCCGACTTTGGACGATCGGCCAAATCCGACGAATAGCACACGGAGTCCGAGGAGCCCGAGAAGGAAATCCAACCTCTTTACAAGACGTTCAACCCTTATGTTCCGCCTATTCGGAGTATTGTGAGGAAGGAGACAAAGGATCCCGAGCCTATCAACTCATTTCCTAAAAGAGGGGATCCGGGATGTTTCGACTTGAGTATTATTTTGGATAGCGGAGAGACCGTCTCGGGGTTGATGGATTTAGGAGTTGCGGTGAATTTAATGCCGTATTCAATTTTCGAGAAGATGAACTCAAGAATCCTTCAAGCCACCGACATTCGCATTGAGCTAGCGGATGGCACTATGAGTTGTCCATTGGGAGTTGTGGAAGATGTCACTATCCTCGTTGGTGGGATTCGAGTCGTTATCGATTTTGTTGTGCTTCATGAAGGCAAGGGAGCTTAGAGTGCAACCGGACATCTACTCTTGTTGGGACGACCATTCATGGCCACTACTCGAGCTCGGATTGATGTAGGTACCGGCACATTGAGCATGGCCGGTGAAGGAGGTTCGGTAACATTTTTGGTATTCGGGAACTCACCGTCTATTCGTACTTCATCTCTTCATTCATGCTCTTTTGTTAAGTTTGCTAACTCTCGTGTTGAAGAAAATGTTTGTGAGATTTCTAACAGGGTAGCAACTCTTGAAGATTTCATAGAAGATGAAGAGTCCATTGAAGATGACGAATTCTTTAGTTGTGTGGATGAAGAAGAGGACATAATCGAGCAATTTCTACGAAATTTGGAGGAGGTTGAAGAAGTAGAAGAGGAGAACTCAACACATGCATCGAATGAGGAAGTTGTCATTAACTCTTTTCTTTCTAACCTCACCAATTGTGAAACATCTTTTCTTGCAGAGTTTAACTCGAAGATGTTTGATGAGGAGTTCGAACTAAGTGTGGGGGAGTCAAGAGTTGATGATGACCAAGTTTTTCGAGATTGTTCGAAAAAGAAGTGTGGGTATATCGCAAAGAGCATCAACACGTCGCTTGGTGCTACGGGTTTTGGTTGATCACATCGTACATCAAGCTAATGACAATAAACGAGCGCTTGGTGGGAGGCAACCCACGTAAAAAAAATTAAAAAAAAAATTTTAGACCTTTATTTTTAGTAGTATTTCTTGTTATTATTTGATTTTTTGTGTTAGTTTTAGTGTTTTTGCAGGAATTGGCGTCGGGCACTCAGCCTCTCATTTGGCCGATTGGCCAGATTCCTAGGAAATTCTGGACGATCGTCCAAATCTGTGCAACCAAGTCCTGACCAGTATCTATTTTGGCCGATCGGCCAGATTCCTTAGGAAATCTGGACGATCGTCCAAACCCGTTTTCGACCTCTCGGTTGGATCCACTTCTACTCCGTAGCTTTTGGTCTCCGAATGATCCCCGTTGGCAAGACCCAAGGTTCCGAGGTCCATTCGATTCATAGCTTTATTGTGTGTCTTTTTCTTTTTGTTTGAGTCTTTTATTGCTTTTTCTTTATTTTGTTCGATTTTATGCTTTGGTATTTGTTTTGGTGTTTGTTTTGTAGGTATTACTTGGATTCTCTCGGGATTTCAAGTGTGTTGGTCGACATCGTGCGATAAGTTCCTTCTATCCCTTTCCTTTTTATTTTCTCGCAATGAGGTCATGGCTTGATTTTATGTGTGTGTGTGTGTGTGTGTGTGTGGGGGGGGGGGGGGGGGGGGGGGGGGGTCTTTGGAACTTTTGACATGATGTGTTCGCTTTTATCTTGTGTTTTGAGTTGTTTGATCGAGTCTGGTTATGATCGAGTCTTGATGATTTCCCCACTTAGGAATTTGTTTGAAATTGAGTATATAAGCATGTGACTTAGGATTGATTTGAATGATTTGATGATGGAGTATTTAGTTGTTGGAATTGATTTGAGCATGAGTTAAATTAGTTTAATCTTGAGTTGTGATATATTATGATTCGATGAATTGTGGGGCATGAATTGATTTGAGTTTTGAGGAAAATGATTTATGATTTTTGGTTGAGTGATAAATTTAGATTCTTGCAACTTTGGATTTCTAGTTTACTTCCCCATTAAAAAGAAAAAAAAAAAGAGTTGTATTTATTTGAATAAAAGAGTTGTTAGGATTCTGCTCCTCTTACTTGTAACGTATGAAAATACTAGAGTAATGAGCATGGGAAACCACATGAAAAGGCTTCGAGAGACCCTCGAATGATTACATTGTTGGGATTATATACTGAAAAGCATACTTTTTATGCTGAGTTGTATAGTACTTCTTCCTGTTTTATGAAATAAATAATGTCATATGTTTTTTGCATATTTATTCGTGTTATGGTTATGCAAAATATCGTCCTGTAGTATATATTATAGATAATATGGTGTGGGCTCACACGGAAGATCATATTATCACTTTCTTATATACTTAAATAGTGTTCGCAACCTAAGTAATTGTGGACAAATTACTTGTCAAGGTTGTAGTATAAGGCTTGATATTAGCTGATCTTGGCTAAGTAGCTTATACTAATGCATCCAGTTGCATTGAACAGGATCGCGGTGAGATAAATCCTTTTGTACTGATTTAATAAAAGGATCAAAGATCTCAGACGATTACTATTTCTTAATTCTTGTCATATAATATTGAATTATATATTTATGATAATTATTACTTTGATTTATCAATGAGTGAGAGTTATTGCAACTCAAAGCATCTCGATATCTTGGGTAATGATATTATAAATATGATAATTAATATTAATGCTAGAAATCGTGTCTCGGCTGAGTCCGAGTTGATGATGTCCCCTTGAGGCGCTCCAAAGATTATTATATTAAACCCTGCAGGTGGATTAAGTTCCGATATAATAATAAGGTCGAGCGGGTACTACTCTCGGAATGAGATATTAATTAATAGAGCTATCAGTAAGCTTAATTAATTAATGGACATGCGATATCTTTAACACGGGAAATAATATAATCCAAAAAGGAGCCCGGTGTGTAATAATTTGGGAGATGGACGGCAGTGCAATATTATTTCTATAGTGGAGTGAAATAATATTAATATAATTAAGTAAAGTATTCGGGCCCAGAGAATACTTGGATTATTAATTATATTGGGAGGCCCAGTCCTTATCCTCCTTAAGATCCCTAGTGTAGCCCAACAGAAGCAGGCCTGGCCCAGTAAGAGAAACCCTAACCCTAATCTGCCTCTATATATATATAGATGGTGATTAGGGATTCCGCAGAGACACATTATCGATTCACATACGAAAAGTGGCGGCTAGGGTTTTACTGCGAAGGAGAGAAGAAAGATTTCCGTCCATCCGGAATTCTTCTCTGTGCTAGGGAATACTCTAGAAGATCTCGAGGTTTACGATAAGAGCTAGATCTCGTGTGCAGAGATCTAGTGCGAGGAATTCTTCACCGAAATCTCATTATTCCGGCTGGATCTGCCCCGGCAAAGGTATGCAATCTAGATCTGTTTCCGCTTTAGGATCTAGAGAATTGCATGATATGTGTTTGTTTAATTGATTAACATCCGAGCGATCTTCACGGATCCAACAATTGGTATCAGAGCCAACTCGGCTCTGTTAATTGATTAATCAAAATATATGTTTCATATTATTAGTATTGGATGCGAATTTTGTGTTTTGCAGAGATCCAATTGTCATGGTTAATATGAATGTTTTTCGGTTTTGATTATGTATTAAAATCGGTCTGTTTGTGGCCGCGTTTGTAAAACACGAGGGTTGATCGTGTTAGATTAGGATTTTATTTTTCTCGTTTTTCGATGTAAATTCGATGTAAAAGTTCCTATCTATGTAACCGATCAATTTCGGAGGAGAGGTGTCGAAGAACACGTCGGATATCGAGGCAGCGGTGGCGGCGGCTCGACGGCGACGAGCGCGGCGCACTAGGGTTTTAACCCTATGCAGCGTTTGCGGCTCGGCTTCGCCGGTGGGAGCCACCGCTCGACCCCCTCGACGACGGGAGCAGGTCGGAGGAGGGAGCGCGGCAGCCCAGCGCGGTGGCGGCGGCGAAAACGCTGCTGCCCGACGGCATCGCGAGCTAGGGTTCATGGAACCCTAGCGACTCGCGGCGAACTGTTGTGGCGCAAGGCTGCTTACCGGTGTTCTCCCTGAACACCGGCGTATCCCGGGCGACAGACGGCGGCGTGAAAGGCGGGGGAAAGGTGGCGGCAGCTGCTGCTTTCCGCGGCAGTCGCACAACGACTGTGCAGCGGCGGCGGCAGCGACTTTGCTGCTGCCCTTCGCTTTTCCGGCGACCGGTGGTGGTGGCGTCCAGTGGGAGACCTCCGGTGAGGTCCCCTCCAGCTCCAGGCGGCGGCAGCAGAGGAAGGGCGATAGCAGCGTTGGCTCGAGCGGCTAGGGTTTGCGGTTAGGGTTCCTCCAAACCCTAACGGGCCGAAACCCTACGGGCCGACTCATAGGCCCGTTTTCTCGTGAAGATCAGCCCGTTACTTGACGAATCAAGATTTTCAAGCTCGTTCGAAGATAAATGAAGACCATGATGATTGGATAATTTATTTTATTTCCATGGTTATTTTATTTCGATGTGATGGATGGCATGTTGTTTAATTATTCGCGATAATTGTTTTTGTGCTATGCTTGCAAAATGTAAAAACCTTGATAAAAATTACTAAGTGTGAGAAAATTATCATTATTCTTCGATTTAATTCGAAAAACTATGATAATCTAGCCTCCATAATTGGTTTAAAATAATGAAGTAATTAGCATTCGCGTTGACGATGAGTCTTCCTCCCTATAGGAGATGCTGATTATGGATTTCATTGGTTTAGACTTCATATAAAATGATTTGATTTAAAATGAAATAATAAGTGTTCGCATTGACAATGAGTCTTCCTCCCTATAGGAGACACTGATTATAGTATTCATTGGTTAAATCAAATTGATAATATTGGAAAAATGTTTTATTTAGGTAACTGCTCCTTCTGGTAGAGTTACTCTTTATAGAAATCATTTTCGGAAATATTAAATTATGGTATTCACTTAGATGCGAATTAATTAATTATTTCCCTATAGGAAAGGTAATTAATTATTTTTGCATGGCTAGGAGGACAAACTATTAACTTATCAATCAGAAGGCTAAGGTTGATTGGATAATAAGTTAAAGATTTTAAGATCTACTTAAGGTATTATATGTACTGTCCACCTATAGTGGCTTATATGTAAGAACTTAAGGTGTTGGGGGATGCTTTTATATTGTTTCAAGGCTTATCAATATAATCTGCTTCAAAATTTTATATGACTGTTTATGTGATGTTTATTTATTTATTTCAGCTTCACTATGTCTCTTAATCCGCTTGCTACGATTCTCAAAGTGAATAAACTCGAGGGTTCCAATTATATTGATTGGAAAAGAAACTTGGATATTGTTCTTACTGCTGACGGACACAAATATGTCCTCATTCAGGCTTGCCCCCCTGAACCTACTGATGAATCCACGCCAGAACAGCGTGAGGCATATACCAGCTGGAAAAGGGCTGATGAGATGGCAAAATGCTATATACTGGCTTCTATGTCAAGCATTTTGCAACATCAACATCAACATGTCCAATCTGCAGCTGATATGATCTATAGCCTTACGGAAATGTTCGGGCACCATGGTCGCCAAGCGCGTCAGAAAGCTATGAGAGCTATTATGACTATGCGCATGGGGAATGGTGATTCTGTTAAGGAACATGTTCTAAAGATGATTGGTCATCTCAATGAACTTGAGGTCCTTGGTGCTGAGATCGATGGGGAAACCCAGGTCGATATTATTATTGAGTCTCTCCCCAGATCCTTTGATCAGTTTCGGATGAACTACAACATGAATCAAAAGTTGTACACATTATCCGAATTACTCAATGAGCTTGTGCAAGCTGAGGAAGTTCTTCGGGTTGAACCTCAGGTACATGTGACCACTGTTTCTGAACCTTCTAAGCCGAAAGGCAGAATTAAGAAGAAGAAGAAGAAACAGGTTGGCCAAGCTCAAAATCGAGCAAGTCAAAGAGTGGGAGGACCTCAGGGAGGGATAAAGAAGCCTAAGGGGAAGTGTTACCGTTGTGGAGAGAAGGGACATTACAAGGCGGTTTGTCCTCAACAAAGAGGCAATCCTAAAGGTATATCTTGTGCATTAGTAGTCGAAGCTTGTTTAGCGGCTCGTTCTACACATACTTGGGTTGTAGATACGGGAGCCACTGATCATGTGTGTTTTGACATGCAGGGGTTTTCACAAACCCGAAGACTTAATGCAAGGGAGATCACCGTCACCATGGGGAATGCTACGCACGTGGCGGTTTCTGCAGTGGGAGTTGTCAGTTTACCGTTTTTGGATAAAACATTGGTTTTGAGAGACGTTTTGTTAGTACCTGGTTTTAAAAGGAACCTTATTTCGGTTTCCAAATTGTATTTGGATGGATATTCGGTTACTTTCGGTTTAAATGACGTTACCATTTTTCGTAACAATGATGTCATTTGTTCGGGTATTATGTCTAACAATCTCTATACCATTAACTGTACTGTACCTGCTATTTATAGCACATCATCGAGTTCGAAGAAACGTAAGGTTTCTTCAGATGTGAATCAAACACTTCTCTGGCATCTGAGGCTTGGTCACATTAACCTCAAGCGAATTCAAAGGTTGGTGAAAGACGGTCCCTTGGATAAACTCCAAATAGGACCGATACCAACTTGCGAATCTTGCTTAGAGGGTAAAATGAGGAAAAGGATTTTCAAATCCAAGGGCAACAGATCAGAGAGTGTGTTGGACTTGATTCATACAGATGTGTGTGGTCCAATGACTATTCAGGCTAAAGGTGGTTTTGAGTATTTCATCACTATTATTGATGATCACTCACGATTTGGATATGTTTATCTGATGAAACGGAAGTCTGAATCCTTTGATAAATTCAAAGCATTTAAGGCAGAAGTTGAGAATCAGCATAATAAATCCATCAAATCCATTCGATCTGATCGAGGTGGAGAGTACCTTAGCGCTGAATTCTTGGAATACATGTCGCAAGCCGGGATCACGTCCCAGCTTACTGCGCCAGGAACACCACAGCAGAATGGTGTGGCAGAACGCAGGAACCGAATATTGTTGAACATGATTCGGTCGATCATGAGCTATTCTGAGCTACCTACTTCGTTTTGGGGCTATGCCTTAGAAACAGCGGCATATATTCTAGACTTAGTTCCCTCCAAATCAGTACCCAAAACACCCTTGGAGTTGTGGTCAGGCCGAAAGGCCAACCTTGAACACATTCGGATCTGGGGTTGTCCTGCACATGTGTTGCGCAAGGATGCTGATAAGTTGGAGTCGAGAACTGAATTACGGCTGTTCATAGGGTACCCCAAGGGTACGAGAGGTGGATTGTTCTATAGTCCAAGGGACCAAAAGATCATTGTCAGCACCAATGCTCATTTCTTGGAAGAAGAATATATGAACAATCACAAACCCATGAGTGAGGTCATCCTAGAAGAGATGAGGGATACAAACCCGCCTGAACCACCCGTACTAGATGCAGCACCATCAACTGCACCACGTGTTGACACTAGTACACAACCTCAGAATATGCCTCGTCGCAGTGGGAGGGTCATCATTCAACCTGAAAGATGGTTGTGTCTGGGAGAGTCTTCGGACAACTTACCAGGTGAAGATGACTCAGACCCCTGGACATACAAAGAGGCAATCCAAGACAAATATGCACAGCTTTGGCAAGTTGCAATGGATTCGGAAATCGAATCCATGCATGAGAAAGATGTGTATGACGTTGTAGAACTTCCTGAAGGGGTTAAACCCATCGGGTGTAAGTGGGTCTACAAACGTAAGAGAGGACCTGACGGAAAGATTGAAACTTTCAAGGCTAGACTTGTGGCAAAAGGTTTCACTCAGAAAGATGGCATCGATTATGATGAAACCTTCTCGCCTGTTGTCATGCTTAAGTCGATCCGGATTCTCTTGGCCATTGCGGCCCATGGATCTGGAGATTTGGCAGATGGATGTCAAGACTGCTTTTCTTAATGGTAGTCTTGATAAACCCATCTACATGCGCCAACCAGAGGGTTATATTGCCGAAGGAAGTGAGCATCTTGCATGTAGGCTTAAGCGATCCATTTATGGACTTAAGCAAGCTTCTAGGTCTTGGAACACACACTTTGACTAGGTAATCCAGTCATATGGATTCACGCAGTGTGTATATGAGAGTTGTGTTTATAAGAAGTGTGAAGGAAACGACTTGGTGTTTCTAGTACTGTATGTGGATGACATTCTATTGATTGGCAACAACGTAGATATGTTATCGGACGTACGGATGTGGCTGTCCAGGCAATTCAAGATGAAGGATTTGGGAGAAGCAGGACACATTCTTGGGATCAAGATCTTTAGAGATCGTAAGAAGAGAATGCTGTGTCTTTCCCAAGCAACCTATATAGATACGGTTGTAAAGCGTTTTAGCATGGAGAATTCCAAGAGAGGATCTCTCCCTCTCCAGAGTGGAATCCATCTATCAAAGGATATGTGTCCGAAGACACAAGCTGAGATAGATGACATGAAGGGAGTTCCGTGTGCTTCGGCAGTTGGAAGCCTCATGTATGCTATGCTTTGCACTAGACCGGATATCTGTCATGCTGTGGGCATGGTTGCCAGATATCAGTCTAACCCAGGAAAAGGACACTGGACTGCTGTAAAGAATATAATCAAGTACCTAAGAAGGACTAGGGATTATATGTTGGTCTTTAAGTCTGACAGTCTACATCCTCTGGGATACACTGATTCTGATTTCCAATCAGATAGGGATTCTCGAAAGTCTACCTCAGGATGTGTTTTTACACTGGGAGGTGGAGCCATATATTGGAGGAGCGTAAAGCAGAAATGCATTGCTGACTCCACAATGGAAGCTGAGTATGTGGCAGCCTCGGAAGCAGCCAAAGAGGCTGTATGGCTCCGGAACTTCTTGTTGGATTTGGATGTGATTCCGAATTTGCCTCAGACGTTCACAATTTATTGTGACAACTCTGGTGCAGTGGCAAATTCAAAGGAACCACGAACCCATAAGGCCACCTCATACGAGAGTATGTGAAAAGAGGAGAGGTCGTGGTGTCAAAGATTGCTTCGAAGGATAACCTGGCTGATCCTTTCACGAAGGCCTTGTCTATCAAGGTGTTCGAAAGGCATGTTGGAGGCATGGGAGTTCGTTGCATGACAGCACTGCTTTGAGTATAAGTGGGAGACATAGTTAGTGTAGTAGTATACTTGAAAGCTTGCTTTTGAGTATAAGTGGGAGATTGTTGGGATTATATACTGAAAAGCATACTTTTTATGCTGAGTTGTATAGTACTTCTTCCTGTTTTATGAAATAAATAATGTCATATGTTTTTGCATATTTATTCGTGTTTTATGCAAAATATCGTCCTGTAGTATATATTATAGATAATATGGTGTGGGCTCACACGGAAGATCATATTATCACTTTCTTATATACTTAAATAGTGTTCGCAACCTAAGTAATTGTGGACAAATTACTTGTTAAGGTTGTAGTATAAGGCTTGATATTAGCTGATCTTGGCTAAGTAGCTTATACTAATGCATCCAGTTGCATTGAACAGGATCGCGGTGAGATAAATCCTTTTGTACTGATTTAATAAAAGGATCAAAGATCTCAGACGATTATTATTTCTTAATTCTTGTCATATAATATTGAATTATATATTTATGATAATTATTACTTTGATTTATCAATGAGTGAGAGTTATTGCAACTCAAAGCATCTCGATATCTTGGGTAATGATATTATAAATATGATAATTAATATTAATGCTAGAAATCGTGTCTCGGCTGAGTCCGAGTTGATGATGTCCCCTTGAGGCGCTCCAAAGATTATTATATTAAACCCTGCAGGTGGATTAAGTTCCGATATTATAATAAGGTCGAGCGGGTACTACTCTCGGAATGAGATATTAATTAATAGAGCTATCAGTAAGCTTAATTAATTAATGGACATGCGATATCTTTAACACGGGAAATAATATAATCCAAAAAGGAGCCCGGTGCGTAATAATTTGGGAGATGGACGGCAGTGCAATATTATTTCTATAGTGGAGTGAAATAATATTAATATAATTAAGTAAAGTATTCGGGCCCAGAGAATACTTGGATTATTAATTATATTGGGAGGCCCAGTCCATATCCTCCTTAAGATCCCTAGTGTAGCCCAACAGAAGCAGGCCTGGCCCAGTAAGAGAAACCCTAACCCTAATCTGCCTCTATATATATATATAGATGGTGATTAGGGATTCCGCAGAGATACATTATCGATTCACATACGAAAAGTGGCGGCTAGGGTTTTACTGCGAAGGAGAGAAGAAAGATTTCCGTCCATCCGGAATTCTTCTCTGTGCTCGGGAATACTCTAGAAGATCTTGAGGTTTACGAGAAGAGCTAGATCTCGTGTGCAGAGATCTAGTGCGAGGAATTCTTCACCGAAATCTCATTATTCCGGCTGGATCTGCCCCGGCTAAGATATGCAATCTAGATCTGTTTCCGCTTTAGGATCTAGAGAATTGCATGATATGTGTTTGTTTAATTGATTAACATCCGAGCGATCTTCACGGATCCAACATACATTTCATGAACGATGTCCTAAATGATACTCGTGTATGTTAGAATAAAGTGTTCGTAGGTACTCTACCCCTCTTGACAATGGGTATGGGAAACCGCACTAGGAGGCTCGATGTGACCCATTGATGATTAAACCTAGTGAATTATGTGCCAAAAATGTTCACTAATTAAAAAAGAAAAAAAAGAAATAAAGAGATGTATATGTGTTGAATAAAAGGGGAAGTAGGCTAGACGTCTAAGTTGTGGTGATTCTAGATATTTGTGAGATGTGTGTATCATTGCTTTTCCTCTTACTTGGATTGATTTATAAGCCACATAGTTCATTGATGATTGATTGTTCGTAACTTGGGATTAAGGTGACTTCGTTCGTTGCATGTCGATTCCGGTGATTAAATGTTCTATGATTTGAATTGTTTGGATTAAGTCTAAGTTGTATGATTATATTGCTTGAGGACAAGCAAAGTTCTAAGTGTGGGGGATTTTGATTGGTGTCTAGATGTTAGGTTTTTCGTCATGTTTTCATGTCCATTTTCGTTGTGTTTTTGAGTCTTTTCGTGTTTCTTTGGCTATGAATTGGTTGTTTGGAGTTTTTGGTACTTGTAGGATGAAAAGGGCGGAAACGAGAAGAAAATGAGAAGAAAGGTTGTTGAGCAATCATTGACCTCGAGTTCTAATCTCTCATGATTTTATTGAAGATTCATTTTAGATGTAATGAAAGCGTTATATCAAAGAGGGGTTCGATAGGAGCAAATTGGCGAAAACGGAGGTCAATTTGGAGTTCGGGTGAGGAAGATACGGCCGAAACAAGAGAGTCGCGCGCAATCGTCCAGTGCCTGATCTGGACGATCGGCCAAGTCCTTAACAAATCTGGACAATCGGCCAGATGTCCGCGTCCAGGATTTTGTTTCCTTATATAATTAGGTTTTCTTCCTATTATAAATACTAGTACTTTGGGACGAATTTGTATCAACTTTTACCTTAGTTTTAGCTCTAGTTTAACATTCAAATACTTTAGTTTAGTTTTCCTTTGTTCGATCCGGATCGCTACTTCGTTCTTCAATTAATTCAAGTTTTTACTTAGTTCTTCGTTCTTCGTTCAATCTTGTAAGTTCTTTATTGCTTTCTTTTATTTGATTTAATTGCTTCCTAGTTCCTTAGATTCAGTTCTTAATTGCTTAGTTTAATTTCGTTCGTTCGTTTTCAAATTCTTAGTTTAGATTCGTTTTTCTTAGTTTTCAATTCCTTCATTTTCCAAGTTCTTAGAATTAGATTTATTTACTTTAATTTCCAGATTTTCAGATTTAGTTTAATTCATGTCTAGATTCGTTTTCGTTTCTTTCGTTGCTTTCTTTATTGCTTTCTTTTCGATTCTTGCCTAGGTAGTTTAATTGCTTTCTTGTAGTTTAATTCTTTAGATTAATTAGTTTAGATTTATTTCTTTGCTTTCTAGATTAGATTTATTTACTTGCTTTCGATTTATTACTTTGATTTATTTTATTGCCTAGGATTTAAAAACCAAAAACCCCAAAATATTCTTGACTTGTTTTCATAGTTTTAGGCTAGATTAGGTTGTTTGCTACACGATTATTTGCCCTGCAAAGTTTTCCTTGAGATTCGACATTGGGTTTTTACTTACTAAGTGCTAGGATAGATTTCGTTCTATTGCGAACACTTTTTAGTGAAACAATATATTTCCTTTCAAAACTGTTTTTCTAAGTCCTTTATTCCCCCTTTTTTTTTTTTTTTTTTTTTTTTTTTTTTTTTTTTTTTTTTTTTTTTTTCTAGAGCTTATAGGGATCTATAATTCCTTTCTTTCAAAGGAGCTTACTAAAAAGACAGCTCTCCAAACATAATCCCTAACAAAACAACTCCCAAGATACCCATAATTCCTCCTTTACCTCCTTTCATCCGGTTAAAAGAACAAACGGCTATAAAGGCTCAAAAGTGGCTAGAAAAGGATATATATGTAAAGGATTGTGTTTAGGAAAGATGTGGCTAACAAAACATGGCCTAAAATCACTTCTAAATTCCTACACACATACGTAGTCTCGATGGAGATCAAAAGCAAGTTCTAGAAGTACAAATACATGTATTATATTCTCACAAAAGAAAATAGGCATAAATATGCACCAAAGGCTCAAATCCTCATGGTTTATAACAAAACGTTTCCCAAAATCAAAGCATAATCAAATTCTATCACACACATGCATAATCTCCACCAAGGTTCCAAACACAATATCAACCAATTATTCAAATAAAATTATGCTATCATTGGCCAATTCATATACTCATAAATCATGCTCGACTTAATCATCTAAACTCCTAAGAATATACTAATATCCAGAATTAAACTACTATCCAAGAACTCATGCAAACGAGTTAACGAAGCCACACTTCCCCCTCCCCCAAACTTATTTCGAATCATGATGAAGCAATAAGTTTCAAGAAGGAGAAGTGGCTAATTTAACGAGCGTACCTTTCACCGAAGTTAGCTTACTATGGATTTTCTCCTCGTAGTCGAAACCTCATCAAGAAAACCTATAACTCACAAGCTTCGAAAATTATCGTATAAAGAGCTTAACAGAAGATAAGACTCAAAGAAAAACTAAAACTAAAACGAAAACTAAAAAAAACAAAAACTGAAAATAAAGATAGAGTTGGGTTACCTCCCAACAAGTGCTACGTTTTACGTCTTTAGCCCGACGATACCTCTTTTCAAGGCGGATAAAAATGAAAGTTCTTTTCTTGCCCATCTTCGAGTTTCCTTCTTTTTGCTCCTAAGACTGAAATCTTGAGCTCTTCTTTGTGCACTTGAAATGTGAGATCACCACTTTTCATATCAAAATGAGCTCCACTTGTAGCTAAGAATGAACGTCCCAAAATCCGTGGTTGATTGACGTCCTCCTCCATCTCCACGATCACGAAGTCGGCCGAAAAGTCGAAACCTTGTACTTTGGGAATGAATTCTCGCGTTTGGTATGAAGCAGGAGTGACTCGACCACTGACTCGACCGGTTTGGTCGAGTGGCGGGTGGAGTCGGAGCTGGCGTACATTGACTTGACCAGTTGCTCGGTCGAGCACTGGGTCGAGTTGACCTTCTGAAGTAGCGACTCGACCAGTGACTCGATCGAGCACTCAATCGAGTCCGTCCTGGGCAGTTTTTTCCTCGTTGACTCGGTCGAGTCCTCTTCCTTCCATGCCTTCGTCCTTCGTTTCTTCCGTTTCTGAATCCGTAAGACTCCCATCTCCAAGATCTTTAATTTACAGGGCCTCTCGACCCTCCTCTATCTCCTCATCTTGTATCTCAATAGCCTAGAATTGAGGCACGAACTGGGCCTTCTCCGATCGTTCTACTTGTGTCTCCACGGTCGTAAACTAATTGCTCAGACTTTTGACCATGTTGGTGATATTGTTGATGCTTTGGATCGCGGCCTCCGCATTGGCTGTAACGTTCTTCATCATCTGTTCGAAGGAGAGTTGTTGATGATAGTTTCGATAGTTCAAAGCATCGAGAGACATCGTCGACTCCGATTTGGATATGAAGTTTTCCATCATAGAGATAGTTTCCTGCTCCAAGGAGAATTCTTGAGGATAGAGTTCATTGTACTGATCTCTGAGAATCCTCTTCGCTTTCGCCTTGGGTATAAATTCCTCCATGTTTTCTTCCAAGGGGCGTTCTTCAGGGTAGCGTTCATAGTACCATTCTTTGTGAGTTCGCTTCGGTTATGGATCTCCCATGGTGGATGGTTGTGACTGATCAATCTCAACTTCGTCTCGATCCTTCTTTATTTCCTTCAAAGCAAAAGATAAGACCAAGAAAACGTTAGATCAATCCAGTTAAACAAAAAAAAAAAAAAAAAAAAAAAAAAAAAAAATCCTAGAGCACCAATCGAATCTCGTTCAAAATATTTCTATATGATCTTATCAGTCCCCCGCAACGGCGCCAATTTGATCGCTGCTATTTTCACCACCTAAAATAGTGTAGCAAAGGGAAGCAGGAGTTGTATCCTCAGGGACCGATATCCGAACGTATAGGAGTTACCTCTACTAGAGCTTCTCATCGATGTCTAGGCAAGCAAAAATTTAGAATGTAGTTATCTATTTAAAACTGAAATTAAATCAAATTGAAATAAAAAAAACAAAAATAAATAATAAACTAAAAATAAAGAAACTAACAAATAAGAGAAATGATTGATCCTAGGGTAGTAAATCTAATAAAAAATACATTAATAACCAAACAGTCACTTAATAAAACCCTAATCTCCTCCCAGTCTCATAGGAATTAAATCAAGTGCAAAACAGATCAAGTATCGATATATATAATAAACAAGGCTCAGCTACGACACCTATATCAACTATATACAAGACCTATGACAATCTAACTTCGGCTAAGATAATTAAATCAAACATAGTATGTATTCATGAGATCCATTATGCAAATATCCGGTCAAGGCATAAAAACATAACTAAACATACATAAATAATGGAGGGAATACACTCTTTTAGTCTTTACTAAAATTTGGCCAAATTATAAAAAACATCAAAATATATCCAATTTAGTAGTTTAGAGACAAATTTACCCCTATTACTATTCATAATCAAATTTGAATTACACTTTCCCTCCCCTCTCTTTCTTCCTCTCATTTTTTTTGAATATATCCCTCTTGTTTCTCTCTCATCTCTATATTTCTCTCTGAACAACTCTCTCTCTCTCTCTCTCTCTCTCTCTCTCTCTCTCTCTCTCTCTCTCTCTCTCTCTCTCTCTCTCTCTCTCTTCTCTTTCCTCTCTCTCTCTAGAAAACCGACTGCGGATGGCGGATGAGCCTTCGATTCTCTCTCACCAAACTCCCTCACCACCTCCCTCATGAAGGCCGATGAAGACGAGCGAGCTCGAGATGGGGAAGACGGCGACGACGGCGCTGGGCAGGAGCAGCGCTGCTGAAGACGGCGACGACGGCGGAGATGGGGAAGACGGCGACGACGGCGATGGGGAAGACGGCGACGACGGAGAAGTTGACGGAGATGGGGAAGACGACGACGGAGAAGAGCCAACCGAGAGCGACGGGCCGCCGTCTGGAGCTTCTCACGGCGGCGGCGGCGTTGGTTTGGTTTCTTTTACTTTCTTTTCTTTTCTTTTCATTTTTCCTTTTCCTTTTTCCTTTCCTTTTTTTTTAATTTATTTTTTACGTCTTTTCCCAGTTTCCCCATACTTTTTGTTTTTTTTGTTTTTGTTTTTGTTTTTGTTTTTATTTTATTTTTCTTTTTTCTTTTATTTTTCTTCCATTTCCAATTAAATACTTTCTTGCTTATATTCATTAATTGATTCATCTTGGTTTTGTTTTCCTTTTTTTTCCCTCTCCTTTTCATTTGAATTTTTTTAAAATTTCCTTTTTTATATTTTTAAATTTCTAATTTTTAATTTTCCTTTTCTACATTTTAAAATTTCTTTTTAATTTAAAATTTACTTTTGAAAGGTGGAAGAAGTGCAGGAGGAAGAAGGAGAGGAAGAAGGTCCTGCATCAATTTTTTTTTTTTTTTTTTTTTTTTTTTTTTTTGATTTTTTTGATGCAAGAGACAGGGTTGAGAATTTGTATAACTATCATAATTTCTTACTTAATTTTTTGATTTTTTTCAAATGTAACAGGGATGAGAATGTGTATATGTATCGTAATTTCTTACTCAATAATGTATTTAATAATATATTTTTGTGTTTAGTGTTTTGATTGGTGGTGTGAATTCAGTCAAGAAAGACTGAGTTTGTTTTTGGATGTGTAATGAAATTGAATATGTGTCACGACCCGGCCTGCTAAAACTAGCTGAGCGAGGTCGCGACTCAAGAAAAGGGAAACAAATAAAAATGAACAAACGTCATGAGGGGAAAACGATGTGAAAACATGGCTTTGAATTACATTCGAGCTCTCCATCATTCGTCGAGAATGAATGGAGGAAGTACTATTCGCTACGGAAGCATTTTACATGGAATAAGCGGAAGCGTTGTTCGTGAAAAGAAAAGCAACATTGATAACTGGACCGACACGTTGCTACGATACACAAAATAGGAGTTAGTCTATCTACTCATAGATCACAGCGGAAGAACGTGAGATGCATGTATGGAGACATGCACCACCAAGAGGCTTCAACACTTTCCATGCTCGACAAAAGCTCCTTCCGGCACCTTCACTTCACCCTGCTTAACCTGCACATGGGAAATATGTACAGGGCTGAGTACTTTGAAGTACTCAATGGACACATGCCAAAACATTTTAATTGCCAGCCATTCAGGTGAAACATAGGGGTTTTCAGAAAAGACCTATGATCACTAAAACATTTTCATTTAAGGCGCTTGCGCAAGCTTTGGTTTTCTTGGTGTAATCAGTCATATCTGACCTTGTAAAAGTGTATCCGGTAAGGGTGGCCACCCTCCCCAGATACCTCGATCGGCCAATATGTAGCTCACGATCGACCTTGTAAAAGTGTATCCGGTAAGGGTGGCCACCCTTCCCGGATACCTCGATCGGCCAATACGTAGCTCACGATCGACCTTACTGAGTGCACTAAACTCATCGAGGAGCGACCCCGATGAAATCTTGTGGCTGAAGCCTTCTAGGCCGAAGCCTCTCAGATAGACATCATACAAAACAAAACATTTATGTTATGACAATTCTTTAAAAAGAACTTAACATAGATAAACATTTTCTTTGTACGAAAGCCCACCTCGATAGCTTTCCTTTCCTGGTCATAATTTATATAACTCTGAGCGCCGCCTTAGTCTCGGCCTTTTCCCTTCGCCTAACCTCGTTCAAAGAACGTAAAATAAGAGACTTGGAATAAAATCGATAATCTTATCGATCTAGGCGAAGGTTATCTTCTATCGAGGTTATGTTCTCTTTTACTGATAACATTATCATGGTTATCCTTTTAATCGAGAGCTTCTCGATTATCTTATCATTTTGAAATCGATCACTTTGATCGATTCTTGTGTCTTAAAGTTCTTCCATCCTCGATAAGAATCGTAGGATGCTTGACTTAGTCATTAATAGGGCTTCGTGATTACATGTTATAAGTGGTCTACACTTATAAGGTTATTATACTTGGACTTAGTTGTTTAAATCAACTTTAATAATTATTATAGACCTAATTTACTTAGGTTCGGGAGATTATTAAATCAGACCCGGAGAGTCGTTACATTTGACTTTCGTTTCTTGACTGAATATTGGCCCATTACGAATTAGAAGTCCGGTCCAATCGGTTGGGCCGGCTTATTGAATAATTTAATCGGTCCAATTGGTTGGCCCGATCTGTTAAATGTATCATTGGCTCATTATTCAATTTAATCGGCCCAAATGGTTGGGCTCGATCCATTAGATCAATTATCGACCCATGTTTCAATTTAATCGGCCCAAATGGTTGGGCTCGATCTATTTAACGACTATTGACCCATATTTTAATAATTATCGGCCCAAATGGTTGGGCTCGATCCGTTAATAAATCTTCGGCCCATTATGCATTCGTTAATTAATTTTCGGCCCGTTTAAATATTTTATCTCAGCTTATTTAGCCCGGCCCATTTAATTTATTCTGATTATGAGGCTCGGCCCAACACTTCCCGTCAGCCTGGCCCAATCTGCCGCGGCCCATCAGTTTGGCCCGGCCCAATACCCAGCCGTTTCCATACTTGGCAAAAATCCCACTTCTTCTCTTCTCTCGGAAACTCTCTCTCTCTCTTTCTTTCTCCTCCGGCAGTTCCTTGCCGCTGCTGTTGCTGTCCTTTCCTGCCGGCGGCCTCCTCCGCCGTCGGTTATCCTCTCTCCCCCTTCTCTTTCAGTTTTCCCGATTCAATTTCGAAGGAAATCCCTAATTTCAGAATTAGGGGAAAATTTGGGAAAACCGTCGGGGCTCCTGTTGCCGCCGACGTTCCGCCATTTCTCCGCCGTGGGCGGCGTCGCTCGCCGCTCTGGCCGCGGCTCCGCCTTCTTCTCCCATCGATGCGGCCCAGTTCCTCCATGCGCCTCAGTACCCTAGCCCTCGTGGCTAGGGCGTTGCTTCCAGGGCCACTGCCGCCTCCATCTCTCTTCCTCTGTCCTCCCGGCGCCGGCAGTGATGCCGTCGCCGGCGTCTCCTCCTTTCCTCCTTACTTCCTTTTCTGACCTCCCTTTTCTCTCATTTTTGCAGGTGGTTGCAGGCGGTCTCCAGCGCTACAGGGCATCGTCGATGCCGTCGCCAACCGAGGCAGTCTCCGATGGTGCGAGGGTGACGTCGAGGTGTCTCGACTTCATCTCCAATCTGACCTCAGCCTCCTTCCTTACCCCGGCAGGTTCGATTTCTCTCCCTAGCCACTCGTTTTGCTTTCAATTAGTTTAAGAGTTATATTTGTCGATTTAGAGGCTTAGGGGTTTTGATTAGGAGTCCTTTAGAGGCTGATTTTCCCTTGGTGTTTTGTACATTAGTCAAGAGAAATTTTCCCAGATTTAGCATGCTTGTGGTTGGTGCCTTTATTGGATTAAATGGTTAGATTGAGGATTGTTATGCATGCAATGTTTTAGGCCTTTTTGAGGAGGTTCTATGTGGTGTAAACATGCCTTAGAAACTGATTTTTAGCTTTCAAAATAACATGCATTTCTTCTAAGTAATTGCTATGTTTCTTGAGTTTGATTTTTTTAGGCCTCTAATCTAGTTGTTGACATGCTTAGAGGTTTTCATGGTTAGGGCAGCCCTTAGTTTGAGTTTTGGAGCCATTCTAAAGATAAAATTTATGCCTTGTTGTCCTCTAAACCTTAGGAAGGGTGTAGGGGTACTTACTTGGCTCGTATTGGAATCGAACTTGGGGTTCTTTGGTGCATGAGGCTGTCCTTCTTCGTCTCCTCTCCCGATTAGGCTTCGTTGGCTTCCCCCTTCTTTCGTTCCCCTTCCTAGAGAAAGATGCAGGAATTCGGGGCTCGATTGGCTATCGTCGGGCTGTTTTCCGGCTACTCCATTGGCTGGAAATCGGTCTCCCTCTCCTCTTGCTTCCTCACTTGTTTTTACTCTTCTCTACTTGTTTTCTATAGTGTGTGGGTGTTTGATGATGTGTGTTTTGCAGAGATAGGAATGCTCTTGTGAAGATGAGAGGTTTAGTCATGTCGTGGGGAGAATGATGGAGGGCAGGCATTGGTGGTTTAGTTGTCAAGGAGGAAATGGCAGGTGGTGGAGTGTTGAAGAGGAAAAGGTTGGGAAAATATGGACGCCTGTTGTATTTGCATTCTGCCGCTCCCTCACTTCTTTTCTTTTCTTTTTGTTTCTTTTTCTTTTTATCATTATATGTATATGTATATGAATATTATTATGGGCTTGAGGTATTTGTCTTGGGCCTCTTTAATTATTATTGGGTATTTCCTTTGGGCCGAAAACAAATCGTACAATTAAATCGTGAAATGGGCTTCGATCACTAAGTGGGCCTCGGTCCTTAATTAAACTAATCGATTCATTTCATCGGCCTTCCTTAAATAAATCGACTTACGTTTTGGGCAATACTATTACTACTAGATGCAACACTACTAATAGTAGTACTTAAAATTTTATTTTACTCATAATAATAATAATATTAACACTCTAAATTTTAAAATAATGCCTCAATTTTATTTACTCACTAAATAAAACTGCGGCTATTACAATATGTCCTTTACTTTTATGAAATTTAATACACATTATTTGTTATTGTTAAGCTTGCGTGTGACTAATCAACTCATGCCATGTGGATGGGATGAGTGATGTGGCGGCTTACGTGGAAGGAGTTAGTTAGAAATGTAACGTATGATTGCTGCTCAAGCTTTGCAGTTGAGGGGAGACCATGGATTCTCTGCCGTTAGATCGATTCTACGGTGAGGATGGATTGGAGCGGTTATATAGCTCAGATCTGAATCTATCAAGAGAGGATTCAGTTAGTAGTTCAGCAGAGATCAAGCAAGAAAGAGAGAAGAGAGTGCGATCTAGCTAGAGTTCATAGTTAGGAGTTTTTCTGCAAGTTTATGCAGTGTACTAGCTACCGAACCACGTAAACCCGGTCTCATTTCGATTTTGTTCTTCATTGTTGCGTGGTGAGTTCGATTCCAAAACGTGAGAGTTTGACTGTGAGTTCGGAGTTTGATTCGATTCTCAGATCGTGAGTTCGTTTCGGTTCTCAGATCGCAGATCGGAGTTCGGTTCTCAACAATTGGCGCCGTCTGTGAGAAACAGGCACGATGATGATGGGTGCCCCTCAGCGTGGCTTCGACGATTGGATTATCGCCGGAGGTGAGCCTCCACGGTTCGAGATTATCGGTGGAGGGGAGGGCTCGGGATGTGGTCCTTATGTTTGAGGGGAGGATTGTTGGATGCGGATGGTGCAAACAACATGTCCCACATCGGAAATATAAGGTAGGAGAACCTTATATATAAAGGGGAGCACAACTCCATTAGTATGATGCCTTTTGGGAAGGAGCCCAAGAACAAAACCGTGAGGGCTTGGCCCAAAGCGGACAATATCATACTAATGCGAGTCGGGGTGGAGCTCGGGAACCCTAACAATTGGCGCCGTCTGTGGGAATCTTGGGATCGGATCTGCTCGCGATGTCGACGGCGAAGTTCGAGGCGGAGAAGTTCAACGGAACGAACGATTTCGGATTGTGGCGGATCAAGATGAAGGCGCTACTTGTACAACAAGGTTTAGCAGATGCCATTAAGGAGGAAGATGATGCGAAGAAAGGAGCTCCGACGGAGAAGCAAGCTGAGATCACGGAGAAGGCTCACAGCGCGTTGATCCTGTGCCTATCGGACAAGGTCCTGAGGGAAGTGGCGAAGGAGAAGACGGCAGCAGCGATCTGGACGAAGCTTGAATCTCTGTACATGACCAAATCTTTCACATCGAGATTGTATGCAAAACAGAGGCTGTATTCGTACAACATCGTGGAAGAGAAGGGAGTTCTTGAGCAGCTGGATGAATTCAACAAATTGTTGGATGATCTGGAGAATATAGATGTAAAGATTGATGATGAAGATAAGGCAATCATATTGCTGAATTCCCTGCCGAAATCCTTTGAGCGATTGAAAGATGCAATGCTCTATGGAAGGGATGCTTCTGTCACACTCGAGAAAGTCCAAAACGCTTTGAGAAGTAAGGGATTACAGAGGCAAGTGGATGGCAGATCGGATTCGAGTGTGGGAGAAGGGTTGAACGTGAAGGCCAAGTACCAGAAGGGATCAAAATTCAAGAAGCCAAATCAGGATTCAAAGAAAGGTGGATCCCAGAAAGAGAGAGATTCCACTGAGAAGGAGACCAGGAAGTGTTTTCATTGCAAGAAGCCCGGTCACCTCAAGAAGGATTGCTTCGTGTACAAGAAGAAGCAAGCACAGAAGGAATCAAAGCCAGGAACAGCAGAAATCACAGAGAAATGTGAAGGAGCAGAGACTTTGAATGTCATTGATACTGTGACAGGAAATGAGTGGATCTTGGATTCTGGTTGCATCTTTCATATGTGCCCTCATAGAGAATGGTTTATTGATTTGAAACTGGAGAGATTGGGCTCTGTTCTACTGGGAAATGATCAAACCTGCATGGTTGAAGGGATAGGCAACATCAAGATCAAGTTGCACAATGGGGATATCAAAATCCTAACTGAGGTCAGGTATATCCCTCAACTGAAGAGAAACCTTGTTTCTTTGGGCATGTTAGAGTCTAAGGGTTTTAGTTTCAAGCCAGAAGGTGGAATTATGCATGTGATAAAGAATGGTACTGTGGTTATGAAAGGATTTAGAAATCAGAGCTTGTATTACTTGGATGCAGTGTCTGTTGTTGGTGAAGTTGAAGTCAGTGTGCAAGTAGATGTGAATCTATGGCATAAAAGGCTAGGGCATGTAGGGGAGATATCATTGAAACAACTTCATAAGGGCATGTTGGATTGCATTGATTCTAAGCTGGATGATTGTAAGTGTTGTATCATGAGTAAAAGTAAGAAGCAGTCTTTCAATGCTAGCACTCACAGATCCAAATCTCCTCTTGATTATGCTTACACTGATCTTTGGGGCCCTTCTAGAACTGATACAATAGGAGGGGGGAAGTATTTCATGAGCATCATGGATGATTGCTCAAGGAAGTTATGGATTTACATACTCAAATCCAAAACTGAGGCAATACACAGATTTAAGGAATGGTGTGTTGAGGTTCAGAATGAGAAAGGCACAACACTGAAATGTCTTAGAACTGATAATGGGCTTGAATTTGTGTCTGAAGAGTTCCAGAGCTACTGCAAAAGTAAGGGAATTCAAAGGCATAGGACTGTGCCAACTAACCCACAACAAAATGGAGTGATTGAAAGGATGAATAGGACCATACTTGAGAGAGTAAGGTGTATGCTGTATGGATCGGGTTTACCAAACAAGTTCTGGGGAGAAGCAGTGAATACAACATGTATGTTAATCAACAAGTGTCCTTCAACTGCTATTGAGAACAAGATTCCAGATGAAGTATGGTTTGGGAAAGCTACTGGATACAATCATTTGAGAGTATTTGGATGTAGATCTTATGTTCATTTGAAGCAAGATAAGCTGCAGCCTAGAGCACTTAAGTGTGTGTTGATTGGGTATCCAAAGGGAGTGAAAGGCTACAAGCTTTGGTGTACTGAAAGTGGGAATCAGAAAGTGGTGATTTCCATAGATGTTATATTCAGAGAGCATGAGATGCCATACTTGAGTAGTAAGGAAGATGGGAATGATTCTGCAAAAGTTGAGGTGAAGACTTGGGATGATTTCAGTGTTCAAGACACTGATGAGGAAGAGCATGTTGTTTCTGATACAGAACAGGGAGATGGTGATGATCTAAGGGACTATCTACTAGCAAGAGATAGAGTGAGGAGGAACATAACACCACCAAGCAGATTTGGCAATGCAGACATGATCTACTATGCACTTAGTGTTGCAGAGAATGTGGAGTGTAGTGAGCCTGGAAACTATAAAGAGGCAATTTCTTGTGCAGATAAAACCAAATGGGTGGAGGCTATGGATGAGGAGTTAAGCTCACTTGAGAGGAACAATACATGGGTGCTTGTAGATAGACCAAAATCACAGAAGCTTATCAACTGTAAATGGATATATAAGAAGAAGATAGAGATGACTGATAAGGAAAGGATAAGATACAAGGCAAGATTGGTTGCTAGAGGTTTTACACAGAGAGAAGGTGTGGACTTCAATGAAGTGTTTTCTCCAGTTGTAAAGCACTGCTCCATTAGGATACTACTTGCATTAGTCACAAAGATGGACATGGAGATTCATCAGTTAGATGTCAAGACAGCATTTCTTCCTGGGGATTTGAAAGAAACTATCTACATGGTTCAACCTGAAGGTCTAAATGCAGGGGATGCAAAAGACAAGGTATGTTTGCTGAAGAAATCTCTTTATGGTTTAAGGCAGAGTTCAAGGCAATGGTACTTAAAATTTGATGAGCATGTGGCTAAGATATGATTCACTAGATCTCTTTATGATAGCTGTGTGTATCTTAAGAGAGTGAATGGGTCTGTTTTGGCATATCTATTGCTATATGTTGATGACATGTTGGTGGCAAGTAGTAGCTTATCTGAGGTGGAGCAGGTTAAGGCAGATTTGAGTTCCAAGTTTGACATGAAGGATCTTGGACCTGCAAAAAGAATACTTGGTATTGATATACATAGAGTAAGGGATAGAGGTGTGCTATGGCTTACACAGCATGGATATATACTAAAGGTTCTGGGGAAGTTTAGGATGCATGAATCTAAGAGAGTTTCTGTTCCTTTAGCTCAACACTTCAAGCTCAGTGTGCATCAAGGACCTAAGGATGATAAAGAGGTGAAGGAGATGAGTGCAGTGCCTTATGCAAATGCTATAGGCAGTGTCATGTATACCATGGTTTGCACAAGACCTGATGTTGCTCATGCAATCAGTGTAGCAAGCAGGTATATGGTTAATCCTGGGAAGCAGCACTGGGAAGCTTTGAAGTACATTCTGAGGTACTTGAAAGGTAGTGCAAATCTTGGAATTTTGTACAAGAAAGAGGTGGATTCTCCAAAGGAAACACTGGTTGGATTTGTGGATTCAGATTTTGCATCTAATCTGGACACAAGGAAGTCACAGACTGGTTGGATTTTCACACTCTTTGGATCTGCTATCAGTTGGAAATCATGCTTGCAGTCTGTTGTAGCTTTATCTACTACTGAGGCAGAGTATTTAGCTGTTACTGAGGCAGTGAAAGAAGGTATTTGGTTGAAGGGAATTCTTGCAGAGTTTGGTGTACTGCAGGAATCGGTACCAATACATTGTGATAGTCAAAGTGCTCTCCACTTGGCTAAGCATCAAGTCTTTCATGAAAGATCAAAACATATAGATGTTAGGTTGCATTTTGTGAGAGATGAAGTTGAGAAGGGAGTGGTTACAATGGTGAAGGTGTCTACAGAGGACAATGCTGCAGACATGCTTACTAAAGCTTTACCATCTACTAAGTTCAAGCATTGCTTGAATTTGGTGGGGTTGGATTCTCTGTGAAAGGGAATGGGATGGAGAAGAAGATGAAGCCGAATCTGTGAGTTGATAGTCAAGGTGGAGATTGTTAAGCTTGCGTGTGACTAATCAACTCATGCCATGTGGATGGGGTGAGTGATGTGGCGGCTTACGTGGAAGGAGTTAGTTAGAAATGTAACTAACTCATGTATGCTTGCTGCTCAAGCTTTGCAGTTGAGGGGGGACCATGGATTCTCTGCCGATAGATCGATTCTACGGTGAGGATGGATTGGAGCGGTTATATAGCTCAGATCTGAATCTATCAAGAGAGGATTTAGTTAGTAGTTCAGCAGAGATCAAGCAAGAAAGAGAGAAGAGAGTGTGATCTAGCTAGAGTTCATAGTTAGGAGTTTTTCTGCAAGTTTATGCAGTGTACTAGCTACCGAACCACGTAAATCCGGTCTCGTTTCAATTTTGTTCTTCATTGTTGCGTGGTGAGTTTGATTCCAAAACGTGAGAGTTTGACTGTGAGTTCGGAGTTTGATTCGATTTTCAGATCGTGAGTTCATTTCGGTTCTCAGATCGGAGTTCGGTTCTCAACAGTTATTTTAATAATTCTAACTAGTTGTATTGTTTCTTGCACTCTTGATTTTTTATAATTTCGTAGTGTAATAGATCTATAATTTTCAGAATAATTGTTGTTTGATTCGAAATAATCGATGCTTGTTTCATTTAAAGAGCAAAATGAAGAAATGCGATGCATACAAATTTAATAAATTTTAACCATCCTTCCGCTGTAATAAGTAAGAATATTTAAAATTCTAACCAAACATGTGGCATTCTATCTGGTTATGTCCACCAGTTTTGAAATACCTACTTTCTTACGTTACAATGGCACACCGTTTAAAATTTAGTATATTCCAACTCGTCCCGTGGCATGCTAACAGGTTAAGTCCACCCGTCAGAAATACTCACTTTCTTAAGTTGTACTTGCATATCACGAGTTAGAATTTTGTATATCCTAACCTGTTCCGTGGCATTCCAACAGGTTCAGTCCACCCGTTAGAAATACCCACTTTCTTACGTTGTAATCACATATCACGAGTTAGATTTTTGTATATTCTAACCTGTTTTGTGGCATTCCAACAGGTTCAGTCCACCCGTTAGAAATACTCACTTTCTTATGTTATAAGCGCACATGACCGGTTAGAATTTTGTATATTCTAACCTGTTATGTGGCATTCCAACATGTTCAGTCCACCCGTTAGAAATACCAACGTTCTAACGTTACAATCGCAAATGACCGGTTAGAATTTAGTATATTCTAACCCATCCCGTGGCATTCTAACCCGTCCCGTGGCATGCATTTTAATTGGTTCAATCAACCTGTTAGAATTATTTATTTTCTTACTAAATAATTAACATGTTTGGTTATAAATTCATTAATTCTAACTAATCTCATACATTATAACCGGTTAAATCCACTAGTTTGAATTATTTTATTCTTTACGAAATGAATTCATACGATACGTAATAATACACTCGATTCAATCAACTTTGGTAGAATTATTGATTATCTAAATAAATAAATTCAAAGATTTGGTTAGAAATTATCCCATTCTAACCAATCGGTTAGAATGTATACCATTTAGGTTAGAATTAGTTAATATCTAACCAAACATGCGAATTCGTTTAGTAAGAAAATGAATAATTCTAACAGGTTTGTTGGGAACCCTTTGCAGTTTGATTTTGATGATGTTTATCGAAACCACACTTAGGCATATTTTACTTGTTTAGGGACAAGGCCGATAGATCGACCTGCTACCTGTTAGTGCAGGTCGATGCTCTCTATAGTTTAAATGCATGTTTGATCCACTCTGTAAGAGAAATGTCGTTTATCGACCTGCCTCATTCGGATTGAGCATGATAGGGTGCATTTTTACCCTATCATCTAAGTGTTATATTATCGTTTTCTTGTCGTATTTTGATAGTTTAGCTCATGATTTATATTGTTTATGTTATTTCGAGCTAGATTATGCTTTTGGGTTGTTTTGAGTGTTTTTAGGGCTTTTATGTTGAGAAAACCCAAGATGAGACAAGAGACGATGAAACCAAGGAAGAGATGAAGTATTGATCCCAAGTTCTGACTTCTCACGATTTTTTGGAAGAGTTATTCTGGAAAATTGAAAGCATAGCATTGAAGAGGAGTTCGATAGGAGCACATAGGCGAAAACGGAGGTCAATTCGGAGTTCGGATGAGGAAGATATGACCAAAATAAGAAAGTTGCGCAGAACCCTCTCGACCCTCTCGACCGACCTCTCGATCGAGAGAGGTGTCGAGAGGTGCCTCCTGTTTTCCAGACGGGATTTTCTCTAAAAGGCTATTTTTGACTTTTTCCTGGTTTCCTTGTACAATTAGGTATAGGATGTAAACTTCTACCCTATAAATACCTCTAAACCTATCATTGTAAAGGGAACAACATAAGTTCCTCCACTCTCCTACATTCTTTAGATTAGTTTTTATTCTTTTCTCCATACTTTTATACTTTTAGATCTAGATTTATTTTATGTATGAAGACAATTGAAGATTGAAGATTCATCAAGATTCAAGAGTTTTTCTATCCCTTTCTTTTACTTTATGTTTTTACTTATGTTTAATCTTCCTTCTACCTTTCTTTTAATTATGTCTAGCTAAATTCCTTAGTTGATTTTAGGGATTGAATGCCTAATTGAATTTATGTAAGTGTTCTTGTTTACAATTAGCCTTTCAATCTAGATGCATGTTTTCATGGTGCTTATTCTCATGCATGATTAATTGGCCACTAATTATGTGTGCATAGCTATGTTTTTATGCCTTAATAGGATAATTGCATAATAGATCTCATGAATACATGGTATGATGATTTAATTATCTTAGTCGAGGTTGAATTATCATATGTTCATATATAGTCGATTTAGGTGTCATAGTTGAACCTAGTTGATTATATTATTGATACTTGTTCTATTTTGCACTTGATTTGATATCTATGAGTCCGAGAGGATATTAGGATCTTATTAAGTGACGACCTACATTGTCTTAATCGGAGTGTTAGGTTATTTTCCTGTATCACATCTAGATTGGATTAAATTGGTTAATTGGACTCATTAATTGCTTGCATATATTTGATTAGGTAGGCTTCCCTAGAATCAGCCTTGTTTCTTATTTGATTTATTTGTTTCCTTATTTACTTATTTGCCTTATTTGTTTAATTGCTTATTTATTTGTTTCCTTATTTGTGTTCTTTTTATTTGTTAAATTTACTTGCCTAGGATTATAATACCACATTCTTATTTTCTTAATTGCCTAGACATCAGTTTAATTCTAGAGTAGAGGTACTTTGTGTGATTTCGATATATCAATCCCTGTGGATACGATACTCGTACTTTCTTATACTATACCTATTTTTGTGTGGTAGAAAATAGTGCGATCAAACTTTGGCGCCGTTGCCGGGGATTGATTAGATTTCACATAGATATTTTGAAATAGGATTAATAGGTGATTTAGGCGTTTATTTTTCTGTTTTTATTTGATTGATCTAACGTTTTCTTCGTCTTATCTTTTCTTTCAAGGAAATAAAGAAGGATCGAGACGAAGTTGAGATTGATCAATCACCACCATCCACCATGGGAGATCCACAACCAAAGATGACTCTCTACGATCGGTTCTGTCGTACCAATCCTCAAGAATTTTCCTTGGAGCAGCAAACTATCTCTATGATGGAGGACTATATATCTCGAGGCGAAGTCACTTATATGCAACAAGGCTATGACCAACAAGGAGGATACGGAGGCTACAACAACAACAATCGAAGCTATCCTCAACAACGCCCATTGGAAAAAACTCTTATAGAAAAGATGATGGAGAGCTTTATATCCAAGTTGGAGTCGAAGTTCGAAGCCTTGGAGCATAACGTCACTACTCTCGGAAACACGGTCATAGGTATGAGCACTCATATCAAGACTTTGGAGGCGCAAGTAGGACAATTGGTGAAGGCCCAATCCGAGCAACAACAACGAGCTCAACCTCCAAACAAGGGCGAGGCGAATTCAAAGGTGCACCAATACCATGCTAGTGAGGTACATGATGAGGAGTTTGATGAGTTCGAGGCCCTGGAAATCAAAGAAGTTGAAGATGAAAGCGATTTGGAGTCGGAGTTGGAAGAGACGAGAAGACGAATTCCAAAATCAGGGTCTCTCGACACCTCTCTCGATCGAGAGGCCTATCGAGATGTCAACACTGGAGTACAGAAAACCCCTCTCAATACCCCTATCGATCGAGAGGGGGATCGAGACCTGTTCGACGAGGAGCTTCAAGATGACCCTCTCGACACCTCTCTCGATCGAGAGGTTGGTCGAGAGGCTGCCCAGAAAAGTCAGAATGTTCCTCTCGACACCTCTCTCGATCGAGAGGGGGGTCGAGAGGTCCCTCTTTCGATCGAAACGTGCGATTTCTTCTCCGATGGCTTTTCCCTTCGATATTTGTTCGATCCAACGCCCGATGAAGAGTCCATACACACTAGAGGAGCAATTGAAGATGTTTGTGTTCAAGTTCGAGGGTTCGACTTTCCGCCTGACTTCGTGATCGTGGAGATGAAGGAAGATGTCAATCAACCTCTGATTTTGGGATGTTCGTTCTTAGCAATGAGTGGAGATTGTTTCGACATGGAAAGTGGTGATCTCCCAGTTCGAGTACACAAAGAAGAGCTAAAGATTTCGGTCTTAGGAGCCAAAAGAAGAAAACTCAAAGATGGGGGAGAAAAGAGCTTTCATTTTTATCCGCCTTGATAAGAGGTATCGTCGGGCTAAAGACGTTAAACGTAGCACTTGTTGGGAGGTAACCCAACTCTATCTTTAATTTTCAGTTTTTGTTTTATTTGTTTTTGTTTTTGTTTTTCTTTGAGTCTTATCTTTTATTAAGCTTTTTATCCAAGAATTTTCGAAGCTTGTGAGTTGTAGGTTTTCTCGACGAGGTTTCGACTAAGAGAAGAAGATCGATAGTAAGCTAGCTTCGGTGAAAGGTACGCTCGTTAACTTAACCACTTCTTCTTCTTGAAACTTATTCCTTCATCATGATTCGAAATAAGTTTGGGGGAGGGGGAAGTGTGGCTTCGTTAACTCGTTTGCATGCGTTCTTGGATATTAGTTTAATTTTGGATATTAGTAGAGTCTTTAGGAGTTTAGATGATTGAGTCAAGCATGATTTATGAGTATATGAATTGGCCAATGATAGCATGATTTTCATTGAATAATTGGTTGATATTATGTTTGGAACCTTGGTGGAGATTATGCATGTGTGTGATTAAATTGGATTATGCTTTGATTTTGGAAACGTTTTGTTATTACCCGTGAGGATTTGAGCCTTTGGTGCATGTTTATGCCTATTTTCTTTCGTGAGAGTATCATACATGTATTTGTACTTCTAGAACTTGCCTTTGATCTCCATCGAGACTACATATGTGTGTAAGAATTTAGAAGTGATTTTAGGCCATCTTTTGTTAGCCACATCTTTCCTAAACACTATCCTTTACATATATTCCTTTGCTAGCCACTTTTGAGCCTTTATAGCCGTTTGTTTCTTAACCGGATGAAAGGAGGTAAAGGAGGAATTATGGGTATCTTGGGAGTTGTTTTGTTAGGGATTATGTTTGGAGAAGTTGTCTTTTTAGTAAGCTCCTTCGAAAGAAAGGAATTTTAGATCCCTATAAGCTCTAGAAAAAAAAAAGAAAAAAAAGAGGGAATAAAGGACTTAGAAAATCAGTTTGAAAAAGGAAAAAAAAATATATTGAGTCCTAGTTCAAAAGAAAAAAAAGAAAAAAAAAAGAGCATAAAGGGATGGATAGAATTTTTAGTATTTTGGGAGTTGAATAGAAGAAGGTTGAGAGGAGAAGAGGTTGATATTTGAGTTTGAGTTGATGAGTAGAAGATGGAGTTATATCCATACTAGTTTGGAGTTGCTAAAAGGTTGGTACTTGAAGACGTCCAAGTCACTTAGCCTATATTTTCCCTACCCTAAACCAATGTGCCTACGTTACAACCTTAAAAAAAGACCTAATTGATCTTAGTTCTTACATACAATCAAGTGGTGGAGATGTTGAGATAAAGGGCAAGCTTATGGTAAGTCTTTTGCATTGTATTGATTATGAGTGAGCCTATACACTTTTAATTCTTTCATTGTGAGTTGAGAGTTCACTTATACACTTATATCTTCACATGTCTTGAGTGAGTTTCCCTTTTGAAGCATGGTTTGATTTTGTTGTACTTTCGTAGAGTCGAAACTTTGAGGTTGCTTATATGATGTTGATTGATGCTTCTTTGAATATCTATGAGGCCCTTAGAGTTCATTATGCTTGTATGTTGTGTTTGTCTTGATTTGTTTATTCTTTAGTTTATTGTTCGGGACGAACAATGTTTAAGTTTGGGGGATTTTGATAGGGTGCATTTTTACCCTATCATCTAAGTGTTATATTATCGTTTTCTTGTCGTATTTTGATAGTTTAGCTCATGATTTATATTGTTTATGTTATTTCGAGCTAGATTATGCTTTTGGGTTGTTTTGAGTGTTTTTAGGGCTTTTATGTTGAGAAAACCCAAGATGAGACAAGAGACGATGAAACCAAGGAAGAGATGAAGTATTGATCCCAAGTTCTGACTTCTCACGATTTTTTGGAAGAGTTATTCTCGAAAATTGAAAGCATAGCATTGAAGAGGAGTTCGATAGGAGCACATAGGCGAAAACGGAGGTCAATTCGGAGTTCGGATGAGGAAGATATGACCAAAATAAGAAAGTTGCGCAGAACCCTCTCGACCCTCTCGACCGACCTCTCGATCGAGAGAGGTGTCGAGAGGTGCCTCCTGTTTTCCAGACGGGATTTTCTCTAAAAGGCTATTTTTGACTTTTTCCTGGTTTCCTTGTACAATTAGGTATAGGATGTAAACTTCTACCCTATAAATACCTCTAAACCTATCATTGTAAAGGGAACAACATAAGTTCCTCCACTCTCCTACATTCTTTAGATTAGTTTTTATTCTTTTCTCCATACTTTTATACTTTTAGATCTAGATTTATTTTATGTATGAAGACAATTGAAGATTGAAGATTCATCAAGATTCAAGAGTTTTTCTATCCCTTTCTTTTACTTTATGTTTTTACTTATGTTTAATCTTCCTTCTACCTTTCTTTTAATTATGTCTAGCTAAATTCCTTAGTTGATTTTAGGGATTGAATGCCTAATTGAATTTATGTAAGTGTTCTTGTTTACAATTAGCCTTTCAATCTAGATGCATGTTTTCATGGTGCTTATTCTCATGCATGATTAATTGGCCACTAATTATGTGTGCATAGCTATGTTTTTATGCCTTAATAGGATAATTGCATAATAGATCTCATGAATACATGGTATGATGATTTAATTATCTTAGTCGAGGTTGAATTATCATATGTTCATATATAGTCGATTTAGGTGTCATAGTTGAACCTAGTTGATTATATTATTGATACTTGTTCTATTTTGCACTTGATTTGATATCTATGAGTCCGAGAGGATATTAGGATCTTATTAAGTGACGACCTACATTGTCTTAATCGGAGTGTTAGGTTATTTTCCTGTATCACATCTAGATTGGATTAAATTGGTTAATTGGACTCATTAATTGCTTGCATATATTTGATTAGGTAGGCTTCCCTAGAATCAGCCTTGTTTCTTATTTGATTTATTTGTTTCCTTATTTACTTATTTGCCTTATTTGTTTAATTGCTTATTTATTTGTTTCCTTAATTGTGTTCTTTTTATTTGTTAAATTTACTTGCCTAGGATTATAATACCACATTCTTATTTTCTTAATTGCCTAGACATCAGTTTAATTCTAGAGTAGAGGTACTTTGTGTGATTTCGATATATCAATCCCTGTGGATACGATACTCGTACTTTCTTATACTATACCTATTTTTGTGTGGTAGAAAATAGTGCGATCAATTGAGCTGGCATATCTTCCTGTCTATCGACCTCCCTTCTCAAGCTTCCAGCCTGCTTTGACTTAGAAGATTTCAAGAGCTGGATTATCATATCAAGGTTGATGCTCCGCCTTCATGGAGCTTCACGACCTGATCCTTACCACGTGGTGTGCCAGCAAGGACGAACTTCCCCAACGGCTAGAAGTGAGTCAGCCTCCAACGGCTAGTGCCACGTCATCCTGACTCCAACGGCTAGTTTTTCAAAACTGCCTATATATACTTCAGCCATTATCGGATTCAAGCACGGGAAACTCAAGCTATCAATGCAAAATCTCTGCCAAAATCTCTCTCAAGTTCATATCCATTCAAGTGTTTGAAATCCCACTAGTTTCCCAAACACTTGACGAAGAGAGATTTTCTACTCCGATAAAAAGCCAACAATGACGAAGCGTTCACTGCTGCTTGTCGTTGATTCAAACATCTTCTTCTCCGACCCGTTCAAAGTTAGAAAGATTGGTTTGTATTCTTCGCCATTATAGAGTTAGTCAAGCTCTGTAATTAGTGAAAGGTTGTTTGTACGTTTTAGTACGAAAGGTTGTAAGGGTCACGACCCAAAACTCGTGTCTAGATATATTCAAGTTAGAGTGTATTTAGAACTGATACTCAGTCAGTATAAATAAGAGAGAGGTTGAATCCAAAGGTAAAGGGATTCTCAGGTCGAGTCAACCTGACGTGGACGTAGGAGGGTTTCTCCGAACCACGCTATATCGCGGTGTCACTCTCTTCTCCCTCTCTTTATTTATCGCTCTTTCAATTTCTTATCAAACTGACGAGCATCAACCTGCATTTCATGAAACAACCTGCATTGCCTTAAGAGATTTTTCAAAGAGTAATCAACCTCCACTAACTTCCGCATAAACAGTTTGATAGATCAAGCTTGTTATCAAACGAGCTTGATAGATCAATCTGCCTCTGATAAGGATCGACCTTGACAATCGACCTTTGAATCGACCTGATTTTATAAAACGTCAAAAACGGTTGGCATTGGTGTATTCCCCCCCCCCCCCCCCCCCCCCCCCCCCCATACACCAATTACTCTTTTCCGGGACCAACAAGGTTGATTGAACCAATAAGGTTTCATAGACATGGTTTGAATCAACTAGATTAATACATATCGTATGCATTTATTTTTTTTTTTTTTATCAGAATATGCATTTATTTCTTAAGAAATATAATAATTCTAACTGGTGGATTGAACTCCTTATGAATTTATTAGTAAGAAATGCAAATTTGTCGCAAATAAGGTTAAAAATTACGATTACGTATACGATTTCTCACCTAGTTTTAACAAATATAAATTGAGTAAGGTGAGAATTAACAATTTCTTACTATGATATTTTAGTATGGTGTTTCAGATCCAAAATAGGAAAAAAAAAAAAAATCCAATCGAGAGTAGGAAAAAAAAAATCAAAAAGTTTGGGGGTGGGGGAGGTGGGATGGGTGGGTGGTGGGTGGGTGTGGGCGAGTGAGGGAGTGAGAGTGGGCGAGAGAGAGTGGGAGAGTGGGAGAGTGGGGGGTAAATTAGGGAGAATATCCCAAATTTGGCTAGATTTTACACTTCCTTATATATTGGCCAAAATTTAGTTTACACTATCCTATATACACACAATATTTTTTGCCCCTAAATAATGGCCAGTTAATCATGCATGAGAATAAGCACCATGAAACATACATCTAGATTGGAAGGCTAAAAATAGATCTAAAAAGTATTCATGTAGATTCAATTAAACATACAAACCCTAGAATCAATCTAGGAAAATTATCTAAACATAATTAAAAGAAAGGTAGAAGGAAAATTAAACATAAGTAAAAACATAAAGTAAAGAGAAAGAAATAGAAAAACTTTTGAATCTTGATTCTTGAATAGATCTTCAATCTTCAATGGCCTCCATACATAAATGTAAAGATATAAAAGTGTAGAGAAAAGAATAAGAACTAATCTAAGGAAGGTTGGAGACTAAAGAGATCTCTCTTACAATGATAAGTTTAGAGGTATTTATAGGGGAGAAGTTTACATTTAAAACCTAAGGTGAAAAGGAAACAAATAAGGAATAAAATATTGCAAACATAAGGTTTTCCGGAAGGGTTGACTCGACCAATGACTCGGTCGAGCACTGGGTCAAGTCGAGCTTCTGTATGATTGACTCGGCTAGTGACTCGGTCGAGCAACCGGCCGAGTCAGTTTGCCAATTTGCGCATCTTTCTTATTTCGGCCGTATCTTTCTTATCCGAACTCTGAATTGACCTCCGTTTTCACCTACATGCTCCTATCGAACCCCTCTTCAATGATATGCATCCATTATTCCAGAAGTCAGAACATGGGATCAATACTTTATCATCTTCCTTCGTTTCATCCAACTTCCTTCGTTTCATCGTCTCTTGTCTTGTCTTGGGTTTCTCGACTAAAAAGCCCTAAAAACACTCAAAACAACCCAAAACGTAATCTAGCTCGAAATAACGTAAACAATACAAAACATGAGCTAAACTATCAAAACAAGACGAGAAAACGATTATTAAACACTTAGATAATATGGTAAAAATACACCCTATCAGTCTTGCTCCTTTTGTTTGGTCTCAGATTTCTAATGTGCAAACAAAGAGGGGTGCACACTCTACCTTAAGTTATGTAGCTACAGGTCTGGCTCGTCACTTTGGGATCGATGTCGCCCCATGTGAAGGGTTAGTTCACAGTCAGGAGATTACCCCGGGCGAGCTAGCAAATGCCCATTTGATGAGGAGTCCATCGAGTTCGTCCCAGTCCATCAGAGAGCATCTGTGATAGCTCACCTTGCAGCCCAGAGACGAGGTCATAGGAATAAGGAAGAGGAGGAAGAAGAGAGAGAGTACGAACAAGAAGGAGATGAAGATGAAGGAAGACATGGAGATCAAGGAGATGGAGAGGAAGAAGATAGAGAGATTCCGGCCGATGATGAGCTTTTAGTTCGCCACTATCAGCGACGAGAGAGAGTTCGAGCCCGTCAGGCCATGGAGCAGGAGGTTCCATCCTATTTCACCGACTTTAGGTCGGATTTTGCTGAGTTCCAAGTGGGCATGTTCAGTCGCTTCGACACCTTGACTACTCAGGTGTCGAATTTGGGTGGCCGGGTTTACAACATCTAGAAGCATCTCACTCGATACACCGACTTTTCGGTTGCGTCCACTTCTTCTCAGCAGCCTCGGGATCCCAATGATCCGAACTTTCAGGACCCGCAAAACCGAGGTCTATTCCATCCTTTCTAGCCTTTACTTGAGTCTTTGTTAGTTTTAGTTTTGATTCTTTTATTTCGATTTTATGTTTTGTGCAGTTTTATGCTTTGGTGTTTTGTTTTTGTATTTGTTTTGTAGGTTACCAACTTGGAGTCTCTCGGGATTTTGAGTTTGCTCATCGTCATGCGATAAGTTCTCTTTTACCCTTCTTGTTTATTTTTCTTGTAATGGGACATTGCTTGATTTTAAGTGTGGGGGGTGTTCGAAAAATTATCAATTTTGATATGTTAGTTGATTTTGTGTCTTTGTTTTTCCAAAGTTAGAAATTTGTTTTGTATTCGAGCATATGAGCATGTGACTTAGGATTGATTTGAATGATTTGATGATGAAGTATTTAATTGTTGGAATTGATAGTTTGAATTAGGATGGTTTAATCTTGAGTTGTGAACGATTATGATTTGATGTATTGTGGGGCATGATTGATATGAGTTGTGAGGTGATGATCGATGATTCGGATTATGAGTGATAAATCTATATTGTTACAATTTTGGAATTTTAGTTTACTTCCCCATGTGTAAAAAAAAAAAAAAAAAAAAAAAAAAACATTGATTTGTGCTTTATTGTGAATAATTGAGTTGATAGGATTCTACTCCTCTTACTTGTTATGTATGAAAATACTAGAGTAATGAGCATGGGAAACCACGTGAAAATGCTTCGAGTAACCCTTGAATGATTATATTTCACGAAGCTATATCCTAGATGATACTCGTTTGTGATAAAAAAAAAAAAAAAATGATGTTGGTCCGGGTTTGTTAAGCGGTACACACGTAGAGGGGGGGTGAATACGTGTGTAAGAAGTTTTTCAACTTCTTTTTCCCTTAACTCAGAGTAGCAAGTATGTGGGTCGCTTCAGAAACTTAAGACCTAGCCGCAAGCTAGATCTACAGTGGAAGCTTGACTTTAGACCTAAGCTGGTGCTTGATCAAAGAGTGACTCACTTGTGAAATGCGGAATTAGGTGAGCTATTCTTTCCTAAGTATTTAAAGCGTCGATTTGGGTTTGTTTACGATGCACATGCAATATGAATAAACAAAGCAAGTAAAGTATGGAAAGCTTGAGTAAAGAGATACGACACCAGAGTTTATAGTGGTTCGGTGATAAAACACCTACGTCCACTTCGTTGCTTGCTGCAACAGATTCTCTTCATTAAGAATCTTAAGGATTACAGGTTCCCCAAAAACTAAGACTGGATCGAGCTTCACTCGCTTGGATCCTTGACAATGACGACTGGGAGATTACGGGTTCTCCACAAAAACCTAGCTAAGATCGAGCTTCACACTATCGAGGATAGTGTAAGCTTGGATCTACACTCTATGATCGAGGCTTCTACTATCGAGGAAAGTAGAACCTTAGATCTTTGACAACAACTTATCAACAACACAAAACCTAACTTGACAGAACAGGGGTTTAGGGTTTTGGTTTTGACGACTCTCTAAATGAAGAACTATTTACAGTGAAGTGCAAAGAGGGTTAGAGTTCTTCTCTAAGCTCGGATATATGAAGTAGGCGTAGAATCTAGGAGGGTGAAGGTTGCGGAGACAAGTTTCGATGTAGCTGAAACTTGGAGAACACTTAGACAAGAACTCGAAGAAATTTGCTCGAAGGCTGTGAGTGCTTGTTTGCAGTATGCGCTGAAATCTCAAGTAGTGTTCTTCGACCTTCACTATTTATAGAGGGAGGGATGGACAGGAGCCGTTGATGGTTGGTGGCTTTGTCCCTCCTCACTCGACAGTACTCGCCTTTGACCTGCAGCTTTTCAGACGCGACCTTCACTATTTATAGAGGGAGGGATGGACAGGAGCCGTTGATGGTTGGTGGCTTTGTCCCTCCTCACTCGACAGTACTCGCCTTTGACCTGTAGCTTTTCAGACGCGCGCTTTGTCTCTTTGCCCAAAATGGCTAAGAGCCAAGTTCAACAGTAACTGGAGCATCCAGTACTGTTGTGGCGGCTTTGTCGGTCTGGCAGTCAACTCCGGTGCTCCATTCTTCGATTGCCACGTGGAGATACACAATTAATGTCTTGATCTTCACTGGACTTGAGTTTGAATTTCTGATTTGAATCGGAGCGGGAATTGGACTGTCGCTTTCATGCTAGGAAGTGGCTCGCTTTGCTTTAGATCTTGAGCGTCCACTTGGGTGAGTCGCTTTCACTAATACTGTAGCGTTCGCTTAGAAACAGATTTCCTGAGAGTCCACTTTAGTAAAAGTTGACTCGCTTTGACTTTTACTATAGCGCTCGCTTCGCTTCGATGCGGCAGACTCGCTTCATTTCAAAACACACTCAAGCGAGTGGCCTTCACTTGAAAATCCTGCAGTCTAAAGTCTAAGCGTCTAAAGCAAAAATTTAAGCCTTCCTAACATTATAGGCTTAGAAAAATGTTCTAACCTATCTAATCAAATATGGTCGCTTGGGAATAGGATACATAGAGGGTTTTGGGATTGAATCAAAACATATACATTTTATTTAAAGCGTCCCGTTAAGTTCCTCCTTAACATATGATCCTTAACAATTCCCAACAATTTCCCCCTTTTTGATGATGCCAAAACCCAACAATCTAACCACAGTAAGAACTTCAAGCGACTGATTCCTTTTCAGCCTTATCCATTTTTTTTAAAGTTCTTATGGTTGTCGTGTGAGTTTTGTAGCATAAAGGATAAAAACTCATAAAGCATATAAATGAGACACGCTTGACAGTAAATAAATGTAGATATATCACTCAAGCGTAGCACAAGATAGCAGTTTATGGTTTTCAGATGATTTTTCAGAGAAGTAAGCAGAGTAGACTTTGGCCATCATCGATTTGAGAGTCTCCGTGCTTTCTCTGTGAGAGTTGTCCAGTTCCAGAGCCTCGTCAACTTCAGCTTCAATAATCTTCCGGTCTGGAACGTCTGATCTCGGCAAAGGAAATTGCTTCTATTCAGGCACTATGATGATCTTCTTCTTCGGCTCTGCGAGCTCTGCTTCAATAAAGATCTTCCTTCGCAGTGGCTCGCAGCGCAGCGCCATGAAGTTGTTAAGACCATCCAACTTGGAGACAAATTCATGGTCGGGAACTACTTGCCAGAAGTAGTAGGCCTTTATGAACTTTTCTTTGCACTTGCTCCAAGCGTCCTTCAGCTTATCAGATATGAAATTCTCAATTTCACAAGCGTCGGGGTGGTTGGCTCTTCTTACTTCAATTTCCTCAGCACATCTCTCTGACAACTCCTTCATCACACACTTGAATTTCTCACTTTGCATAGAGTTGAAGGCTGGGGACCTTCTGTTGATGAACTTGCGAATGAGATCACACTCATCTGGGGTGTATCTGCCGGAATCCACCATCTCCTTGAGTGTGACTCGGCAAACATCAATGTCGGCTTGAAGGTCGCAGACTTCTGACTCATCAGCAGTGAATGGAATGTACACACTTCTCACAAGGTAAGATTGAATGAGCCTGTTTTCATCCCACAACTTGGCAGCTCTCTCTTCAACCTTCCTTATCCTGGCAATTCTGAGTTTCTCCTACCTCTCAGTTTCCTTCCTCCTTTCCTCCTTCTCCTTCTTCTTCTCCTCCAAGCAAGTGTTCTTTGCAGTTATGTCTTTTTGGATCTTCTGGCGTTTAGCCTTGGGATCCTCTTCTTTTTCGGTTGGAGCAGCTGTTGGGCTGTGACTTTGGTGGTGGTGGAGGTGTCATCTTCTTCTTTTCGGCAGCAGAGGGTATTGATTTCTCAGCAGCAGGTGCAGTAGGGGCAGTGAGAGCGAGTGCTTGATGACTAGGCTATTTCTAACCTAGCAATAATATCGAACTAGAGAAGTCCGAGTATCGAACACGAGGAGTGAATGTGTCGAGAGATAATCAAGTAGTTTGTCTTGTCTCTATTATCCTATTTGAGCACATAGACTTGGTTTGGTTTTTTGTTTAAACTAGGCAATGAAATAAATGAATATCAAACTCAACAATACTCTAAAGTAATAAAAATAGCAAGAAATGAGAATGGAAAATCAAGTAATAAAAGCATGGATCCAAGTAACTTCCGATGTGATTATAATGAGGGCTTACGAATCTAGATGCTTCAAACCAATTTAATCCACCTTGAATGGTCTCTTATAACATATATGTTAACCTACCTTACTAGGGTGATCAACAAGTAGATTAATAGAACAATAAATGTTTTCTAAGCCTTTAAATGCTCTACCAACTCCAAATAGCTCATTATAGTCTAAGATAACCTACCAACTCTCATCCAACCCATCTAATTCTTTCTAGGAACTATATGAGATGAAATCAAATGATATGGGTATGGATTGATGCCAAGTGCTATGAATGGAAGCTTCCTATGCATTCCATCAAACACCTTAGATGCACTCCTAGTGATCAATTAGTCATGCATTCAAATAAAGTCCCAATCCATAGGCAATTCAAGGGGAAGGTAGATCAACATCCTAAACTCTAACACCTATCATCTAAATCAAATCATCCATCACTTGGAGCCATTTACAAGCTTAGCTAGCCATAGATCTAGCCGTCAAACCAACAAAAATAAGAGAATTCATAGTAGAAAGAACAAGGAAACTAAAAGGAATTGAATTGCTCCAATAATCTTCAAGATCCAAGCATGATCATCCAACAAAATTCAAATTCACCAAAAAGGAAAGAGGGAAAAGCTAGGGTTCTAAAGTAGTAGTTAAAGAGTGAATTACAAGTGTTAAAAGATACCAAATGAGGAAAATAACTAACTATTTATAGTCTTCCCCCATGTTGGGGTCAAATTGCAATTAAAAGAAACTTGAGTTGAGAAGGTGGGGTAAAAACTATAATTTCTGGAAAGTTGTTCAAGGGTGTGTGTGTGTGCATTTCCGCCCACATTTATCATTTTGCGCACTCCCACGGTTTTGGCTCGTTCTCTCTCGTCCGGCATCGGAAAAATAATCCGCAAAGTGCTACGGCTTCCTCTTTCGATCCTCTTCAACATAGGATAACTCAAACGTACCCAAAAAATTGACACAGAACCTGAAATTGGCACGGAAATCGAGAGAAAATGCAATGCATATAGAAAATGCATAAATTGTAAAAACCTATCATTTCCTATTCATTTAAGCACATATTCTACCCAAAACACGCATCGAGACTCACTCTAAAGCATGCTAAATATGTGGTTATCAAACTCCCCCAAACTTAAGCCATTGCTCATCCCGACAATGGAACGAACAATCAAAGAACATAAGCAAATATGGGTATGCAAATCAAGATTATCGATACCTCAAAGCTCACTCACAAATGATTTTCCATGAAACTCCCAAGGTGATAGAACAATCCACAATTACACAACAATCTCAACTAGAAAATCAATCACTCAAGCACAAATGAACTCTAAACCTCACAAGATAAGTGTATCACTCAATCGCTCAATGTGGAGTGGGGTTTAACACTCAACGATCTCATACATGTATCCATACTTACCATATGCTTGCCTCAAGTCTCTAAATCTCCATCGCTTGGTTGTGTGCTATGACTAAGATCAATTAGGTCTTTGCTTAGGCTTGTAATGTAGGGACATTGGTTTAGGTAGGGAAGTTTTAGGCTAAGTGACTCAAAACTTCTTCTAAGTACTTCACCCTTATAACATCCTCAACAAGTATGGATTCCTCCATCTTCTACCTCACCATCGCACCTTTTCAATGAAACTCAAACCATTTAATGGAATGTTTCGAAAATTTCTAAAGACTACTCCTTTATGCTCTTCCTTTTTTTTTTTTTCTTTTTTTTTTTCTCTTTTTTTTTTTTTTTTTTTTTTTTTTTTTTTTTTTTTTCCCCGGTAAGAACTATGTTCTTAACCTTTTTCTTTTCTTTTCCTTTGTTCTCTTTTTTGGAGAACCTCGTTCTCGATTTTTTTCTCTTCACACAAACGAGCTTATAGGAGCATCTTTTATATACTATCCCAAATCAATTCAACTCTCATCATCATTTCAAGCATGTACTCAACTTAAACCAAGGATTCCCTTAACCAACATTCACACCCCTATCATCCGGTTTAAGAATAAAGGCTTTTTTAGGTTCAAAACGGGACCACAAAGGTAATGAATTAGGGTTAGTGTTTGGGAATAATAAGCTTCTCAAATGATGGCCTAAAATCATTTCAAAGTTCAAAGCACACATATAGCAACCTCGATTGAGACTCAAAAGGCAATATCTAGAAGTGATGAATACAATGCATGGCAAGCTCTCAAGAAGGAAAAGAAACGATATTTACTCAACGTTTTTGGCTCAATCCTCACTAGCTTTTGTCTAGAGTTCACGTGCCTAATGTCAATCATTCCTAGTTAATCATGTTATGCAACCATTTCATGCTCAATACACACGTGAGAAATTCCAAAAAAATATGATGCAATTTCCGCTCAAATCATCATCGACATCTCTCTTGAAAGTACATGAGTAATAACCACAATATCTAACCATATAAACAAGAAACACTACAACTCAAGTGATGCTTTTAAAATGGAACTTGAAAAATTTTGCAACTAAGCACCCTTATAAAGCATGGAAACATCACTTGAATCATTTGTACACACTCTTTCAAACTCATTCTTCAATACACACAAATTCCACCACCAATTCACTCCAAACAAAACATAAAAATTTTAAACAAACAAAGAAAGAAATGCGATAAAAATAACTTGAAGAAATATGAAAAAGTAGCTTGAATATCTTATCCCATCCCCCTTCCCAAACTTATTTTTGAAAATAAAATCAAAAATAAGTTTGGAGGGACGAATATACATAATATATTTAAGGTACTACTCACAAATGTCCAAGCTATTGAGGTGAGGGACGAGACGGGGAATGATTCCCATGTCCATGTGATGAGCCTCAAGACGGACCCCACATTCGTCAATCCTCATTCGATGGTGAATCCCCCGTCTTCTCCTTGATACTCCCCCTTTCGTCACCCCACAAATCTTCCTCCTCTTTACCATAAGCAACAAAATTACAAGGAATTTTAGAAACCCCACAATTTTTGCACAAAATTAGAAGAAAAGAGGGTGAGAGAGGAGGAATTATTTATTTAAAAATTGTAAAATATTTTTTAAATTTTCAATTTTTTAAAAAAAAAATTTAGAATTTATTTAAAAAAAAATTTAGAATTTTTTTCTGAATTTTTTAATTTTTTTTTTATTTTTTTAATTTTTTTAATTGAAAAAAATCGGCCCGGCCCGTCAGACCCGGCCCAGATCTGGCCCGAAGTAGGCCCAGACCAAGATCTGGGCCCGAAATGAGCCCAGTCGCCGCCGCCGGAACAAGAGCGGTTCGCCGGAGTTCGCGCTGCCGTCGGGAGGACTCGCTGGCGCGGGTAGGAATGGGAAGCCTTCGAGCGTAGCCGGAATCGCGAAGAAGAGGGCTGCTCGCCGGATTCGGGCTGCTCCAGATCTGCTCCAGCGCTCACCGCCGTCGGGAAGACAATTCCCCAACGCTCGTCGGAATCGCTGCTGGGTGAGGTATTGCCGTCGGCCTGCTACTCGCCGGAATGGCCATAAGCTGCTGCTCGAAGGAGTGGCTTTCCGAGCGTCGCCGTCGATCTGCGCCGCCGTCGAAATCGCGAAGGCTGCTCATCGACGCGTCGCCGTCGCCTGCTCGCGAATGGAAGGCTGCTCTCCGCTTGAAGACGATGCTGCCGGCGACCTGCTGCTCGCCGTCTGGGTCGTCGGCTTGAGCAGAGGCAGCACCGGCGACCACCAGTCGCCGTCTGGGTCGTCGGCTTGGGCAGAAGGTGCGCCGGCGACTCAGCGGTCGCCGTCTGGCTCGCCGTCCTGTTAGAAGGTGCGCCGGCGACTCAGCAGTCGCCGTCTGGCTCGCCGTCCTGGGCAGAAGGTGCGCCGGCGACTCAGCAGTCGCCGTCCCGGGCAGAAGGTGCGCCGGCGACTCAGCAGTCGCCGTTCCAGTCGCTCGTCGCCGGCGGCAACCTGCAATTTCAATTTTAATTTTTTTTTTAATATATACATTTTTCTATTAATATATATGTATATTTTCCTTTTCTATTTGTTTTTCCTTACTAATAAAAATACTAAGGAGACAAATACTACTACCAATTATCTAATTTTGCTCTTTTTCCATTTTTTTTCTAACAATTTAAACAACTAAACCTATTTAAAGACTATATGTATATAGTACTTAGGGAAAATTAAAAAAAAAAAAAACGAAATAAAATGACTAAAAATAAACGAAAATAAGAACGATAAAAAAGGATACGTGTTAGGGTGCCTCCTAACGAGCGCTTTTTTAACGTCGCTAGCTCGACCATACCTCAATGTAGCTCATGGGACATCAAACGAGGCCTTCTTGCCTAGACATTGAACTCTTCTACAATTTTCATGGAATGGATCGGCAATCTTTTCTTTGAACTTCACTTCATTCATCCTCAAGTCACCTCTCTTGGGACTTGGAACTTGAACCTCTTCTCTTGGAGTTGGCAATTCACTCTCAAGTTTCGGCTTATAAAATGTCACTTCCTCTTCATCAACTCAGAAAGTGAGACTTCCATCACATACATCCATTAAATTTCGGCTTGTAGACAAGAAGGGCATACCAAGGATCAAAGGAATGTTGTGCTCCTCTTCGATGTCAAGAACGAAGAAATCCACTGGAAAGATAAACTTTCCAACCTTGATGAGCACATTTTCGATCTTTCCCCAAGGAATTGTGATTGAGCGATCCGCCATTTGAAAGATAGACATTGTGGGCATAAGGGTTCCAATCTTCAAACGTTCAAAGATAGGAAGAGGCATCACGTTCACTCTTGAGCCCATGTCACACAAGACCTTCTCTAGCACTTGATCACCAATTTCACAAGGAATTGTGAAATCTCCAAGATCGCTTTCCTTGTTGGGGAATTCTCTTTGTAGTCTAGCATTACATCCCTCCGATAACTCAATGGTCATTGATAGATCCGGGTTGGAGATCCACAACAATTTAAGAGATTATTCATCATGTTTTGCAAGGAGCATTCATGAATAAAGCGTTAAAGCGGTAAAGAGCAAGAGATTCATGGGCTTGAGAAGCTATACTCATGTATTTCGTACAGAGCATTATTTATGCAGGAATAATGAGTAGAAATCAAGCAATACGTTTAGATAAATGGCGTTCATAGCTATAGATCGGTTACACTCACGGATTTTAGAACTCATTCACGTAGATGATGAGGAAATGAAGTAAACGGAAGAAAAAGAAGTGAGGAGCCACTACTACAAAAAAGCACATAGACAACGGTTAAAAACCGTTGTCTTTCTCGTTTTCGAACCGTTGTCCTAGGCAGTGTTGTCGTAGATACGCGCTCATAGACAACGGTATGTTGAACCGTTGTTGTTATGTATTACCACAACGGTGCACTACTAGAAAAAAAGGCATACACTACGGTTTAAAACCGTAGTGTATGAGCGTGTAAAACTGTAGTGGTAGGTGGTGTAGTAAAAGGTACAGGGTATACACTACGGTTTTAAACCGTAGTGTATACCCACTATTCTCTACGGTTTATAGGTATACACTACGGTTTAAAACCGTAGTGTATACTGACTATTCTCTACGGTTTTAAACCGTAGTGTATGAGCGTCCCAACTGTAGACATAGGTTCTGTAGAGAAAACTTTTTTCACATACACTACGGTTTTAAACCGTAGTGTATGAAGATTATTCTCTACGGTTTATTACTGTAGTGTTTATCATTTGAAACCGTAGAGAAAAGTCTTTTTTTACTACAGTTTGGTATTATACACTACGGTTTTAAACCGTAGTAAAAAATTATTATTTTTTTAATTATATATTTTTATTTAATTGCTCCTGCTCGTATTCATAAAACCGTAATCCAAGATTAAAAATATATAATATAAATATAAATACTACAATTGATCGAGAATAATAAATATTACCATCATCATATTAAAATCTCGCGTTTAACACAATATTTCATGTACACAAGGATAAATAACAATAAAAAAACCAATGTAAGTAGTTCAATGGATTCCTACATATGAAAACACAAAAGCTTCAAAATTCTACGAAGGCTCCATTCTTCCAATCCATTAACCTCTTCATTAACCTGCTTTAAAATTAAAAACAAGTGCAAATATATATAAGGGAAATTTGAACAACAATTATCAACCATTCATTTTGATCGACGCTTTATCAAATATATCTTCTTTAGATGCTCAATGGTGAAACTAAAAAAAACCATTAATTGATATCATAAACACCTTAAAGAATAGCACTAAGGCTAGCGCACAGGCTATGAAACATGATTCATGTTGGAGAGGGTTACTTACCATAAAAGTGAGAAATAAGTTGTACAGCCCGGTGTTCCTGCCTACATCCCCACTCTTCACAATCACCTAGGCAAAACAAGAGCAGATAAGTAGCAGGTCGAGGAGAAATATGATGTTATTTTGTGTGCAAAGCAGTGCTAATTAACAATACTGCCATCTAAAATAAACAACCCAAGTACAAAGGGGTTGAATATATTTATCACAAGAACTTTTGCCCCTCAAGTTATACAAACTTAAGACTTACTTTTAGAACACACTATATACTAAATAAGATCTCACTGCCCATCAACAACAATCAATCAACTTCTTTGGCAGAACTCATAATGAGGAGGGAAAAGCATCATCTTCCTTGCAAGAAATGATCAAGTTTTGCTTTTCCTTAATATTTTAGAGGAAATCCAAGTTTCACATATAGTTGAGAGTCTCCCAGTATTCTCGACACTTTCAGAATTTTCAAGAAACTTTAATTTCCTAACATCTCTAAGTTCAAATGAACTTGGATGTGTGATTCCTAGAGAAACGTAAAGCATGCTCCAAAAGTACTTGAATAATAAAAATCCTTATGAAAATACTACCCTGAAAATGTCAAAAATACCAGAGTAATTGAACAAACAGAGAGAGAAGAAGAGCAGGAGAGGAGCAGAGCCAGTTGAATTGCAGCAGTATACAGGTAAAGCCCTCAAATCATGTTCTTTGGCAGATTGCTAATTTTAAAGACAGAACAAATATTTTTTTCAACCAATCACAACTAAACAAAAGGAGGGGGGAGCACTGGTATTATAGAAACATATACTGATGTTTTCTGAAGTGCGCAATTATACTGTATGCATGCTTGCTAGTATCTCCCAGACCATCCTTGCAAATTCTCATAAACAACGGTTTTTGTTACTAACCTAGACGTGCTGAAGAACACAAGTGGCCCACTCATCACGGACTTCATCAATGTCTTCACGAGAATACTTTTTGTTTTTAAACTGTATACACAAATTATAAAATATATTACTACAATTAAAACAATTAATTAATAAATATACTTCAAAGGTAGAATGTTTTACCAGGTCATGAATTGAAATGGATGGAGCACTTTTCATGTTTACCAGATCATGAATTGAAATGGATGTAACACTTTTCATGAACTCTTCTACTATATCTCTCATGAAACGCATCACAAAAAACCCACATTGAAAGCCATCGGGTTGACGTGGACACTATCAATATATTGTTAGTTAGCATGGTAAAATAAAATATAATTAATTTTAGAAATATTGCATTACCTTGACAACTTCCCAAACTTTTTCGGTTTTTCTGTGATTCATATCGGAAATGGATAGTGCCCTTCAAATCAACAACAAAAATTTGTGTAAGTTCTCAACAATATATAATCAAGAAAAAAAAATGAAGTTAAACTTAACCTTACGTGTTCACAATAGTCACCCACGAATCATTCTCAAAAACAACCCCTCATTGAAGAGGGTCAAGCACATATATTGTAGCACGGTGGGGATCGATAACGGTAAGTATCCAATGTTCCCTAAAACAAATAAATTATTACATTACAGTAACACATTATATATTATATATGTCGAATAGGCATTAAAGTGAATATACGTACCCGACATTAGTAGGCAATAATAGTAATTGATCATCAGATGATACTTGTTGTAGCCTTTCTGACAAGGCAATGGTTCGCTTGCTTTGTGGAGTGAATTTCTGATATGATATTGAGAAAGGGTTGACGAAGAGAATATTTTTTAGAGCAACAGCCTTGGTCTCCTTAGTCTTCTTGGTCTCCTTAGTCTTCTTCTGACTATTCTTCAATTTCTCCAATTCCTCTTCCATTTCCTTCTTCAATTTCTCCATTTCCATCTTCAATTTTTGATATAAATACCTATAATAGATAAAAATAAGTCATTTCAGTAGAATCTTACTTTGTTGGATGAAACGAATGTAATGGAAAAAACGAATGAGGGGCAAAAAATAAGCTTACCAAACATAAACAACCATGCAATTCCCACTTATTGGCTTCAAATCACAGAACGGGATCATGTCCTCTTTAAGATATACAAATCCATTGAATTCCATACCAAAGACTGCCTTATCAAAAACAATCTTCATCCCCATTTCAGATTTGTTTAAACTCTCGAGATGGACATACAGGATTTTCATCGAAGGAGACAGAGAATCGTACGAATGCTGCACCTTTTGCTTTTTGGATGGTTGTTCACGTGTGTTCTTTTTCTTCGAAGATACTATTTCAGGAGAAGATATCTGCATTCATACGGTTTTGCACAAGTTAATACTTTAAATAAATGGAGAACAATAAATTTAAATCAAGTAATACCTGAAAAGTGTCCACTTTTGTATCCACTTTCTGCACAACAATCATTTCATCATCTTCCTCATTAAGCTCCAAATCTTCATCCAAAATGCGACATGCTTGCTTTACTACTGAGCAACTTCCCTTTCCTTCAGTTTCTTTGTCCTTTGCAATTGCTTCTTCGAGTTTCATTAGCCTATCAGATAAGAGAGCAATCAATTCATTTTGTTGACTTATTTGCATCCTTGCATCTGAAATGTCTCCCTTTTTTCCCTTTTTCGACCCTTTTCCTCCTTGAAACGGCATTTTGAAGTACATTGATGGGCTGATGTAAGCACCAACACCTCTAACACGCCCAGAATGCTCTTGTGTCCCTAATGCACAAGTAAGCAAGTCTTCTCCCCATTCTTCACTCTCGAACTGTCCATTTTCACTTTTTTGCAAGTAATCCTCCTGCTCATTAGTTTGAATATTTCATTAGTTTTCTTTCAAAACACCTAAATGAAACAATTAAGAATTGAACTTACAATCCTTGCAAAAACTTCTTTCAATTTGTTGTTGTCTTCAGCACACTTTCGTGCTAGCCTCCACAAGATGCCTCTAACTGATCCTTTGTCGGCACCAACCAGTTGGTCCTTCTAAAATTACAATATAGACGAAATTAACTTATACATATATGTTATAAAAGCATCAACTAAAATAAGTTTAAAATCATGATAAATCATTGAGTTTACCATCTTTTCATAAAGACCTGGGTAACCCATTCTTGAGATGTTATGTGGGTAATCATTCTTCTTTGCCCTTTCTTTTTGCTCATCACTTAATTTCTGAAATTACAACAGTTTAATATCATAAAAGGAATAATAACACCATATAGTATAATATAAAAAAATGTCTTACCTTAAACTCTGCAGACATCCTAGATATCACAAATTGACTCCAATCTTCACGAGTGATTTTTTCTGTTGGTGGTGGCTCATTCAACTTTTCAGGATTGTTTTTGTATGGATCAATAAACTCTTTGTAGACTCTACCTTTCCATTGCCGCCACTTCGTGTTTGCAGACTCAATACACCCCGGCTTCCATGATTTAGGTACATCGAACGATAGCTAGGAAACATTACAAACCATTACAATCCATCTTAAGAAAAAAGGATCATGTAACGACAAAATCAAATTACACAAAAAGTAAAATATATCCTTACATTGACATGTTCCCATATCGTATCCTTGACTTCTTTAGGCACTTGTTTCCAGCTCTTGTAAGAAATTTTCACCTCACTTCGAGCCAACATACCAATATAGCTCTGCATTTCAGATGAAGCTGGACCATAGGGCTGTCCCAACTCATTGAATGATACAACACTTTTTTCACCTTTAGACTTTCTCTTCGCAAGAGCTGTGAGAATCACCTTTCCTCTTCGTGCTTTAACTGGCTTTGAATTTTCAGTATCCAAATCAGAAACGTCGCTCTGTTTAGCATCCATGTTTTCACCTTTAGCATCCATGTTTTCACCTAAAGACCCTGAAAAATAAAAATATCAATGGAAATTAATTAGATTATAAGTAAAATAATATGCTGTTTTTGAATGAAACTTAACAAACTTGAACATGTAACGTACAATTAACAAGCAATTCATCACACTAGGAATTTTAATTGTCAATCCAAATCCCTTTGCAATCTTTACGGATGAATGGTAGTTCATTTTCATCATCGCCATCATTCAAGTCAATCACTGGAAATCCCTTGGTAAAACTTTGATGACTAAGAGCAACATCTTCACACTCCGAAGTGTTAGTGAATTCAGCAAAATCTTTATTTGGAGGTGAAAGGGCAACAGACCAAGCAGGATCATCGGAGTCTTCAACATAGAATACTTGTCTCGCTTGATTTCCCAAAATGAATGAATCTAATTTGAAGCCAAGTCTATTAAGATTTACTAAGGTAAACCCAAGATCGTCCACTCTCACGCCATTTTTATTTTCAACCCAATCGCACTTAAAAACTACAACCCGAAAGGCATTATAGTCAAGCTCCCAAATTTCCCTTATAACACCATAAAATATCATATCAGAGACAACGGGATTTTTGTCCTTGGCACTAGAAATCTGAACAGTCTTTGCGACCAAACTAACTCCTGAATTCTGAACAACCCGAATAGCATCAAGATCCTTCGTGTTATAAGTGACACCATTTATCAAATAACTTTGATATTTGAGAACATTTCTACTAGGACCATGCGCCATCCACTTCAACTTTTCTGATATTTCACGTGAGGAGCTAGTTCCATGTGTTGAAGATGAATGTTCTGATGTCGGTCGAAGCTTCAAAATAATCATAATTAATGGTTATTGTGTCATGAAGTTTTACTATTAAATATTAAATACATATAACTATACTTACTCGTTCACGAATCCAACTAATGAAAGTTTTGTTATGTGTATCTATTAACCACTTTACGGCCTTGGCTTTACCAGGATTTGTTCGCTTCACATGCTCCTTATGCTCCCTCACAAAATGAAATACTATGAAAGTTAATAAACCTTCATGTAGTCCAAGATTGAAAAAAAAAATCTAATTCTAAACTTACTCGATAAATGGATCCATTTCAATATCATTATTCATGACGTATAAATGAGCTTGTTCCCATTCCGCCTCGCTAATGCTTTGGTGGTGAGCAGTGGTCATGTGCCTTGTCTCGCTTGCGGTTTTCATACTAGACGGGATTCCAATTGTGCTAACATTGGACAAATAGTCTGCACAAAATTCAAGCGCTTCTTCGACGATATAACATTCGGCAATACAACCTTCAGGCCTATTTCTATTGCGAACATATCCCTTGAGAACTCTCATGAAACGCTCGAATGGATACATCCACCGATACCACACCGGCCCACACAATTTCACCTCTCGCACAAGATGAACCACTAAGTGAATCATTATGTCGAAAAATGATGGAGGAAATTCCTTTTCTAATAAGCACAATGTCGTCACAATGCCTTCTTGGATCTCATCCAACTTTGCAATATTAATGGCTTTATCGCATATAGCATTGAAAAACAGACATAATCGAATTATGGTATACCTCACATGTTTTGGCAAAATACCACGTATGGCTACCGGAAGCAGCTGTTGAATTAGAGTGTGACAATCATGGGACTTGACTCCAACAAGCTTCAGATCTTTCATGGACACCAGACTTGCTACATTAGAAGAATATCCCGTAGGCAATTTCATTCCATGCAAAGATTTGCATAACTTTATTTTCTCTTCTCTACTCAATGTATAGCAAGCAGGAGGTAGGAATGTTCGACTCCCATCAACTTTAGGTGCCAACTCGGTCCTCAACCCCATTTCCAACAAATCTTTTCTGGCTGCGATTCCGTCCTTTGTCTGGCCTGGAATATTTAGCAATGTGCCAATGAGACTTTCACAAACATTTTTCTCAATGTGCATGACATCAAGGACATGTCGCACATGTAAATGTTTCCAATATGCGAGATCAAAAAATATAGACTTCTTTTTCCAACATGATTTAACCTCTGCATTTTGTGGTGTATCTTCTACACTTTTCCTCTCAAGTGATGGCTCCTCATCTTGTCGTCCTTTTCTCTTTCCCTTCCTGTTGACTTGTTTGTGTGACTTGCTTCCATCATCTTTCTTTTTACCCTCCCTTTTCTTCCCCCATAAACATTCAATGTTCTGAACTCTTTCGAAGACTTGATGGCCAGTCAATGGATCAGGGGCGGGGTCAAATTCTTGTTTTCCGTCAAAAGCCTTCTTTTGTCTTCGATATGGATGATATTTGGGAAGAAATCGCCTATGTCCTCTGAATGAAATTTTTCGACCATGTTTTAGCATTTGAGAATGTGTACTTTCTCCACATACAGGGCATGCTTTGTAGCCTTTAACAGAGCATCCTGATAGATTCCCATATGCTGGGAAATCATTGATAGTCCATAACAGAACAGCTTTGAGATTGAAGCTCTCTCTTCGGTATGCATCGTATGCTTGAATTCCTACATCCCACAACTCTTTCAAATCATCGATTAAGGGTGATAAATACACATCAATGTCGTTACCCGGTTGTTTTGGCCCAGATATTAATAAAGTCAACATAGTAAACTTTCTCTTCATACATAACCAGGGAGGGAGATTGTATGTGACGAGTAACACTGGCCAACAACTATACGTAGAACTCATATTGCTGTGTGGGTTGATGCCATCTGCAGATAGAGCTAATCTCAAATTCCTATGCTCCTCAGCGAATTCTGGCCATTTTTGATCGACTATTTTCCAAGCTGGTGTATCAACAGGATGTCTTAGATAGCCATCTGAGCTTCGATTACGAGCATGCCAAGTCAAATCTTTGGCAGTCCCCTCATTTCGAAACATTCTCAGAAATCTGGGTATTGGTGGGAAGTACCACAAAACCTTTGCAGGAACCCCAACATTCAACTTTTGAGACTTACCTATCATCTTCCATCTTGACAACCCACAAGTAGGGCATGCATTATACGTCTCATACACTTTCCGATAGAGGATGCAATCATTTGGACAAGCATGTATTTTCTCATAACTCATCCCCAACATTCTTAAGCTTTTCTTCGCATTGTAAAGCGATGTTGGCAACTCATTACAATCTGGAAGCATTTCGTTTAATAAGCTGAAAAGATCGTTGAAGCTTGTATCGCTCCACCCATACTTCGCCTTCAGATTGTAAAGTTTCACAATTGCCGAGAGCTTTGTGAATTTCATATTACCGGGATATAGCGGCTTCTCGGCATCCTCAAGTAGCTTCGTAAATTGAGTTGGATTTTCTCCATACGTCACATAAGCATCTTGTACCATATCAATAGGGTTCTCATTATCGTGAAGCTGGCCCTGATGCCATATCTTCTCCAAATCCTCGTCTTCACTTGCAAATGTGGATCTTTCCCCGTGAAATTTCCATGTGGTGTAGTTTAGATCCATCCCATTGCAAAATAAATGCGTTCTTATGATGGAGGCACTTGTTCTAGTTAGATTTCCACATGTAGCACAAGGGCAGCGTATTTGATCACAATCTCTTGCATTTTCTGTTGCGAACTGTAAGAAAAACTCAACGCCATTTTCGTAATCTTCAGATAGCCTATTCTTAAACATCCACGATTTATCCATCTTGAAGTGCACCTGGAGCTTAAATCACTAAAATAGGCAACGAATTCACAATATATACAAGTTCAAAATTACTGTTGTTCAGCAGTGAAGTGGATTTTGGAATTGTAGAATTACTGTTGAATTGAATTGTGATTGTTTCCTACAGGTGAAGTTCAGGCTGGTAATGTTTCGCCCGTTTGTGGGAGAGATCATATCGGCTCGGCTCATAGAATCTACGAAGAACGGTTTACGATGTATGTATACATAAAACTGCTCAGTTTTCTGTTTTTCTCCCCCAATTATATATCTTTTTTGGTCCTCCATATTCTTAAAGAAGAAAAGTCTCCATTGTAGATAAAGAGAATTCATACTCATAATGAGCTATGCAAACTAAATCACCAAGTGACGAAGGTGACTGGTTAGTAGGGGAAAGTGTCGTTAGGCTCGTCCTGGGCTTTTTAATTCTGGAAACCTTATTGCGATTCACAACTTTGTGCATGTGGAAAGGAAACACTTGCTTACTTTTCTATGATACTTTAGTTACATAAGCTTGTGTACAAATCATCTATGGGTGAAGCATAACGTTCTACTTAGATTTTGCACGATGAAGGTTTCTTTATTGCTACTGTTGTTGGTACCAGAATAGATTATTCGAAGGGCACTAGAGCACTTCATGACTATGTTGTTACAAGCAATATATGTGCCAAATATTTTGACCTTCGATATCTTGTATTTTCTCTGCTACACTCTTTACTTTCTACAGTACATCCTAAGATACAGTATTACTCTTCGAAGAATCTTTAATTTTTAATAGCTATAGTTCATTTATATTTTGAAGCATTCTGCTCGGGCACAATTGATTTTCTGTAAAGTATTTTGGCCGTTGATGTGGTTGCTTATTGTATACATTATGATGTTTCTGGTGAATGTGCATATTTCTCACATGTTAGTTATTGAATACTCTTGCAGTATCACTTGGATTCAAAACAGTAAAAGTAAGAAGAACAGATTCTAGTGCATTCTTACTACATGGTTCAAAATTATCTCAAACTCAGAATCAGTTCTGCAAACAAATGTACGAGTAGGCAAGGGTTTAGCACTGACCTGATCACTGAAGAATCGATTCTCTCAAGTCATGGTTCAAAATTATCTCAAGTCTTGTGACTCTTGTGATACTGAATCTTCACAGTAGAAGAATGAAATAAGAAATTCAAAATGCAAATATAGGTATACACAATTTAGGGCTTTTTGCGTTTAAGAAGGTGAGAGTACTGTTGCCTACGGTTGAAAATGGAGGAGGAGCAACGACTGCCACGACGACGGTGAGGCGGAGAGCACGATGAAAACAGGGGCGGCACTTCACCGCCGAAATCAAGAGGGAGGGAGGGCAGGGGCGGCACTTCTACCCCTGCTGCACCACAAGTGAGGAAGGAATTCAGGCGCGTCGTTCTCTTGCTTCCGTTGAGGCCTCGCCGGAGTGAGGACAGCAGCGGCGCCGGCGAAAAATAGAAATGAACAACAGCAATTTCGTCCCAAATCCGGAAAGGGGAAGAAGACCTAAATTTAAAATTCCCCTAAGAAGATAGGGAAATTGAGAGTGAAAAATAGAAATGAAGAAAATTACGAAATGTCACCGCCACAGTGGTAACGCCGGCGACAACTTTGCCCGGGGAAGAAGACTGCCTGTACGCGAAAATGGAACTGGGCGCGCGTCTGGGTTATGATACAAAATATAATAAGGAGAAAAAACTATAAATTAATATATAAATAAAATCTTTTGTGCAACAATTTATAAGTTTGTGTCCCAGACCAGTTGGTATTGAAGCCTCAAATTATTTAATAGGCGAGGGTTCGAATCCTAATGGTTACATGTTTTTTTTTTCCTATTTTGTAAAATGCGCTCATACACTACGGTTTTAAACCGTAGTGTATAAAACCGTAGTGTATGAGCGCCTCTCTCATACACTACGGTTTTAAACCGTAGAGTATAGTGCCAAAAACCGTAGTGTATGAAAGTGGCGCTCATACACTACGGTTTTTAGCTAAACTGTAGTTAATACTAAGGAGTATACACTACGGTTTTGGAAAAAAACCGTAGAGAAAGGGTATACACTACGGTTTTTTAAAAAAACCGTAGTGTATGTAGTGTAGTAAAAAGTCTTTTTTCTAGTAGTGGTGTTTCAACTGTTGTCGTAGACTGTTGTTGTTTGTTAGAATGACAACACTATTTAACATCAGATGTAAACCTGTTGTCGTATACACCAGAATCGACCACAGTTTAAAAACCGTTGTCGTATATGTGAAATTTAACATTGTCGTTTTATTTAATTATTACACATATTTTATATATATAATTCAGTAAAGCAATTAAATCTAAGATAAAATAAAATCAGATTACATAAATTTGAAATATTATAAATAAAAAAATAAGATGAATACAATCATTCATTACAAGGTCTCCAAGTTTTAGTCATAGTCAATTAAAAAAAAAAAAAAAAAAAACCATAACAAAAAAATCGTCAAAGGAGGAGTTCAAGTTAAAGAGATCATCCAATAGTACCCCATATTGACACATATAAAAGGAACAAGAACATTCGTCCTTGAATTTCTTCTCTCAGTTCCTTTGGAGAATCATATCCTACAAAATCCAAAAATAATAATAGGGAAAGCCACATACACTAGAAAAGAACGTAGATGAAGAATATTATGCATTTAAAGAATATTATGCAGTTAATCGTAAAGAATATTGAATCATACCCTCATCATTATATTTCTTCTCCTTCACTCTTGATCCGTTAAAAGTTCTCGAACCTTCAATTTCAACTGCTGCTGGAACTCCTCCGATCGTTCAAATTCTTGCTCATATTTACCCTGTTGTTGAGAGCAAATACAAATAATGTTAGTTATCTCATCTGTTTAACATCAGTATAGAGTTCAGCTGTAAATCTGGCCCCAGCACTGTCATCATTATACATAAAGAAATAGCGGCATCTGAAGAAGAAAAGGGGAAGGACGCTTATTAAAAGACAAACGGTAATAATTACTTCTGCATCTGTATATAAGTAATCAACTTTCGGTAACTGAATATGTGAGGGAGAAAAGTGCAACGCACACATTACAAGACAACAATCACTTCTGCATCACGATATAAGTATATCTAATAAATTCAGAAGCTCAACAAGAAAGATCATTGTACACACAGAGTGACGGAGATGATGGGATCTCCTTCAAAAGTTGTGATAATTGGAACTATTATTTCACAATTGGGAAAGAATACATTCGAAGCACCAAAATCTAGACCCCGGTCCCCTGTCTAGGACAGCACATGCCCAAAACGAATGTCAAAAGGCAGCAGACTTAATGTATAGGCTCTATCACTTTTCAACTCCATTCCTAAACATGAAGCCTTATGAACTGAAGTTTCTTCTTTTGATAGCATGTTACAGCCTTATTCTTGATTGTCATGAGAATTCGAACAATAAAATGATAAATTAAAAGGAACATAAGCATATAAAGCTACAGCTAAGACGTGGTAAAGACTTTAGTTCATAAACATTATGAGAAGTTCCAAGCATTCACATTCGACAAAACTTAAAAGCTTATAACAGAAAACTAGATCATAATGATATCTTGTATGACACCAAGAAAGAGTGTTAAGTCAAGGATATCAAGCCTGGAGATGACCATCCTACATGTTAGACCAAATATTCTGCCCAGAATAAGCCGAACGATTCACTAATTTTCTGAATTAAGACAGCCTACAATCAGCTATATTTATAGTATAATATATCCCTAAAACAAGCTACTTGGATCATTAGGGGAAGAGATTTACACCCAAGAATAAGAAGAATAGGAAACTGAAAACCAGGTCCGAAAACAGCAGGAGGGCAAACCAATTGTTTGAGCATAAATATATCAGAAGCTGCTGTATACAATTCAACTGTAAATTTTACCTGATGACACTTTGCAGTTTCTCTCCATCTCCTCCTGTAAAATGAAATTTTTTAGGATGAACATCATCAGACCACGATCAGGAGCAAGTCCGAAAGAGAAGTGCAAAACAAACAAATGACTGTTTGACTTAAATTTTACCACATGGACCAATCAAGATAATTTAAAACAAATAGAGCCTAATGATAAATCTTAAAGGGTAAACTATGATGGCGTGAAATTCTGCATTACTCCTCACAAATAAAAGAAAAATACTTCTGCATTTAACAGAATAAAATCATGAAAATGATCATTCCTCTAGACAAGAAGTACATAAAAAGAGGAAACTTGTGCAAGCAGCTGTAGCAAGAAGCCTTATTGCACGTCACCTGAAGTTTCTTGGCAAGATCCTCATGGCTTTGCAAGATGGTTGATCTGCTAGCAGTTTCCTTAGCACTGTTCAGTCGTCGAGTAACTTCAGCCTACAAACATATTGAAGAGACAGAATTTTCTTTAAAAAATGTTTGTTCTAAAACCACAGAAAAAACACATTATTGTCTGTTCTAAGCACTGCTGTAAACCAGAGCTATGCTGCTAAAATTGTGCAAGAGCAGAGTGCTATATTTACTGTTTATACATACCAAGCATCGATCACAAACTCTTACAACAGGAGCATTCTCATCAGCATTCAGAGCAGTTCTACCCTGCGTGCACTTGTCGCAAAATATATCTCCACAATTCCTGCAATGATGCTGACAATAGGTACCAGTGTGTCATTCACATGTGCAACTTACATGCATAATTATCTTTTATCGGTTTAAATTCAGATAATGCACATAAGCATAGGAGAGGACAGAGCACACAATAACTCAAGCCAAAACAGTATGAAGATGGAAAGGGCAGAACTTTAATTAGACATACCCTCCGGACAAAAGGACCAAAATCTGTTCCACAAGCTGTGCATTTTGATGTTGCTTCATCAGGGACCTATTGATATTTGACCATATTTACATAAGAAGCTGGAATTTCAACCTCTTGGATACAATATGGTAGGAAAACTCAGGAAAAAACATATATTATCTAATAACTAGCATAGACTTATCAATTTTTCTTTGATTCCGGTGTCTGGGAAAATGTTTGTCTGTCATGGAATGGACAAAGCAAAGGGAAATCGCGAAATTGTAGCATTGATACAAAACAAAATGCAGCACATTTACCCAGTGATCTTTCTCCTCGTTGACAGGTTTTATCTTATTTATGAACTCAACAAAACCTTTCTTCTTCTCTGCAGGTTGTTCAACAATCTTTGCATATTCAGTAGGACGTGTTCTTCCACTCATCTCTTTATAATGCAATTTCAATAAAGCAAGCATCTTATAATTGCAGCAGTTTAGAAAATGATTTCCAGTGACCGGTGCCAAAGACATACCAAAAACACCTGGCAACTTAAAATTTTACAAACCTGTGCAATTGCAGCAGTAATAGTATCCAAAATTGTTGTTGTAGTATAGCTATTAGATTTCAATCTGATGCGCCTTGATTCAAAGAATTACACACGATAATGGCATCTTATCCTACAAACTCCTGTCAAGAACTCATCCTTGTAGAAGCATTGAATAACTATACTGCTAGCATGACCATCTGTACTCAAATTCCTCAATTTATCCAAATCATAGGCATGGCCTATTCACATTGTTCATTAATCCTCCAAAATTTTAAAGATGTTTAGCATTAGATCATAGCTGCGGTCTACACAATCATCGTGAACAGAAAATCAACAACACCTTACACCGTCGTTAAGCTTCTTAAGAACAACTAATTGGTCTCTAAAAGCATTTGACATAATTCGAGCATACATCATGAATAAAAATACTTCCACCCAAATTAGACACCACATTATCAAAGGCTAAGGATAAGCCAAATCATACCTCACATCTCGTTATTATGTCAAGAAGATAAATTCTCAATGTGCGGTTGGTACTTGGGTCCAGCATACGAATTCCATCTAAGCCAATCTGAAAGAAAATAAACCTTAAGCTAAAATTTTCATGATGCTGAATAGTGAATATGAATAACAATGAAAAGGTAAATTCTACAATACCACTGTGCAACATATCAATCCCAGAGAATCTATAATCTACTACAACCAAGTATTCCTCATATGGTAAGTGTTTAACTATATCCTGTACACAATAGTAAATCATTTAAGGGATACTTTAAGCTCCAAACCTGGCACAGAACATCCATGGTGCTCTGCCCCCCACTTTCTGCCAACAGCTTCACCCTAAACTTTGGAACCCCGCCCTCCTGCTGCGCGTCTGTCTTAGGCACAACCCTCACAACCTTCAATGACGAACTTCTCGGCCGCTCTTTCCCTGTGGACGAAGGAGAGGACTGCCCAATTGGCCTCCCAAAATCATCGAAGGCAGTAGACCAGGTTGAAGAATTCGGAGCGGTACCCCTAGCTCCATACGGCTCATTACTCCCCCTATAAGCATAAACCCCTTCATTGCCACCGTAGGGGCTATCATTCCCATAGCCACTCTCAGTTCGCTTGCCATACGTTTCAGCCCCCAAATCCGACCTGCTCCAGCTCAAATTCACGTCGTAATTATCGTACCTGCTCCAGCTCAAATTCATGTATAGATACAACACTTCCTTAAACAATAAAATGATAAATTAAAAGGAACAACTGATCAAACCCCTGAATTCGTAGAAAGCTACTATTGACATAAATTCCAAATAAGCCAAATGATCTAATCACAGTTTAGAAACTAACTCAACAGCATCACAAATATCGGCGCCAACAAGAGGGCAAAGCACAATAACCAGCAGGCAGGGGACGACAAATTGAAACAAATCAAACAAATGCATAGAAGCTCAAAGCGACTTCCGGCTATGGGAGACCACGGATTCGATTACCAAACCATAGAATCAACGCAAGGAGAGCCTAACTATGAGCGTGAAAGAGAGAGAGAGAGAGAGAGAGAGAGAGAGAGAGAGAGAGAGAGAGATAGAGAGAGAGAGAGCACCACATAATATGGAGTAGAAGACGGCAACTGATTGGTGAGAGAGGCAATATATCTGCGGCCGCAGCGAGAACCGGAAATGGGCGGCGAGTTGCGCCACTAAGCCAACACGGTTCGAGAGGAGCGAGACGCGATCCTGGCGGCAGACATTAACGTGGATTTGAGGTAACTACGAATCGCCGGTAGGAGGGTTTTAGGTCGCGTAAAAACTAAAAGATAGGGAAATTGGGGGAAAAAAATTGGGGAAAAGTCTTCTAAGTTTTTTTCTTAATTAATAACTCAAAAAAAATTGAATTTTTTTTATAAACAACAACACAAGCATACAACAACAGGTAAAATATATGTTGTTATAAGTTACGACAACGCGAAACGACAACACTAAACTACACTGTTGTGATTTTTACATACAACAACACCAAACAACAACGGTTCATAAAACACTATTGTCTATGAGCGTACTCCGTCGCTCATAGACAACGGTTTTTAAAACGACAACACTTTTCAAGGATATAACAACAGGAATTACACGAAACCGTTGTCGTAGATGTGTTGTCTATGTGCGTTTTTGTAGTAGTGAGCACAGAGCTCCGTTCGGCCTCATTTCCTTTGGAAAATGAGGGTTTTACCTTAAGCTCTAGGCGGTGAGTGAAAGAGACTCTTCTTGGTGCCAAGGAGGAGGAATGAAAGTGATCGCGGGTGATGATTCCCGGCAGGAGGCTTCGGAAGCCTGGACTGCTCGAGTTCAAAGGAGCTCGTGGAGTAGTGTGTAAGTGAATGAAATAGTACGCAAGAGTGCGTGTTTGTATGGAGGGTTGAGTTGTGATTATGATGATGCTGAAGGGTGTGCACTCACCTAGTATTTATAGGTGCAAGGAGGGTGAAAAAGTGAACATTCGTGTGAGGAAAGGATAGAAAAGGAATTCCCATGGGGACAAGATTTCCTCCGTCATGAATGTGGTGCTCCTCACTCTAGAGTACATAGAGTCATGCGGGCTGCGTGTTCCATAGAACCTCGGCTCCTGCCAGGTGCCTATGGGAATCAGTCAGATCCCTTGCTCTAGACAGATGCCAACAGATCCCATATAGCTTCTGAGAGGAGATAGAACCTCGGGCTTCTGCCTGAAACATGCCTTATAATTGTACTGGACCTTTGAGGCCTATTAAATCTTTTTACTAATATGTTGTTATTTAGAGCAGCTTCTATAGATCATCATCAGGATTAATATTCATCTCCCTTAATGATGCTATCAATACTAATTCTAACTAGAACTTACCATTCTTCTCGTTCTAGTAAGATTTCTGCATTTAGCGTGGCATCTGGTGTATCACTTCCTTAGAATCGATACCCTAAAGTTAAGGAAAGGGTATTTTCCTATCAACTTGAGTTATTTATGTATTATGGCTGATATTAGTCCCTTTCAGCTACCCCCCCCCCCCCCCCCCCCCCCGGTCCAGAAGTACCATTACCAGTACGAGGGCTTCTGACGGATATTTTGGCGGGAAGACCAATCTCGCTTCGGCTATTGCTTTTTCGTAGCGTTTTTTCTTTCTTCTCTCTTTTTTTTTTGTTTTTTTGTTTTTTGTTTTTTTTTTTTTTTTTTTTTTTTTTTTTTTTTTTTTTTTTTTTAACAGATGTCTGGTTACATAGGAAATTGAAACGGCGGTTATTCTCCCGAGAATAAAGTTGGACCTATTTCTGTTGCTCATCATTACTCTTTTATCTAGGGCAAGGGAATATGGGGCTATTTAAAATATATTCTGAAATATGCATTATTACTCTGTCTTATTTGCGGGCGAAAAGGCGCTTCCCTTTTCCTGGAACGACGTGGGGCGATAAGTACGGAACTACCTCACTCCTTCTTTTCAACTTCTTCATTTTTCTCTCTTTGCATTGTGCTTCGGAGAGGGGAGGGTGATATTTGCGAATCGTCTGCCGTCCTCATTTAGGTATTCTATTACCTTTTTATTTTCCTGTGCTCCTGTGTAGGCTTCCTTTTGAATTTCTTGAGGTTAGGGCAACTTTTACTGTTTCCCCTGTTCTCATTTTGTATCTTTGAGAGAATATCGCTAGCTCCAGTTTTCCTGGACTGCGAAACTGACCACGATGTGAATGTAATTGATGCTTTATCCTTAGAACTATCGATCAATTAGAAAATTCTTAGAAATTGGACTTATTCATGTTGATCTGTGATTCCACTCTATTACTTTCCCTTACCTGTAGTTATTTCTATTTTGTAGCCATGGATACTGCAAAGCTAAATATGAAGCAGAAGATCCATGAAAAGTTGCTGAAGAGAATCGTACATGCGGAAAAAAGCGGTCTCAACCCTGTTCTGTCAGTAGGCGATACGCCTTCTCCGGTGCCTGTAGAGCCTAAAAGCCATAAAGCTTCTCAGGAAATTCTCCGAGAGGTAAAAACTGCAAAACCTCGGTTGAAACCTTTCTATCCGCATTTGGTTGCCTCCAACCGGCCAACTTCATCTTCTCCTATTCTTATTGATGTGGATGCTGATATCTCCACTCTGGCTACCCTAGAGCCTCATTCTTCCTCCCTAAAAAGGAAAAGTGATTCTCCCTCTTCCCCAGTCAGGAAGAAGGGTAAAATGTTGGAGAATCCCTCTTCTTCCCAAGCGCTAAGCCTAGAACAATTGAAGGAGCATCTCTCCCAGTCTGAGAAGAGTAGAGAGCAACTCCAAGTTGAGGTTCATCAACTTCGAGGCCTCTTGCGGGATAAAGAGGAGCATTGTTCTATCATCGGGCAGAATGCACTTTCCCTTTCTGAACGAGTAAGGGAACTTGAGGGAGCTTTGAAGGTCTCATCAGATAGAGTGGAGCTATTACAAGAAATCTACGCAGCGGAAGTGGGACAGTTAACGCTTACTCATGAGCGGGAGCTAGCACGAGCCCAAGTTTCCTCTTTTACTGAAGGAAAAAGGGCAGGGGTAAATCAGGGCATTTTCTCTGGGATTAAGGACTGTAGATCCAATCTATTGATGACCCCTCATGGTCAGGCTTTCCTAGATTCTTTGGTTAAGCGTCTGCCAGAAGCTTATCTCCGACCTCAGGATTTCTGGCTTCGAATGTTTGACCCCCTTACCGAGTGGACGGTCTCTGCCATCCATGAATGTTGTCAACAACTAGGCATTCCTGATCGTGCGGCCACCATCAATGCGGGGCCCATAGTAAGGATGTTTGACACAGAGCCTGACTCTCTTCGGAAGGATCGCCTTGCTTCTCCTACGGAGCCTTGGTTTATGCCCGTGCTAAGAGAAGCGTCTCAGATCCTCCGCTAGCCTGCTGGGAAGATCTCCCTCTTTGGGATGCTCCCTTGTTTCCTCTTTCCCCTCATAATACTATGGTTATGAGATCGATACGGAAAATTTTTGACCAGGTACCTTCTTTTTCTTTTATTGTTGTTGTCTTTTTTCTTCCCTCTTTCTCCTTTTTTTTTTTTTTTTTTTTTTTTTAAACAAAAAAAAACCTTTTTCCTCATATTAGGAATTGCGAGAAAGAGAGGCTTCCAGCCCATCTGCCAGCGGGGAAGGTGCTTCCTTGCTACCCATTCCCGGAGAAGTGAAGGATGGCTTCTGAAGAAGAGAATGCTCTAAAGATTCCCACAAACTCACCCAAAGGTGGTCCCTCTGCTTCTTCAGCTTTGGCTGCCATTGAGGAGTGGTCTTCCTCTTCTCATTCATCGAGCTCTAAGGATCTAGCCTCTATCCTCGATTTCTCTCTCTGATCCTATTGTTTTTGATAAGATACTTTTTAAGACAATCTATTTTTTTGGTTTTTGTGGCGGGGTGCTTTATTATGGCCCCGAAATCGTGCCAGTGGGGCACAAACAATGTTATTTCTTTCTACTCTTGGCTAGGTGCGTTTTAGGGCCTTGCTTTTGACATGCTTCTGCTATTTATTATCAGTTTAAAATATTACCCTTCCATTTACATGACTTCTTGTCTTGCTTTTTATTTGTCATGTTCCTTCTGCTGAAGCATTTTGGGATAATAGTATACAAGTTAAAAAGCATTTTAAGATAATGGAGTACGCGTATTGGGACGTAGGGTATCCCCTACTCCCCCCCCACCCCCCACCCAAGTGAGGCGTAAGGAAACGAAGGAATTACTCCTCATTTTAGAGCTAACAATTTGTGGAATACGATTTAAAAGTAAGGAGGCATGATCCTGTGTCTTTCGCATATTGATTTAAAAGATAAGAAAACTTCAAAATAGATAAGGGCTATGGTCAGCCATACTCCCATCTTTTTAGGAATTGTTATCATTTTCCTTGTTTGCTGTTCCTTCAGTCTTCTCCCGATCTGGCACTTCAATTGTGCCTTTGATTTTTGCCTTGACTTTAGCCATCAAAGTTTCCCACTGCCCTTTCTTAACTGGAGCGTGGTCTGTGCTTGTTGTTTTAGCTTCAAGTCCTTTGCTTCCTTTGATCTGTTGGGGCTGCTTCTTGTCTGGGCTCCTAGGCAGTGGGAGCCCTTCAGAGGGATTGGTGCTGGCAATCAGCAAGTGCTCCATTGAGATAGAGAGATCCTGGCTTTCTTCTGCCGGAGTCAGATCCCTAAGCCTCTTTTCTTTGGGTTCAGCTTCAACTTTATCGTTGGCAAGTTCTGCCATCGGCCTTTTTCTGGCTTCTCCCGCCTGTACCGATTGAATGTAGCATTTTCGAGAGATCCCTTGGTCTCCTGACTCCTGTCCCACCTGGGTTCCCACAGGGAATTTCATCATCAGATGGTAAGTGGAAACCACTGCTTGAAATGGATTTAGGGCAGTTCTCCCCAGGATAATATTGTAGGAAGATGGTTGTCGCACTACCAGAAAGGTGACTGGCTTTGATACCCATATAGGTCCTTCATCCAGGGTGAGCATTAGGTCAATTGATCCAAACGACATTACAGGGTCTCCTGAGAAACCATGCAGTGCTGTGGCTACGCCACTCAAAGGCTTCTGGAGATTCATTTGATTGAAACAGCTTTCAAATATAACATTAACTGCGGCCCTGTATCCACAATGACCCTTTGGACTTGATACCTTTCTATCTCCACTGTGATGACCAAGGCATCGTCATGTGGATGAGTTACTTTCTGATTATCTTCGGGTCCGAATGAAATTTCTGGCGGAGGTAGGCCTTTTTCGACCTTCCAGACCCCATGTCTTTCGTGCATATGTAATTCTCTAGCAGATGCCTTTCTGCTTCTGTTAGAGTCCCCCACGGTTGGCCCTCCGTATATCATTTTGATAACGCCCTTAGGCTTTAGTCCTTGGCCAACATCAGGTGATTTTTCAGGAGCTTCTTTGCGCCTTTTGTTCTATTCTGTCTCTCTCTTGACGTATTCCAAGAGTTCTCCTTCTTGGATTAGTTTCTCGATGGCAATCCTCAAATTTCTACAGTCATTGGTCATGTGACCAAAGTCTTTGTGAAATTTGCAGAACCTTTCAGAAGGTGGATTCCTTGGTGGCTGCCTATGCCCAGCAGGGATCTGGACCCCCGGCTTTTTCATGACCACTTCTAGCAAGTCAACGGGCTGCTTGGTGAGTGGCGTGAAAGATCTTAAAAATCTTTCATTTTTATCAGCTTTCTTAGCATCTGGGGCTGGTCTTTTCCTTTCTTCAGGCTTCTTTTCCCTTTGAGAAGCCAGTTCGGCTCTCTTGCTGCTTAGGGCTTCTTCCATATGGATATACTTTTGAACTCTTGTCAATAGCTCTTCAAAAGAGGTAGCTTCCTTTTTGATGAGGGAAGCAAAGAATTGCCCCGGCTTCAAGCCATCTACACAGGCATGCACCTTTAGCTTTGGTTCTACTCCTGGTATTTCCAAGACAGCCTCATTGAATCGTGTCATGTAATCTCTCAGACTCTCATTAGCGCCTTGCTTGATGGTTGTCAGATGCAGTGAATTTCTGGTAGTTCTTTTAGCACTGACAAACTGTTGGAGGAAAACTTCCCTCAGATCCATGAAGGAGTGGATAGTAGCTTTTGGTAGCTGTTTGAACCAATGTTGGGCGGTCCCTGATAGGGTTGTGAGGAACACTTGGCACTTGACACCCTCTGAATATTGATGGAGGAGGCATAAGCTCTCAAATTTCATCAAATGTTCTTCAGGATCTCCCTTTCCTTGGTACTCGCAAGAGATTGTTTTGAAGTTGCTGGGAACAGGATCAGTTTGAATGTCCGCAGAGAATGGACTATTCTCATCGATATATAAGGAGAAAAGCTCCGACTTGTTTCCATTACCCTTGTTATTGGGAGAGTGTTTATGGTTCTCTTCTTCATTTAGGTTGTGAATTTCTCTTTCGCTTGCCCCTGTTTCCTTTGAGGCCCTTTCTGCAGCTTGCTTTTGCTCTTTTAGCTTTTTTACTTCTTTTGTCAAGAGCTTCATCTGCTCTTGTTGTTGGGCATACTTCTTGGCCCATGTGTTATTGGTGTTCTCATTAGGGTTCCCTTCAATTTCTTTAGGTCCCTCTTTATCTGGGGATTCCCAATCAGTCGAAAATCCCTCCTCTGTTTCATTCACTATGGGAGGCAGCTTTGAAATCAGTTCTTGATTTGTGCTTGGATTTATAGGCTTCTGCTTGTGCACTGCAGGGGTGCTCTTGCTTCCTCCACCCTCTTGGTTTTCACCTGGGGGATCTGGGATTTGGGAATTCATTCCCAAGGTGGGAAGTCTTTTCTCGACAGCCCCTTTAACCACGCCTTCTACGAGCGTTTTCATTTGGAGGAGCATGGCTAGAGAGAACTGAGCCTCCATATTGACACTGGCCTCTGTCACCACGGTGCCTTTTCCTTTATTCCCCGGTGGGGGATTTGCTGGATTTCCAGTAGCTTGGCCAGCTTCTTTTGAAGCAGCATCTGAGGCAGTATTCATTTTTGCAAGGTTCTGCAAATATTCAAGGATACTTAGAAAAATTAGATTCAGATGCTCCTTGAAGGAAGCTTAAAGTATGTATAATCTGCGTTTAATAGATTCTTTTGCAATCATAAACCCTTCAAAGTAGTTTTGACGAGTGTTGTCTGTTTACCAAAAAGCTTCTTAAGGGGTGGCTTTTGCCAGTATTAGTTCGAAGTTCATAAAACCTGCTTTTGTGAGACCCATTACTAAGGTGTTCATTCTCCCAAAGCACTTTTTATGAAGTTATTGGAGAGGATATGATTAGGGTGGGATGTCCCTGAGGACTCGTATAGCGTCCTATTTTACAAGACTCGATGCGAGGGGTCTGGCCATGCAGTCCTTTTGTGTATAATGCTTACTATGGAGAGCTTTTTCATGTGATGTGTTGGGAATTGTTAAGGACCAACTTGTTAAGGGGGAACTACATGGGACATTTTACCAATGAAGTAATTTGTTTTGATTAGATCCCAAAACCCCAAGTGTCCTGTTCCCAAGCGACCCATTTTGGTGAAGAAAATAGGTTAGAATTTTTCTAAGCCTACTCTGTTAGGATGGCTTTTTATTAAATTTTTTAGACTGCAGGAATTCCAAGTAAAGGCCACTCACTTGAGTGTGTTTTTAAAGTGAAGCAAGCGCTACAGTGGAATCGAAGCGAGTCCACCAACGCAAAGTGAAGCGAGCGCTACAGTGGAATCGAAGCGAGTCTACCAACGCAAAGTGAAGCAAGCGCTACAGTGGAATCGAAGCGAGACCACCAACGCAAAGTGAAGCGAGCGCTACAGTGGAATCGAAGCGAGTCCACCAACGCAAAGCTAAGCGAGCGCTACAAAGGAAAGCCGAAGCGAGTCAACGATGGTCAACATTTATTAAAGCGGTCACTTCGGAACCCCACTACCCAAGCAAGTCACTACAAAATGATCATGAAGCGACTCACTTCAAAGCGGCCACTTCGACTTCAAAGCGAAGCGAGCCATCACCTACCAGAAAGCGAGATCTCCACGTGTCGAACGCGGAGAGGAGCAGAGGAGTTGACTGCCAGGCCGACAGGGCGCCGCTACAGTACTGGCTCGCTCCAGTTACTGTTAAGTTTGTAACTTAGCCATTTTCGGCAAAGAGACAAACTGCGCACCTGCAAAAGCGTCTGCCTGCGCAAAGTACTGTCGAGAGGAGGAGAGACAAGGCCACCAACCAAGCAACGGATCTCGCCATCTCTCCACCTATATATAGTGAAGGACGAAGACGAAGAGAAGTAGAACACTACTTGAGCATTCGAGCGCATACAGAAAACAAACACTCCCAAGCCTTTGAGCAAATCTTCGAGTCTTTGTTTCCAAGTGTTCTCCGAGTTTCCAGTTCATTGGAACTCGTCTTCACAACCTTCACACTTAGAGTCTAAGCCCACTTCAAATATCCAAGCTTAGAAGGAGAGCTCTAGCCTACTTTGCATCTACTGTAAAGAGCTCTTCATAGTGTGTTCTACAACCAAAAACCCAAACCTCTGTCTGTTAGGTTTTTGAGTGTTGTCGTTAGGTTGTCTCGATCCAAGACTCTTCTTTCATCGATTGAAGAAGTCTCGATCATAGAGTTTAAATCCAAGCTTGGACCTACATCGTTTGTGTAAAGCTCGATTGAAGCTTGGCTGCAAGGAGAGCCCGTAATCTCCCTGTCTGTGTTTGACTGAAGCAAGTGAAGCTTCCAGTCTTGTCTAGGTTTGTGTAGTGAACCCGCAATCACTACGTCTGTCGTCGGATCTAGGCAAGTGAAGCCCGATCTTGACCAGGCTTTTGAAGAGCCCGAAATCTTCAAGTTCTTGAGTGAAGAGAACAGTTGCCGTCGTGCAACAAAGTGGACGTAGGAGCTTTATCTCCGAACCACTATAAATCTCTGTGTCGTATCTCTCTAACCCTTATCTCTTTACCGTATTTGATTATCCATTGGACGTGCATCTAAACAAACGAACTTGGATTTTTAATTACTTAGGAAAAGATTTTAGCTCACCGAATTTCCGCATATACGAGTAAAGACTCCCTCTTGATCAAGTCCTTACTTCGGTCAAGTAGGCAAGCTACGTACTGTAGATCTAGCTTCAGCTATGTCTTAAGTTTCAAGTGAGCTCTTTACTTGGCACTCTGAGTTCGTTGACTCGCTTCGGCTTTTCACTGTAGCGCTCGCTTCGCTTTGCTTTGGTGGACTCGCTTCGATTCCACTGTAGCGCTCGCTTCGCTTCGCTTTGGCAGACTTTACTTCGGTTGGATAGACTCGCTTCGATTGAAAACACACTCAAGCGAGTGGCCTTCACTTGACCGAAGTAAGGACTTGATCAAGAGGGAGTCTTTACTCGTATATGCAGAAATTCGGTGAGCTAAAATCTTTTCCTAAGTAATTAAAAAATCCAAGTTCGTTTGTTTAGATGCACGTGCAATGGAGAAATTTGGGTTAGAAGATACGACACAGAGATTTATAGTGGTTCGGAGATAAAGCTCCTACGTCCACTTGTTGCACGAAGGCAACAGTTCTCTTCACTCAAGAACTTGAAGGTTACGGGTCCTTCAAAAACCTGGTCAAGATCGGGCTTCACTTGCCTGGATCCGACTACAGACGTAGTGATTGCGGGTTCACTACACAAACCTAGACAATACTGGAAGCTTCACTTGCTTCAGTCAAACACAGACAGGGAGATTACGGGCTCTCCTTACAGCCTAGCTTCAATCGAGCTTTACACAAACGATGTAGGTGCAAGCTTGGATCTAAACTCTATGATCGAGACTTCTTCAATCGATGAAAGAAGAGTCTTGGATCGAGACAACCTAACGACAACACTCAAAAACCTAACAGACAGAGGTTTGGGTGTTTGGTTGTAGAACACACTATGAAGAGCTCTTTACAGTAGATGCAAAGTAGGCTAGAGCTCTTCTTCTAAGCTTGGATATTTGAAGTGGGCTTAGACTATAAGTGTGAAGGTTGTGAAGACGAGTTCCGATGAACTGGAAACTCGGAGAACACTTGGAAACAAAGACTCGAAGATTTGCTCAAAGGCTTGGGAGTGTTTGTTTGTTGTATGCACTCGAATGCTCAAGTAGTGTTCTACTTCTTCACGTTGTGATCCTTCACTATTTATAGGCGGAGGGTTGGCTGAGATCCGTTGCTTGGTTGGTGGCCTTGTCACTCCTCCTCTCGACAGTACTTTGCGCAGGCAGTTGCTTTTGCAGACGCGCCAGTTTGTCTGTTTGCCAAAAATGGCTAACTTACAAACCTAACAGTAACTGGAGCGAGCCAGTACTGTTGCGGCGCCTTTGTCGGCCTGGCAGTCAACTCCTCTGCCCCACTCCTCTTTCGACACGTGGAGATCTTGTAATTAATGCTACGATCTCCTGTTGACTGGAGTTCAAAATATGGGCGGGAGTCGCGCTGTCGCTTTCTGGTAGGTAGTGGCTCGCTTCACTTTTGAAGTTGTAGCGTCCGCTTCGAATCGAGTCGCTTCAGGGTCACTTTGTAGCGAGTACTTGGGAAGTGAGTTCCCGAAGTGACTGCTTTAGTAAGTGTTGACCCGCGTTGACTCGCTTCGACTTTTCACTGTAGCGCTCGCTTCGCTTTGCTTTGGTGGACTCGCTTCGATTCCACTGTAGCGCTCGCTTCGCTTCGCTTTGGCAGACTTTACTTCGGTTGGATAGACTCGCTTCGATTGAAAACACACTCAAGCGAGTGGCCTTCACTTGAATTATCTAAAAGCTGAGCAAAACAAAGCCATCCTAATAGTATAGGCTTAGAAAAATTCTAACATATCTTCTACATCAAAGTTGGTCGCTTGGGAATAGGACATTTGGGGTTTTGGGATCAAATCAAAACAAATTACTTCATTGTAAAAATGTCCCATACAGTTCCCCTTTAACAATTTGGTCCTTAACAATTCCCAACAATTTCCCCCTTTTTGATGATGCCAAAACCCAAAGACTTAAGATTATTGAAATCTAGTCTATCTAACCGTGAAGGGAACTTCACGCGACTGCTTCCTTTGCAGGCTTCGTTTGAATTTTTTTAAGTTCCTTTCCCCTTTTTTTTTCGGTTAAATTTATTGAGTTTGTAGCAATAGGATAAAGTCATTCACAAAGCAAGTAAATGACACAGTATAACAGAAGTTGAAATTAGGATATATGAACAAGCAGTTCATCAAAATAAATATGAAACTTGAAACTCAAGGTTTCCTGCAGTTTCATCATGGTTCTTCCATCTTCTCTCTCTCCTCATCCTTCTTCTCATCCATCTTTTCCTCTTTCTCCTCCTCTTTCATGAAGTAAGCCGACATGACATTCGGCTCCATTGTCCTGATATTGAATTGATTTTCTCTCCATTTTCGCTCCAATCTAAGAGCTTCATCTACTTCTGCGTCAATCACCCTTCTATTGGGAATATCTTGTAGAAGGGGCATGGGAAATTCTTTTACTGCTGGCACTTTGACGATAAGTGGTAGGGGCTTTGCTTGCTCTGCTAGAGTAAAAATCTTTCGCCTCAATCTCTCATTGTAATGACGCAGGAAGTTGTTGAGAGCTTCCATCCTAGAGCACTTGTCTTGGTGAGGCACTACCTGCCACCAGTAGTATGCCTTGATAAATTTGTCTTTCAGATTTAGCCAAGTGTTGAGGAGGTCTCTTGGGATGAAGTCCTCGATTTGCCTCGAATTGGGATGATGGTCTCTCCGAATTGCCAATTCCTCCTCCGTTCTGCTCTTCATTTCTTTCATGATGGAGTTGAATTGAGCACTGGCGTCACTGCTCCACTTCGGACTCATATCATTCAGTCGCTTCCGAATGAAATCATGCTCTTCGGGTGGATAGTGACCTGAATCGATCATTTCTTTCAGTGTGACCTTGCCAGTTTCCATCCAAGCTTCGAGTTGTCGGCTTCAGATTCTTCAGGCGTGTGAGGAATCCAGGCACTACGAGTGATCGTGGATTGGATAAGCCTTTCTTCATTCCAGAGAGACTCGATCCGTTCATCCAGTTTCCTCAGCCTCTTCTCCTTCACTTCCTCATCCTTCTCCTTCCTTTTCTTCTTCTCCTCTTTCTTCTTCTGCCTTTTCTCGAAGCGACTAGCCTTCTCTTTGACCACTTGCTGCATTTTCTGACGTTTGGCAGCAGGGTCATCTTCTCTGGATTCAGGCATCGACCGCTTCAAGGACGCTTTCTGAACAGGAGATGGTGGTGGTGGCATTTGAATGGCAGCTTCATCAGCAGGGACAATTCCGGCCAGAGCTGAAGTGAGTGCCTGTGATGAGACAGGGGCAGAAGAAGAAATGGGTGCTTGAGAGGATGCGCCTGCATGAGTAGCTGCTCTTTGAAGCTCGAAATCTTTCTCCATAGAGCGGGCCAGGGCCTCATCCTCAGCAATCTGTCGTTCCTTCTATTCCTTAGTTAAAGGAACACCGGGGACAACGGAATGAGCGGCGATTGAAGAGCCTAGAAGTTTTCCGGCCAACGGCAAGCGGGGCTCCTCCGTTACCTTTCCTTTGCCTTTTATCCTTGCTAGCTCAGCTCTAGCTTCATCAACCACTTCTTCGACTGCACTGCCTCCAACACCTCCAGTTCCCCCTGCGATCAAGCCACTGGCTTCAATCGCTCTTCCTCCACTATGTGATCCTCCATCTTCTCCAGATTGAATGGTTAATCTTTGCATACTTTCCCCCTTTTTGGCATCATCAAGACTGCCAGGGGTCGTTGAAATCACCGTTCCGCTGATGGATTGGTGGATGACTGTCAATTTGTTCAGCACGTCGTGAAGCAACTTCTCTGACCGTGCTGCAAACACGTTTTCCTTGGAAAGGACAAGCTCTGCCGTCTTCACAGAGATTTCGTCGAGTAGATAGCTGCATTGCTTCTCCCTTTCCATCACAGACCGCATCAAATTTTCCAACGGTTCTACTTCTCTAAAGCGAGCGTCCAGCTCCGCTTCAATCTCATCCTTCATCCTCTTTCTTTCTTCTTGCAGGTTGAAGTACCGGAAGTCTTTGGAAGCAGCAAGTTCTGCTTTTTCAGTTGTAACAACACTCTCTCTTTGTTTCAGCATGACATAGACTTGAGCAGCCCCGGCCATTCTGACTGAAAAATCTCCTGCCAACTTCTGTGCCTTTTCGATGTCGCTAGCAAGTTGAGCCTGCTTGAGAGCTACATCGAGACCTGCTTTCCTCCGGCTCTTCAACTCAGCATTTGCTTCTTCAAGCTTGCTGTTGAGGATTTCAATTTCCTTCTCAAGACCGAGAGATTTCAATTTTCCTCTCGTCAGCTCGCTTTCCAGCTTCCTTATCTTTTCTTCATTGTTGGAGATCTGCTTCTCCATCTTCTCAACATTTCCAGTAGCTTTGTTGATATTTTCTCGGTACTTGCTCCTCATATTTCTCTTTTCCTCCTTCTCTGTCTCTATCTCTCTCTTCACTTTCTCCAACTCCTCCTCTAACTTCTTCTTCTCTCCACTCACTTCCACCATCTTCGTGTTCACATCCCTAAGCCTGCTCCTCTCAGCATCTAGGGATTGTCGAAGATCTTGGGTACTTCTCTCCAATTCCTCTACCCGCTTTGATTTCTCCTCTACGAAGCTTGCCTTCTCCTCCACAAGCTTGGCTTTGTCCTCCACCATCTCCTCTAGTTCCTTCTTCTTTCTATCAGACTCTTCACGCAACTTCGTGACTTCCAACACCTTCGTAGTTAGCTCAGCATCCTTTTTGGTGATCTCACTCTGCAGATTAGAGATCACCGCCTCCTTCATTCCCACTTCGGCCTTTCTGCTCCTTGATCAACTGGAGTTCATGTTGTGAAGGCTCACGTTCTGGGATGGGCGCATCAGGGTACTCCTTCTTCAAGTTGACCTCGTTGATGAAGGTGTGGAATCCATCAACTTCGACGAATGTGAGAGCCTCTATCTCCTTGGCTTCGATCACTTCCTCCTTCATTGCTCTACGCAAATTGAAAATTTTGTAGTACTCTGTTCCTCTGTACGTGATGTACGTGAGGAAGTCTACAGCGCTGGTGAAGAAGTCGTCTGACATCTTCAAGGAGGGGTAGCGATCACGGATGATCTCGGCCGCTTGCTCTCGATCCTTAACATATCGTTCTAGGATCTTCTCTTCCTCGGTCGGAGATTGGGGAGTTCCAGGGATGGCAGAGGGGTTGGTTTCGGCTGTCTTGGTTGTTTGGGCGATATCAGCGCTTTCGGCTGATGAGGACAGTGAGTTGGGGGTGAAAGCTTCAGTAGCTTCGGGTTGGTTGGTTTCTGTTTGAGGATTGAGTGGGGCGGAGAAAAGTTTGTAGGCATCGGTGAGGTCCGTGCCTAGAAATGGGATATTTGGAATTTGGAAAGATGATGATGATTCCTGGGGTGAGGTAGGAATTTGAGTGGTTGGAATGGTGGTGGTTGGTTGAATTTGGATTTAATTTGGGTAGGGGGTGTTTGGACTTTGGATGGTGAGGATTGGGGTTGTTCTTTTTCCGGTGGGGGTTGGGGTTGTTCTTCTTCAGCTGTCTTCACGAGCGGCTGCTCCTCAGCCTCACTCGTTTCAATTATTGTGGTAACGCTTCTCAATCTCTGAGGTCGCTTTGACCTCGCTTTCCTTGATACTCGCTTCGATGATGAAGGAGCTTGAACTTCTTCCTCCGCCTCGCTACAGGATTCAGCGACTGGAGCGAAAGGAAGGACTATTACATTGACTCAGTCCCGGTCCATCGGGAGCTTCTCAGCTTTCCATGAATTAAAGTAGAGAGTGTTTTTCTTGTACGGTGCCGTCTCCCTCTTGCCTGACCAACGCATGTTTTCGAACAGCGTCTCCAGAGCGTAGGAGATTCTGGAGAAAAACTTCAACTTTCCCTTCCGAACGATCTCACTGGTACTTCCCTGTTCGTACTTGAAGTCTGCCGCAACTTCGTGAATCTGGTTGATGAACCAGCGGTGCCAGTTGAAGCTTGTCCTTGTCAAGCTATCAACAATGACAGAAGTGGCGTAGATTTTGGTGTCTGACAGTTGGCTCAGCGAACCAACTCTTCACAGTACAGTCTTTGTGTACAGTTCGCAGATCAAGTTGAACGGACCCTTTAAATCATTCCTGATGTTACTCAACTTTGGATTCCCAAACTTTACTCCTCTTCGTTTGGCAAAACGAGCATACTCCACTTGGGTAGACATACCCAGTTCTGACAGTGATACCTGTTGGGATTTGTTAAGGACTAAATTGTTAAGGGGGAACTACATGGGATATTTGATAAACGAAGTCACTTGTTTTGATTAGATCCCAAAACCCCAAGTGTCCTATTCCCAAGCTACCCATTTTGGTGTAGTTAATAGGTTAGAATTTTTCTAAGCCTACTCTGTTAGGATGGATCTTTTATTTTGCTTAGATTAGGCTTCAAAAGTTCAAGTGAAGGCCACTCACTTGAGTGTGTTTTCCAAAGCGATGCGGGTCAAGCAAACCGAAGGGAAGCGTGCCGAAACCAGCGAAGCGAAGCGAGCGCTACAGTGGAGTCAAAGTGAAGCCACCAAAGCGAAGCAAAGCGAACGCTACAAAGAAAAGCCGAAGCGAGTCAACGCAGGTCAACACTTATTAAAGCGGTCACTACGAAACTTCGTTTCGAAAGCGACCCGCTACAGTATGATCCTGAAGCGACTCACTTCAGAGCGGCCGCTACAACTTCAAAGCGAAGCGAGCCACTACCTACCAGAAAGCGACAGCACAACTCCCGCCCATATTTTGAACTCCAGTCAACAAGAGATCGTAGCATTAATTACGAGATCTCCACGTGTCAAAGGCGGAGTGGAGCGGAAGAGTTGACTGCCAGGCCGACAAGGCGCCGTAACAGTACTGGGTCGCTCCAGTTACTGTTGAAATTGGAACTTAGCCATTTCCGGCAAAAATCCAAAACTGCGCATCTGAAAAGTTGCCAGCCTGCGCAAGTACTGTCTAGAGGAGGAGGGACAAGGCCACCAACCAAGCAACGGATCTCAGCCAACCCTCCGCCTATAAATAGTGAAGGATGAAGACGAAGAAGAGCAGAACACTACTTGAGCATTCGAGCGCATACAGCAAACAAACACTCCCCAGCTTTCATAGCAATCTTCGAGTCTTTGTTTTCCAGTGTTCTCCGAGTTTCCAGTTCATCGGAACTCGTCTTCACAACCTTCACACATAGATTCTAAGCCCACTTAAAATATCCAAGCTTAGAAGAAGAACTCTAGCCAATCTTTGCATTCACTGTAAAGAGTTCTTCATAGTGTGTCGTCAACCAAAAACCCTATACTTCGTCTGTTAGGTTTTGAGTGTTGTCGTTAGGTTGTCCAGATTCAAGGCCCTTCTTTCATCGATTGAAGAAGCCTCGATCGTAGAGTTGAGATCCAAGCTTACACTTACATCGTTTGTGTGAAGCTCGATCGAAGCTAGGCTGTAAGGAGAGCCCGGAATCTCCCTGTTGTTCAGACAGAAACGAGTGAAGTTTCGTGTCCAGTTTAGGTCTTAGTAGTGAACCCGTAATCACTGCGTTGTTCGTTAGATCCAGGCGAGTGAAGCCCGATCTCGACCAGGTTTTTGAAGGACCCGTAACCTTCAAGTTCTTGAGTGAAAAGAACGGTTGCCGTCGTGCAACAAAGTGGACGTAGGAGCGTTATCTCCGAACCACTATAAATCTTCGTGTCGTATCTCTCTAACCCTAAACTCTTTACTTTGTTTATCCATTGCACTTGCATCTAAACAACTTAATCTGAATATTTTAATTACTTAGGAAAAGATTTTAGCTCACCAAATTCTGCATACACGAGTAAGGACTCCCTCTTGATCAAGTCATCACTTCGGTCAAGCAGGCTAGCTACGTACTGTTGATCTAGCTTCAGCTAGGTCTTAAGTTTAAAGCGAGCTCCTTACTTGTTACTCTGAGTTAAGGGATTTGAAGTTGAAAAACTTCAAAATACGTATTCACCCCCCCTCTACGTATTTTTCCTATTAACAAACCGGGACCAACAAGTGGTATCAGAGCAGCGGTTCTTTCGAGCCTCTGCTTTGCATATCCGATGTGAGTCACCACTCACTTCACGTTGTCTCACTGAACCGGATCCTATTTTCCTAAGTGCATCAAAATCTCACCCACGCATATTGCATTTACTGCTGATAGTTTGCTATGTCTACATACAGTGCATCAAATCTTCCACAGTTCTCGATCGAAGGATATGAGACATGGAGTTTCCGAGTCGAGAGCTTCCTATGCTCAATCCACGACCGGATGTGGGAAGTCATTGAAGACGGACCAATCGAAATCAAGAAAGCAATATCTGTGGAGGTTCCAGCCGCTGAAGGTCGTCCAGCCCACGTTCGACAACAGTACGTGGAGAAGGATAAGGATGAGTATACTCCAAATGACTTCAAAGTTGCCAACCTCGACAAGATTGCACGTCATACGATGCAGAGAACCGTGTCGGACGCCTATCTACCACGAATAAGGAAATGTGCAACGGCAAAGGAAATGTGGGAAACTCTAGCCCTCATTTCTCAAGGAACAGACAAAATCAAGGAGAACAAACTCGCCGTTCAGATGTGGGAGTTTGAAAGTCTGATAATGAAGCCAGGAGATTCCATCGACACCTTCGAGCTGAGAGTTACAAACATAATTGCGACTCTCAACTCGCTTGGGAAGGAACTCACAGATAAGGAAGTCAACCTGAAGATTGTCCGAGCTCTCACAAGGAAGTGGCAAACAATGAAGGAGTTGTATCTAGCAACCAAGGATCTATCAAAATTCACACCGGAGATTCTGTTTTCCGAACTGAAAGCTCATGAATTCGATCTGAATCGAATGAACCTCGACGAAGAGGAGGAAGCGCCCACTACGTCAAAAGGAGTAGCATTCAAAGCTGCTGAAGGGCCAAGCGAGCAGTCGCTAGCCAAGATGACGAGGGAAGAGTTGGAAGAACACATTGCGTTCTTATCCAAGAACTTCAATAAAATGAATTCTCGAGTGGGCAAATACAAAAGATTCTACAAGCAATACAAAGGGAGGAGCACTGATGCTCGAGAAGGAAAAGGAAAGAGAGAAGAGACGACAAAGCCGATCCCGAGAGACATGATGGAAGTGGAATGTTACCATTGCCACAAGATGGGCCACTACAAATCCGATTGCCCAAAGCTGAGTGCGAAAGAGCGAGAAGAACTGAAAGCCAAGAGGGATGCTCCAAGGCGAGCGCTTGTAGCAAGTGAAGTTCCGGTCGCTTCAACTGAAGATCCACAAAGCGACTCAGACGCATTCACTGATCCCAACTCCAGTGATGGAGAGGATCTTGGACTCATGGCGCTCACCGACGAAGAAACTGGAGAGGTATTCATCTATCCCTCACCTAGTTCAATTACACTTGCACACACACACCAAGAGGAAGCAAATTCCTCTGCATGGAGTGAGTTGCTTGACAAGCACGTTAAACTGTCAAGTGACCACGAAGTGCTGCAACAAGCTTTGTCCCAAAGCAAGAAGGAGAACCGAAAGCTAGCCACTGAGCTTGACCAAGTCAAACTTAATCTAAGGGCTATGACTAGTAAGTTCGAGGATCTCTTCGCTAGACATCAAAGCTTGGAGGGAAGGTATGAAACCCAATCCACTCTAGTCGCCAACTTAAATAAAGCATCATAAGCTAGACAGGCACTAGAGAGTTCTCTTCTACCTTTTGGTAGAAAGGGAGGACTTGGATATGAGGGTGGACCTTCCAAGCCAACTGTCTTTGTTGGTGCTTCAAACACGACACCATCAGTCACTTTGGAAATGCCCACTGCATCCAAAGCAACCACTAACAAAGACAAAGGCAAAATGGCTGAGAGCCCTAAGAAGAAGCCAATGAAGATGTCTATATCTTTAAGTACTGAATCTAAGGGTAAGCAAAATACAACTATCCCTAGCACTCACAATGCTAAAGACTACCAATCCAAAGGTAAAGGGAAACCAGTTGTAGCTTCTAAGCCTCAAGCCATGGCACGAGAGACAAAGGATCTCCCTTTCAAGAAAAGGAGTAATGTCTATGTGTCACGTTATCCGGACTGGAGATGGTCCAACCGGACTAACATTGAGGGGGAAGAACTCGAAGGACCAAAGAGGCCGCTTCGAACTTCCAAGGTTACTCAAGCGAGTCGGGGTCAAAACCCTAGTTGGACCGCTTTGAGGAAACCAAGCGAGCCGCTTCAACAGACTAGAAACCCTAAGTCAGCCTCTAAACCCAAAGCTAATCCGAAGCGAGTCGCTTCAGGATTTAAGCAAAGTGGGAAGAGCATAGGTAGGACTGGAGCGAGCCGCTACCCCTCTTGCACACACTGCTGCACATGTGAAGCTGCTTTAAGGCAGAAGTCACAGTTTTCGAAGGTCGAGAAACCCAAAGCACAAGCTTTCTTTCAAAAGAAAGTGAAGCAAGTGTGGGTACCTAAGGGAACTAACCTGCAAGGACCCAAACTGATTTGGGTACCAAAATCTGTCTAATTGCAGGTGGGCGCCGTGGATCCCATGCCAAGTGAGGGTCATCAAATCTGGTACTTGGACAGTGGATGTTCGAGACACATGACCGGCATGAAAGCTCTACTTCAAGATTACATTGAGAAGAAGGGTCCACATGTTACTTTTGGTGATAACTCTCGAGGAAGCACCAAAGGGTACGGCGCACTGAAAGTTGGAAAACTCAAAATTGAAGAAGTCTCCTACGTGGAAGGACTTAAGCACAACTTGTTATCCATTTCACAATTCTGTGATAAGGGATACAAGGTAGAATTCATTTCCAACAAGTGCATTGTGAAGAGCAAGCTCACATCCCAGATTGTGCTTACTGGAATAAGACAAAGGAACGTCTATATAGCACAATGGGATAGCTGCAAAGTGGAGACGTGCTTAGTAGCAAGGAGTGCTACAGAGATTGGATGGCTATGGCACAGACGCTTGAACCATCTCAACTTCAAAGCAATCAATCGCTTAGCTCGTAAAGGTTTGGTGCAAGGCATACCGAATGAAGTCTTCATCAAAGACCATCCATGCTCACCATGCCAACGAGGGAAGCAGACAAAGACGCACTTCGCCAGTCTTGAAGAAACCTCTTCCAAGCGAGTGCTCGAGCTGCTTCACATGGATCTGTTTGGTCCAGTTACTCCAGTTAGTATAAATGGTAGGAAGTACACTCTAGTTGTAGTCGACGACTTTTCTCGCTACACTTGGGTCGTATTTCTCTACAGCAAGAAGGAGACTCTGACCAAGCTACCACAACTGCTCAAGCGATTGGCTGTGGAAAAGAATCAAGCTATCGTGACCATCCGCTCCGATAAAGGCACAGAGTTCTTGAACTCTACCATTCAAGCTTACTGCACGGAGCATGGCATAGCACATCAAACTTCCTCAGCACGCACACCACAGCAGAATGGAGTTGCTGAAAGAAGAAATCGAATCATCAAGGAAGCTGTTCGAACAATGATTGCAGACTCAAAACTTCCAATGAAGTATTGGGCTGAAGCTGCCAATACAGCATGCTACACGCAGAATCGAACACTTCTCTGCAAACGACACGACAAAACACCATATGAAATATGGACAGGGAGAATTCCTAACATATCTTATTTCCATATTTTTGGTTGTAGGGTCTTCATCCATGACAATGGGAAGTCACAGTTGAAAGCCTTTGAAAGCAAAGCTGATGAAGGAATATTCTTAGGATATTCCACATCAAGCAAAGCTTACAGGGTATTCAACTGTAAAACCCTAATCGTGGAAGAATCACCCCATGTCGTATTTGATGAATCTTCTTTAAGTCATCCACAGGAACAGGATCAATCTAAAGACGGAAAGTCAAGTGAGGAACCCATTAACACTCTTACTTGGGACATACTTGAGGATGAAGAAGAAATCAAAGGCTCAAGCGAGCAGAAGGTCCAAGGAGAAGATGAAGCTGCCCCCAAGACTCCTGAAGCGAGTACAGGCCAAGCACCCAATCCAGTCGCTTCAGACGGTGAAGCGAGTGACAAGGAAGACGATGAAGATGAAGCTGGCGGATCCAAGCGCGCGTGGCTCAAGGATCACTCACCAAGTCAAATTATCGGAGATCCATCCAAGGGTGTAGTGACCAGAAGTCAAGTGTTTGGAGAAAGTGCCATGTTCAGTTGCTTTCTCTCAAACATTGAGCCAACATGCGTAGAAGAAGCCTTAGCCGATTCAAATTGGGTGATCGCCATGCAAGAAGAGCTGAACCAGTTCACCAGAAACGACGTATGGTACCTCGTGGATCGTCCCAAATTTCAGCACGTCATTGGCACCAAATGGGTGTTCAAGAACAAGACGGACGAGGACCACAACGTAGTAAGGAACAAGGCGCGTCTCGTTGCCAAAGGCTACTGCCAAGAGGAAGGAATCGACTTTGACGAGACTTTCGCTCCTGTGGCACGTCTTGAAGCTATCAGATTGTTTCTAGCCTATGCAGCAACCAAGAAGTTTAAGGTCTATCAAATGGATGTGAAGAGCGCGTTCCTGAACGGTGAATTGAAGGAAGAAGTGTATGTGGAGCAGCCACCGGGTTTCGAGCAAGGAGACAAAGTGTATCGCTTGAAGAAAGCTCTATATGGGTTGAAGCAAGCCCCCAGAGCTTGGTACGATACACTTTCTCAATTCCTAGTGGAAAATGGATTTCACAAAGGAAAGATAGATCGAACCCTATTCACCATCAACCATGGAGAAGACATGCTATGGGTTCAGATCTACGTAGATGACATCATATTTGGGTCACCAAACCAGTCGCTTAGCGAGAAGTTTGGAGAGCTAATGAAGACCAAATATGAGATGTCAATGATTGGCTTGATGAGCTGCTTTCTAGGTCTTCAAGTGAAGCAGCAGGATGATGGTATCTTCATCAATCAAGCGAAATATACTAGAGATATGCTTGCCAAGTTTGGTATTCAGCATGCTAAAGCTGTGAAGATCCCAATGAATACCAACTGGAAGATGGAGCCAGACGAAGAAGGAAAATCTGTGAATCCTACAGATTATCGTGCCCTAATTGGGTCACTTCTCTATCTCACTGCAAGTAGGCCAGATATTGCTTTTGCAGTTGGAGTCTGTGCTCGCTTCCAAAGCAACCCCAAGCACAGCCATCTTGAAGCTGCCAAAAGAATTCTTCGATATTTGAAGGGCACTATCAACATGGGGCTGTGGTATCCAACGGAGGACAATCTGGAGCTCACTGGATACTCAGACGCTGACTATGGAGGGTGCCGAATTGATAGGAAATCAACTTCGGGCACGTGTCAGTTCTTGGGAAGCAAGCTGATCTCATGGTTCTCAAAGAAGCAGACGAGTGTAGCCACTTCAACGACTGAAGCCGAATATATGGCCGCAGGAAGCTGCTGTTCTCAAATTCTATGGCTTCGTCAGTAGTTGAAGGACTACAATGTTGAAGCGAATGAAATTCCAATCTTCTGCGACAACAACAGTGCTATATGCATCTCGCAGAATCCAGTGCTACACACCAGATGCAAGCACGTGGAAATCCGATATCACTTCATTCGTGATCATGTCGAGAAGAAGGATATCAAGCTCGAGAAAATACATACCGATCTCCAGCGAGCAGATATCCTCACCAAGCCTCTAGCTGAGTCTCGTTTCAATCAGCTATGCATGGAATTAGGGTTGTTAGACCCTGGTGAAGAATGATAGATCCAGGATGCACGAAGGAGTGGTCGCTAGTTTTTCGTAGCGTCACTCGCTTCGGATCTTCACCAACTCAAGCGAGTCACTTCAAAATCTCACTCGCTTGAAGAAGGAGAAATAAGGTGGAGCAAGGTGGAGTGTTGGAAGACATTCCCTACCCGCTTACAGGAATTGGTAAGCCATTGGTTAAGGGGGAACTATTGTTTGCTCTCGGAGCAAGCTACTTCCAAAGCGAGCAAGGAAAGCTGCTACCTAGCCTAGGATTCCTAGCGAGTGGGTATAAACACTCGCAAGTGCCGTTTCTAGTAACGGTTGTGGGGTCTTGTATCGGGCCTTCCCACGTAAAAATGGTGAAAGCTTAGGCAGGGCTGGCACCTAGACCTTGTGTCCTCTTCCCATTTTTCCGCTGAAGAGGAGCAAGTCCTCTCATCTCCTTCATCGTGGATAAATGTCCATTTCTTACTCACTCTTCACTGAGTTGAGCTGCCGGATGTCTATCCATTCCCACCTCACCTTGAACTTTGCATCGCTTCAATTTGCCCAATCCTGGGTCAAAGCGAGTCGACTGCAAGTTCATTCTGTAGCATGTAGGAGGATGCTTGAAGGTTTACCTTTTTATACAAAAGGTTGCAGGGCTGGTGACATGCTTCTGCGTAAAATACGAGATTGTCTTGTCAGAGCATTCTCATTGTCATCTTGTCCATTTCTGCTCTGAGATAAGGACTTGTACTCATCCCCCATTCGTCGTGAATATGTACACTTACGTGAAGCTCCCCTCTGGGTTGAAGTAAGCTTGTGTACTATATTCCTTTCCTCTCTCTCATTCACTTCGATGGAGGACTCTCTAATTCGTAGAGGAAGATGAATGCCATGAAGACGAAAGCCAAGAAGATGGGACACACAACAAGTGATGAACATTCCAACAAGTGGGTTCAACATGAAGTCCAAACCTAATGAAGTCTTCAAATTGTGGTATCAATCTCCTACGAAGTGAGATTGACTGGTAAGCGTTTCAATTTTAAGTACACTAAGTGAGGTGAAACGTGCTAGAAACTTTCACTCACCACGTGGAAAATATGAAGTGAATCTGACACAAATACAAAGAGGAAAACACTCTTGTTTATCCTCGAAGTATGTAAGTCAGAAACATTTTAAATTAAGCAAAGAAATTTATTCCAGTCGCTTCAGATTGCCAAGCGAGTGCTTCGCCACTCAAAGCTAGCCATCGCAAGCGAGTGCGGAACAGTCACTCAAGCGAGTGCCTCTCAAGTGAGTAAAGGCCAAGCAGCCCAACTCGAAGCGAGTAGGCACGAAGCGAGTATGAGCTGTCTGCACTCGAGTGCCTATTTCACTTTCTGCCAAGCATTTAATGCAGTGGCGCGTAGAGGAAGAAACGACAGGCGCGTGGACGTCAAAGCCAAGGAAAGCGGGAAAAATCGCACTCAATCCAGCCGTCGAATCTGTACCTTCTCGAAATCTCAACCGCTGGATTGACTACTGTTGGGAGAGATGAATCATCAACAGCCACGTGACCACGTCAAGCGAAATTGGCGGTTCACTTTTCCAGTGATGATGCCGGACACGTCAGTTCCATCACCGGAGGTAGCCGCCCACGCACAGAACCCTAGGAGTGATTTTACCAGAATAACCCTGCCACGTCAGCCAAGACCTAACTCTATATATTTGGGACGAGGCAGAACTGCAAACCTTTCACAGCCTTCAAAAATTTCCATTCTCGTGCTTAGATCTGCAACTTCTGCAACTCACGAGTCTCAACCCCTTTCTATTTCATCGTAAAAATTCTCTTCAAATTTCTTTCAAATTCACCATGGGCAAGAAGAAAAGTACAGAAACGATGGAGAAGTTCATGACGAAAGTTGGCGAGCACATCAACGTCGAGCCCCATCTCGACCCTATTGTCGTCGAAGTTAATGGTTTCTTCCGTAGAGCCGTGACCACGGCCGGTCTATGGAAGTTTGTAACTTTGATACCGACGATGATTCTGGCGAAAGCCATTGGAGAGATTCTGCTGAATCTGAAGAAGGAACAAAATACATCTTCCTTCACTGATCCACGGACCAGGAAGCCGGTGGAGGTTGATATGAGTAAACTCATCGAGGTGTTCGATCTGCCAAGAGAAGGAGGAGATTCTCTGCTAGATCTAGGTCTTTCGGCCGGAGTGCAGTATGGCCGATTTGCAGTCGCTGGAGCAGATCCGAACTTCAAGGAGGCCAACATTCACAAAAGTCTGAAGGAACCGTTCAATCTCATCTGCGAACTCTTTACGAAGAGCATTGCATGCTATGTCGGTTCCCTCGACACGCTGTCAGAGACGAAGCTGATCGGCACCACCATGATCATCGACAGCCTCACTGGAACAAAGTTTAACTGGCACAGGTGGCTTCTCAAGCAAATCCACGAAGCTGCTGACGATTTTGCATTCGTACCAGGAACTCCAGATAAGATTCTGCGCAAAGGAAAATTGAAACTCTTCTCAAGGCTGTCTATCGCACTGGAAATGATGTTCCCAGAAATAATGTGGCCGGAATCTGACACGATCATATACAACAAGCACACCATCTTCTATGAAAAGTGGAAGAAAACAAAAATACCAATGGATCAGGGACTTCTAGTTGTAGAAGTGCCCGCAGCAAGGCAAGTTGTGAAAGCACAAGCTGAAGCTTCCCAAGCAAAGCAAGCCGCTTCATCTTTGAAGCAAGTGGCTGCAAAGCAAGGGAAGAAGAGATTGAAGCAAGACACATCACCTGTCCAAGAAAGCGAGGCGGTGGAGAAGCCGCTTGAGGACACTGAAGTTAACAAATCTCAATCCTCACCTACTGAAGCTATCCAAATCCCTGAAACCCAACCCACTCAGCCAACCACAAAACCCATCCATATCCATGAAACCCCTGAAGCTACATCATTCCAATCCCCTTCGACATCGGCAAAAACAGCCGATACAGCCCATACATCCATGCTTCCCCATTTCCAAATCTCCAAAACCCCCACACAGATGAATGCTCTCAAAAGATACAAGAGAGACAGAGAGCAAGCAGCTGAAACTCTCAGAACTCGATATCCCTCAGTGCCAATGTCAAATGACTTCTTCACCAAGATGGTCGATTTCTTGACATATGTCACCTACCGCGGCACAGAGTTCTACAAAGTCTTCAAGCTTCTGGAGGCTTTCTCAAAGGAAGATCTCATCCAGATGGAGGGAAAACTCCTGGACTTCATCGGTGAAAATGGCTTTCACATTTCTCACTGGAACCAGCTTCTGGGATAAGCTGGACGCAAAAGTAAAGCATGCTTATCCGGACGCTGAAGTCCCTAAGCACACTCCGACCTTTCACGAGAAGAAACTAATGAGGGATCATGCAGAAGAGATGGAGGTTAAGGTGGCAGAGATCTCAAGTATACAAAGTGAGATCACCAGAAAGAAGATGGAGTTGGAAGAGAAGGAGAAGGCGCTGGAGGTGCAAATGAAGCTAGTGAATGATCACACAAAAACAATCAACGAACTCAAGGGCTCGCGTGACGCAGAGAGGAGCCGCTTGAGAGAGGTTAATATCAAGCTTGTCACAGTTGGTAAAGAGAAGGAGACGTTGGAAAAGGAGGTGAAGGAGCTGAAAAAGAAAGTGGAGAATAAGGAGGGAGAGTTGGTGATGAAAGAAAGCGAACTCCTCAGTACCAAGAAGACTCTTGACTTACTTCGAACCCAATTGAAGGAAGTCAAAGAAGAGAGTGCCATTGAAAAGAGAGAGCTTGAAAGTCTAAGGAGAAATGCACAGGCTCTTGACTTGAAGAATGCTGAATCGTCGGAAAAGCAAGTCTTCGCGTCTCGAACGGAAGAGATGTTTCATGCTGTACTTGACAAGATTGAAGTACTTCACAAGTCTCTTACTGGAAAGACAATCGTCCCAACCCCTGGTTTTGATGATGCCAAAAAGGGGGAAGGGATGGTACTGAAAAATGTCAACCTCTTGGAGCCACAAGGTGGAGTAATTGGAGCTGTTGAAGTAGAGAAATTGTTGGAGGAGAGTAGTGGTACTGGAGAAGAGGAGAGAGAGGCGAAGTCTGCAAAGAAAGGCAAAGAAAAGCTCACTAAGGAGGAACCACTGAAAAAGCCTGAAGAACCCCGCAAGCCACTTGGAGATAAAGTGCTTGCCTCTTCCATTGCTCGACATCCTCCAGTCACTGTGCTAACAAAGGAGGAAAGGCGGAAGCTAGCAGAGGCGAGCGAGACTATGGCTTGGGAGATCGAGCGCCAGTTTAATTTGAAAACTCTTGCAGGTACTTCAAGCTCTCAAGCGCCCACTTCAGACGAAGCACCCACTTCATCTCCCCCATCATCAAAGCGAACTGCTCCAGAAACTAAGAGAGATGATTCAGCGACCAAGCGCCAAAAAGTTGAGAAGGCAGTTGTTCAAAGGGCAGAGAAGGAAAAGAGGATAAGGTCAAAACGACTGCAAGTCATTGACGAACGAATTGAGAAACACTTCAATGAAATGAAACTCATCCAGACCGTCTTGGTCAGAAGTATCTTTGTTCCAATCACGCCAGAAGAATCCGATGCATGCCTAAGTCAGGCTATGATCGATACATGTCACAAGACTGCGAAAGAAATGATTGACTCTGGCCGCTACCCTCTCAGAGAAGAACGCAATTACATTCGCAAGCAACTCAACCAGAAGCTTCCTTCCTGGAGCGGCGAGTCAGGAAAGAAGTTCAAAACGATCATAGCACAGATGTCCAGCCGGTCGGAGGAGGAGTTGGCTGTGCGCAGAGATGAGCACCCTGATGCCCGTGAGATCGAGCAGTTCATTCCTGATGAACTACTCGAGCAATGGCTACATTACAAGGAGAAATTTATCAAAGCATACTACTATTGGGAGGTAGTGCCATTGCAGACTGAATGCTCAAGGGTCACTGCGCTCAACAACTTTCTTAGTGTCTATGATGAGAAATTTAGGCAAGAAGTCTTCGCTCTTGCACAGCTTGGAGAGCCTACACCATTAATCATCAAGGTACCAGCCAAGAAGGAATTCATCATGCCATTCCTACCTGGCACCAGTATCCTCAATCGCAGCATCATTGACACTGAGGTGGATGAAGCCTTCCAACTGGAAGAAACTTGGAGGATACCAAGCATCCACAGTGTTGATTAGATGGAAGCAAGGGTTTTCAGTGCATATACCATACCCGAAGAAATGATTGCAAAGGATTTGGAGGCAGATAAAGAAGAGAAGGAGAAGGAGGAAGAAGGGAAGTGACGAAAGAAGGAAAGGAGGATGACAGGGAAGGAACTGCAGGAAACCTCTGAGTTTCAAGTTCCTTACATATCTTTTGTGTGAACTTCTTGTTCATATATCCAAATTTCAATTTCTGTCTCTTCTGTGTCATTTACTCGCTTTGTGAATGACTTTACATTTTTGCTACAAACTCATTAACTTAACCGAAAAAAAAGGGAAAGGAACTTAAAAGAAAATTACAAACGAAACTGCAAAGGAAGCAGTCGCTTGGAGTTCCCTTCACGGTTAGATAGACTAGATTTATTTTATCTAGGTCGTATGGGTTTTGGCATCATCAAAAAGGGGGAAATTGTTGGGATTTGTTAAGGACTAAATTGTTAAGGGGAAACTACATGGGATATTTGATAAACGAAGTCACTTGTTTTGATTAGATCCCAAAACCCCAAGTGTCCTATTCCCAAGCTACCCATTTTGGTGTAGTTAATAGGTTAGAATTTTTCTAAGCCTACTCTGTTAGGATGGATCTTTTATTTTGCTTAGATTAGGCTTCAAAAGTTCAAGTGAAGGCCACTCACTTGAGTGTGTTTTCCAAAGCGAAGCGGGTTAAGCAAACCGAAGGGAAGCGTGCCGAAACCAGCGAAGCGAAGCGAGCGCTACAGTGGAGTCAAAGTGAAGCCACCAAAGCGAAGCAAAGCGAACGCTACAAAGAAAAGCCGAAGCGAGTCAACGCAGGTCAAGACTTATTAAAGCGGTCACTACGAAACTTCGTTTCGAAAGCGACCCGCTACAGTATGATCCTGAAGCGACTCACTTCAGAGCGGCCGCTACAACTTCAAAGCGAAGCGAGCCACTACCTACCAGAAAGCGACAGCACAACTCCCGCCCATATTTTGAACTCCAGTCAACAGGAGATCGTAGCATTAATTACGAGATCTCCACGTGTCAAAGGCGGAGTGGAGCGGAAGAGTTGACTGCCAGGCCGACAAGGCGCCGTAACAGCACTGGGTCGCTCCAGTTACTGTTGAAATTGGAACTTAGCCATTTCCGGCAAAAATCCAAAACTGCGCATCTGAAAAGTTGCCAGCCTGCGCAAGTACTGTCGAGAGGAGGAGGGACAAGGCCACCAACCAAGCAACGGATCTCAGCCAACCCTCCGCCTATAAATAGTGAAGGATGAAGACGAAGAAGAGCAGAACACTACTTGAGCATTCGAGCGCATACATCAAACAAACACTCCCCAGCTTTCATAGCAATCTTCGAGTCTTTGTTTTCCAGTGTTCTCCGAGTTTCCAGTTCATCGGAACTCGTCTTCACAACCTTCACACATAGATTCTAAGCCCACTTAAAATATCCAAGCTTAGAAGAAGAACTCTAGCCAATCTTTGCATTCACTGTAAAGAGTTCTTCATAGTGTGTCGTCAACCAAAAACCCTATACTTCGTCTGTTAGGTTTTGAGTGTTGTCGTTAGGTTGTCCAGATCCAAGGCCCTTCTTTCATCGATTGAAGAAGCCTCGATCGTAGAGTTGAGATCCAAGCTTACACTTTCATCGTTTGTGTGAAGCTCGATCGAAGCTAGGCTGTAAGGAGAGCCCGGAATCTCCCTGTTGTTCGGACAGAAACGAGTGAAGTTTCGTGTCCAGTTTAGGTCTTAGTAGTGAACCCGTAATCACTGCGTTGTTCATCAGATCCAGGCGAGTGAAGCCCGATCTCGACCAGGTTTTGAAGGACCCGTAACTTTCAAGTTCTTGAGTGAAAAGAACGGTTGCCGTCGTGCAACAAAGTGGACGTAGGAGCGTTATCTCCGAACCACTATAAATCTTCGTGTCGTATCTCTCTAACCCTAAACTCTTTACTTTGTTTATCCATTGCACTTGCATCTAAACAACTTAATCTGAATATTTTAATTACTTAGGAAAAGATTTTAGCTCACCAAATTCCGCATACACGAGTAAGGACTCCCTCTTGATCAAGTCATCACTTCGGTCAAGCAGGCTAGCTACGTACTGTTGATCTAGCTTCAGCTAGGTCTTAAGTTTAAAGCGAGCTCCTTACTTGTTACTCTGAGTTAAGGGATTTGAAGTTGAAAAACTTCAAAATACGTATTCACCCCCCCCCTCTACGTATTTTTCCTATTAACAAACCGGGACCAACAATACCGGTCCGACCATCGACAGATCGAATACACTGGCTATTCTGCTTAGCTCGATGTTCCTCTCTGTGGATGAGTGAAGGTTGACGATTCTTCTCCTTCCTTGAGATTCAAGAGAATCTCGGCAACGGCTTTGGCCAGAATCTGCTTTGGCTTCGCCGTTACAAACTTCCACAGGCCGGCCGTGGTCACAGCCCTGCGGAAGAATCCGTTTTCAGTCACCACATCTTCATCAAGATGTGGTTCCACATTGATGTTATCATTGAGGGTTCGCAGAAAATCCTCCATCGTTTCGGTCTTTTCCTTCTTGCCCATGGTATATGTGTAGAAGGATTTGAGAAAAGTTTGAGATTTTGAGGGGTTTTAGACTTGTGAATTTGCAGAGGTGCAGAGATTTCACGAAAGTGGCAGTTTTTGAGACTTGTAAATATTTCTGCAGGCCTTCAGTGTTACATATATATAGAAAACTAGGGTTCGGTTGACGAGGCAGGGGCAAGACAGTAATATCTTTGAAGATCCTGTGCGGAGGCGGCGGACTCTCGGTGATGGATCTGATGTGTCCGGCGTCATCACAGGAAAAGTGAACCGTCAAACTGACTTGGCGTTACCACGTGGCAGGCTTTGATTCGTCTCTCCAATAGGCGTCAATCCTGCGGTTGAGATTTAAAAACGGTTCTGATTCAACGGCTGGATTGAGTGCGATTTTCCCGCTTTTCTCGGCTTAGCGTCCACGTGCCTGTCATTCCTCTTTCTACGCGCCGCTGCATTAAATGCTTTGCACTCGAGTGCAGATAGCTCATACGCCTCGCTTCGTATTCGCTCGCTACGAGAGTAACCGTTTGGCTTCTACTCGCTTGCGAAGTACTCGCTTGGCGTGACTGCTCCGCACTCGCTTGCGATGACTTGCTTGAGTGACGTGGCACTCGCTTCGTCATGTGTAGTGACTGGAATAAATTTTTTTGCTTAATTTAAAATGTTTCTGACTTACATACTTCGAGGATAAACAAGAGTGTTTTCCACTTTGTATTTGTGTCAGATTCATTTCATATTTTCCACATAGTGAGTGAATGTTTCTAGCACGCTTCAGCTCACTTAGTGTACTTAAAAATTGAAACGCTTACCAGTCAATCTCACTTCGTAGGAGATTGATACCACTTATTGAAGACATCATTTGATTTGAACTTCAAGTTGTTGAATCCACTTGTTGATGAATGCATTCGCTTTGAAGCTTGTTGATATCACCTGTAGAGTACTTCATCTTCATGGCATTCATCTTCCTCTACGAATTAGAGAGTCCTCCATCGAAGTGAATGGGGGAGGAAATGAATATAGTACACAAGCTTACTACAACCCAGAGGGGAGCTTCACGTAAGTGTACATATTCACGACGAATGGGGGATGAGTACAAGTCCTTATCTTAGAGCAGAAATGGACAGGATGACAAGGAGAATGCTCTGACAAGACAATCTCGTATTTTACGCAGAAGCATGTCACCAGCCCTGCAACCTTTTGTAGAAAAAGGTAAACCTTCAAGCTTCCTCCTACAAGCTACAGAATGAACTTGCAATCGACTCGCTTTGACCCAAGCTAGGGAAAATTGAAGCGATGCAAAATTCAAAGTGGGGGAGGAATGGATAGACATCCGGCAGCTCAACTCAATGAACAGTGAGTAAGGAATGGACATTTATCCACGATGAAGGAGATGAGAAGACTTGCTCCTCTTCGGCGGAAAGATGGGAAGAGGACACAAGGTCTAGGTGCCAGCCCTGCCTAAGCTTTCACCATTTTTACGTGGGAAGGTCCGATACAAGACCCCACAACCATTACTAGAAACGGCACTTGCGAGTGTTTATACCCACTCGCTAGGAATCCTAGGCTAGGTAGCAGCTTTCCTTGCTCGCTTTGGAAGTAGCTTGCTCCGAGAGCAAACAATAGTTCCCCCTTAACCAATGGCTTAACAATTCATGTAAGCGGGTAGGGAACATCTTCCAACACTCCACCTTACTCCACCTTATTTCTCCTTCTTCAAGCGAGTGGAATTTTGAAGTGACTCGCTTGAGTTGGTGAAGATCCGAAGCGATTGACGCTACGAAGAACTAGCGACCACTCCTTCGTGCATCCTGGATCTAGCACTCTTCACCAGGGTCTAACAACCCTAATTCCATGCATAGCTGATTGAAACGAGACTCAGCTAGAGGCTTAGTGAGGATATCTGCTCGCTGGAGATCGGTATGAATTTTCTCGAGCTTGATATCCTTCTTCTCGACATGATCACGAATGAAGTGATGTCGGATTTCCACGTGCTTGCATCTGGTGTGTAGTACTGGATTTTGAGAGATGCAGATTGCACTGTTGTTGTCGCAGAATATTGGTATTTCATTTGCTTCAACATTGTAGTCCTTCAACTGCTGAAGAAGCCATAGAAATTGGGAACAGCAGCTTCCAACGGCCATATATTCGGCTTCAGTCGTTGAAGTAGCTACACTCGTCTGCTTCTTCGAAAACCATGAGATCAGCTTGCTTCCCAAGAACTGACAAGTGCCCGAAGTTGACTTCCTATCAATTTGGCACCCTCCATAGTCAGTGTCCGAATATCCAGTGAGCTCCAAATTGTCCTCCGTTGGATACCACAGCCCCATATTGACAGTGCCCTTTAAATATCGGAGAATTCTCTTGGCAGCTTCAAGATGGCTGTGCTTGGGGTTGCTTTGGAAGCGAGCACAGACTCCAACTGCAAAAGCTATATCCGGCCTACTTGCAGTGAGATATAGAAGGGATCCGATCAAGGCTCGGTAGTCTGTAGCATCCACAGACTTCCCATCTATGTCTGGCTCCATCTTCCAGTTCGTGTTCATCGGAATCTTCACAGCTTTGGCATGTTGAACACCGAACTTGGCAAGCATATCTCTTGTGTACTTCGCTTGATTGATGAAGATACCATTATCCTGCTGCTTCACTTGAAGACCTAGAAAGCAGCTCATCAAGCCAATCATTGACATCTCATATTTGGTCTTCATAAGCTCTCCAAACTTCTCGCTAAGTGACTGGTTTGGTGATCCATATATGATGTCGTCCACGTAGATCTGAACCCATAGCATATCATCTCCATGATTGATGGTGAATAGGGTTCGATCTATCTTCCCTTTGTGGAAGCCATTATCCACTAGGAATTGAGAAAGGGTATCATACCAAGCTCTGGGAGCTTGCTTCAAACCATATAGAGCTTTCTTCAATCGATACACCTTATCTCCTTGTTCGAAACCCGGTGGCTGCTCCACATACACTTCTTCCTTTAATTCACCGTTGAGAAACGCGCTCTTCACATCCATCTGATACACTTTGAATTTCTTGGCCGCTGCATAGGCTAGAAATAGTCGGATCGCTTCAAGCCGTGCCACTGGAGCGAAGGTCTCATCAAAATCGATTCCTTCCTCTTGGCAGTAGCCTTTAGCGACTAGACGTGCCTTGTTCCTCACAACGTTGTGGTCCTCGTCTGTCTTGTTCTTGAACACCCACTTGGTGCCAATCACATGTTGGAATTTGGGACGATCCACGAGGTACCATACGTCGTTTCTGGTAAACTGATTTAGCTCTTCCTGCATGGCGATCACCCAATTTGAATCGGCTAGGGCTTCCTCCACGCATGACGGCTCGATGTTTGAGAGAAAGCAACTGAACATGGCACTTTCTCCAAACACTTGACTTCTGGTCACTACACCCTTGGATGGATCTCCAATGATTTGACTTGGTGAGTGATCCATGAGCCATGCACGCTTGGATCCGCCAGCTTCATCTTCATCTTCTTCATGGTCACTCGCTTCACCATCTGAAGCGACTGGATTGGGTGCTTGGCCAGCACTCGCGTCCGGAATCTTTTGGGCAGCTTCACCTTCTCCTTTGGGATTTTGCTCGCTTGAATCTTTGATCTCATCATCTTCTTCGAGCATGTCCCAAGTGAGTGAGTTTGAGGGTTCCTTGCTTGAATTCTTCTCATTCGAGTTAGCCTGTTCCTGCGAAAGACTTAAAGAAGATTCATCAAATACGACATGGGGTGATTCTTCCACGATTAGGGTTTTACAGTTGAACACCCTATAAGCTTTGCTTGATGTAGAATATCCTAAGAATATTCCTTCATCAGCTTTGCTTTCAAAGGCTTTCAACTGTGACTTCCCATTGTCATGGATGAAGACCCTACAACCAAAAATATGGAAATAAGATATGTTAGGAATTCTCCCTGTCCATATTTCATATGGTGTTTTTTCGTGCCGTTTGCAGAGAAGCGTTCTATTCTGCGTGTAGCATGCTGTATTGGCAACTTCAGCCCAATACTTCATTGGAAGCTTCGAGTCTGCAATCATGGTTCGAACGGCTTCTTTGATGATTCGATTCCTTCTTTCAGCAACTCCATTCTGCTGAGGTGTGCGTGCTGAGGATGTCTGATGTGCTATGCCATGCTCCGTGCAGTAAGCTTCAATAGTAGAGTTCAGGAACTCTGTGCCTTTGTCAGAGCGCATGGTCACAATCGCTTGATTCTTTTCCACAGCCAATCGCTTGAGCAGTTGTGATAGCTTGGTCAGTGTCTCCTTCTTGCTGAAGAGGAATACAACCCAAGTGTAGCGAGAGAAGTCGTCGACTACAACTAGAGTGTACTTCCTTCCATTTACACTGACTGGAGTGACTGGACCAAACAGATCCATGTGAAGCAGCTCGAGCACTCGCTTTGATGAAGCTTCTTCGAGACTGGCGAAGTGCTTCTTCGTTTGCTTCCCTCGTTGGCATGGTGAGCAAGGATGGTCTTTGATGAAGACCTCATTTGGTATGCCTTGCACCAAACCCTTTCGAGCTAAGCAATTGATGGCTTTGAAGTTGAGATGGTTCAAGCGTCGGTGCCATAGCCATCCTATCTATGTAGCACTCCTTGCTACTAAGCACGTCTCCTCTTTGCAGCTATCCCATTGTGCTATATAGACGTTCCTTTGTCTAATTCCAATTAACACAATCTGGGATGTGAGCTTGCTCTTCACTATGCAATTGTTGGAAATGAATTCCACCTCGTATCCCTTGTCACAGAATTGTGAAATGGATAACAAGTTGTGCTTGAGTCCTTCCACGTAGGAGACTTCTTCAATTGTGAGCTTTCCGACTCTCAGTGCGCCGTACCCTTTGGTGCTTCCTCGAGAGTTATCACCAAATGTAACGTGTGGACCCTTCTTCTCTATGTAGTTTTGAAGTAGAGCTTTCATGCCGGTCATGTGTCTTGAACATCCACTGTCCAAGTACCAGATTTGTTGATCCTCACATGGCATGGGATCCACGGCGCTCACCTGCATTTAGACAGATTTTGGTACCCAAATTAGTTTAGGTCCTTGCAGGTTAGTTCCCTTAGGTACCCACACTTGCTTCACTTTCTTTTGAAAGGAAGCTTGCGCCTTGGGTTTCTCGACCTTCGAAAACTGTGACTTCTGCTTTAAAGCAGCTTCACACGTGCAGCAGTGTGTGCAAGAGGGGTAGCGGCTCGCTTCAGGCATACCCATGCTCTTACCCTTTGGCTTGTATCCTGAAGAAACTCGCTTCGGATTAGCTACGGGCTTAGAGACTGACTTAGGTTTTACAGTCTGTTGAAGCGGCTCGCTAGGTTTTCTCGAAGCGGTCCAACTAGGATTTTGACCCCGACTCGCTTGAACCTTGGGAGTTCGAAGCGGCCCCTTTGGTGCTTCGAATTCTTCCCCCTCAACGTTAGTCCGGTTTGACCATCTCCAGTCCGGGTAACGTGACACATAGACATTACTCCTTTTCTTGAAAGGGATATCCTTTGTCTCTCGTGTCTTGGCTTGAGACTTAGAAGCTACAACTGATTTCCCTTTACCTTTGGATTGGTAAGATTTAGCATTGTAAGTGCTAGGAACAGTTGGTCTTTGCTTGCCCATAGTTTCGGCCCTTGAAGATATAGACATCTTCATTGGCTTCTTCTTAGGGTTCTCAGCCATTTGGCCTTTATCTTTGTTGGTGGTCGCTTTGGATGCAGTGGGCATTTCCACAGTGACTGATGGTGTCGTGTGAGAGGCACCAACAAAGACAGTCGGCTTGGAAGGTCCACCCTCATATCCGAGTCCTCCCTTTCTACCAAAATGTAGAAGTGAGCTCTCTAGTGCCTGCCTACCATATGAGGCTTTGTTCAAGTTGGCAACTAGCGTGGATTGGGTTTCATACCTTCCTTGCAAGTTTTGATGTCTAGCGAAGAGATCCTCGAACTTACTAGTCATAGCCCTTAGATTAAGTTTGACTTGGTCAAGCTCAGTGGCTAGCTTTCGGTTCTCCTTCTCGCTTTGAGACATAGCTTGCTTCAACACTTCGTGGTCGCTTGATAGTCTAATGTGCTTGTCAAGCAACTCACTCCATGTCGAGGAATTAGCTTCCTCTTGGTGAGTGTGTGCGAGTGTAATTGAACTAGGTGAGGGATAGATAAATACCTCTCCGGTCTCTTCGTCGGTGAGGGCCATGAGTCCAAGATCCTCACCCTCACTGGAGTTGGGATCTGTGAATGCATCGGAGTCGCTTGCTGGATCTTCAGTTGAAGCGACTGGCACTTCACTCGCTACGAGCGCTCGCCTTGAAGCATCCCTCTTCGCTTTAAGTTCCTCTCGCTCCTTCGCACTCAGCTTTGGGCAAGCGGATTTGTAGTGACCCATCTTGTGGCAATGGTAGCATTCCACTTCCATCATGTCCCTTGAGATCAGCTTGGTCGTCTCTTCTCTCTTCCCTTTTCCTTCTCGAGCATCAGTGCTCCTCCCTTTGTATTGCTTGTAGAATCTTTTGTATTTTCCCACTCGAGAGTTCATTTTGTTGAAGTTCTTGGACAAGAACACAATGTGTTCTTCCAACTCTTCCCTCGTCATCTTGGCTAGCGACTGCTCGCTTGGCCCTTCAGCAGCTTTGAAAGCTACACCCTTTGACGACGTGGAAGCTTCATCCTCTTCATCGAGATTCATCCGATTCAAATTGAATTCATGAGCTTTGAGTTCGGAGAACAGAATCTCCGGTGTGAGCTTTGAAAGATCCTTGGTAGCTAGGTACAGTTCCTTCATTGTCTGCCACTTCCTTGTGAGAGCTCGGACAATCTTCAGGTTGACTTCCTTATCTGTGAGTTCCTTCCCAAGTGAGTTGAGAGTTGCAATGATGTTGGAAACTCTCAGCTCGAAGGCGTCGATGGACTCTCCTGGCTTCATTATCAGACTTTCAAATTCCCGCATTTGTACGGCGAGTTTGTTCTCTTTGATCTTGTCCGTTCCTTGAGAAATGAGGGCTAGGGTTTCCCACATTTCTTTCGCCGTTGCACACTTCCTGATCCTGGGAAGGTAGGCATCCGATACGGTGCTCTGCATTGTGTGACGTGCAATTTTATCAAGGTTGGCGATCTTGAAGTCGTTGGCATTGTATTCATCTTTGTCCTTCTCGACGTATTCTTGTCGGACATGAGCTTCACGTCCTTCAGCAGCTGGGACGTTCACAGATATGGCCTTCTTAATCTCGATTGGTCCGTCCTCTATGACTTCCCACATCCGATCATGGATGGAGCATAGGAAGCTCTCGACTCGGAAACTCCATGTCTCGTATCCTTCGATAGAGAACTGTGGAAGACTTGATGCACTGTATGTAGACATAGCAAACTATCAGCAGTAAATGCAATATGCGTGAGTGAGGTTTTGATGCACTTAGGAAAATAGGATCCGGTTCAGTGAGACAACGTGAAGCGAGTGGGGACTCGCTTCGGATATGCAAAGGGTCCCGGTTTGTTAATAGGGGAAATACACGTGGAGGGGGGGGGGGGGGTGAATACGTATTTCAAGGTTTTCAACTTTTTCCCTTTAACTCAGAGTGACAAGTAAAGAGCTCGCTTGACACTTAAGACCTAGCTGAAGCTAGATCTACAGTACGTAGCTTGCCTGCTTGACCGAAGTAAGGACTTGATCAAGAGGGAGTCTTTACTCGTATATGTGGAAATTCGGTGAGCTAAAATCTTTTCCTAAGTAATTAAAAAATCCAAGTTCGTTTGTTTAGATGCACGTGCAATGGATAATCAAATACGGTAAAGAGATAAGGGTTAGAAAGATACGACACAGAGATTTATAGTGGTTCGGAGATAAAGCTCCTACGTCCACTTGTTGCACGAAGGCAACTGTTCTCTTCACTCAAGAACTTGAAAGTTACGGGTCCTTCAAAAACCTAGTCGAGATCGGGCTTCACTCGCCTGGATCTAACGACAACCGTAGTGATTGCGGATTCACTACACAAACCTAACAAGGACTGGAAGCTTCACTTACTTCAGTCAAACACAGACAGGGAGATTACGGGCTCTCCTTACAGCCTAGTTTCGATCGAGCTTCACACAAACGATGTAGGTGCAAGCTTGGATCTAAACTCTATGATCGAGACTTCTTCAATCGATGAAAGAAGAGTTTTGGATCGAGACAACCTAACGACACACTCAAAAACCTAACAGACAGAGGTTTGGGTTTTTGGTTGTAGAACACACTATGAAGAGCTCTTTACAGTAGATGCAAAGTAGGCTAGAGCTCTTCTTCTAAGCTTGGATATTTGAAGTGGGCTTAGACTCTAAGTGTGAAGGTTGTGAAGACGAGTTCCGATGAACTGGAAACTCGGAGAACACTTGGAAACAAAGACTCGAAGATTTGCTCAAAGGCCTGGGAGTGTTTGTTTGCTGTATGCGCTCGAATGCTCAAGTAGTGTTCTACTTCTTCACGTTGTGATCCTTCACTATTTATAGGCAGAGGGTTGGCTGAGATCCGTTGCTTGGTTGGTGGCCTTGTCCCTCCTCCTCTCGACAGTACTTTGCGCAGGCAGTTGCTTTTGCAGACCATTTTGTCTGTTTGCCAAAAATGGCTAACTTACAAACCTAACAGTAACTGGAGCGAGCCAGTACTGTTGCGGTGCCTTTGTCGGCCTGGCAGTCAACTCCTCTGCCCCACTCCTCTTTCGACACGTGGAGATCTTGTAATTAATGCTACGATCTCCTGTTGACTGGAGTTCAAAATATGGGCGAGAGTCGCGCTGTCGCTTTCTGGTAGGTAGTGGCTCGCTTCACTTTTGAAGTTGTAGCGTCCGCTTCGAATCGAGTCGCTTCAGGGTCACTTTGTAGCGAGTACTTGGGAAGTGAGTTCCCGAAGTGACTGCTTTAGTAAGTGTTGACCCGCGTTGACTCGCTTCGGCTTTTCACTGTAGCGCTCGCTTCGCTTTGCTTTGGTGGACTCGCTTCGATTCCACTGTAGCGCTCGCTTCGCTTCGCTTTGGCAGACTTTACTTCGGTTGGATAGACTCGCTTCGATTGAAAACACACTCAAGCGAGTGGCCTTCACTTGAATTATCTAAAAGCTGAGCTAAACAAAGCCATCCTAACAGTATAGGCTTAGAAAAATTCTAACCTATCTTCTACATCAAAGTGGGTCGCTTGGGAACAGGACATTTGGGGTTTTGGGATCAAATCAAAACAAATTACTTCATTGTAAAAATGTCCCATATAGTTCCCCCTTAACAATTTGGTCCTTAACAATTCCCAACAATGGTATCCCTTGTGTGGAGGTCATGAGAATACGGCCTTTTAAATAAAGTTTTCAAGAATGGTGCCTATTGAGTAAGGCTTATGAAGGATTCCACCCATCACATGGAGCTTTGAAGAATGTCGCCTATTAAATAGGATTTTTGAAAATATTGCTTACTGAGTCAGGCTTATGAAAGGTTTGCTCATTATATGGGCTTAAGGAAGTGTTGCCCATTATATAGAGTTTTTGAAAGGTTCTGCCTATTACATGGGGCTTATGAGGATGTTGCCTATTAAATTGGGCTTTTGAAAATGATGTTCTTCATATGGGATTTATGAAAATGTTACCCATTAAATAAGGCTTGTGAGAGGTTCTACCCATTACATGGGGCTTATGAAGGTGTTGCCTATTGAATAGGGCTTTCGTGCAGTTCTGCCCGTTATGTGAGGCTTTCAAGGATGTTGCCTATTAGATAGGGCTTGATTGAGGATGTTTTGCCTATTATATAGGGCTTATGCTGCCTATGAGATAGGGCTTATGCTAGTGTTGCCTATTGAATATGTCTTACGAGGGGTCTTGCCATTGTATGGGGCTTATGAGGGTGTTGCCTATCAAATAGGGCTTATGCGGATGTGGCCTGTTAGACAGGGCTTCTGAGAATATTGCCTGTTGGACAGGGCTTCTGAGAACTTATGGGAGGTTCTGCTTTCAGATGCAGGGCCCCTTCATCAGGGTGAATGGGGTGACCTTGTCATCTTCAGCTCTCCGCTTTTTAATGTTTTTTACTAGGTGAATTTTTGATTCATAGCAATACAGGGGCATATATGAAAGGTTTGAGAAATGAAGTTCCTCTATAGTTACTAACCCCTTATAGCCCACAAGTAAATTTAGCGTTTTGAGATAGTTACAGGAGTTGTATACTCACCAATTACACAAGGTGAACTGAATGTGTTCTGAAATTGTAGTAACTTTTGACCCGGCTTTCCTTCGGATTCGTCGTAACCTTAAGATTTTGACAAATAAAACAGTTTAGTTGTCACATTTCGTATCATGAAAGAAATATGACCCTGAAACCGTTTCTGATTACTCGATTGATCTGCTATAAACAAGGCAGCTGGGACAGATTCACAATATACATGCTAGAATTCTCTGGGAATAATATAAATCTTGCGTTCAATATATTTTCATTCTAGGATATGGCCGCCATCTTAGGCACCTTTCGGAGCAGGGGAAATAACAGGATAAATCACTAAACGCACTATTCAAATCAGCTAGAACTTCACAGATAGGTAGAAAGTCAGCACTCTAGATTCATAAACTTTTACAGCGCTTACAATTAGCAAATCTAAACTCGCATACAAGGAGAGAAAATCAACGTTTCAAATACCGGTTTCCCTTCGACGAGGCATTTATCATCATTTCCGCTAAAAAGGGGATATAATTTTAAAATCATACCACATTCTATAGCTTACAATCATGGAGATCTCAGCAAAACTCAAGTAATAGCGTACGTATCTGGGCTCTCGCTGATTAAACAATAAGTACAGCACACCCGTTCAATCTAGTATCAAGCTTTTCCACATATTCACATAAGGACACGGCAGGCAAAATCATTTGCAGCATTGCAACAGTGAGCTAGAATTTCATATAAAACAGGGGAAATCAACATCTTAAACTCCAATTTTCCCACAGACGGCGCCAGTTGATAGATCCGGGTTGGAGATCCACAACAATTTAAGAGATTATTCATCATGTTTTGCAAGGAGCATTCATGGATAAAGCGTTAAAGGGGTAAAGAGCAAGAGATTCATGGGCTTGAGAAGCTATAATCATGAATTTCGTACAGAGCATTATTTACGCAGGAATATTGAGTAGAAATCAAGCAATACGTTTAGATAAAGGGCGTTCATAGCTATAGATCGGTTACACTCACGGATTTTAGAACTCATTCAAGTAGATGATGAGGAAATGAAGTAAAGGGAAGAAAAAGAAGTGAGGAGCACAGAGCTCCGTTCGGCCTCATTCCCTTTGGAAAATGAGGGTTTTACCTTAAGCTCAAGGCGGTGAGTGAAAGAGACTCTTCTCGGTGCCAAGGAGGAGGAATGAAAGTGATCGCGGGTGATGATTCCCGGCAGGAGGCTTCAGAAGCCTGGACTGCTCGAGCTCAAAGGAGCTCGTGGAGTAGTGTGTAAGTGAATGAAACAGTACGCAAGAGTGCGTGTTTGTATGGAGGGTTGAGTTGTGATTATGATGATGATGAAGGGTGTGCACTCACCTAGTATTTATAGGTGCAAGGAGGGTGAAAAAGTGAACATTCGTGTGAGGAAAGGACAGAAAAGGAATTCCCATGGGGACAAGATTTCCTCCGTCATGAATGTGGTGGTCCTCACTCTAGACTCTAGAGAACATAGAGTCATGCGGGCTGCGTGTTCCACAGAACCTCGGCTCCTGCCAGGTGCCTATGGGAATCAGTCAGATCCCTTGCTCTAGACAGATGCCTACAGATCCCATATAGCTTCTGAGAGGAGATAGAACCTCGGGCTTCTGCCTGAAACATGCCTTATAATTGTACTGGACCTTTGAGGCCTATTAAATCTTTTTACTAATATGTTGTTATTTAGAGCAGCTTCTATAGATCATCATCAGGATTAATATTCATCTCCCTTAATGATGCTATCAAGACTAATTCTAACTAGAACTTACCATTCTTCTCGTTCTAGTAAGATTTCTGCATTTAGCGTGGCATCTGGTGTATCACTTCCTTAGAATTGATACCCTAAAGTTAAGGAAAGGGTATTTTCCTATCAACTTGAGTTATTTATGTATTATGGCTGATATTAGTCCCTATCAGTCATATCATCATCAATTTTCACCTTTCTCTTGTCTACATCCTCCAAGAACTTCTCATGATTTGGCATCCTACTCAACAAACCAACCAAATGAGCATTGATATCCAACTTCTTCAACACTTCCAACCTATCAATGCTCATCTTTACAACTTTCTCATGAGGAGTACTCTCCACAAGATATTCCGTCTTCTCACCCCCAAATTCATCATTCTCTATAGAAGTTTGGGGAAAAAGAGTAAGAGAGGTACCTTCATCCTTCATTGCATACGGCAAGTAGGGCTCTATCTTCTCTTGAAGCTCATGATTAGGCATGGGAGGTGGAGTATCTCTTCTTGGCTATGAATCTCTCCATTCTTTAACTTTTTAAAAGCTCGTGCTTCCATCAATGCATTTATATTCTTTTCATGCTCCTTCTTGAGGTTGGCATATTGGAGAAAGAGTTCGTCATATTCATCATCCAACATGGAGGCAACTTTCTTGGAATGCACCCTTCCCATAGGCCATTGAAAAGAGTTAGAGACCATCTCTTCAAGAATCCTCATAGCTTCTTTCACATTACGATTAAGCAAACAACCTCCGGAGGTAGCATCTACGATAGTTCTTGTTTGTGAAGTCAAACCACCATAGAAGATGAAGATTTGTCGACTCTCATCTAGGCCATGTGGAGGGCATTTCCTTAAGAGCTCACGAAATATATCCCAAGTCTCGAATATCGTCTCTTCTTCATGTTGGGCAAATTGATAAATCTTCGAGATTAGGCGTTGTACCTTGGAAGGTGGAAAGTATCTTGAGAGAAAAGCTTTGCATAAATCCTCCCAAGATTTGATTGACTTCCCATTGAGACCTTTGAACCACTCTCTAGCCCGGTCACGAAGTGAAAATCCGAAGAGTCTCATCCGATTGTGTCATTTGGCACTCCTTCGAGCTTGAGGGTATCACAAATTTTGAGGAATGAGTATAGATGATCATTTGGGTCCTCGGTGACTTCTCCTCCAAATTGATTTGCTTGAACCAAACGAATCAAAGCCGGCTTGAGCTCAAAGTTGGGTGCATCTATCGTGCCCCATTCTCTTCCTTGATAACTTTCCTTTGGAGGTTGGAATATCTCAATTATAGGAGTTAACTGAACCTCTTGGGTTCTTCTCCTTTGCTCGTCCAATCTTGCTTCCATAACCTCCAATTGCTTCCTAAGAACTTCCACTTCCCGATTGATTTCCACATCTTGCTCTTTGGAAGTTCTTTCTCTCTTCTCATGATCCAAAATGAAAGGTTCCACATGCTTAACCTTGGATCTTTTGAGTGTGTACCTATCAAACACGCTAACAAAGAGATAAAAAATAATCCAATAAAATGCTTGAATTAACAAGCAAGATACCATCCTAACTATAAAAATAAAAACAAGCTCAAATTAACAACAAGAAACTAAATAAACTATTGATCATCAATCTATTTAGTCCCCGGCAATGGCGCCGAAAATTGACTAGGCTATTTCTAACCTAGCAATAATATCGAACTAGAGAAGGCCGAGTATTGAACACGAGGAGTGAATGTGTCGAGAGATAATCAAGTAGTTCGTCTTGTCTCTATTATCCTATTTGAGCACATAGACTTGGTTTGGTTTTTTGTTTAAACTAGGCAATGAAATAAATGAATATCAAACTCAACAATACTCTAAAGTAATGAAAATAGCAAGAAATGAGAATGGAAAATCAAGTAATAAAAGCATGGATCCAAGTAACTTCCGATGTGATTATGATGAGGGCTTACGAATCTAGATGCTTCAAACCAATTTAATCCACCTTGAATGGTCTCTTATAACATATATGTTAACCCACCTTACTAGGCTGATCAACAAGTAGATTAATAGAACAATAAATGCTTTCTAAGCCTTTAAATGCTCTACCAACTCCAAATAGCTCATTATAGTCTAAGATAACCTACCAACTCTCATCCAACCCATCTAATTCTTTCTAGGAACTATATGAGATGAAATCAAGTGATATGGGCATGGATTGATGCCAAGTGCTATGAATGGAAGCTTCCTAGGCATTACATCAAACACCTTAGATGCACTCCTAGTGATCAATTAGTCATGCATTCAAATAAAGTCCCAATCCATAGGCAATTCAAGGGGAAGGTAGATCAACATCCTAAACTCTAACACCTATCATCTAAATCAAATCATCCATCACTTGGAGCCTTTTACAAGCTTAGCTAGCCATAGATCTAGCCATCAAACCAACCAAAATAAGAGAATTCATAGTAGAAAGAACAAGGAAAGTAAAAGGAATTGAATTGCTCCAATAATCTTCAAGATCCAAGCATGATCATCCAACAAAATTCAAATTCACCAAAAAGGAAAGAGGGAAAAGCTAGGGTTCTAAAGTAGTAGTTCAAGAGTGAATTACAAGTGTTAAAAGATACCAAATGAGAAAATAACTAACTATTTATAGTCTTCCCCCAAGTTGGGGTCAAATTGCAATTAAAAGAAACTTGAGTTGAGAAGGTGGGGTAAAAACTGTAATTTCTGGAAAGTTGTTCAAGGGGGTGTGTGTGTGTGCATTTCCGCCCACATTTGTCATTTTGCGCACTCCCACGGTTTTGGCTCGTTCTCTCTCGTCCGGCATCGGAAAAATAATCCGCAAAGTGCTACGGCTTCCTCTTTCTATCCTCTTCGACATAGGATAACTCAAACATTCCCAGAAAATTGCCACAACACCTAAAATTGACACGGAAATCGAGAGAAAATGCAAAGCATATAGAAAATGCATAAATTGTAAAAACCTATCATTTGCTATTCATTTAAGCACATATCCTACGCAAAACACGCATCGAGACGCACTCTAAAACATGCTAAATATGTGGTTATCACTTGACCAGATGATGAGGGAGCCGCTTGAGCTGGCATCTTTTGAAGCGGCTGGACAAGTGGAATCACAGTAACTCCCTTCTCCATCATTTCGAAGGCTTGCTCCATCTGCAGAGTTGTAGCAAGGGCAGCATCATCTGCAATTTGCTGCTCGACATGGGCAGAAGATCTGGCAGCTGCAGCAAAGGATGAAGCTAGCAGCTTCGACTTCTCCTTCGGCTTTTCTTGGAAAACGACAAGACCTTTTCCATGTGGCTTCTCTACCTCCTCTTCTTCTCCTGCCTCCTTCCCATATTCCTTCCCTTCCCCCTTAGCTCCAGATGCCGTAGCTTCAACTATCTCTCTCCCTTCTGTACTCTTCTTCCCTTCCCCCTTTTTGGCTTCATCAAGCTTGCCAGAGGGAACGGGAACTATTTCATTCTCGTCTATGGCCCGACGGAGGTTGGCGAATTCGCTGATTATTGCACGAAGCGTCCCGTCAGCACGCTCGGCAAATAACTTCTCTTTGGCAAGTACGATCTCCGCCGTCTTCTCTGATATCTCCTCCAGTAGATATGAGCACTGCTTCTCTCGCTCTTTCAATGACTTCTCCTTGCGTGCAACTTCTGCCATCAACCTCTCAAGCGGCTCGACTGCTTTGAAGCGAGCGTCGAGCTCCGCTTCAATTTTTCCACGGATCTGCTTCCTTTCTTCCTGCACAAGAAGATCAAGATGGTTACGTGAAGCGGCGAGCTCCGCTTCACGGGCAGCAAGACTCCTCTCGTGGATGTCGAGGTTGGTGTTGAGCAGAGCAGCTGCACCGATACGCACGGTGAATTTATCTGCTTCCTTGCTCACTCTTCTGAGGGTAGCATCCAACTGGGCATGCTTCAAATTAAAAGCAGTTGCATCCCTTCTTCGGCTCTCAAGCTCACTCATATCCTCCTCATATTTGCTCTTAAGGATCTCCTTCTCCTACTCAAGGGTAGCTTTTGCCTGTTTTGTGTGAGTGAGCTCGCTTTGCACTTTTACGAGCTCACCTTCTCTTGTAGAAAGTTCACTCTCCTTCCTCTCCACAGCTTGGTAGGCTTTCGAGATGTCCTCGTTGTGCCTTCGCACAAGCAAGGCCCTTTCTTCCTCCATCTTCTTCAAATTACCCTCCAAAGCAACAAGCTTTGAGGTGAACTCTTTCAATCTGTTCCTCTCCTCCTCAAGCGCACGCTTGGCATCCTCAGTTCGCTTCATCTCCTCCTCGAGCTTTCCAGCAAGCTCGGTCTTTTCACAGTCGAAGTCTCTCTTCAGACTCTCGACCTTCTCCTTCTCTTACTCGATCTCCTCCTTTATCCTCCTTATATCTTATTGGGGATTAAAGATCTCCTGTTCTTTTGTCGATAGCTCCACCTTGTACTGTTCAACCAGCTTCTGCTCGTGCTCGGAAAGCTTTCGCTCTGGGAGCTCTGCATTGGGGTAGGCACGCTTCACTGCAGCGTCAAGCAGCTCCCAGTACTTGGCTTTATTTAGCAGAGCCTTGAATCCGTCCACACCAATAAATTGAACCATTTCTGCTTCCTTTGCTGCAATGGAATCCTCTGCGAAGGCTGGCGAAGTGCGAAGATCTTGTAATACTCAGTCCCTCGATAGGAGACATAAGTAAGAAAATCTGTAGCCTTGGTGCGGAACTCTTCATTCATTTGCAGATTGGGGTACCGCTTCTGCAACTTCTCAGCGGCCTGCTCCCAGTCTGCTCTGTAATGTTTCAGGGCTTTCTCGGCTGGGGATATAGGGGGTGGCATGGCTATTTGTGAGGTGAATGTGGAATCGACGGTGTTGGTAGGGGAGTTAGGGGTAGAAGCTTGGATTGCAGATTGGATGGGGCTTGTGTGGTGGCTTGGGTAGGTTCGTATATAGTGTAGGCTGCGGTTGGGTCGGGGTTGAGCATTAGTAAATCGGGTAGAGGCACTGTGCTTGCAGATTCTTCATCATCGTGCTCGAATATGGTGCCACGATGAGTGAAGATTCCTTGGGGATTTCTGGGATGAGGGGGTCTTGGCTGGAATGTTGGCTCGGAAGCTTGGGTTTGTGGGGTTGGCTCTTTTTGTGGCTGGGGTTGGGGAGCTTGGGTATTTGGGTGGCTTGGGTGGCTTGGGGTTGGTTGGTGGTGGAAGCTTGAGGGATGGTTTGATCAACTTCATCACCCGCCGGTGAGCGAGCTTCCTCATTTCCTGATGATCTCAACAAGGTGTCTTCAAGCGGATCTGCAACATCCTCGCTTGGCTCAACAATTGAAGCGACTCGCTTCAACTTCTTCTTCTTGGGAGCCGCTCGCTTGACCGGTGAAGCGGCTCGCTTGGATTTCTTCCCTCTTTTCTTGTCAATGGGCACTGCAGGGCGCACAGATTTCTGCAGTATCCCACGATCGATGATGACTTTTCCTGATTTAGACAAGTCATTGAAGACGCTCGCCTTCTTGTACTCGAGCGTTCCTAGCAACTTCCTCCCCGGGAACAGTTGTTCCAACGCGTACGAAAGCTTCCCGAAGAAGCGAAGCTTTCCTTTTCGCACTATGGTGACTGTGCTGCCTTCTTCATACTCGAATTCCTTGGCAGCTTCCTGGATGTTGTTGATAAACCAGTCAAACCAGTTGAATTTGGTTCCGGTTAGGCTGTCAACGATCGCGCTTACGGCGAAAAGCTTGCTATCGGAAACCTGTCCTAGGGTTCCGATGTTGCACACCACTGATTTGGTGTACAACTCGCAGATATAGTTGAAGGGCTTCTCCAGATCTGTCCTCATATTGTTCCCCTTATCCTTCCACTTGGCGTTTCGTTTGGTGGCGAATCTGGCATACTCCACCTCCACCGATAGTTCCAGTTTTGAGAAAGCATCTACTCCTACTCTCAGAAGTTTAAACACTCCTGCTACGTCATGTAGATTGACGCTCACCAGATCTTCGGAATCCGGGTCGGTGATGGCAGAAACCGTCTCGCCTTCACTCAAGTTCAATAAGAACTGAGCAACGTGCTGGGCAAGAACCTCCGTTGGTCTGGCAGTCACTAGGTTCCACAGTCCGGCCGTGGTCACGCCCCTGCGGAAGAATCCATCTTTCTCCATGATAGATTCATCGAGATGGGCCTCGATGTTGATATTTTCTTCGGATTTGGACAAGAATTCCACCATGGTTTGATTAAACACTTTCTTCACCATCTTGAAGATATGAGAGAGATTGGATGAAGATATAGAAAGTTTGAGACTTGTGAATTTGCAGAAGTTGCAGAGAATTTTCACAAGAATGGCAAATTTGGGGGTGAAAAACTTCTGCAGTTCTGCGACGACGCTCTTTTATAGCTTTAGGGTTTAATCTGACGTGGCGGAGAGAGACGCGGTAATTTCATCATAATTTCTAGGTAGGCGGCGACAATCGGCAATGTGGCTGACGTGTCCGGTTAAGTTCGGCATCACCGCGGTTAAAAGTGAACCGCATAAGTGAGTCAGCACTGCACGTGGCCTGCTGTGATTCGCTTGCTTGAGCGGCGATGATCCAATGGTTCAGGTTTGAAGAATGTTGAGATTCAACGGTTGGATCGCTAGCAGTTTTGGCGCTTCAATTTCGCAGTGAACTCCACGCGCCCGGATTCTCGGTCCTATTACTGTTCTGCATTATATGCAAAGTAAAAAGTGAAATAGGCACTCGAGTGTGTACAGCTCATACGGCTCACTTGTACTTGCTCGCTTGACGATAGTAGCCGCTTGGCTCTTTACTCGTTTGACGTGACTGTGACACACTCGCTTGTGATGGCTCGCTTGAGTGACGTGGCACTCGCTTGACCATCTTAAAGAGACTTACTTAAGATTTGAAATTTCTTTGCTTTAATTTAAAATGTTTCTGACTAACATACTTCAAGGATAAAGAAGAATGTTTTCCTCTAAGTATTTGTGTCAGATTCATTTGTATTTTCCACATAGCTAACGAAGGTTTCTAGCACGCTTTGCTTGGCTTAGTGTACTAGAATTGAAACACTTATCAGTCAATCTCACGTCGTAGGAGATTGATACCACGTATGTAGACTTTTAAGCTAGATCTTCATGGCATTCATCTCTTCCATCTTCCTCTACGATTTAGAGAGTCCTCCATCGAGGTGAATGAGGGGGGAGAATAAATAGGACACTTAAGCTTTCTACAACCCGAAGGGAGACTCGCTTGAGTGCTATCCACGATGAATGGGAGATGAGTTACAAGTACTTTTCACAGAAGTGGGAAAAAACACAGGATGACAATGAGAAGCTCTGACAAGCCATTCTCGTTTTTACACAGAATCATGTCACCAGCCCTGCAACCTTTGAAGAAAAAGGTACCCTTCAAGCTCTCCGCCCTAAGTCTACAGAATGAATAAGCATTCGACTCGCTTGACCCAAAAAGGGAAAAGTAGAGCGATGCATTATTCAGGGAGGAGGGTGAATGAATAAGCACCCGGCAGCTCAACTCAGTTAAGAGTGAGTATACAAGTGAGTGATTATTCACGATGAACGGGGGATGAGGAGACATGCTCCTCTTCGGCGGAAAGATGGGAAGAGGACGCAAGGTCTTGGTGCCAGCCCTGCCTAAGCTTTCACCATTTTTATGTGGGAAGGCCCGATATAAGACCCCACAACCTTTACTAGAAAAAGGTACTTGCAAGTGTTTATACCCACTTGCAGGGAATCCTAGGCTAGGTAGCAGCTTTCCTTGCTCGCTTTGGAAGTAGATCACTCCGAGAGTAATCAATAGTTCCCGCTTAACCATAGACTTAACAATCCTGTTAGTTGTAGAGAACATCTTCCAATACTCTACCTTTCTCCACCTTATTCCTCCTTCAAGCGAGTGAGATTTGAAGCAACTCGTTTGAATTGGTGAAGATCCAAGGCGAGGGTTGCATAACGACATGCTTCCACTCCCCTTGTGCATTCCGACACTAGCACTCTTCACCAGGGTCTAGTAACCCTAATTCCATGCATAGCTGGTTGAAGCGAGACTCAGCTAGAGGCTTGGTGAGGATATCTGCCCACTGGAGAGTGGTATGGATTTTCTCGAGCTTGATTTCCTTCTTCTCGACATGATCACGAATGAAGTGATGTCGAATCTCCACATGCTTGCACCTGGTGTGAAGTACTGGATTCTGTGAGATACAAATGGCACTATTGTTTTCGCAAAAAATTGGAATTTCCTTCTCTTCAACTCGATAATCTTTCAACTGCTAACGAAGCCATAGAATCTGAGAACAGCAGCTTCCGGCGGCCATATACTCGGCTTCAGTCGTTGAAGTAGCTACGCTTGTCTACTTCTTCAAGAACCACAATACAAGCTTGCTTCTCAAGAACTGAAAAGTGCCCGAAGTTGATTTCCTATCAATTCGGCACCCTCCATAGTCAGCGTCTAAATATCCTGTAATCTCCAAATTAGCTTCAACAGGATACTATAAGCCCATACTGACAGTGCCTTTGAGATAGCGAAGGATTCGTTTAGCTGCTTCAAAATGGCTAAGCTTGGGATTGCTTTGGAAGCGGGCACACACTCCAACTGCAAACGCAATATCCGGCTTGCTTGCAGTGAGATAGAGAAGGGATCCGATCAAGGCTCAGTAGTCTGTAGTATCCACAGACTTCCCTTCATGGTTTGGCTCCATCTTCCAGTTGGTGTTCATCGGAATCTTCACAGCTTTGGCATGCTGAACACCAAACTTGGCAAGCATATCTCGAGTATACTTCGCTTGATTGATGAAAATCCCATCATCTTGCTGCTTCACTTGAAGACCTAGGAAGCAACTTATCAAGCCTATCATCGACATCTCGTACTTGGTCTTCATAAGCTCTCCAAACTTCTCGCTAAGCGGCTGGTTTGGCGAACCAAAGATGATGTCATCGACGTAGATTTGAACCCATATCATGTCTTCTCCATCATTGATGGTGAAGAGAGTCTGATCTATCTTTCCTTTGCGGAATCCATTATCCACTAGAAACTGGGATAAGGTATCATACCATGCTCTAGGCACCTGCTTCAATCCATACAGGGCCTTCTTAAATCGATACACCTAATCTCCTTGCTCAAATCCAGGTGGCTGCTCCACATAGACTTCTTCTTTGAGCTCTCCATTGAGAAACGCGCTCTTGACGTCCATCTGATAGACCTCAAATTTCTTAGCACCTGCATAGGCAAGAAAGAGTCTGAAAGCTTCAAGCCTGGCCACTGGAGTGAATGTCTCATCGAAATCGATCCCTTCCTCTTGACAATAGCCCTTGGTGACAAGTCAAGCTTTATTTCTAACGACATTGTGGTCCTCGTCCGTCTTGTTCTTGAACACCCACTTGGTGCTAATCACATGCTGAAATTTAGGACGATCCACAAGATACCATACGTCGTTTCTGATGAATTGATTGAGCTCCTCCTGCATGGCGATCACCCAATTCGAATCTACTAGAGCTTCCTCCATGCTTGGAGAGTTGATGAAAACCAAATATGAAATGTCGATGATTGGATTGATGAGTTGTTTCCTAGGTCTTCAAGTGAAGCAACAAGATGATGGTATCTTCATCAATCAAGCGAAGTATACTCGAGACATGCTTGACAAGTTTGGTGTTCAGCATGCTAAGCTGTGAAGATTCCGATGAACACCAACTGGAAGATGGAGCCAGACCTGGAAGGGAAGTCTGTAGATGCTATAGACTACCGAGCTTTGATCGGATCCCTTCTCTATCTCACTGCAAGCAGGCCAGATATAGCATTTGCAGTTGGAGTATGTGCTCGCTTCCAAAGCAATCCCAAGCTTAGCCACATTGAAGCTGCCAAGCGAATCCTTCGCTATCTCAAAGGCACCGTCAATATAGGGCTATGGTATCTTGTCGAAGATAATCTGGAGCTCATAGGATACTCCGATGCTGACTATGGAGGTTGCCGAATTGATAGGAAATCAACTTCGGGAACGTGTCAGTTCTTGGGAAGCAAGCTTATCTCACAGTTCTCAAAGAAGCAGACAAGCGTAGCAACTTCAACAACTGAAGCTGAGTACATGGCCGCCGGAAGCTGTTGTTCTCAAATTCTATGGCTTCGTCAGCAGTTGAAGGACTATCGACTTGAAGCGAATGAGATTTCAATCTTCTGCGACAACAACAGTGCTATTTGTATCTCGCAGAATCCAGTGCATCACACCAGATGCAAGCACGTGGAAATCCGACATCACTTCATTCGTGATCATGTCAAGAAGAAGGATATCATGCTCGAGAAATTTCATACCGATCTCCAGCGAGCAGATATCCTCACCAAGCCTCTAGTTGAGTCTCGCTTCAATCAGCTATGCATGGAATTAGGGTTACTAGACCCTGGTGAAGAGTGCTAGATCCAGGATGCACAAGGGAGCGGGATGTTTGCTGCCAAACGTCCCTTGCTTTGGATCTTCACCAATTCAAGAGAGTCGTTTCAAACCTCACTCACTTGAAGAAGGAGAAACAAGGTGGAAAAAGGTGGAGTGTTGGAAGATGTTCCCTACCAACTAACAGGATTGTTAAGGCTATGGTTAAGGGGGAACTATTGATTGCTCTCGGAGCAGCCTACTTCCAAAGCGAGCAAGGAAAGCTGCTACCTAGCCTAGGAGTCCTAGCAAGTGGGTATAAACACTTGCAAGTACCTTTTCTAGTAAAGGTTGTGGGGTCTTGTATCAGGCCTTCCCACGTAAAAACGGTGAAAGCTTAGGCAGGGCTGGCACCTAGACCTTGCGTCCTCTTCCCATCTTTCCGCCGAAGAGGAGCATGTCTTCCCATCTCCTTCGTCGTGGATAAACACTCATTTATTACTCACTCTTAACTGAGTTGAGCTGCCGGGTGCTTATTCATTCCTCTCCCACTCTGAATAATGCATCGCCTCAATTTTCCCTCTTTTGGGTTAAGCGAGCCGAATGCTTATTCATTCTGTAGATCTTAAGTGGAAAGCTTGAAGGGTTCCCTTTACTTCAAAAGGTTGCAGGGCTGGTGACATGCTTCTGCGTAAAATCGAGAATGGCTTGTCAGAGCTTCTCATTGTCATCTTGTCCTATTCAGAGCTGAGATAAGGACTTGTACTCATCTCCCATTCATCGTGAATTGCACTCTAAGCGAGTATCCCTTCGGGTTGAAGAAATCTTAAGTGTATCATTCATTTTCTCCCCTATTCACTTCGATTGAGGACTCTCTAGTTCGTAGAGGAAGATGGAAGAGATGAATGCCAAGAAGATCAAGCTTAAAGAGGTCTACATACGTGGTATCAATCTCCTACAATGTGAGATTGACTGGTAAGTGTTTCAATTCAAAGTACACTAAGCAAAGTGAAGCGTGCAAGAAACCTTCACTTGCTATGTGGAAAATATAAATGAATCTGACACAAATACAAAGAGGAAAATATTTTTGTTTATCCTCGAAGTATGTTAGTCAGAAACATTTTAAATTAAGTCAAAGAAATTTCAATTTCTTAAACCAGTCGCTTCAGATGGTCAAGCGAGTGCTTCGTCACTCAAGCGAGCCATCGCAAGCGGGTGTGGAACAGTCACGCCAAGCGAGTACTTCGCAAGCGAGTAAAAGCCAAGCGGCCACACTCAAAGCGAGTAAGTACGAAGCGAGCGTATGAGCTGAACACACTCGAGTGCAATTTTACTTTCTACTTTGCATTAAATGCAGATGAGGTACAGGGCGAAAAGTTCGGGCGCGTGAAACTCACTTCAAATTTAAAGCGCCAAACTCGCGAGAGATCTGACCGTTGAATCTCAACAGTTCACAAATCTCAGCTGCTAGATTAGCGCCGTTCGAGCAGACAAATCGCGGGAGGCCACGTGGAGTGCCAACTCACTTTGGCGGCTCACTTTTTACTGTGGTGACGCTGGACACGTCAGTCACGTCGCCGATAGCTGCCGCCTACGCACATAAATTTCGAGGAAATTACCACCCCTCCCTCGCCACGTCAGCCAAACCCTGAATCTATGTAAGGGAGTCGACGCAGACCTGCAAAAATTTTATCACTCCCCAAAATTTCAATTCTCATAAAAATCTCTCTGCAATTTCGCGAGTCTCAACCCTACTTATATTTCTTCACTCATACCTCTCTCAATTCTCAACAATGGTGAAGAAAACCGCCACTCAACGTCGAACCCCATCTCGACGAGAAAATAGTGGAGCCTAACGGCTTTTTCCGCAGGGCTGTAACCATGGCCGGCCTGTGGAACTTTGTCACCGCGAAACCAACGGCAATTCTGGCTCCTCAAGTAGCCCAATTTTTGTTAAACTTGAAGGAGGGCCATGTTGGGAATTGTTAAGAATGAATATGTTAAGGGGGAACCTATAAGGGATATCTTAGTGTTTTGATTTGATCCCAAAACCCCAAAGCGTTCTGTTCCCAAGCAACCCATTTTGATGTAGTTAATAAGTTAGAATTTTTCTAAGCCTACTCTGTTAGGTGGCTCTTTAATTTGCTTAGATTTTAGGCTTCAAATTTGCAAGTGAAGGCCACTCGCTTGAGTGTGTTTTTCAAAGCGAAGCAAGTCTAGCAAGCCGAAGTGAAGTGTGCCGAAGAATAGTGTAGCGAAGCAATCGCTACAGTAAATTCAAAGCGAGTCTGCCAAAGCGAAGCAAAGCGAGCGCTACAGTTCAAAGTCAAAGCGAAGCGAAGCGAGCGCTACAGTTCAAAGCCAAAGCGAAGCGAAGCAAGCGCTACAGTGAAAAGTCAAAGCTAGTCAACTATAGTCATCAATTTCCAAAGCAGTCACTAGGAACTTTATCTCCCGAAGCGGCTCACTACAGAATGACTACGAAGTGACTCAACTAAAGCAGACGCTACAACTTCAAAGCGAAGCGAGCTACTACCTACCAGAAAGCGACAGCGCGACTCCCGCCCATATTTTGAACTCCAGTCAACAGGAGATCGTAGCATTAATTACAAGATCTCCACGTGTCGAAAGCGGAGTGGAGCGGAAGAGTTGACTGCCAGGCCGACAAAGGCGCCGCAACAGTACTGGCTCGCTCCAGTTACTGTTAACCTTGTAAGTTAGCCAATTTTGGCAAAATGCCAAAACTGGACGTCTGAAAAAGGTGCCAGCCTGCGCAAGTACTGTCGAGAGGAGGAGGGACAAGGCCACCAATCAAGCAACGGATCTCGGCCATCTCTCCGCCTATAAATAGTGAAGGATGAAGACGAAGAGAAGTATAACACTACTTGAGCATTCGAGCCTACTGCAAACAAACACTCCCAAGCCTTCGAGCAAATCTTCGAGTCTTTGTTTCCAAGTGTTCTCCGAGTTTCCAGTTCATTGGAACTCGTCTTCACAACCTTCACACATAGAGTCTAAGCTCACTTCAAATATCCAAGCTTAGAAGAAGAACTCTAGCCAATCTTTGCATCTACTGTAAAGAGTTCTTCATAGTGTGTTCGTCAACCAAAAACCCTAAATCTGTTTGTTAGGTTTTTGAGTCGTCGTTAGGTTGTTTTTGATCCAAGGCCCTTCTTTCATCGATTGGAGAAGCCTCGATCATAGAGTTTAGATCCAAGCTTACACTTACATCGTTTGTGTAAAGCTCGATCGAAGCTAGGCTGTAAGGAGAGCCCATCCCCCTGTCTGTTCGACTGAAGCGAGTGAAGCTTCCAGTCTAGTTAGGTTTTTGGTGTGAACCCGGAATCACCCAGCGTTTGTCAGATCCAAGCGAGTGAAGCTCGATCTTGACCAGGCTTTTGAAGAGCCCAAAATATCAAGTTCTTGAGTGAAAAGAATGGTTGCCGTCGTGCAACAAAGTGGACGTAGGAGCGTTATCTGCGAACCACTATGATTCTCTGTGTCGTATCTCTCTAACCCTAAACTCTTACTTATTTGATTATCCATTGCATATTGCATCTAAACAAACCTAATCTGGAAATTTTAAATACTTAGGAAAGATTTTTAGCTCACCAAATTCCGCATATACGAGTAAAGACTCCCTCTTGATCAAGTGCTCACTTCGGTCAAGCAGGCAAGCTACGTACTGTAGATCTAGCTTCAGCTAGGTCTTAAGTTTCAAGTGAGCTCTTTACTTGTTACTCTGAGTTAAGGGATTTGAAGTTGAAAAACTTCAAAAATACGTATTCACCCCCCGGGATCTATCCAAGCTCACACCGGAGATTCTATTTTCCGAACTCAAAGCTCATGAATTCGATCTGAATCGAATGAACCTCGACGAAGAGGATGAAGCTCCCACGACGTCAAAAGGAGTAGCATTCAAAGCTGCTGAAGGGCCAAGCGAGCAGTCGCTAGCCAAGATGACAAGGGAAGAGTTGGAAGAACACATTGCATTCTTATCCAAGAATTTCAACAAATGGAACTCTCGAGTGGGCAAATACAAAAGATTCTACAAGCAGTACAAAGGGAGGAGCACTGATGCTCGAGAAGGAAAAGGAAAGAGAGAGGAGACGACCAAGACGATCCCGCGCGACATGATGGAAGTGGAGTGTTACCACTGCCACAAGATGGGCCACTACAAATCCGATTGCCCAAAGCTCAGTGCTAAAGAGCGCGAAGAATTTAAGGCCAAGAGGGATGCTCCAAGGCGAGCGCTCGTAGCGAGTGAAGTGTCGGTCGCTACAACTGAAGATCCACCAAGCGACTCAGATGCATTCACAGATCCAAACTCCAGTGATGGTGAGGATCTTGGATTTATGGTGCTCACCGACGAAGAAACAGGAGAGGTATTCTTCTATCCTTCAATCACTTCAATTACTCTAGCACACACTGTCAATGAGGAAGAACAATCCTCTTCATGGAGTGAGTTGTTTGACAAACACCAGAAATTGTCAAGCGACCACGAAGTGGTAAAACAAGCTCTGTCTCAAAGCGAGAAGGAGAACCGAAAGCTAGCCCGTGAGCTTGACGAAGTCAAACTTAATTTAAGGGCTATGACTAGTAAGTTCGAGGATCTCTTCGCTAGACATCAAAGCTTGGAGGGAAGGTATGAAACCCAGTCCGCTCTAGTTGCCAACTTGAAAAAAGCATCATATGCTAGGCAGGCACTAGAGGGCTCGCTTCTACCTTTTGGGAGGAAAGCTGGCCTTGGATATGAGGGTGGACCTCCCAAGCCGACTGTCTTTGTTGGTGCATCTCACACTACACCATCAGTCTCTTTGGAATTGCCCACTGCATCCAAAGCGACCACTAACAAAGATAAACGCGAAATGGCTGAGAACCCTAAAAGGAAGCCTATGAAGATGTCTATATCTTTAAGGGCAGATCCTAAGGGCAAGCAAAGTTCAACAGTCCCTAGCACTCAACATGCTAAGTGTTACCAATCCAAGGGTAAAGGGAGAACTGTTGAAGCTTCTAAGTCTCAAGCCAAGACACGAGAGACAAAGGATCTACCTCCTAAAAAGAGGAGTAATGTCTATGTGTCACGTTATCCGGACTGGAGATGGTCCAACCGGACTAACGTTTAGGGGGAAGATTTTGAAGCTTCCACTGGGTCGCTTCAGATTCCCAAGGTTTCTCAAGCAAGTCAGGGTCAAAACCCTAGTTGGACCGCTTCGGGGAAACCAAGCGAGCCGCTTCGACAGACTAGAAACCCTAAGTCAGTCTCTAAACCCAGAGCTAATCCGAAGCGAGTCGCTTCAGGATGTAAGCAAAATGGGAAGAGCATAGGTATGTCTAAAGCGAGCCGCTACCCCTCTTGCACACACTGTTGCACGTGTGAAACTGCTCTAAGGCAGAAGTCACAGTTTTCTAAGGTCGAGAAGCCCAAGACACAAGCTTCATCTCAAAAGAGAGTAAAGCAAGTGTGGGTACCTAAGGGAACTAACCTGCAAGGACCCAAACTGATTTGGGTACCAAAATCTGTCTAATTGCAGGTGAGCGCCGTGGATCCCATGCCGAGTGAGGGTCAACTAGTATGGTACTTGGACAGTGGATGTTCAAGACACATGACCGGCATGAAAGCTCTACTTCACAACTACATAGAGAAGAAGGGTCCACACGTAACCTTTGGTGACAACTCTCGAGGAAGCACCAGGGGATATGGCGCACTGAAAGTTGGAAAGCTCACAATTGAAGAAGTCTCCTATGTGGAAGGACTCAAGCACAACCTGTTGTCCATTTCACAGTTTTGTGATAAGGGGTACAGGGTAGAGTTCATCTCCAACAAGTGCATTGTGAAGAGCAAACTCACGTCCCAGATTGTGCTCACTGGAATCAGGCAAAGAAACGTCTACATAGCACAATGGGACAGCTGCAAAGAGGAAACTTGCCTAGTTGCAAGAAGTGCTACAGAAATTGGATGGCTATGGCACAGACGCTTGAACCACCTCAACTTCAAAGCCATCAATCGCTTAGCTCGAAAGGGTTTGGTGCAAGGCATACCGAATGAAGTCTTCATCAAAGACCATCCATGCTCACCATGCCAACAAGGGAAGCAGACGAAGAAGCACTTCGCCAGTCTTGAAGAAGCTTCATCAAAGCGAGTGCTCGAACTGCTTCACATGGATCTGTTTGGTCCAGTTACTCCAGTTAGTGTAAATGGAAGGAAGTACACTCTAGTTGTAGTCGACGACTTCTCTCGCTACACTTGGGTTGTATTCCTCTTCAGCAAGAAGGAGACACTGACCAAACTGCCACAACGACTTAAGCGATTGGCTGTGGAAAAGAATCAAGCTATTGTGACCATCCGCTCCGACAAAGGCACAGAGTTCTTGAACTCTACAATTGAAGCATACTGCACGGAGCATGGAATAGCACATCAAACTTCTTCAGCACGAACACCTCAGTAGAATGGAGTTGCTGAAAGAAGAAATCGAATCATCAAAGAAGCCGTTCAAACCATGATTGTAGACTCGAAGCTTCCGATGAAGTACTGGGCTGAAGCTGCCAACACGGCGTGCTACACACAGAATCGGACACTTCTCAACAAACGGCACGACAAAACACCATATGAAATATGGACAGGGAGAATTCCTAACATATCTTATTTCCATATTTTTGGTTGTAGGGTCTTCATTCACAACTATGGGAAGTCGCAGTTGAAAGCTTTTGAAAGCAAAGCTGATGAAGGAGTATTCTTAGGATACTCTTCGTCTAGCAAAGCTTACAGAGTGTTCAACTGTAAAACCCTAATTGTGGAGGAATCACCCCATGTCGTATTTGATGAATCTTCTTTAAGTCTTCCACAGGAACAGGCTCAAGCGAATGAAAAAGATCAAAGCAAGGAACCCTCAAATCAACTCACTTGGGACGTGCTCGATGAAGATGATGAGATCAAGGACTCAAGCGAGCTGAATTTCAAGGGAGAATTGAAACTGCCACCAAGATTCCTGAAGCTAGTGCAGGCCAAGCACCCAATCCAGTCGCTTCAGATGGTGAAGTGAGCGGCAAAGAAGAAGATAAAGATAAAGCTGGCGGATCCAAGCGAGCGTGGCTCAAAGATCACTCACCAAGTCAAATCATTGGAGATCCATCCAAGGGTGTAGTGACCAGAAGTCAAGTGTTTGGAGAAAGTGCCATGTTCAGTTGCTTTCTCTCAAACATTGAGCCATCAAGCGTGGAGGAAGCCTTAGCCGACTCTAACTGGGTGATCGCCATGCAAGAGGAGCTGAATCAATTCACCAGGAACAACGTATGGTACCTCGTGGATCGTCCCAAATTCCAGCACGTTATTGGCACCAAATGGGTGTTCAAGAACAAGACTGACGAGGACCACAACGTAGTGAGGAACAAGGCGCGACTCGTTGCCAAAGGCTACTGCCAAGAGGAAGGAATCGACTTTGACAAGACCTTCGCTCCAGTGGCACGGCTTGAAGCTATCAGATTGTTTCTAGCCTATGCAGCAGCCAAGAAGTTCAAGGTCTATCAAATGGATGTAAAGAGTGCGTTCCTCAACGGTGAACTCAAGGAAGAAGTGTATGTGGAGCAGCCACTGGGTTTCGAACAGGGAGATAAAGTGTATCGCTTGAAGAAAGCCCTGTATGGGTTAAAGCAAGCTCCCAGAGCTTGGTATGATACACTATCTCAATTCCTAGTGGAGAATGGCTTCCACAAAGGGAAAATAGATCGAACTCTATTCACTATCAATCATGGAGATGATATGCTATGGGTTCAGATCTACGTGGATGACATCATATTTGGATCACCAAACCAGTCGCTTAGCGAGAAGTTTGGAGAGCTGATGAAGACCAAATATGAGATGTCGATGATTGGCTTGATGAGCTGCTTTCTAGGTCTTCAAGTGAAGCAGCAGGATAATGGAATTTTCATCATCCAAGCCAAATACACTAGAGATATGCTTGCCAAGTTTGGTGTTCAACATGCTAAAGCGGTGAAGATCCCTATGAATACCAACTGGAAGATGGAGCCAGACGAAGGAGGAAAATCTGTAGATCCTACAGATTATCGTGCCCTAATTGGGTCACTACTCTATCTCACTGCAAGCAGGCCAGATATTGCCTTTGCAGTCGGAGTCTGCGCTCGCTTCCAAAGCAACCCCAAGCACAGCCATCTTGAAGCTGCCAAAAGGATTCTTCGATATTTGAAGGGCACTGTCAACATGGGTTTGTGGTATCCAGCGGAGGACAATTTGGAGCTCACTGGATATTCAGATGCTAACTATGGAGGGTGCCGAGTTGATAGGAAGTCAACTTCGGGCACATGTCAGTTCTTGGGAAGTAAGCTAATCTCGTGGTTCTCAAAGAAGCAAACAAGCGTAGCTACTTCAACAACTGAAGCTGAATACATGGCCACAGGAAGCTGCTGTTCTCAAATCCTATGGCTTCGTCAGCAGTTGAAGGACTACAAGGTTGAAGCGAATGAAATTCCGATCTTCTGCGACAACAACAGTGCCATATGTATTTCGCAGAATCCAGTGCTTCACACCAGATGCAAGCACGTGGAAATTCGACATCATTTCATTCGTGATCATGTCGAGAAGAAGGATATCAAGCTCGAGAAAATCCATACCGATCTCCAGCGAGCAGATATACTCACCAAGCCTCTAGCTAAGTCTCGTTTCAATCAGCTATGCATGGAATTAGGGTTATTAGACCCTGGTGAAGAATGCTAGTTCCAGGATGCACGAAGGAGTGATCGCTTGTTCTCTTGTGCGTCACTCGCTTCGGATCTTCACTAACTCAAGCGAGCCACTTCAAAATCTCACTCGCTTGAAGAAAATGAAGTAAGGTGGAGAAAGGTGGAGTATTGGAAGAAGTTCCCTACCAACTTATTGGAATTGTTAAGTATGTGGTTAAGGGGGAACTAATGCTTACTCTCGGAGCAAGCTACTTCCAAAGCGAGCAAAGAATGCTGCTATCTCGAATTCTGCATCGCTTCAATTTGCCCTAGCTTGGGTCAAAGCGAGTCGACTGCAGATTCATTCTCTAGATTGTAGGAAAGCTTGAAGGTTTACCTTTTTATACAAAAGGTTGCAGGGCTGGTGACATGCTTCTGCGTAAAATACGAGATTGTCTTGTCAGAGCATTCTCATTGTCATCCTGTCCATTTCTGCTCTGAGATAAGGACTTGTACTCATCCCCCATTCGTCGTGAATAAGTACACTTACGTGATGCTCCCTTCGGGTTGTAGTAAGCTTGTGTATATATTTATTTTCTCCCCCATTCACTTCGATGGAGGACGCTCTAATTCGTAGAGGAAGATGAATGCCATGAAGACGAATGCCAAGAAGATGAATTATTCAACAGGTGGTATCAACAAGCTTCAAAGCAAACAAGTGGATTCAACAACCTGAAGTCCAAATCAAATGAAGTCTTCAACTAGTGGTATCAATCTCCTACGAAGTGAGATTGACTGGTAAGCATTTCAATTTTTAAGTACACTAAGTGAGCTGAAGCGTGCTAGAAACCTTCACTCGCTATGTGGAAAATATGAAATGAATCTGACACAAATACAAAGAGGAAAACACTCTTGTCTATCCTCGAAGTATGTAAGTCAAAAACATTTTAAAATTTAGCAAAGAAATTCATTTTCTTATTCCAGTCGCTTCAGATGGCCAAGCGAGTGCTACGTCACTCAAAGCTGGCCATCGCAAGCAAGTGCGGAACAGTCACTCAAGCGAATGCCTCTCAAGCGAGTCAAAGCCTAGCGGCCCAACTCGAAGCGAGCGGGCACGAAGCGAGTATGAGCTGTCTGCACTTGAGTGCCTATTTTACTTTCTGCCGAGCAATTAATGCAGGATCAGGAACGGCGAAAATAACGGGCGCGTGGTTCTCACTTCAAATTTGAAGCGGGAAAAGGCGGAGAAGATCCAACCATCGAATCTCAACAGCCCCCAATCTGTAGACGTTGGATTAGCGCCGTATAAGACAACCCAATCACAGCAGGCCACGTGGAGACGCCGAGCAAGTGGCGGTTCACTTTTACTGTGGTGACGCCGGACACATCAGATCCATCACCGCACGTCCGCCGCCTACCTGCAGGACTTTCGGCAATATTACCGCCCTACCCTTGCCACGTCAGCCGAGTCATAACTCTATAAATATGAGACGATGCAGAACTGCAGAACCTTTCACAGCCCTCAAAAATTTCCATTCTCGTGCTTAGATCTGCAAATTCTGCAACTCACGAGTCTCAACCCTTGTTTTTCTTCGTTAAAACTCCGTTCAAAATCTCTCTTTTTACACCATGGGAAAGAAGCAGAAGACAGAGACGATGGAGGAGTTTCTTGCGGAGGTCGACAAGCATATTAATGTCGAGCCTCATCTCGATCCAGCCATCATCGAGAAGAATGGTTTTCTCCGTAGAGCCGTGACCACGGCCGGTCTATGGAAATTCGTGACGGCGGTTCCGTCAAAAATTCTGGCAAAAGCGGTGGGTGAGCTTTTGCTGAACTTGAGGAAGGAGCAGAATACGTCTTCTTTCACTGATCCAAGAACTAGGAAGCCGGTGGAGGTGGACATGAGTGAACTCATCGGCACGTTTGATTTGCCGAGAGAAGGAGGAGACTCGCTGCTCGATTTGGGTCTATCAGCCGGAGTTCAGTACAGTCGGTTTGTAGCCGACGGAGCAGATCTGAATTACAAGGAGGCCAGTATTCGTAAAAGTTTGAAGGCCCCTTCAACCATATCTGCGAGCTCTTTTCGAAGAGTATCGCGCTACATCGGAACTTTGGAGACTCTCTCCGACGCGAAGCTGATCACCACTGCAGTCATCGTCGACAGCCTCACCGGAACCAGCTTCAACTGGCATGGCTGGTTTCTCAAACAGATTCACGAAGCCCCTGATGACTTCGCGTTCGTGAAGGGAAGCACTGATCAGATTCTCCGCAAGGGGAAACTGAAGTTCTTCTCAAAACTCTCCTTTGCTTTGGAGAAGAAGTTTCCGGGGAAAGCATGGCCGGAAACTGACACCACCATCTACAACAAACAGTCCATCTACTATGACAAGTGGAGGAAATCAAAAACGTTGATGGATTTGGGACTTCTGGAAGTTGAAGTGCCCGTCGCAAGACCGGTTGCCGAAAGGCAAGCCGAAGTGAGCCAAGCGAGGCAGGTCGCTTCACCCGGGAAGCGAGCCGCGCCCAAGCGAGGCAAGAAGATGAAGCGAGTCACTTCGCTTGTCCAAGAAAGCGAGGCGGTGGAGAAGCCGCTTGAGGACATTGAAGTGACTCAACCCCAATCCTCACCCATCAAAATCCAAACTCCCCCACCCCTAGTCCAAACACAATCTCTTCAAATCCAAACCCAGCCACTACCTGAAACCCAGACATCCTCAACTGCCCATCTTCAATCCCCACGTGAAGAAGAAACTGGTTCTTCTTTCCATATGCCCGAAATCCCTCTACTCCATATCGACCCAGTCGAAGCTTACACCACTTTCCAGCCATTCCAAACCCAGCAAACACAAGCACCTCAAACTGAACCTATCCAAATCCCTGAAACCCCCGAAGCCACATCATCCCTATCCCCTTCGACATCAGCAGCTATAGCCGATACCGCCCAAACAGCCGGTGAACTCCCCATCATTCCTCAGTTCATACCTCCTGCCCTCACCATACAAGAGCGGGCTCTCGAACGCTATGTCCTAGATAGAGAGCAAGCCGCAGAGACAATCAATCTTCGCTACTCGAACGTTCCATGGAGCGACGTGTTTTATATCAATGTCGTCGACTTCCTGACATACATCACATATCGTGGAACGGAGTACTAAAAAATTTTCAGACTCCTCAAAGCTTTCACAGAGGAGGAACTGATTCAAATGGAGGCCAAGTTACTCAACTTCATTGGCGAAAATGGCTTCCATGCCTTCCTTGAAGGGACCAGCTTCTGGGAGAAGCTAGATGCAAAGGTGAAAGAAGCTTATCCACTCGCTATAGTTCCGAAGCGAGTGCCCTCATCCCATGAAAGGAAGCTAATCAGGGAACATAAGGAGGAGGTGGAATTAAAAGATGCGGAGATCGCTAGCCTTCATAGCGAGATAACAAAGATGAGTGAGGAGATGGAGAGGAAGGCGAGGGAGGTCATCAGTCTTAGAGAAGACTTTGACAGGAAGAAGAAGGAGTTGGAGGAAAAGGTGGAGGAAAAGGAGAGGCTACTAGAGGAGAAAGAGAAGGCGCTGGAGGCGCAGGTGAAGTTAGTGGGAGAACAATCAACAACAATAACCGAACTCAAGGGCTCGCTTGATGCGGAAAGGAGTCGCTTGAGGGAGGTTAATGCCAAATTAATCACTCTTGGCACAGAGAAGAAGGAGCTGGAGAAGGAGATAAAGGAGTTGAAGGAGAAGGTGGAAAATAGAGAAGGAGAGTTGGTGATGAAGGGAAGCGAGCTGCTAAACACCAAAAAGACTCTGGACTCTCTCAGAAATGAGATGAAGCTGCTCAAGCAAGAAAGTGAGCTCGATAAAAAGGAGCTGGAGAGTCGGAGGAGAAGTGCGCAGGCTATTGACCTACAAAATGCTGAATTAACTCTACTACTGGAAAAGGTCAAGGAACTGGGTGAAGCGTACAGAGAAAAGATGGCTGCCAGTGCCGAATTCCATCTCTCTCTAAACCAGAGGGAGAGGAGCCTTGAGACGATGCAAGCTGAACTTCAAGCGGCTCAGGAATTCCGGTACTTCAATTTGCAAGAGGAGAAGGCGGATATAAGGAGGGAAGTTGAAGCGGAGCTGGAGGCTCGCTTCAGGGAAGTGGAGCCGTTGGAGAAAATGATGGCGTCAGTTGTAGAGAGAGAGAAGCAGTGCGAATACCTGCTAGAAGAAATAAGCTTCAAAACAGCTGATTTAGTGGCACCATCCATAGGAAAGACCGAGCAGATGCTTCAAGCTGTCTTGAACGCGGTCAATTCACTTAACCAATCCATCACAGGAAAATCGATCATCCTAACCCCTGGCAGTGATGATGCCAAAAAGGGGGAAGGACAGATGAAGCTAGGAGGAGTCGGAGGTTCAGGGGGAAGCATAGTTGGAGTAGAAAGAATGCTGGAGGGAAGCAGTGGTGCCGGTGATAAAGAGGATGTAGTAGATGAAGCGAGGGCTCTGGGCAAAACAAAGCTCACGAAGGAGGAGTTGTTGAAACAGCTCGAAGAGCCTAGCAGGCCGCTTCAAGAAAAAGTGCAGAGTGTTTCAATTGCACGGCATCCTCCGGTGACCGTGCTAACAAAGGAGGAAAGGCGGAAGCAGGTGGAGAAGGATGCTGCCATGGCGTGGGAGATGGAGCGTGGTTTTAATCTAACAAAACAATCTGTTGCTGCAGGTGCTTCATCTAGTTCCCAAGCGGCCGCTTCACCCAAAGCGCCCGCTTCAGCCGCAGCCGCCGCACCAGCTTCGTCAGCCGCACTCACTTCGACTACTGCTGCACTCACTTCATCAGCAGTCGTCCCCTCAAGTGCTGCTAAGAAAGATATGCCACCTCCCCCTCTACCGAAGCTTCCTTTGAAACGAACTGCTCCAGAGACGAAAGGAGATGACCCCGCGGACAAGCGCCAAAAGGTCAAGCAAGCAGTTTCTTCAAGAGCAAAGAAGGAGGAGAGAAAACGGAAGGAAAGAGAAGAAGGAAGGAATGTAGGAGAAAGGGAGAAGAGAGCCAAGGCTAAGCGACTACAGATAATTGATGCTAGGATTGAGGAGCACTTCAGTGAAGTGATACTTATCCAATCTTCGTTAGTGCGCAGTGCCTTTATTCCTCACATGCCTGATGAATCCGAAGCTTGCGAAGCTCAAGCCATATCTGATGCATGTGACGTGACGACAAAGGAAATGGTTGAGTCGGGTCGCTACCCTCGCAAAGATGAAAAAGATTACATTCGCAAACGACTCAATGAGAAGCGTCCATCGTGGAACAGCGAGTCGGGAGCAAAATTCAAACAGATTATGGCTCAACTGTCAAGCAGGTCAGAGGAGGAATTGGCCAAGCGGAGGAATGAGCATCCGGACGCCAGAGAAATTGAAGAATTCATCCCGAGAGATCTGCGCGATCTGTGGCTTGACTACAAGAATCTATCATTAAAGCATACTACTATTGGGAGGTAGTGCCACTCCAGGATCGTTGCTCTAAGATGAGTGCTCTCAGCAACTTCCTTTGCACGTATGATGAGAAGCTGCGAAGGAAGATTTTCACCACAGCTGAACTGGCTCAGCCCAAGCCTCTGGTCGTCAAGGTTCCTGCTCTAAAGGAATTCCCCATGCGTTATCATCCAGGCACGGACATTCCAGATAGAGGAATCATAGATGAAGAAGTGACTGAAGCTTTCAAGCTGGAAAGTGCATGGAGAAGACCTAGTATTCACACAGTAGATACTATGGAATCAAGAGTTCTATCAGCCTATGTTGATACTGCTGCTGAAGAAGGAGAGAAGAAGAAGGAGGAAGAGGAGAAGGAGAAGGAGGATGAAGCTGCAGGAAACCTTTGAGTTTCAAGCTTCTTATTTTGTGAACTGATGTTCATTTATCTCATTTCAATTTCCGTCTCTTCTTTGTCAATTACTCGCTTTGTGAATGACTTTACATTTTGCTACAAACTCAAATAATTTAACCGAAAAAAAAAAGGGGGAGGAACTTAAAAGAAAATTACAAACGAAGCTGCAAAGGAAGCAGTCGCTTGAAGTTCCCTTCACGGTTAGATAGACTAGATTTATTTTTATCTAAGTCGTATGGGTTTTGGCATCATCAAAAAGGGGGAAATTGTTGGGAATTGTTAAGAACGAATATGTTAAGGGGGAACCTATAAGGGATATCTTAGTGTTTTGATTTGATCCCAAAACCCCAAAGCGTTCTGTTCCCAAGCAACCCATTTTGATGTAGATAATAAGTTAGAATTTTTCTAAGCCTACTCTGTTAGGATGGCTCTTTAATTTGCTTAGATTTTAGGCTTCAAATTTGCAAGTGAAGGCCACTCGCTTGAGTGTGTTTTTCGAAGCGAAGCAAGTCTAGCAAGCCGAAGTGAAGCGTGCCGAAGAATAGTGTAGCGAAGCAATCGCTACAGTAAATTCAAAGCGGGTCAGCCAAAGCGAAGCAAAGCGAGCGCTACAGTTCAAAGTCAAAGCGAAGCGAAGAGAGCGCTACAGTTCAAAGCCAAAGCGAAGCGAAACAAGCGCATCAATTTCCAAAGCAGTCACTAGGAACTTTATCTCCCGAAGCGGCTCACTACAGAATGACTACGAAGTGACTCAACTAAAGCAGACGCTACAACTTCAAAGCGAAGCGAGCCACTACCTACCAGAAAGCGACAGCGCGACTCCCGCCCATATTTTGAACTCTAGTCAACAGGAGATCGTAGCATTAATTACAAGATCTCCACGTGTCGAAAGCGGAGTGGAGCGGAAGAGTTGACTGCCAGGCCGACAAAGGCGCCGCAACAGTACTGGCTCGCTCCAGTTACTGTTAACCTTGTAAGTTAGCCAATTTTGGCAAAATGCCAAAACTGGACGTCTGAAAAAGGTGCCAGCCTGCGCAAGTACTGTCGAGAGGAGGAGGGACAAGGCCACCAACCAAGCAACGGATCTCGGCCATCTCTCCGCCTATAAATAGTGAAGGATGAAGACGAAGAGAAGTAGAACACTACTTGAGCATTCGAGCCTACTGGAAACAAACACTCCCAAGCCTTCGAGCAAATCTTCGAGTCTTTGTTTCCAAGTGTTCTCCGAGTTTCCAGTTCATTGGAACTCGTCTTCACAGCCTTCACACATAGAGTCTAAGCTCACTTCAAATATCCAAGCTTAGAAGAAGAACTCTAGCCAATCTTTGCATCTACTGTAAAGAGTTCTTCATAGTGTGTTCGTCAACCAAAAACCCTAAATCTGTTTGTTAGGTTTTTGAGTCGTCGTTAGGTTGTTTTCGATCCAAGGCCCTTCTTTCATCAATTGGAGAAGCCTCGATCATAGAGTTTAGATCCAAGCTTACACTTACATCGTTTATGTAAAGCTCGATCGAAGCTAGGCTGTAAGGAGAGCCCGTAATCTCCCTGTCTGTTCGACTGAAGCGAGTGAAGCTTCCAGTCTAGTTAGGTTTTTGGTGTGAACCCGGAATCACCCAGCGTCTGTCAGATCCAAGCGAGTGAAGCTCGATCTTGACCAAGCTTTTGAAGAGCCCGAAATCTTCAAGTTCTTGAGTGAAAAGAACGGTTGCCGTCGTGCAACAAAGTGGACGTAGGAGCGTTATCTCCGAACCACTATAATTCTCTGTGTCGTATCTCTCTAACCCTAAACTCTTACTTATTTGATTATCCATTGCATATTGCATCTAAACAAACCTAATCTGGAAATTTTAAATACTTAGGAAAGATTTTTAGCTCACCAAATTCCGCATATACGAGTAAAGACTCCCTCTTGATCAAGTGCTCACTTCGGTCAAGCAGGCAAGCTACGTACTGTAGATCTAGCTTCAGCTAGGTCTTAAGTTTCAAGTGAGCTCTTTACTTGTTACCCTGAGTTAAGGGATTTGAAGTTGAAAAACTTCAAAAATACGTATTCACCCCCCCTCTACATATTTTTCCCATTAACAAACCGGGACCAACAGGCCAAACTTCATCGACGATTACAAATCCCGACGATGGAGAGTTGGTGGAGGTTGATCTTGTCGATATTGCCGAGGTCTTCAAGTTGCCGAAAGAAGGGGTAGATGCTCTTTCGGATCTCGAGTTGTCTGTCGACGTTGAGTTTGCCCGTTTTGCCACCGACAAAAACGTAGAATTCAAAGTGAAGGTCAGCAACATCAGGACTGACTTGGAGAAGCCCTTCAACCTCATCTGTGAACTGTACACCAAGTCAGTGGTGTTTAATATCGGAACCTTAGGTCAGGTTTCCGATTCAAAGATTTTTGCCGTCACCGCCATTGTTGATAGCTTGACTGGCACAAAGTTCAACTGGCATAGATGGTTTATCAACCAGATTCACGAGACCGCCAAGGACTTTGAATACGAGAAGGGAAGCACCGAAGACATCGTTCGGAAGGGGAAGCTTCGCTTCTTCGCAAAACTCTCATTCGCACTGGAGTAGATGCTCCCTAATAGGAACTGGAAAGATACAGCAGATTACAAAAAGAACAGTGTCTTCGATGACCTGTACAAAACCGACAAGATTGTCGTGGACAGAGGAATCTTGGAGGTGGAGGTGCTCCCTGCAGTCCCTATCGCTGAAAGGCGAGGAGGGATGAAGGCCAAGCGAACCGCTTCACCCGCGAAGCGAGCGGCTCCCAAGCGGCGAAGAAAGTGAAGCGAGTCGCTTCACTCATTGAAGCAGAAGAGGAGGAGGAGCAGCCACTTGCAGAAGAAGTGTAAGTAGACCTACCCCAAGCCTCCCCAGCTCATATACAAATCCAACCCACACCAACTCAAGCCACCCAAGTGCCCCAACCGGAAGCTTCAACAACCGCCCAACCTCAAAATCAACCCCAAGCTTCCGAACACTCTCTCTACGAGGAAGGATCAACTTCCTCAATCCCCATTCCAAACTTACCATTCCTACACACCGATGTGGATGCCGCTTTCACCCTATTCGAGCCTATCCAAACCACTGAATCCCAGCCTCAAACCATTCAAGCCTTAACCCCCAACTCTCCCACCGAAACCACCGACACAGACGGCACTGAAATCACCATCCCAGCACCTACTAAACCCCCACCCCCGACATCTGAGGAAAGAGCCCTACGACGCTACACAGCTGATAGGGATCTAGCCGCAGAAGAACTACAAAACCTCTACCCCAACCTCCAAATGTCCGAAACCTTCTTCAACCAAGCCACTGATTTCCTAACCTATATAACCTACCGCGGAACCGAGTACTATAAAATCTTCACCCTCCGCAATGTTTTCTCAGAAAACACTCTTGCAGTGAAAGAGGCAGAACTACTCCAGTTCATTGGAGTAGATGGCTTCAATGCCTTTATCAACAAGGAAAAATATCTAGAGCTGATTGATGCCAGAATGAAGCATACGTATCCCGACGCAGTACTTCCAGAGAGAACGCCATCTGCTCACGAGCAGAACTTGATAAAGCAGCATGAAGCTGAGATGACAGTGAAGGAGGAGGAGATAGCCAACCTGTTGGGAATTGTTAAGGACAAACATGTTAAGGGGGAACTACATGGGACATTTTGTAAATGGAGTTATTTGTTTTGATTTGATCCCAAAACCCCAAGTATCCTATTCCCAAGCGACCCATTTTGATGTAGATAATAAGTTAGAATTTTTCTAAGCCTACTCTGTTAGGATGGCTCTTTATTTTGCTTAGATTATAGGCTTCAAAAGTTCAAGTGAAGGCCACTCGCTTGAGTGTGTTTTCCGAAGCGAAGTAAGTCTAGCAAGCTGAAGTGAAGCGTGCCGAAGAATAGTGTAGCGAAGCGAGCACTACAGTAGATTCAAAGCGAGTCTGCCAAAGTGAAGCGAAGCGAGCACTACAGTTCAAAGTCAAAGCAAGTCATCAACTCTTGTCAGCATTTTCCAAAGCAGTCACTAGGGAACTTTATTTCCCAAAGCGACTCACTACAGAATGACTACGAAGTGACTCAACTAAAGCGGACGCTACAACTTCAAAGCGAAGCGAGCCACTACCTACCAGAAAGCGACAGCACAATTCCCGCTCCGAATTTGAACTCCAGTCAACTGGAGATCTCCGTATTTATTATGAGATCTCCACGTGTCGAACGCGGAGAGGAGCAGCGGAGTTGACTGCCAGGCCGACAGGGCGCTGCAACAGTACTGGATCGCTCCAGTTACTGTTGAAATTGGACCTTTGCCATTTCTGGCAAAAATCCAAAACTGGATGTCTGAAAAGCAGCCAGCCTGCGCAAAGTACTGTCGAGAGGAGGAGGGACAAAGCCACCAACCAAGCAACTGATCTCGGCATCCCTCCGCCTATAAATAGTGAAGGCTAAAGACGAAGAGAAGTAGAACACTACTTGAGCATTCGAGCGCCTACTGCAAACAAACACTCCCAGCTTTCTAGCAATCTTCGAGTCATTGTTTCCAAGTGTTCTCCGAGTTTCCAGTTCATCGGAACTCGTCTTCACAACCTTCACACTTAGAGTCTAAGCCCACTTCAAATATCCAGGCTTAGAAGAAGAGCTCTAGCCATGTTTTGCATCTACTATAAAAGAGTTCTTCATAGTGTATTCGTCAACCAAAAACCCTAACCCTAAAAGTTTGTTTGTTAGGTTTTTGAGTCGTCGTTAGGTTGTCTCGATCCAAGGCTCTACTTTCATCGATCGTAGAAGCCTCGATCATATAGTCTAGATCAAAGCTTACACTTACATCGTTTGTGTGAAGCTCGATCGAAGCTAGGCTGTAAGGGGAGCCCGGAATCTCCCTGTCTGTGTCGGACTGAAGCGAGTGAAGCTTCCAGTCCAGGTTAGGTTTGTGTAGTGAACCCGCAATCACTACGTCTGTCGTTGCCCGATCTCGACCAGGTTTTTGAAGGACCCGTAACCTTCAAGTTCTTGAGTGAAGAGAACCGTTGCCTTCGTGCAACAAAGTGGACGTAGGAGCTTTATCTCCGAACCACTATAATCCGTATGTCGTATCTCTCAACTCTAAACTCTTTACTTTGATTATTCATTGCAAGTGCATCTAAACAAACTCAACTTGAATTTTTAATTACTTAGGAAAAGATTTTAGCTCACCAAATTCCGCACAAGAGTAAAGTCTCACTCTTGATCAAGCTCTAAGCTTAGGTCGAGAGATCTTTGATTGCTTTAGATCTAGCTCTCGGCTAGGTCTAAGTATTTCTACGAGCACTTTACTTCATACTCTGAGTTAAGGAATTTGAAGTTGAAAAACTTCAAAATACGTATTCACCCCCCCCCCCCCTCTACGTATTTTTCCTATAACAAACCGGGAACAACAAGTGGTATCAGAGCAGCGGTTCTTTCGAGCCTCTGCATTGCATATCCGAAGCGAGTCCCCACTCGTTCACGTTGTCTCACTGAACCGGATCCTATTTCCTAAGTGCATCAAAAACCTCACCCACGCATATTGCATTTACTGCTGATAGTTTGCTATGTCTACATATAGTGCATCCAGTCTTCCACAGTTCTCTATCGAAGGATACGAGACATGGAGTTTCCGAGTCGAGAGCTTCCTATGCTCCATCCATGACCGGATGTGGGAAGTTATAGAGGACAGACCAATCGAAATCAGGAAAGCCATCTCTGAGAACGTCCCAGCTGCCGAAGGTCGGGCTGCCTATGTTCGACAACGGTACGTAGAGAAGGACAAAGATGAGTACACTCCGAATGACTTCAAAGTTGCCAACCTCGACAAGATCACACGACACACGATGCAGAGCACCGTGTCGAACGCCTATCTACCACGGATAAGGAAGTGCGCAACAGCGAAAGAAATTTGGGAAACCCTAGCCCTCATTTCTCAAGGCACAGACAAAATCAAAGAAAACAAGCTTGTTGTTCAGATGCGGGAGTTTGAAAGTCTGATAATGAAGCCAGGAGAGTCCATCGACGCCTTCGAGCTGAGAGTCACCAACATCATTGCAACTCTCAACTCACTTGGGAAGGAACTCACAGACAAGGAAGTCAACCTGAAGATTGTCCGAGCTCTCACGAGGAAATGGCAGACAATGAAGGAGCTGTACCTAGCTACCAAAGATCTATCGAAGCTCACACCGGAGATTCTGTTCTCCGAACTCAAAGCTCATGAATTCGATCTGAATCGAATGAACCTCGACGAAGAGGATGAAGCTCCCACGACATCAAAGGGTGTAGCTTTCAAAGCTGCTGAAGGGCCAAGTGACCAGTCGCTAGCCAAGATGACAAGGGAAGAGTTGGAAGAACATATTGCGTTCTTATCCAAGAACTTCAACAAAATGAACTCTCGAGTGGGCAAATACAAAAGATTCTACAAGCAATACAAAGGGAGGAGCACTGATGCTCGAGAAGGAAAAGGGAAGAGAGAAGAGACGACCAAGCCGATCTCAAGGGACATGATGAAAGTGGAATGCTACCACTGCCACAAAATGGGCCACTACAAGTCCGATTGCCCGAAGCTAAGTGCAAAGGAGCGAGAGGAACTGAGAGCAAAGAGGGATGCTCCAAGGCGAGCGCTCGTAGCGAGTGAAATGCCGGTCGCTTCAACTGAAGAAGTCTCAAGCGACTCGGATGCATTCACAGATCCCAACTCTAGTGAGGGAGAGGATCTTGGACTCATGGCGCTCACCGACGAGGAAACAGGAGAGGTATTCATTTATCCCTCACCTAGTTCAATTACACTCGCACACACTCACCAAAAGGAAGCAAATTCCTCGACATGGAGTGAGTTGCTTGACAAGCACATTAAATTGTCAAGCGACCACGAAGTGTTGAAACATGCTTTGTCTCAAAGCGAGAAGGAGAACCGAAAACTAGCCACTGAGCTTGACCAAGTCAAACTTAACTTAAGGGCTATGACTAGTAAGTTCGAGGATCTCTTCGCGAGACATCAAAGCTTGGAAGGAAGGTATGAAACCCAGTCCGCTCTAGTTGCCAATTTAAACAAAGCTTCATATGCTAGGCAGGCACTAGAGAGCTCACTTCTACCTTTTGGTAGAAAGGGAGGACTCGGATATGAGGGTGGACCTTCCAAGCCGACTGTCTTTGTTGGTGCTTCTCACACAACACCATCAGTCACTTTGGAATTGCCCACTGCATCCAAAGCAACCACCAACAAAGATAAAGGCCAAATGGCTGAGAACCCTAAGAAGAAGCCAATGAAGATGTCTATATCTTCAAGGGCAGAAACTATGGGCAAGCAAAGACCAATTGTTCCCAATGCAAAAGCTTACCAATCCAAAGGTAAAGGGAAACCAGTTGTAGCTTCTAAGTCTCAGGCCAAGACACCAGAGACAAAGGATCTCCCTTTTAAGAAAAGGAGTAATGTTTATGTGTCACGTTATCCGGACTGGAGATGGTCCAACCGGACTAACGTTGAGGGGAAGAATTCGAAGCACCAAAGAGGCCGCTTCGAACTCCCAAGGTTACTCAAGCGAGTCGGGGTCAAAACCCTAGTTGGACCGCTTCGAGAAAACCTAGCGAGCCGCTTCAACAGACTGTAAAACCTAAGTCAGTCTCTAAGCCCGTAGCTAATCCGAAGCGAGACGCTTCAGGATACAAGTCAAAGGGTAAGAGCATAGTTAAGCCTCAAGTGAGCCGCTACCCCTCTTGCACACACTGCTGCACGTGTGAAGCTGCTTTAAGGCAGAAGTCACTGTTTTCAAAGGTCGAGAAACCCAAAACACAAGCAACCTTTCAAAAGAAAATGAAGGATGTGTGGGTACCTAAGGGAACTAACCTGCAAGGACCCAAACTGATTTGGGTACCAAAATCTGTCTAATTGCAGGTGAGCACCGTGGATCCCATGCCAAGTGAGGGTCAACAAATCTGGTACTTGGACAGTGGATGTTCAAGACACATGACCGGCATGAGAGCTCTACTTCAGGATTATATAGAGAAGAAGGGTCCACACGTTACTTTTGGTGATAACTCTCGAGGAAGCACCAAAGGATATGGCGCACTGAAAGTCGGAAAGCTCACAATTGAAGAAGTCTCCTACGTGGAAGGACTCAAGCACAACTTGCTATCCATTTCACAATTCTGTGACAAGGGATACAAGGTGGAATTTATTTCCAATAAGTGCATTGTGAAGAACAAACTCACGTCCCAGATTGTGCTCACTGGAGTCAGACAAAGGAACGTCTATATAGCACAATGGGACAACTGCAAAGAGGAGACGTGCTTAGTTGCAAGGAGTGCTACAGAAATAGGATGGCTATGGCATAGACGCTTGAACCATCTCAACTTCAAAGCCATAAATCGCTTAGCGCGAAAGGGTTTGGTGCAAGGCATGCCAAATGAAGTCTTCATCAAAGACCATCCATGCTCACCATGCCAACGAGGGAAGCAGACGAAGAAGCACTTCGCCAGTCTCGAAGAAGCTTCATCAAAGCGAGTGCTCGAGCTGCTTCATATGGATCTGTTTGGTCCAGTCACTCCAGTTAGTGTGAATGGAAGGAAGTACACTCTAGTTGTAGTCGACGACTTCTCTCGCTACACTTGGGTTGTATTTCTCTTCAGCAAGAAGGAGACACTGACCAAGCTGCCACAACTGCTCAAGCGATTGGCTGTGGAGAAGAATCAAGCGATTGTAACCATCCGCTCCGACAAAGGCACAGAGTTCTTGAACTCTACCATTGAAGCTTACTGCACGGAGCATGGCATAGCACATCAGACATCCTCAGCACGCACACCTCAGCAGAATGGAGTTGCTGAAAGAAGGAATCGAATCATCAAAGAAGCCGTTCGAACTATGATTGCAGACTCGAAGCTTCCAATGAAGTATTGGGCTGAAGCTGCCAATACAACATGCTACACGCAGAATCGAATGCTTCTCTGCAAACGGCACGACAAAACACCATATGAAATATGGACAGGAAGAATTCCGAACATATCTTATTTCCATATCTTTGGTTGTAGGGTCTTCATCCATGACAATGGGAAGTCGCAGTTGAAAGCCTTTGAAAGCAAAGCTGATGAAGGAATATTCTTAGGATATTCTACATCAAGCAAAGCTTATAGGGTGTTCAACTGTAAAACCCTAATCGTGGAGGAATCACCCCGTGTCGTATTTGATGAGTCTTCTTTGAGTCTTCCACAGGAACAGGTTCAATCTAAAGAAGGAAAGACAAGCGAGGAACCCATCAATTCATTAACTTGGGACATGCTTGAGGATGATGAAGAAATCAAGGGCTCAAGCGAGCAGAATGTCCAAGGAAAAGATGAAGCTGCCCCCAAGACTCCTGAAGCGAGTGCAGGCCAAGCATCCAATCCAGTCGCTACAGAAGGTGAAGCAAGCGACCAAGAAGAAGATGAACATGAAGCTAGCGGATCCAAGCGTGCATGGCTCAAGAATCACTCAACAAGTCAAATCATTGGAGATCCATCCAAGGGTGTAGTGACCAGAAGTCAAGTGTTTGGAGAAAGTGCCATGTTCAGTTGCTTTCTCTCAAACATTGAGCCGTCATGCGTGGAGGAAGCCCTAGCCGATTCAAATTGGGTGATCGCCATGCAGGAAGAACTGAATCAGTTCACCAGAAATGACGTATGGTATCTCGTGGATCGTCCCAAATTTCAGCATGTGATTGGCACCAAGTGGGTGTTCAAGAACAAGACGGTCGAGGACCACAACGTTGTGAGGAACAAGGCGCGTCTCGTCGCCAAGGGCTACTGCCAAGAGGAAGGAATCGATTTCGATGAGACCTTCGCTCCTGTGGCATGGCTTGAAGCAATCAGACTATTTCTAGCCTATGCAGTGGCCAAGAAATTCAAAGTATATCAGATGATGTGAAGAGCGCGTTCCTCAACGGTGAATTGAAGGAAGAAGTGTATGTGGAGCAGCCACCGGGTTTCGAGCAAGGAGATAAGGTGTATCGACTGAAGAAAGCCCTATATGGACTGAAGCAAGCTCCCAGAGCTTGGTATGATACCCTTTCTCAATTCTTAGTGGATAATGGATTCCACAAAGGAAAGATAGATCGAACCCTATTCACCATCAATCATGGAGATGATATGTTATGGGTTCAGATCTAAGTGGACGACATTATATTTGGGGCGGCTGCTTGACCTCTCGACCACCCTCTCGATTGAGAGAGGTGTCGAGAGGGTCACATTGGATCTCCTCGTCGTAAGCCTCTCGATCCTCCTCTCGATCGATAGAGGTATCGAGAGGTGGATTCTGACTTCCAGTAGCGACCTCTCGATCCCCCTCTCGATCGAGGGAGGTGTCGAGAGGTCCTCGCCTCAGCTCTTGGTTCCTCGTCTCCTCGAACTCCGCATTCTTGAGGTTCCCGTCTCCAGTCTTCTCAGCTTCCAATGATGGATTTGTGTACCGAGTGCCGCTCCAAAGCTCGATACCATGAACTTGATGGTCGGGCTTATGGACTCCTCCTTGAGCATTGGCTACTTGATCAACTCGAGCATCCAACATATTCATGTGCTTGGTCAAATTTGTGACTGCATTCTCCAAGGTTCCGATTTTACTTGTCGTCGTTGATATGAGATTCTTAATCAACTCCTCCAATGAAGGTTCCTTCTTCGGCTCTTGGACAACTCTATTCTCCTCATGGAAGCTAGGAGATATGTTTGGATGGCATCGATTGTTGGGATCATAAGTCTTCTTGAAAGCATCCAACTCCATTGCCGTCTTGGTGTATTTCTCCATCAAATCATCATATGCTTCGGATCCAATGGTGGCAACCTTCCTTCTCCCAACTCTTCTATCGGTAGCCTCCTCATAACTTGTGTTGACGTTGAGCTCGATGATCTCCCTGGCCGTCTCTACATCGTTATTTAAGAATCCTCCTTTAGATGCATAATCAAGCTCCTTCTTGCATTGCTTATTCAATCCTTGATGGAAGCAGAAGATTTGTTCCCCCTTGTCCATACCATGATTGGGGCATACACGAAGCATCTTTCTGAATCACCCCCATGCTTCGTAAAGGTACTCATCTTCAAATTGTTGGAATTTCTTGATCTTGTTGAGAAGCCTCTGAGCCCTTGAAGGTGGGAAGAACTTATTTAAGAACAGTTTGCACAGCTCACTCCATGTCTTTATCTCGGCTCGATTCTCTATATCCTCAAGACATTCTCTAGCATCATCCTTGAGGGACCACTCGAAGAGACTGAGCTTGATGTAGTCTGCAGGCACTCCATTTGCCTTGTAGGTGGCACAGATGTTGAGAAATTGCTTCAGGTGAGCATTAGGATCCTCCATCGGTGTGCCTCCATATTGATTTGCTTGCACCATGTTGATGAGGGAAGTCTTGATCTCGTACTCGGTAGCCTCAACAGTCCCCCATCCTCCATTCTGAAATTGATCGATAACCGGTTTGAACCGATCGTTGAGAGTCTTTTTCACAAACGAATCCGCCATAAGAATTTAGTCCTCGACAAAGAAAGGAAACGGTTAGTTTAATACACAAAAACAGAAAAATAAACGCCTAAATCACCTATTAATCCTATTTCAAAATATCTATGTGAAATCTAATCAATCCCCAGCAACGGCGCCAAAATTTGATCGCACTATTTTCTACCACACAAAAATAGGTATAGTATAGAATAAGTACGAGTATCGTATCCACAGGGATTGACAAGTCGAAATCACACAAAGTACCTCTACTCTAGAATTAAACTGATGTCTAGGAAATTAAGAAAATAAGAATGTGGTATTATAATCCTAGGCAAATAAATAAATAAATAAAAGAGAACACAAATAACGAAACAAATAAATCAAATATGGAAAAAGGTTGATTCTGGGGAAGCCTACCTAGTCAAATATATGTAAGCAATTAATGAGTGCAATTAACCAATTTAATCCAATCTAGATGTGATACATGCAAAATAACTTACACCCCGATGAAAGCAATGCAAGTCGTCACCTAATATGATCCTAATATCCTTTCGGACGCATAGATATCAAGTTAAGTGCAAAATAGAACAAGTATCAATGATATAATCAACTAGGTTCAATTATGACACCCAAATCAATTATATATATGCAACATATGATAATTCAAATTCAATTAAGACAAATCAAATTATCATACCATGTATTCATGAGATCTATTATGCAATATCCTATCAAGGCATATAAACATAACTATGCATACACAATTAGTGATCAAGTAATCATGCATGAGAATAAACACCATGGAAACATGCATCTAGATTGGAAGGCTAATTGTAATCAAAAGAACTCACATAAATTCAATTAGGCATTCAATCCCTAAAATCAACTAAAGAAATTAGCTAGACATAATTAAAAGAAAGGTAGAAGGAAGAATAAACATAATTAAAAGCATAAAGTAAAAAGAGAAAGGGATAGAAAAACTCTTGAATCTTGAATAAATTTTCAATCTTCAATGGTCTTCATGCATAAAATAAATCTAGATCTAAAGTATAAAAGTATGGAGAAAAGAATAAAAACTAATCTAAATAATGTAGGACTAATGTTGGCTCTATGTTGTTGTCCTTACAATGATAAGTTTAGAGGTATTTATAGGGTAGAAGTTTACATCCAATACCTAATTGTACAAGGAAACCAAGAAAAAGTCAAAAATTGTCTTTTAGAAGAAATCCCGGCTGGAAAACAGGAGCCACCTCTCGACACCTCTCTCGATCGAGAGAGTGGTCGAGAGGGTCGAGAGAGTTCTGCGCAACTTTCTTGTTTTGGTCATATCTTCCTCATCCGAACTCCGAATTGACCTCCGTTTTCGCCTACGTGCTCCTATCGAACTCCTCTTCAATGCTATGCTTTCACTTTTCCAGAATAACTCTTCCGAAAAATCGTGAGAAGTCAGAACTTGGGATCAATACTTCATCTCTTCCTTGGTTTCGTCGTCTCTTGTCTTGTCTTGGGTTTTCTCGACATAAAAGCCCTAAAAACACTCAAAAAAACCCAAAAGAGTAATCTAGCTCGAAATAACGTAAACAATACAAAACATGAGCTATACTATCAAAATACGACAAGAAAACGATAATATAACACTTAGAAAATAGGGTAAAAATACACCCTATCAAAATCCCCCAAACTTAAACATTGTTCGTCCCGAACAATAACAAAAACAAAATAAACAATAGACTCAAGCATTGTGAACTATATAGGCCTCAAAATTTTCAAAAACTAACCATCCTCATGATCAAAACTATGAATACAATCTTAGCATCAATAACACAACCCATTCAACAAATTTAAAACATGCCTATCAATCAAGGAACACTCTCAAACATGTGAAATTATATGTGTATAAGTGAACACTCAACTCTCTCAAAGAAAAGATGTATAAGATAATGCACATCATAGGGTTCACTCAATATCAATGCAATGCAACATGTTTACCATAGGCTTGCCCTTTTTCTCAACATCTCCACCTAATGTAATATTTACAAACTAGAAGCAAAAAGGTCTTTATAAAAGCTTGTAATGTAGGGACATTGGTTAAGTTAGGGAATGTATAGGCTAAGTGACTCAAAATACTCCAAATCATCAACCTCTTTTCAACTCCAACCAAAGTATGAATTTTTATCTCCATCTTCTACCATCCAACACACCAAATACAAACTCAAAGATGTTAAAATAATAGTACAACTCAAAGCTAACTATCCCCTTATGCTTACATATCTCTTTTTTTTTTTTTTTCTTTTTTTTTTTCCTTTCCTTCTCGGGCTCATCTAAAGATATTCTTTTCAATGATAATCAAGAGCTCTATTTCTCTTTTCTTTTCACAAAATTTTTTCTAAGCTTATAGGGATAGTCAACTACTTAAATCAAGCATCTAAAATTCTTTTCTTCTCCCTCTACACCACAACAAGATATTCTTTTCAACTCCTTCCATACTACCAACCACAACAAAGGATACCCTTATCCATCCAAACCTCCTATCATCCAAGCTTAAGAAAGAAAGGCTCATAAAAAGGCTCAAAGGGGGTAAACAAATATTATGATCAAGGTTAGTGTATGGGAATCATGTGGCTAAGAAAGAATGGCCTAAAATCATCTCCTAGTTCAAAAATATACTAAGGCCTTGATGGAGAAATAAGGCAAGTTCTAGAAACAATGAAGAATGCATGATCACTCAATCAAAGAAATAGGCATAAACATGCACAAAAAGCTCAAATCTCACGGGTTCAAACTAACTAGTTCCCGATATCATAACACAATTCAAATTCACCAAATAAATTGCGTCGCTTCGCCAAAAATCCATGCATAATAAAGATCATGAATTTCTCCAAAAATCAACAAAAAATTTCTATCATCGGCCAAATTCACAACACTATCATCACATGCTTACTTGACTCGATTTAAATACCTAAGACTCAACAAAAATAAAAACTACTAATAAAATATCCAAAAATTAAGCTACAATCCAAGAACCCATGTAACCGAGTTAACAAATTTTGAATCATGATGAAGGAATAAGTTTCAAGAAGAAGAAGTGGTTAAGTTAACGAGCGTACCTTTCACCGAAGCCAGCTTACTATCGATCTTCTCCTCTTAGTCGAAACCTCGTTGAGAAAACCTACAACTCACAAGCTTCGAAAATTCTTATATAAAAAGCTTAATAAAAGATAAGACTCAAAGAAAAACAAAAACAAAAACAAATAAAACAAAAACTGAAAATTAAATATAGAGTTGGGTTACCTCCCAACAAATGCTACGTTTTACGTCTTTAGCCCGACGATACCTCTTATCAAGGTGGATCAAAATAAAAGCTCTTCTCTCCCCCATCATCGAGTTTCCTCATGGCTCCATCGATTGATCTCTTGAATTCGGCTAACTTCAATGGTGGAATGGCTTCCAAAAGATTTAAGCACTCAAGAATCTCCTCCATAGCTCCGGCAATCTCCAAGTAATGGTGTAAAAACTTGGTGATGCTATTGTCGACAACTTCATCCGGTGCCGGTGGTATAGGAGGTTCCAAGACTTGAACGGCAAAAACATCCTCTCGATGATCATCGGGCTTCTTCATTGCTTCATAGATGGAAATCTTCAACTCCTCTCCATTGACTCTAAATGTCAAATCTCCATCTTGAATATCAATCAAAGCTCTCCCCGTAGCTAAGAATGGCCGTCCTAAGATCAAAGGTTGATTATCATCCTCGAGCATATCCAAGAATACAAAATCCACCGGGAACACAAGATTCTGAACTTGCACGAGCACATCCTCAACTATCCCCCTCGGATAAGAAACTGAACGATCCGCCATAAGTAGAGAGATAGTAGTCGGCTTCATCTTTCCAATCTTGAGCCGGTTGAAGATGGAGAGTGGCATCAAATAGATGCAAGCACCAAGATCACATAACACGTTCTTGAACACTTGGTCTCCGATCTTGCATGCTAGTGTGAACCTCCCGGGATCCTTTTGCTTCAATGGGAGCTTCTTTTGAATTACCGCGCTACACTCCTCCGTTAGGTTGATCGTCTCAAACTTCCCCCACTTCTTCTTTCCCGATACCGCATCCTTGATGAACTTCATGTGATTGGGCATGTCTCGAAGAGCATCGAGAAGTGGGATGTTGATGTTGACCTTTTGAAGCATCTCCAAGAAACGTTGATACCTTTCATCTTGCTTCGTCTTGGTCAAACGTTGTGGAAAAGGGGCCTTCGGAGTGTACGTCGGGAATTGGGGCGGCTGCTTGACCTCTCGACCACCCTCTCGATTGAGAGAGGTGTCGAGAGGGTCACATTGGATCTCCTCGTCGTAAGCCTCTCGATCCTCCTCTCGATCGATAGAGGTATCGAGAGGTGGATTCTGACTTCCAGTAGCGACCTCTCGATCCCCCTCTCGATCGAGAGAGGTGTCGAGAGGTCCTCGCCTCAGCTCTTGGTTCCTCGTCTCCTCGAACTCCGCATTCTTGAGGTTCCCGTCTCCAGTCTTCTCAGCTTCCAATGATGGATTTGTGTACCGAGTGCCGCTCCAAAGCTCGATACCATGAACTTGATGGTCGGGCTTATGGACTCCTCCTTGAGCATTGGCTACTTGATCAACTCGAGCATCCAACATATTCATGTGCTTGGTCAAATTTGTGACTGCATTCTCCAAGGTTCCGATTTTACTTGTCATCATTGATATGAGATTCTTAATCAACTCCTCCAATGAAGGTTCCTTCTTCGGCTCTTGGACATATTCTCCTCATGGAAGCTAGGAGATATGTTTGGATGGCATCGATTGTTGGGATCATAAGTCTTCTTGAAAGCATCCAACTCCGTTGCCGTCTTGGTGTATTTCTCCATCAAATCATCATATGCTTCGGATCCAATGGTGGCAACCTTCCTTCTCCCAACTCTTCTATCGGTAGCCTCCTCATAACTTGTGTTGACGTTGAGCTCGATGATCTCCCTGGCCGTCTCTACATCGTTATTTAAGAATCCTCCTTTAGATGCATAATCAAGCTCCTTCTTGCATTGCTTATTCAATCCTTGATGGAAGCAGAAGATTTATTCCCCCTTGTCCATACCATGATTGGGGCATACACGAAGCATCTTTCTGAATCTCCCCCATGCTTCGTAAAGGTACTCATCTTCAAATTGTTGGAATTTCTTGATCTCGTTTAGAAGCCTCTGAGCCCTTGAAGGTGGGAAGAACTTATTTAAGAACAGTTTGCACAGCTCACTCCATGTCTTTATCTCGGCTCGATTCTCTATATCCTCAAGACATTCTCTAGCATCATCCTTGAGGGACCACTCGAAGAGACTGAGCTTGATGTAGTTTGCAGGCACTCCATTTGCCTTGTAGGTGGCACAGATGTTGAGAAATTGCTTCAGGTGAGCATTAGGATCCTCCATCGGTGTGCCTCCATATTGATTTGCTTGCACCATGTTGATGAGGGAAGTCTTGATCTCGTACTCGGTAGCCTCAACAGTCCCCCATCCTCCATTCTGAAATTGATCGATAACCGGTTTGAACCAATCGTTGAGAGTCTTTTTCACAACCGAATCCGCCATAAGAATTTAGTCCTCGACAAAGAAAGGAAACGGTTAGTTTAATACACAAAAACAGAAAAATAAACGCCTAAATCACCTATTAATCCTATTTCAAAATATCTATGTGAAATCTAATCAATCCCCGGCAACGGCGCCAAAATTTGATCGCACTATTTTCTACCACACAAAAATAGGTATAGTATAGAATAAGTACGAGTATCGTATCCACAGGGATTGACAAGTCGAAATCACACAAAGTACCTCTACACTAGAATTAAACTGATGTCTAGGAAATTAAGAAAATAAGAATGTGGTATTATAATCCTAGGCAAATAAATAAAATAAATAAAAGAGAACACAAATAACGAAACAAATAAATCAAATATGGAAAAAGGTTGATTCTAGGGAAGCCTACCTAGTCAAATATATGTAAGCAATTAATGAGTGCAATTAACCAATTTAATCCAATCTAGATGTGATACATGCAAAATAACTTACACCCCGATGAAAGCAATGCAAGTCGTCGCCTAATATGATCCTAATATCCTTTCGGACGCATAGATATCAAGTTAAGTGCAAAATAGAACAAGTATCAATGATATAATCAACTAGGTTCAATTTTGACACCCAAATCAATTATATGCAACATATGATAATTCAAATTCAATTAAGACAAATCAAATTATCATACCATGTATTCATGAGATCTATTATGCAATATCCTATCAAGGCATATAAACATAACTATGCATACACAATTAGTGATCAAGTAATCATGCATGAGAATAAACACCATGGAAACATGCATCTAGATTGGAAGGCTAATTGTAATCAAAAGAACTCACATAAATTCAATTAGGCATTCAATCCCTAAAATCAACTAAAGAAATTAGCTGACATAATTAAAAGAAAGGTAGAAGGAAGAATAAACATAATTAAAAGCATAAAGTAAAAAGAGAAAGGGATAGAAAAACTCTTGAATCTTGAATAAATCTTCAATCTTCAATGGTCTTCATGCATAAAATAAATCTAGATCTAAAGTATAAAAGTATGGAGAAAAGAATAAAAACTAATCTAAAGAATGTAGGACTAATGTTGGCTCTATGTTGTTGTCCTTACAATGATAAGTTTAGAGGTATTTATAGGGTAGAAGTTTACATCCAATACCTAATTGTACAAGGAAACCAAGAAAAAGTCAAAAATTGCCTTTTAGAAGAAATCCCGGCTTGAAAACAGGAGCCACCTCTCGACACGTCTCTCGATCGAGAGAGTGGTCGAGAGGGTCGAGAGAGTTCTGCGCAACTTTCTTGTTTTGGTCATATCTTCCTCATCCGAACTCCGAATTGACCTCCGTTTTCGCCTACGTGCTCCTATCGAACTCCTCTTCAATGTTATGCTTTCACTTTTCCAGAATAACTCTTCCAAAAAATCGTGAGAAGTCAGAACTTGGGATCAATACTTCATCTCTTCCTTGGTTTCGTCGTCTCTTGTCTTGTCTTGGGTTTTCTCGACATAAAAGACCTAAAAACACTCAAAAAAACCCAAAAGAGTAATCTAGCTCGAAATAACATAAACAATACAAAACATGAGCTATACTATCAAAATACGACAAGAAAACGATAATATAACACTTAGAAAATATGATAAAAATACACCCTATCAAAATCCCCCAAACTTAAACATTTTTCGTCCCGAACAATAACAAAAACAAAATAAACAATAGACTCAAGCATTGTGAACTATATAGGCCTCAAAATTTTCAAAAACTAACCATCCTCATGATCAAAACTATGAATACAATCTTAGCATCAATAACACAACCCATTCAACAAATTTAAAACATGCCTATCAATCAAAGAACACTCTCAAACATGTGAAATTATATGTGTATAAGTGAACACTCAACTCTCTCAAAGAAAAGATGTATAAGATAATGCACATCATAGGGTTCACTCAATATCAATGCAATGCAACATGTTTACCATAGGCTTACCCTTTTTCTCAACATCTCCACCTAATGTAATATTTACAAACTAGAATCAAAAAGGTCTTTATAAAATCTTGTAATGTAGGGACATTGGTTAAGTTAGGGAATGTATAGGCTAAGTGACTCAAAATACTCCAAATCATCAACCTCTTTTCAACTCCAACCAAAGTATGAATTTTTATCTCCATCTTCTACCATCCAACACACCAAATACAAACTCAAAGATGTTAAAATAATAGTACAACTCAAAGCTAACTATCCCCTTATGCATACACATCTCTTTTTTTTTTTTTTTTTTCCTTCTCGGGCTCATCTAAAGATATTCTTTTCAATGATAATCAAGAGCTCTATTTCTCTTTTCTTTTCACAAAATTTTTTCTAAGCTTATAGGGATAGTCAACTACTTAAATCAAGCATCTAAAATTCTTTTCTTCTCCCTCTACACCACAACAAGATATTCTTTTCAACTCCTTCCATACTACCAACCACAACAAAGGATACCCTTATCCATCCAAACCTCCTATCATCCAAGCTTAAGAAAGAAAGGCTCATAAAAAGGCTCAAAGGGGGTAAACAAATATTATGATCAAGGTTAGTGTATGGGAATCATGTGGCTAAGAAAGAATGGCCTAAAATCATCTCCTAGTTCATAAATATACTAAGGTCTTGATGGAGAAATAAGGCAAGTTCTAGAAACAATGAAGAATGCATGATCACTCAATCAAAGAAATAGGCATAAACATGCACAAAAAGCTCAAATCTCACGGGTTCAAACTAACTAGTTCCCGATATCATAACACAATTCAAATTCACCAAATAAATTGCGTCGCTTCGCCAAGAATCCATGCATAATAAAGATCATGAATTTCTCCAAAAATCAACAAAAAATTTCTATCATCGGCCAAATTCACAACACTATCATCACATGCTTACTTGACTCGATTTAAATACCTAAGACTCAACAAAAATAAAAGCTACTAATAAAATATCCAAAAATTAAGCTACAATCCAAGAACCCATGTAATCGAGTTAACAAAACCACACTTCCCCCTCCCCCAAACTTATTTCGAATCATGATGAAGGAATAAGTTTCAAGAAGAAGAAGTGGTTAAGTTAACGAGCGTACCTTTCACCGAAGCTAGCTTACTATCGATCTTCTCCTCTTAGTCGAAACCTCGTTGAGAAAACCTACAACTCACAAGCTTCGAAAATTCTTGGATAAAAAGCTTAATAAAAGATAAGACTCAAAGAAAAACAAAAACAAAAACAAATAAAACAAAAACTGAAAATTAAATATAGAGTTGGGTTACCTCCCAACAAGTGCTACGTTTTACGTCTTTAGCCCGACGATACCTCTTATCAAGGTGGATCAAAATAAAAGCTCTTCTCTCCCCCATCATCGAGTTTCCTCATGGCTCCATCGATTGATCTCTTGAATTCGGCTAACTTCAATGGTGGAATGGCTTCCAAAAGATTTAAGCACTCAAGAATCTCCTCCATAGCTCCATCAATCTCCAAGTAATGGTGTAAAAACTTTGTGATGCTATTGTCGACAACTTCATCCGGTGCCGGTAGTATAGGAGGTTCCAAGACTTGAACGGCAAAAACATCCTCTCGATGATCATCGGGCTTCTTCATTGCTTCATAGATGGAAATCTTCAACTCCTCTCCATTGACTCTAAATGTCAAATCTCCATCTTGAATATCAATCAAAGCTCTCCCCGTAGCTAAGAATGGCCGTCCTAAGATCAAAGGTTGATTATCATCCTCGAGCATATCCAAGACTACAAAATCCACCGGGAACACAAGATTCTGAACTTGCACGAGCACATCCTCAACTATCCCCCTCGGATAAGAAACTGAACGATCCGCCATAAGTAGAGAGATAGTAGTCGGCTTCATCTTTCCAATCTTGAGCCGGTTGAAGATGGAGAGTGGCATCAAATTGATGCAAGCACCAAGATCACATAACACGTTCTTGAACACTTGGTCTCCGATCTTGCATGCTAGTGTGAACCTCCCGGGATCCTTTTGCTTCAATGGGAGCTTCTTTTGAATTACCGCGCTACACTCCTCCGTTAGGTTGATCGTCTCAAACTTCCCCCACTTCTTCTTTCCCGATACCGCATCCTTGATGAACTTCATGTGATTGGGCATGTCTCGAAGAGCATCGAGAAGTGGGATGTTGATGTTGACCTTTTGAAGCATCTCCAAGAAACGTTGATACCTTTCATCTTGCTTCGTCTTGGTCAAACGTTGTGGAAAAGGGGCCTTCGGAGTGTACGTCGGGAATTGGGGCGGCTGCTTGACCTCTCGACCACCCTCTCGATTGAGAGAGGTGTCGAGAGGGTCACATTGGATCTCCTCGTCGTAAGCCTCTCGATCCTCCTCTCGATCGATAGAGGTATCGAGAGGTGGATTCTGACTTCCAGTAGCGACCTCTCGATCCCCCTCTCGATTGAGAGGGGTGTCGAGAGGTCCTCGCCTCGGCTCTTGGTTCCTCGTCTCCTCGAACTCCGCATTCTTGAGGTTCCCGTCTCCAGTCTTCTCAGCTTCCAATGATGGATTTGTGTACCGAGTGCCGCTCCAAAGCTCGATAGCATGAACTTGATGGTCGAGCTTATGGACTCCTCCTTGAGCATTGGCTACTTGATCAACTCGAGCATCCAACATATTCATGTGCTTGGTCAAATTTGTGACTGCATTCTCCAAGGTTCCGATTTTACTTGTCGTCGTTGATATGAGATTCTTAATCAACTCCTCCAATGAAGGTTCCTTCTTCGGCTCTTGGACAACTCTATTCTCCTCATGGAAGCTAGGAGATATGTTTGGATGGCATCGATTGTTGGGTTCATAAGTCTTCTTGAAAGCATCCAACTCCGTTGCCGTCTTGGTGTATTTCTCCATCAAATCATCATATGCTTCGGATCCAATGGTGGCAACCTTCCTTCTCCAAACTCTTCTATCGGTAGCCTCCTCATAACTTGTGTTGACGTTGAGCTCGATGATCTCCCTGGCCGTCTCTACATCGTTATTTAAGAATCCTCCTTTAGATGCATAATCAAGCTCCTTCTTGCATTGCTTATTCAATCCTTGATGGAAGCAGAAGATTTGTTCCCCCTTGTCCATACCATGATTGGGGCATACACGAAGCATCTTTCTAAATCTCCCCCATGCTTCGTAAAGGTACTCATCTTCAAATTGTTGGAATTTCTTGATCTCGTTTAGAAGCCTCTGAGCCCTTGAAGGTGGGAAGAACTTATTTAAGAACAGTTTGCACAGCTCACTCCATGTCTTTATCTCGGCTCGATTCTCTATATCCTCAAGACATTCTCTAGCATCATCCTTGAGGGACCACTCGAAGAGACTGAGCTTGATGTAGTCTGCAGGCACTCCATTTGCCTTGTAGGTGGCACAGATGTTGAGAAATTGCTTCAGGTGAGCATTAGGATCCTCCATCGGTGTGCCTCCATATTGATTTGCTTGCACCATGTTGATGAGGGAAGTCTTGATCTCGTACTCGGTAGCCTCAACAGTCGCCCATCCTCCATTCTGAAATTGATCGATAACCGGTTTGAACCGATCGTTGAGAGTCTTTTTCACAACCGAATCCGCCATAAGAATTTAGTCCTCGACAAAGAAAGGAAACGGTTAGTTTAATACACAAAAACAGAAAAATAAACGCCTAAATCACCTATTAATCCTATTTCAAAATATCTATGTGAAATCTAATCAATCCCCGGCAACGGATCCAAAATTTGATCGCACTATTTTCTACCACACAAAAATAGGTATAGTATAGAATAAGTACGAGTATCGTATCCACAGGGATTGACAAGTCGAAATCACACAAAGTACCTCTACTCTAGAATTAAACTGATGTCTAGGAAATTAAGAAAATAAGAATGTGGTATTATAATCCTAGGCAAATAAATAAAATAAATAAAAGAGAACACAAATAACGAAACGAATAAATCAAATATGGAAAAAGGTTGATTCTAGGGAAGCCTACCTAGTCAAATATATGTAAGCAATTAATGAGTGCAATTAACCAATTTAATCCAATCTAGATGTGATACATGCAAAATAACTTACACCCCGATGAAAGCAATGCAAGTCGTCACCTAATATGATCCTAATATCCTTTCGGACGCATAGATATCAAGTTAAGTGCAAAATAGAACAAGTATCAATGATATAATCAACTAGGTTCAATTTTGACACCCAAATCAATTATATGCAACATATGATAATTCAAATTCAATTAAGACAAATCAAATTATCATACCATGTATTCATGAGATCTATTATGCAATATCCTATCAAGGCATATAAACATAACTATGCATACACAATTAGTGATCAAGTAATCATGCATGAGAATAAACACCATGGAAACATGCATCTAGATTGGAAGGCTAATTGTAATCAAAAGAACTCACATAAATTCAATTAGGCATTCAATCCCTAAAATCAACTAAAGAAATTAGCTAGACATAATTAAAAGAAAGGTAGAAGGAAGAATAAACATAATTAAAAGCATAAAGTAAAAAGAGAAAGGGATAGAAAAACTCTTGAATCTTGAATAATTCTTCAATCTTCAATGGTCTTCATGCATAAAATAAATCTAGATCTAAAGTATAAAAGTATGGAGAAAAGAATAAAAACTAATCTAAATAATGTAGGACTAATGTTGGCTCTATGTTGTTGTCCTTACAATGATAAGTTTAGAGGTATTTATAGGGTAGAAGTTTACATCCAATACCTAATTGTACAAGGAAACCAAGAAAAAGTCAAAAATTGCCTTTTAGAAGAAATCCCGGCTGGAAAACAGGAGCCACCTCTCGACACGTCTCTCGATCGAGAGAGTGGTCGAGAGGGTCGAGAGAGTTCTGCGCAACTTTCTTGTTTTGGTCATATCTTCCTCATCCGAACTCCGAATTGACCTCCGTTTTCGCCTACGTGCTCCTATCGAACTCCTCTTCAATGTTATGCTTTCACTTTTCCAGAATAACTCTTCCAAAAAATCGTGAGAAGTCAGAACTTGGGATCAATACTTCATCTCTTCCTTGGTTTCGTCGTCTCTTGTCTTGTCTTGGGTTTTCTCGACATAAATGACCTAAAAACACTCAAAAAAACCCAAAAGAGTAATCTAGCTCGAAATAACATAAACAATACAAAACATGAGCTATACTATCAAAATACGACAAGAAAACGATAATATAACACTTAGAAAATATGATAAAAATACACCCTATCAAAATCCCCCAAACTTAAACATTTTTCGTCCCGAACAATAACAAAAACAAAATAAACAATAGACTCAAGCATTGTGAACTATATAGGCCTCAAAATTTTCAAAAACTAACCATCCTCATGATCAAAACTATGAATACAATCTTAGCATCAATAACACAACCCATTCAACAAATTTAAAACATGCCTATCAATCAAAGAACACTCTCAAACATGTGAAATTATATGTGTATAAGTGAACACTCAACTCTCTCAAAGAAAAGATGTATAAGATAATGCACATCATAGGGTTCACTCAATATCAATGCAATGCAACATGTTTACCATAGGCTTACCCTTTTTCTCAACATCTCCACCTAATGTAATATTTACAAACTAGAATCAAAAAGGTCTTTATAAAATCTTGTAATGTAGGGACATTGGTTAAGTTAGGGAATGTATAGGCTAAGTGACTCAAAATACTCCAAATCATCAACCTCTTTTCAACTCCAACCAAAGTATGAATTTTTATCTCCATCTTCTACCATCCAACACACCAAATACAAACTCAAAGATGTTAAAATAATAGTACAACTCAAAGCTAACTATCCCCTTATGCATACACATCTCTTTTTTTTTTTTTTTTTTTCCTTCTCGGGCTCATCTAAAGATATTCTTTTCAATGATAATCAAGAGCTCTATTTCTCTTTTCTTTTCACAAAATTTTTTCTAAGCTTATAGGGATAGTCAACTACTTAAATCAAGCATCTAAAATTCTTTTCTTCTCCCTCTACACCACAACAAGATATTCTTTTCAACTCCTTCCATACTACCAACCACAACAAAGGATACCCTTATCCATCGAAACCTCCTATCATCCAAGCTTAAGAAAGAAAGGCTCATAAAAAGGCTCAAAGGGGGTAAACAAATATTATGATCAAGGTTAGTGTATGGGAATCATGTGGCTAAGAAAGAATGGCCTAAAATCATCTCCTAGTTCATAAATATACTAAGGTCTTGATGGAGAAATAAGGCAAGTTCTAGAAACAATGAAGAATGCATGATCACTCAATCAAAGAAATAGGCATAAACATGCACAAAAAGCTCAAATCTCACGGGTTCAAACTAACTAGTTCCCGATATCATAACACAATTCAAATTCACCAAATAAATTGCGTCGCTTCGCCAAGAATCCATGCATAATAAAGATCATGAATTTCTCCAAAAATCAACAAAAAATTTCTATCATCGGCCAAATTCACAACACTATCATCACATGCTTGCTTGACTCGATTTAAATACCTAAGACTCAACAAAAATAAAAACTACTAATAAAATATCCAAAAATTAAGCTACAATCCAAGAACCCATGTAATCGAGTTAACAAAACCACACTTCCCCCTCCCCCAAACTTATTTCGAATCATGATGAAGGAATAAGTTTCAAGAAGAAGAAGTGGTTAAGTTAACGAGCGTACCTTTCACCGAAGCTAGCTTACTATCGATCTTCTCCTCTTAGTCGAAACCTCGTTGAGAAAACCTACAACTCACAAGCTTCGAAAATTCTTGGATAAAAAGCTTAATAAAAGATAAGACTCAAAGAAAAACAAAAACAAAAACAAATAAAACAAAAACTGAAAATTAAATATAGAGTTGGGTTACCTCCCAACAAGTGCTACGTTTTACGTCTTTAGCCCGACGATACCTCTTATCAAGGTGGATCAAAATAAAAGCTCTTCTCTCCCCCATCATCGAGTTTCCTCATGGCTCCATCGATTGATCTCTTGAATTCGGCTAACTTCAATGGTGGAATGGCTTCCAAAAGATTTAAGCACTCAAGAATCTCCTCCATAGCTCCATCAATCTCCAAGTAATGGTGTAAAAACTTTGTGATGCTATTGTCGACAACTTCATCCGGTGCCGGTAGTATAGGAGGTTCCAAGACTTGAACGGCAAAAACATCCTCTCGATGATCATCGGGCTTCTTCATTGCTTCATAGATGGAAATCTTCAACTCCTCTCCATTGACTCTAAATGTCAAATCTCCATCTTGAATATCAATCAAAGCTCTCCCCGTAGCTAAGAATGGCCGTCCTAAGATCAAAGGTTGATTATCATCCTCGAGCATATCCAAGACTACAAAATCCACCGGGAACACAAGATTCTGAACTTGCACGAGCACATCCTCAACTATCCCCCTCGGATAAGAAACTGAACGATCCGCCATAAGTAGAGAGATAGTAGTCGGCTTCATCTTTCCAATCTTGAGCCGGTTGAAGATGGAGAGTGGCATCAAATTGATGCAAGCACCAAGATCACATAACACGTTCTTGAACACTTGGTCTCCGATCTTGCATGCTAGTGTGAACCTCCTGGGATCCTTTTGCTTCAATGGGAGCTTCTTTTGAATTACCGCGCTACACTCCTCCGTTAGGTTGATCGTCTCAAACTTCCCCCACTTCTTCTTTCCCGATACCGCATCCTTGATGAACATCATGTGATTGGGCATGTCTCGAAGAGCATCGAGAAGTGGGATGTTGATGTTGACCTTTTGAAGCATCTCCAAGAAACGTTGATACCTTTCATCTTGCTTCGTCTTGGTCAAACGTTGTGGAAAAGGGGCCTTCGGAGTGTACGTCGGGAATTGGGGCGGCTGCTTGACCTCTCGACCACCCTCTCGATTGAGAGAGGTGTCGAGAGGGTCACATTGGATCTCCTCGTCGTAAGCCTCTCGATCCTCCTCTCGATCGATAGAGGTATCGAGAGGTGGATTCTGACTTCCAGTAGCGACCTCTCGATCCCCCTCTCGATTGAGAGGGGTGTCGAGAGGTCCTCGCCTCGGCTCTTGGTTCCTCGTCTCCTCGAACTCCGCATTCTTGAGGTTCCCGTCTCCAGTCTTCTCAGCTTCCAATGATGGATTTGTGTACCGAGTGCCGCTCCAAAGCTCGATAGCATGAACTTGATGGTCGAGCTTATGGACTCCTCCTTGAGCATTGGCTACTTGATCAACTCGAGCATCCAACATATTCATGTGCTTGGTCAAATTTGTGACTGCATTCTCCAAGGTTCCGATTTTACTTGTCGTCGTTGATATGAGATTCTTAATCAACTCCTCCAATGAAGGTTCCTTCTTCGGCTCTTGGACAACTCTATTCTCCTCATGGAAGCTAGGAGATATGTTTGGATGGCATCGATTGTTGGGTTCATAAGTCTTCTTGAAAGCATCCAACTCCGTTGCCGTCTTGGTGTATTTCTCCATCAAATCATCATATGCTTCGGATCCAATGGTGGCAACCTTCCTTCTCCAAACTCTTCTATCGGTAGCCTCCTCATAACTTGTGTTGACGTTGAGCTCGATGATCTCCCTGGCCGTCTCTACATCGTTATTTAAGAATCCTCCTTTAGATGCATAATCAAGCTCCTTCTTGCATTGCTTATTCAATCCTTGATGGAAGCAGAAGATTTGTTCCCCCTTGTCCATACCATGATTGGGGCATACACGAAGCATCTTTCTAAATCTCCCCCATGCTTCGTAAAGGTACTCATCTTCAAATTGTTGGAATTTCTTGATCTCGTTTAGAAGCCTCTGAGCCCTTGAAGGTGGGAAGAACTTATTTAAGAACAGTTTGCACAGCTCACTCCATGTCTTTATCTCGGCTCGATTCTCTATATCCTCAAGACATTCTCTAGCATCATCCTTGAGGGACCACTCGAAGAGACTGAGCTTGATGTAGTCTGCAGGCACTCCATTTGCCTTGTAGGTGGCACAGATGTTGAGAAATTGCTTCAGGTGAGCATTAGGATCCTCCATCGGTGTGCCTCCATATTGATTTGCTTGCACCATGTTGATGAGGGAAGTCTTGATCTCGTACTCGGTAGCCTCAACAGTCGCCCATCCTCCATTCTGAAATTGATCGATAACCGGTTTGAACCGATCGTTGAGAGTCTTTTTCACAACCGAATCCGCCATAAGAATTTAGTCCTCGACAAAGAAAGGAAACGGTTAGTTTAATACACAAAAACAGAAAAATAAACGCCTAAATCACCTATTAATCCTATTTCAAAATATCTATGTGAAATCTAATCAATCCCCGGCAACGGATCCAAAATTTGATCGCACTATTTTCTACCACACAAAAATAGGTATAGTATAGAATAAGTACGAGTATCGTATCCACAGGGATTGACAAGTCGAAATCACACAAAGTACCTCTACTCTAGAATTAAACTGATGTCTAGGAAATTAAGAAAATAAGAATGTGGTATTATAATCCTAGGCAAATAAATAAAATAAATAAAAGAGAACACAAATAACGAAACGAATAAATCAAATATGGAAAAAGGTTGATTCTAGGGAAGCCTACCTAGTCAAATATATGTAAGCAATTAATGAGTGCAATTAACCAATTTAATCCAATCTAGATGTGATACATGCAAAATAACTTACACCCCGATGAAAGCAATGCAAGTCGTCACCTAATATGATCCTAATATCCTTTCGGACGCATAGATATCAAGTTAAGTGCAAAATAGAACAAGTATCAATGATATAATCAACTAGGTTCAATTTTGACACCCAAATCAATTATATGCAACATATGATAATTCAAATTCAATTAAGACAAATCAAATTATCATACCATGTATTCATGAGATCTATTATGCAATATCCTATCAAGGCATATAAACATAACTATGCATACACAATTAGTGATCAAGTAATCATGCATGAGAATAAACACCATGGAAACATGCATCTAGATTGGAAGGCTAATTGTAATCAAAAGAACTCACATAAATTCAATTAGGCATTCAATCCCTAAAATCAACTAAAGAAATTAGCTAGACATAATTAAAAGAAAGGTAGAAGGAAGAATAAACATAATTAAAAGCATAAAGTAAAAAGAGAAAGGGATAGAAAAACTCTTGAATCTTGAATAAATCTTCAATCTTCAATGGTCTTCATGCATAAAATAAATCTAGATCTAAAGTATAAAAGTATGGAGAAAAGAATAAAAACTAATCTAAATAATGTAGGACTAATGTTGGCTCTATGTTGTTGTCCTTACAATGATAAGTTTAGAGGTATTTATAGGGTAGAAGTTTACATCCAATACCTAATTGTACAAGGAAACCAAGAAAAAGTCAAAAATTGCCTTTTAGAAGAAATCCCGGCTGGAAAACAGGAGCCACCTCTCGACACCTCTCTCGATCGAGAGAGTGGTCGAGAGGGTCGAGAGAGTTCTGCGCAACTTTCTTGTTTTGGTCATATCTTCCTCATCCGAACTCCGAATTGACCTCCGTTTTCGCCTACGTGCTCCTATCGAACTCCTCTTCAATGCTATGCTTTCACTTTTCCAGAATAACTCTTCCAAAAAATTGTGAGAAGTCAGAACTTGGGATCAATACTTCATCTCTTCCTTGGTTTCGTCGTCTCTTGTCTTGTCTTGGGTTTTCTCGACATAAAAGCCCTAAAAACACTCAAAAAAACCCAAAAGAGTAATCTAGCTCGAAATAACGTAAACAATACAAAACATGAGCTATACTATCAAAATACGACAAGAAAACGATAATATAACACTTAGAAAATAGGGTAAAAATACACCCTATCAAAATCCCCCAAACTTAAACATTGTTCGTCCCGAACAATAACAAAAACAAAATAAACAATAGACTCAAGCATTGTGAACTATATAGGCCTCAAAATTTTCAAAAACTAACCATCCTCATGATCAAAACTATGAATACAATCTTAGCATCAATAACACAACCCATTCAACAAATTTAAAACATGCCTATCAATCAAGGAACACTCTCAAACATGTGAAATTATATGTGTATAAGTGAACACTCAACTCTCTCAAAGAAAAGATGTATAAGATAATGCACATCATAGGGTTCACTCAATATCAATGCAATGCAACATGTTTACCATAGGCTTGCCCTTTTTCTCAACATCTCCACCTAATGTAATATTTACAAACTAGAATCAAAAAGGTCTTTAAAAAATCTTGTAATGTAGGGACATTGGTTAAGTTAGGGAATGTATAGGCTAAGTGACTCAAAATACTCCAAATCATCAACCTCTTTTCAACTCCAACCAAAGTATGAATTTTTATCTCCATCTTCTACCATCCAACACACCAAATACAAACTCAAAGATGTTAAAATAATAGTACAACTCAAAGCTAACTATCCCCTTATGCTTACATATCTCTTTTTTTTTTTTCCTTCTCGGGCTCATCTAAAGATATTCTTTTCAATGATAATCAAGAGCTCTATTTCTCTTTTCTTTTCACAAAATTTTTTCTAAGCTTATAGGGATAGTCAACTACTTAAATCAAGCATCTAAAATTCTTTTCTTCTCCCTCTACACCACAACAAGATATTCTTTTCAACTCCTTCCATACTACCAACCACAACAAAGGATACCCTTATCCATCCAAACCTCCTATCATCCAAGCTTAAGAAAGAAAGGCTCATAAAAAGGCTCAAAGGGGGTAAACAAATATTATGATCAAGGTTAGTGTATGGGAATCATGTGGCTATGAAAGAATGGCCTAAAATCATCTCCTAGTTCATAAATATACTAAGGTCTTGAAGGAGAAATAAGGCAAGTTCTAGAAACAATGAAGAATGCATGATCACTCAATCAAAGAAATAGGCATAAACATGCACAAAAAGCTCAAATCTCACGGGTTCAAACTAACTAGTTCCCGATATCATAACACAATTCAAATTCACCAAATAAATTGCGTCGCTTCGCCAAGAATCCATGCATAATAAAGATCATGAATTTCTTCAAATATCAACAAAAAATTTCTATCATCGGCCAAATTCACAACACTATCATCACATGCTTACTTGACTCGATTTAAATACCTAAGACTCAACAAAAATAAAAACTACTAATAAAATATCCAAAAATTAAGCTACAATCCAAGAACCCATGTAATCGAGTTAACAAAACCACACTTCCCCCTCCCCCAAACTTATTTCGAATCATGATGAAGGAATAAGTTTCAAGAAGAAGAAGTGGTTAAGTTAACGAGCGTACCTTTCACCGAAGCTAGCTTACTATCGATCTTCTCCTCTTAGTCGAAACCTCGTTGAGAAAACCTACAACTCACAAGCTTCGAAAATTCTTGGATAAAAAGCTTAATAAAAGATAAGACTCAAAGAAAAACAAAAACAAAAACAAATAAAACAAAAACTGAAAATTAAATATAGAGTTGGGTTACCTCCCAACAAGTGCTACGTTTTACGTCTTTAGCCCGACGATACCTCTTATCAAGGTGGATCAAAATAAAAGCTCTTCTCTCCCCCATCATCGAGTTTCCTCATGGCTCCATCGATTGATCTCTTGAATTCGGCTAACTTCAATGGTGGAATGGCTTCCAAAAGATTTAAGCACTCAAGAATCTCCTCCATAGCTCCAGCAATCTCCAAGTAATGGTGTAAAAACTTGGTGATGCTATTGTCGACAACTTCATCCGGTGCCGGTGGTATAGGAGGTTCCAAGACTTGAACGGCAAAAACATCCTCTCGATGATCATCGGGCTTCTTCATTGCTTCATAGATGGAAATCTTCAACTCCTCTCCATTGACTCCAAATGTAAAATCTCCATCTTGAATATCAATCAAAGCTCTCCCCGTAGCTAAGAATGGCCGTCCTAAGATCAAAGGTTGATTATCATCCTCGGGCATATCCAAGACTACAAAATCCGCCGGGAACACAAGATTCTGAACTTGCACGAGCACATCCTCAACTATCCCCCTCGGATAAGAAACTGAACGATCCGCCATAAGTAGAGAGATAGTAGTCGGCTTCATCTTTCCAATCTTGAGCCGGTTGAAGATGGAGAGTGGCATCAAATTGATGCAAGCACCAAGATCACATAACACGTTCTTGAACACTTGGTCTCCGATCTTGCATGCTAGTGTGAACCTCCCGGGATCCTTTTGCTTCAATGGGAGCTTCTTTTGAATTACCGCGCTACACTCCTCCGTTAGGTTGATCGTCTCAAACTTCCCCCACTTCTTCTTTCCCGATACCGCATCCTTGATGAACTTCATGTGATTGGGCATGTCTCGAAGAGCATCGAGAAGTGGGATGTTGATGTTGACCTTTTGAAGCATCTCCAAGAAACGTTGATACCTTTCATCTTGCTTCGTCTTGGTCAAACGTTGTGGAAAAGGGGCCTTCGGAGTGTACGTCGGGAATTGGGGCGGCTGCTTGACCTCTCGACCACCCTCTCGATTGAGAGAGGTGTCGAGAGGGTCACATTGGATCTCCTTGTCGTAAGCCTCTCGATCCTCCTCTCGATCGATAGAGGTATCGAGAGGTGGATTCTGACTTCCAGTAGCGACCTCTCGATCCCCCTCTCGATTGAGAGAGGTGTCGAGAGGTCCTCGCCTCGGCTCTTGGTTCCTCGTCTCCTCGAACTCCGCATTCTTGAGGTTCCCGTCTCCAGTCTTCTCAGCTTCCAATGATGGATTTGTGTACCGAGTGCCGCTCCAAAGCTCGATAGCATGAACTTGATGGTCGGGCTTATGGACTCCTCCTTGAGAATTGGCAACTTGATCAACTCGAGCATCCAACATATTCATGTGCTTGGTCAAATTTGTGACTGCATTCTCCAAGGTTCCGATTTTACTTGTCGTCGTTGATATGAGATTCTTAATCAACTCCTCCAATGAAGGTTCCTTCTTCGGCTCTTGGACAACTCTATTCTCCTCATGGAAGCTAGGAGATATGTTTGGATGGCATCGATTGTTGGGTTCATAAGTCTTCTTGAAAGCATCCAACTCCGTTGCCGTCTTGGTGTATTTCTCCATCAAATCATCATATGCTTCGGATCCAATGGTGGCAACCTTCCTTCTCCAAACTCTTCTATCGGTAGCCTCCTCATAACTTGTGTTGACGTTGAGCTCGATGATCTCCCTGGCCGTCTCTACATCGTTATTTAAGAATCCTCCTTTAGATGCATAATCAAGCTCCTTCTTGCATTGCTTATTCAATCCTTGATGGAAGCAGAAGATTTGTTCCCCCTTGTCCATACCATGATTGGGGCATACACGAAGCATATTTCTAAATCTCCCCCATGCTTCGTAAAGGTACTCATCTTCAAATTGTTGGAATTTCTTGATCTCGTTTAGAAGCCTCTGAGCCCTTAAAGGTGGGAAGAACTTATTTAAGAACAGTTTGCACAGCTCACTCCATGTCTTTATCTCGGCTCGATTCTCTATATCCTCAAGACATTCTCTAGCATCATCCTTGAGGGACCACTCGAAGAGACTGAGCTAGATGTAGTCTGCAGGCACTCCATTTGCCTTGTAGGTGGCACAGATGTTGAGAAATTGCTTCAGGTGAGCATTAGGATCCTCCATCGGTGTGCCTCCATATTGATTTGGTTGCACCATGTTGATGAGGGAAGTCTTGATCTCGTACTCGGTAGCCTCAACAGTCCCCCATCCTCCATTCTGAAATTGATCGATAACCGGTTTGAACCGATCGTTGAGAGTCTTTTTCACAACCGAATCCGCCATAAGAATTTAGTCCTCGACAAAGAAAGGAAACGGTTAGTTTAATACACAAAAACAGAAAAATAAACGCCTAAATCACCTATTAATCCTATTTCAAAATATCTATGTGAAATCTAATCAATCCCCGGCAACGGCGCCAAAATTTGATCGCACTATTTTCTACCACACAAAAATAGGTATAGTATAGAATAAGTACGAGTATCGTATCCACAGGGATTGACAAGTCGAAATCACACAAAGTACCTCTACTCTAGAATTAAACTGATGTCTAGGAAATTAAGAAAATAAGAATGTGGTATTATAATCCTAGGCAAATAAATAAAATTAATAAAAGAGAACACAAATAACGAAACAAATAAATCAAATATGGAAAAAGGTTGATTCTAGGGAAGCCTACCTAGTCAAATATATGTAAGCAATTAATGAGTGCAATTAACCAATTTAATCCAATCTAGATGTGATACATGCAAAATAACTTACACCCCGATGAAAGCAATGCAAGTCGTCACCTAATATGATCCTAATATCCTTTCGGACGCATAGATATCAAGTTAAGTGCAAAATAGAACAAGTATCAATGATATAATCAACTAGGTTCAATTTTGACACCCAAATCAATTATATGCAACATATGATAATTCAAATTCAATTAAGACAAATCAAATTATCATACCATGTATTCATGAGATCTATTATGCAATATCCTATCAAGGCATATAAACATAACTATGCATACACAATTAGTGATCAAGTAATCATGCATGAGAATAAACACCATGGAAACATGCATCTAGATTGGAAGGCTAATTGTAATCAAAAGAACTCACATAAATTCAATTAGGCATTCAATCCCTAAAATCAACTAAAGAAATTAGCTAGACATAATTAAAAGAAAGGTAGAAGGAAGAATAAACATAATTAAAAGCATAAAGTAAAAAGATAAAGGGATAGAAAAACTCTTGAATCTTGAATAAATCTTCAATCTTCAATGGTCTTCATGCATAAAATAAATCTAGATCTAAAGTATAAAAGTATGGAGAAAAGAATAAAGACTAATCTAAAGAATGTAGGACTAATGTTGGCTCTATGTTGTTGTCCTTACAATGATAAGTTTAGAGGTATTTATAGGGTAGAAGTTTACATCCAATACCTAATTGTACAAGGAAACCAAGAAAAAGTCAAAAATTGCCTTTTAGAAGAAATCCCGGCTGGAAAACAGGAGCCACCTCTCGACACGTCTCTCGATCGAGAGAGTGGTCGAGAGGGTCGAGAGAGTTCTACGCAACTTTCTTGTTTTGGTCATATCTTCCTCATCCGAACTCCGAATTGACCTCCGTTTTCGCCTACGTGCTCCTATCGAACTCCTCTTCAATGCTATGCTTTCACTTTTCCAGAATAACTCTTCCAAAAAATCGTGAGAAGTCAGAACTTGGGATCAATACTTCATCTCTTCCTTGGTTTCGTCGTCTCTTGTCTTGTCTTGGGTTTTCTCGACATAAAAGACCTAAAAACACTCAAAAAAACCCAAAAGAGTAATCTAGCTCGAAATAACATAAACAATACAAAACATGAGCTATACTATCAAAATACGACAAGAAAACGATAATATAACAATTAGAAAATAGGGTAAAAATACACCCTATCAATGCTATAGACTACCGAGCCTTGATCGGATCCCTTCTATATCTCACTGCAAGTAGGCCGGATATAGCTTTTGCAGTTGGAGTCTGTGCTCGCTTCCAAAGTAATCCCAAGCACAGCCATCTTGAAGCTGCCAAGAGAATTCTTCGATATTTGAAGGGCACTGTCAATATGGGGCTGTGGTATCCAACGGAGGATAATTTGGAGCTCACTGGATATTTAGATGCTGACTATGGGGGGTGCCGAATTGATAGGAAATCAACTTCGGGCACATGTCAGTTCTTGGGAAGCAAGTTGATCTCATGGTTTTTGAAGAAGCAGACGAGTGTAGCTACTTCAACGACTGAAGCCGAATATATGGCCGCTGGAAGCTGCTGTTCTCAAATTCTATGGCTTCGTCAGCAGTTGAAGGACTACAATGTTGAAGCAAATGAAATTCCTATATTCTGCGACAACAACAGCGCGATCTGCATCTCTCAAAATCCAGTGCTTCACACCAGATGCAAGCACGTGGAAATCCGACATCATTTCATTCGTGATCATGTCGAGAAGAAGGATATCAAGCTTGAAAAAATTCATACCGATCTCCAGCGAGCAGATATCCTCACCAAGCCTCTAGCTGAGTCTCGTTTCAATCAGCTATGCATGGAATTAGGGTTGCTAGACCCTGGTGAAGAGTGCTAGATCCAGGATGCACGAAGGAGTGATCGCTAGTTTTTCGTAGCGTCACTCGCTTCGGATCTTCACCAACTCAAGCGAGCCACTTCAAAATCTCACTCGCTTGAAGAAGGAGAAATAAGGTGGAGTTAGGTGGAGTGTTGGAAGACGTTCCCTACCCGCTTACAGGAATTGTTAAGCCATTGGTTAAGGGGGAACTATTGTTTGCTCTCGGAGCAAGCTACTTCCAAAGCGAGCAAGGAAAGCTGCTACCTAGCCTAGGATTCCTAGCGAGTGGGTATAAACACTCGCAAGTGCCGTTTCCAGTAACGGTTGTGGGGTCTTGTATCGGGCCTTCCCACGTAAAAATGGTGAAAGCTTAGGCAGGGCTGGCACCTAGACCTTGTGTCCACTTCCCATCTTTCCGCCGAAGAGGAGCAAGTCCTCTCATCTTTTTCATCGTGGATAAATGTCCATTCCTTACTCACTCTTCATTGAGTTGAGCTGCCGGATGTCTATCCATTCCTCCCCCACTTTGAATTTTGCATCGCTTCAATTTGCCCCAGCTTGGGTCAAAGCGAGTCGATTGCAAGTTCATTCTGTAGCTTATAGGAGGAAGCTTGAAGGTTTACCTTTTACTACAAAAGGTTGCAGGGCTGGTGACATGCTTCTACATAAAATTCGAGATTGTCTTGTCAGAGCATTCTCATTGTCATCCTGTCCATTTTTGCTCTGAGATAAGGACTTGTACTCATCCCCCATTCGTCGTGAATGTGTACACTTACGTGAAGCTCCCCTCTGGGTTGTAGTAATCTTGTGTACTATATTCATTCTCTCCCCCATTCACTTCGATGGAGGACTCTCTGATTCGTAGAGGAAGATGAATGCCATGAAGATGAATGCCAAGAAGATGAAGTATTCTACATGTGGTATCAACAAGCTTCAAATGCATTCATCAACAAGTGGTTTCAACAAATGAAGTCCAAATCAAAATGGAGTCTTCAATAAGTGGTATCAATCTCCTACGAAGTGAGATTGACTGGTAAGCGTTTCAATTTTAAGTACACTAAGTAAGCTGAAGCGTGCTAAAAACCTTCACTTACTATGTGGAAAATATGAAATGAATCTGACACAAATACAAAGAGGAAAACACTCTTGTTTATCCTCAAAGTATGTAAGTCAGAAACATTTTAAATTAAGTAAAGAAATTTCATTTCTTATTCCAGTCGCTTCAGATGGCCAAGCAAGTGCTACGTCACTCCTAGCGAGCCATCGCAAGCGAGTGCAGAACAGTCACTCAAGCGAGTACCTCTCAAGCGAGTCAAGACCTAGCGGCCCAACTCGAAGCAAGCGGATACGAAGCGAGTATGAGTTGTCTGCACTCGAGTGCAATTTTACTTTCTGCTTAGCATTTAATGCAGGTTCACGTACTGGCGAAAATAACGGGCGCGTGGTTCTCACTTTGAATTTCAAGCGGGAAAAGACGGAGAAGATCCAGCCGTCGAATCTTAACAGTCCCCAATCTGTAGCCGTTGGATCTGCGCCGTATAAGACAAACCAATCACAGAAGGCCACGTGGAGACGACGTGCAAGTTGGTTCACTTTTACTGTGTTGACGCCGGACACATCAGATCCATCACCGCACGTCCGCCGCCTACCTACAGGATCTTCGCTGATTTTACTGTCTTGCCCCTGCCACGTCAGCCAAGACCTAATTCTATATATATGGAACGTCGCTGAACTGCAGAACCTTTCACAGCCTTCAAAATTGCCATTCTCGTGCTTAGATCTACAACTTCTGCAACCCACGAGTCTCAACCTTTTTCGTCGTTAAAACTCCATTCAAAATCTCTCATTTCACACCATGGGAAAGATGCAGAAGACTAAGACGATGGAGGAGTTTCTCTCGGAAGTCGAAAAATACATCAACGTCGAGCCCCATCTCGACCCTGCCATCGTAGAAGAAAACGGATTCTTCCGTAGAGCCGTGAACACGGCCGGTCTATGGAAGTTTGTGACGGCTGTACCAAAGAAAATTTTGGCAAAGGCGGTGGGAGAGCTTCTTCTGAACCTGAGGAAGGAGCAAAACATATCTTCATTCACAGATCCACAAACCCAAAGGCCGGTGGAGGTGGATATGAGCGAGCTAATCGGCGTGTTCGACTTGCCAAGGGAAGGAGGAAATTCCCTGTTAGATTTGGGATTTTCGGCCGGAGTGGAGTATGGTCGTTTTGCCATCACCGGAGCTGAACCAAATTTCAAGGAGGCCAGTATCCGTTCCAACCTGAAGGCCCCCTTCAACCATATTTGCGAGCTTTTCTCGAAGAGCGTCGCGTGCTATGTCGGAACTCTGGATACGCTGTCGGAGACAAAACTAATAGCCACCACCGTCATCGTCGACAGCCTCACCGGAACAAATTTCAACTGGCATGGTTGGTTTCTCAACCAAATCCATGAAGCTGCTGAAGACTTTGCGTTCGTGCCAGGGAGTGCCGATCAGATTCTCCGCAAGGGGAAACTGAAGTTCTTCTCTAGACTCTCTGTTGCCTTGGAGGAGAAGTTTCCGGACAAAGTATGGCCGGATTCCGACACGACCGTCTACAACAAACAATCAGTTTCATGACAAGTGGAGGAAGACCAAGATTCAAATTGATTTGGGACTTCTAGATGTAGAAGTGCCCGCTGCTATACCAGTTGCCGAAAGGCAAGCTGAAGTGAGCCAAGCCAAGCGAGCCGCTTCACCCGGGAAGCGTGCGGTGCCGAAGCGAGGCAAGAAGAAAATGAAGCGAGTCATTTCACTCGTTCAAGAAAGCGAGGCGGTGGAGAAGCCGCTTGAGGACGTTGAAGTGACTCAACCCCAATCCTTACCAATCAAAGCCCAAACTCCCCCACTACAAATCCAAACCCAAACAACCCAAATCCCAGAACCACAAGCCTCATCAACCAACCAACCACTCACACAGACAAAGCTCCTCTCTCCCCAGGAAGAAGAATCTGCATCTTCGTTCCAAATACCCCCAATCCCCATACTACAGGTTGACCCAGTTGAAGCCTACACCACATTTCAATCCACCCAAACCAAGCCATCACCACCCAAAGAAACCATCCAAATAACCGAAACCACTGAAGCCTCATCATCATCCCAATCCCCCTCGACATCGGCAACTACAGCCGATACCGCCCAAACTACCGGTGAACTCCCTATCATCCCACAATTCGCACCTCCCACAGTCACTGCAGAAATGCAGGCGATCGATCGTTACCTCAGGGATCGAGAGCAATCTGCAGAAACCATCAACCTTCGCTACTCCAACGTCCCATGGACCGACGAGTTCTACACCAAGACCGTCGACTTCCTAACCTACATCACATACCGTGGGACGGAGTATTACAAGATATTCAGACTCATGAAGGCCTTCACAGAAAATGAGTTGATCCAGCTGGAGGCCAAGCTACTGAACTTTATTGGTGTAAATGGCTTCCATGACTTTCTTGATGGCACCAGTTTCTGGGAGAAGCTGGATGCGAAGATAAAGGAGGCCTATTCATCCGCTTCGATCCCAAAGCGAGAGCCAACCGCACGCGAGAAGCAGCTGATCAGAGGTCATGCGGAGGAGATGGAGGTGAAGGATGCGGAGATCGCTAGCTTACATAGTGAAATAACCAAGATGAGTGCGGAAATGGAAAAGAAGGCGGAGGAAGTCATCAGTCTTTGTGAAGACTTTGACAGGAAGAAGGGGGAACTGGAGGGAAAGGTGGAAGAAAAGGAAAGGTTATTGGAAGAGAAGGAGAAGGCGCTGGAGGCGCAAGTGAAGCTGGCAAAAACAATCACCGAACTCAAGGGCTTGCTTGACGCGGAAAGGAGCCGCTTGAGGGAGGTTAATGCCAAACTCATTGCTGTTGGCAAGGAAAAGAAGGAGTTGGAGAGGGAGGTGAAGAAGCTGAAGGAGGATGTGGAGAATAAGGAAGGAGATCTGGTGATGAAGGGGAGTGAACTGCTCAGCTCTAAGAAAGCCCTCGACACTCTCCGAAATGAAATGAAAATACTCAAATTGGAGAGAGATGAGGAGAAGGGAGAGCTTGAGAGTCGGAGGAAAAGTGCACATGCCCTTGATCTTCAAAGAGCAGAGTTGTCCATCCTACTCGAGAAGGTCAAGAGCCTGGGAGAAACCTACACAGAGAAGGTTGCTGCAGGAGTAGATTTTCACCAATCTCTCAATCAGAGAGAGAGGTCGCTTGAAACCATGAAGGCAGAACTTGAAGCGGCCCAGAATTTCTGGTACTTCAACCTGTAGGAGGAAAAGAGGTTGATGAAGGAGGAGATTGAAGCGGAGCTGGACGCTCGCTTCAGAAAGGTGGAGCCGTTGGAGAGGCTGATGGTGTCAGTCGTTGAAAGGGAAAAGCAGTGCGAGTACTTACTCGAAGAGATCAGTGCCAAAACAGCTGAACTGGTGCTATCTGAAGAGCATGTATTCGCTACACGAGCTGAAAAGATGTTTCACGCCCTGTTCAACAAATTCGAGGAGCTTAGCCAATCCATTTCTGGAAAGACAATCGCCCCAACCCCTGGCAGTGATGATGCCAAAAAGGGGGAAGGACAAGTGAAGAAAGGAGGAGTTGGAGGTGCTGGAGGAAGTGGAGTTTTGATGGAGATGATTGAAGGAGGAATGAGTGGTGCTGAAGATGCGGAGGAGGAGTTAGATGATGAAGAGAGGGCCTTACATGCGAAGAAGGGCAAAGTAAAGCTCACTAAGGAAGAGCTATTGAAGAAGCCCGAGGAGCCCCGCAGACCAACTGAGGAGAAAATTCTCGCCTCCTCAATTGCACGACATCATCCAGTTACGGTGCTAACGAAGGAGGAAAGGCGGAAGCAAATTGAGGAGGACGCGGCCATGGCTCGGGAGATGGAGCGCCAGTTTGATCTAAAAAGGCTAACACTTGCAGGTGTTTCAGGTTCCAGAGCCCCCGCTTCAGCCGCCGCGCCCGCTTCAACTGCGGCACTCACTTCAGCAACTGCAGAAGTCACTTCATCTGCAGTTGTCCCTCAGAGTGCAACCACAAAGAAGGATATGCCGCCTCCCCCACCACCGAAGCAATCAGTGAAGCGAACTGCTCCAGAAACGAAAGGAGATGACTCCGCGACCAAGCGCCAAAAGGTCAAGGAGGCAGTTGCTTCAAGGGCAGAGAAGGAGGAAAGAAAGAGGAAGAGAGGTGAAGAAGGAAAGGATGAAGCGGAGAAGGAAAGGAGAATAAAGGCAAAGCGACTTCATATCATTGACGGCCGGATTGAGGAACACTTCAATGAAGTGAGACTCATCCAGTCCGCCTTAGTCCGAAGTGCCTTTGTTCCATTCATGCCTGAAGAGTCCGAGGCATGCGAAGCTCAAGCTCTGATCGACGCATGCAGTGTAACTGCTAAAGAAATGGTCGACTCTGGTCACTACCCCCGCAAGGAAGAACAGAATTACATTCGCAAGCGACTCAACGAGAAGCTTCCAATCTGGAGCGGCGAGTCGGGAAGGAAGTTCAATACGGTCATGACTGAGCTTTCTAGCAGGTCGGAAGAAGAATTGGCCAAGAGGAGGAACGAGCATCCGGACGCCAGAGAAATAGAGGACTTCATCCCGAGAGATCTGCACGATCAGTGGCTATACTACAAGGATTTGTTCATCAAAGCTTACTTCTATTGGGAGGTAGTGCCACTACAGGATCATTGCTCTCGGATAAGTGCCCTCAGTAATTTTCTCTGCACGTACGATGAGAAGATGCGAAGGAAGATCTTCACCACAGCAGAATTGGCTCAGCCCAAGCCCTTGGTCATCAAGATTCCAGCACTGAAGGACTTTCCCATGCCTTATCATCCAAGCACGGACAATCCAGACAGAGGAATCATAGTTGAGGAGGTGAATGAAGCTTTCAAGTTGGAAAGTGCATGGAGAAGGCCAAGTGTTGGTCCCGGGAAAGAGTAATTGGTGTATGGGGGGGGGGGGGGGGGGGGGGGGGGAATATACCAATAACCAACCATTTTTGACTTTTGTAAATCAGGTCGATCTGCAGGTCGATTGTCAAGGTCGACCTTATCAGAGGCAGTTTGATCTATCAAGCTTGTATGGTATCAAGCTTGATTTATCAAACTGTTGTTAATGCGGAAGTTGGTGGAGGTTGATTTACTCTTTGAAAAATCTTAAGGCTGATAGAATAGTAGCAGGTTGATGCAGATATGCAGGTTGATGCTAGTCAGTTTGATGATAAAATATAAGGGCGATAAATAAAGAGAGAGAGAGAGAGAGAGAGACACCGCGATTTAGCGTGGTTCGGAGAAACCCTCCTACGTCCACGTCAGGTCGACTCGACCTGAGAATCCCTTTACCTTTGGATTCAACCTCTCTCTTATTTATACTGACTGAGTATCAGTTCTAGATACAATCTAACCTGAAAATATCTAGACACGAGTTTTGGGTCGTGACCCTTACAACCTTCGTACTGAAACGTACAAACAACCTTACGCTTTTACAGAGCTTGACTAACTCTATAATGGCGAAAATAAAAACAAGCTTTCTAACTTCGAACAAATCGGAGAAGAAGCTGTTGAACAATCGACAAGCAGCAGTGAACGCTTCGTCGTTGTGGTGTTTATCGGAATCGGAAACTTCTCTTCGTCAAGTGTTTGGGAAACTAATCGGATTTCGAACACTTGAATGGATATGGACTTTGAGAGAGATTTGGGCAGAGATATGGCGTTGATAGCTTGTGTTTCCCTTGCTTGAATCCGAAAATGGCTGAAGTATTTATAGGCAGTTTTGAAAAACTAGCCGTTGGAGTCAGGCTGACGTGGCACTAGCCGTTGGAAGCTGACTCACTTCTAGCCGTTGGGAATATTCGTCCTTGCTGGCACTCGACGTGGCAAGGATCAGGTCGTGACGCTCCATGAAGGCGGAGCATCGACCTTGATTGATAATCCAGCTCTTGAAATCTTCTAAGGCAGAGCGGGCTGGAAGCTTGATAAGGAAGGTCGATAGACAGGCTGATGATCCAGCTCGATCCAATTGAGGCAGGTCGATACATTGACCTTTCTCTTACAGGGTGGATCGAATTTGATTCTAAACATTAGAGGACATCGACCTGCACTAACAGGTAGCAGGTCGATCTATCGGCCTTGACCCTAAACAAGTAAAATATGCCTAAGTGTGGTTTCGATAAACATCATCAAAATCAAACTGCAAGGGGTTCCCAACAATTTCCCCCTTTTTGATGATGTCGAAACCAAACACTTTACAAATAATTCCTAAGATATAAAACACTGAAAAATGATATCAGAGCTTGATAATTTTTAATCACGAAGATTGATAAGGAATTATAAGACAAGCAGATAATAAATCAAAGTAAATAAAGCAGTAAAGGCAGATGCCTGGACAAAGAGATATTGTCATCAGGACGAACGATGATTTTTGCTTCATTAAGCTCGATGGCAAAGTACATGGAGAATTTACAATACGGGCTGAGAGCATAAATGAATAACAAAAATTACAAAATCATCTATTCTCCATTGCCTGGATCTTGGCACGGGCTGCAATCCTCTCCTCCTGGACCTGCTCCCTCGACTTCGACTGCATGCTGGCATAAATTCCATCCCGGGTTCGACGAAAGTCGGGATCGGAATTTGAGATATTCACGCCCAGTCCGATGGCAGTCTGTGCAATGTATTGGTCAACCCGGGAGTATTCCAATTACCCCGAATCACCAAGGTATAAGGGCGTGAAAAATTGCTTGGCTGGCGCCCTTATCATTACACCGGCCTCTGCAGCTTTCTTCCGAAGCTCACCAACAAACTCTTGGTAAGGGAATTTAAGCATATAAGCTGCATAGGCTTCATCGGCATCGGCAGGAAGCGAGGGGTCCTGGATCCAGTAATGCAGGAGGATGAAGCAACTGTTAAGCTCCCGCAGCAGGTTGTTTTGAGATTCATCAAGCCATTCAACGACCAGCTGCAGCCCTCCAGCATTCAAAACAAGGGCGGACTGGCTGATCCAGTCCAACTCCCTTTTCCTCCTAGCCTCAGCAGCCCGGCGTTCGGCCTTGAAACGCTGCTGCTCTTCTTGATTTGCGGCCTGCTCCGGCGTTGCACCAGCCAAAATCATAGCAGAAATGAGATCGGCCTCGGCAGCCAAACGAGCTTTGGCGGCGGCAGCCTCGGCAGCACCGAGTTGAGAGATTGGATCGGCATGAGAGGCAACGGCCTTGGAGGCAACGGCCTGGGAGGGCTTCTTTGGAGGAGGCGGAGGAGGAGCCACGGAAGTTGAAGGAGTTTTGGATTTTGGGGCCTTCTTCTTCTTCGCGGCGGCGGCGGCTCTTTCTTCTTCCCCCTTTTCGACATCATCAGTCAGGGCCTTTATTAGGGAAAGAAGAGTAGCATCCTCCTCTTGCAGCTTGATCACGGCATCCCTCAACTCCTGTTGGCCATTGAGAAGGGAGGAGAGAGTGCCGTTGTTGGGAATTGTTATGGACCAACTTGTTAAGGGGGAACTATAAGGGATACTTGATAAACGAAGTCATTTATTTTGATTGGATCCCAAAACCCCAAGTGTCCAGCTCCCAAGCGACCCATTTTGATGTAGATAATAGGTTAGAATTTTTCTAAGCCTAAATCTGTTAGGATGGCTTTATTTTTGCTTAGCTTTAGACTGCAGGAATTCAAGTGAAGACCACTCGCTTGAGTGTGTTCTTCCAAAGCGAAGCGAGTCTGGCAAACCGAAGTGAAGCGTACCGAAACCAGCGAAGCGAAGCGACCGCTACAGTGGAGTCAAAATGAAGCCACCAAAGCGAAGCAAAGCAAGCGCTACAAAGAAAAGCTGAAGCGAGTCAACGTGGGTCAACGATTATTAAAGCGGTCACTACGAAACTTTGTTTTCAAAGCGACCCACTACAGCATGATCCTGAAGCGACTCACTTCGGAGCGGACGCTACAACTTCAAAGCAAAGCAAGCCACTACCTACCAGAAAGCGACAGCGCAACTCCCGCCCATATTTTGAACTCCAGTCAACAGGAGATCGTAGCATTAATTACGAAATCTCCACGTGTCGAAAGCGGAGTGGAGCGGAAGAGTTGACTGCCAGGCCAACAAAGGCGCCGCAGCAGTACTGGCTCGCCCCAGTTACTGTTAAGTTTGTAACTTAGCCATTTTCGGCAAAGAGACAAACTGGGCTCCTGCAAAAGCTACTGCCTGCGCAAGTACTGTCGAAAGGAGGAGGGACAAGGCCACCAACCAAGCAACGGATCTCAGCCATCCCTCCGCCTATAAATAGTGAAGGATGAAGACGAAGAAAAGAGAGAACACTACTTGAGCATTCGAGCGCATACAGCAAACAAACACTCCCAGCTTTCATAGCAATCTTCGAGTCTTTGTTTTCAAGTGTTCTCCGAGTTTCCAGTTCATCGGAACTCGTCTTCACAGCCTTCACACTTAGATTCTAAGCCCACTTCATACATCCGAAGCTTAGAAGAAGAACTCTAGCCAATCTTTGCATTCACTGTAAAGAGTTCTTCATAGTGTGTCGTCAACCAAAAACCCTATACTTCGTCTGTTAGGTTTTTGAGTGTGTCGTTAGGTTGTCCAGATCCAAGGCCCTTCTTTCATCGATTGAAGAAGCCTCGATCGTAGAGTTGAGATCCAAGCCTACACTTACATCGTTTGTGTAAAGCTCGATCGAAACTAGGCTGTAAGGAGAGCCCGGAATCTCCCTGTTGTTCGGACAGAAACGAGTGAAGTTTCGTGTCCAGTTTAGGTCTTAGTAGTGAACCCGTAATCACTGCATTGTTCGTCAGATCCAGGCGAGTGAAGCCCGATCTTGACCAGGTTTTTGAAGGACCCGTAACCTTCAAGTTCTTGAGTGAAGAGAACAGTTGCCGTCGTGCAACAAAGTGGACGTAGGAGCGTTATCTCCGAACCACTATAAATCTTCGTGTCGTATCTCTCTAACCCTAAACTCTTTATCTTGTTTATCCATTGCACTAGCATCTAAACAACTTAATCTGGATATTTTAAATACTTAGGAGAAGATTTTAGCTCACCAAATTCCGCATATACGAGTAAAGACTCCCTCTTGATCAAGTGTTCACTTCGGTCAAGCAGGCAAGCTACATACTATAGATCTAGCTTCAGCTAGGTCTTAAGTTTTTACGAGATCTTTACTTGTTACTCTGAGTTAAGGGATTTGAAGTTGAAAAACTTCAAAATACGTATTCACCCCCCCCCTCTACGTATTTTTCCCATTAACAAACCGGGACCAACAAGTGGTATCAGAGCGGCGGTTCTTTCGAGCCTCTGCTTTGCATATCCGAAGTGAGTCCCCACTCACTTCACGTTGTCTCACTGAACCGGATCCTATTTCCTAAGTGCATCAAAATCTCACCCACGCATACTGCATTACTACTAACTGTTTACCATGAATGCTTCTAGTCTTCCACAGTTTTCCATTGAAGGCTACGAGATCTGGAGCTTCCGTGTGGAGAGCTTCTTATGCTCCGTCCATGACCGCATGTGGGAGGTCATAGAAGATGGACCTATCACAATCAAGAAGAGCATCACTGTGGATGTTCCAGCAGCGGAAGGACGAGCAGCTCATGTTCGACAACAACTAGTAGACAAGGACAAAGATGAGTACACTCCCAACGAATTCAAGATTGCCAATCTTGACAAGATCGCACGCCACACGATGCAGAGCACCGTGTCGGACGCCTATCTTCCAAGGATTAGGAAGTGCGCAACAGCGAAGGAGATGTGGGAAACCCTAGCTCTCATTTCTCAAGGCACTGACAAAATCAAAGAAAACAAACTTGCCGTACAAATGCGGGAGTTTGAAAGCCTGATAATGAAGCCAGGAGAATCCATCGACACCTTCGAACTGAGAGTCACCAACATCACTGCAACTCTCAACTCGCTTGGGAAGGAACTCACGGATAAGGAAGTCAACCTGAAGATTGTTCGAGCTCTCACTAGGAAGTGGCAGACAATGAAGGAGCTGTATCTAGTAACCAAGGATCTATCAAAGCTCACACCGGAGATACTGTTTTCCGAACTCAAAGCTCACGAATTCGATCTGAATCGAATGAACCTCGACGAAGAGGATGAAGCGCCCACTACGTCAAAAGGAGTAGCTTTTAAAGCTGCTGAAGGGCCAAGCGAGCAGTCGCTAGCCAAGATGACGAGGGAAGAGTTGGAAGAACACATTGCGTTCTTATCCAAGAACTTCAACAAGATGAACTCTAGAGTGGGCAAATACAAAAGGTTCTACAAGCAGTACAAGGGGAGGAGCACTGATGCTCGAGAAGGAAAAGGGAAGAGAGAAGAGACGACAAAGTCGATCCCGAGAGACATGATGGAAGTGGAGTGTTACCACTGCCACAAGATGGGTCACTACAAATCCGATTGCCCAAAGCTGAGTGCGAAGGAGCGTGAAGAACTCAAAGCAAAGAGGGATGCTCCAAGGCGAGCGCTTGTAGCAAGTGAAGCTCCGGTCGCTTCAACTGAAGATCCACAAAGCGACTCAGACGCATTCACTGATCCCAACTCCAGTGATGGAGAGGATCTTGGATTTATGGCGCTCACCGATGAAGAAACAGGAGAGGTATTCATCTATCCCTCACCCAGTTCAATTACACTCGCACACACACACCAAGAGGAAGCAAATTCCTCTGCATGGAGTGGTTTGTTTGACAAACACCAGAAACTGTCAAGTGACCACGAAGTGCTGCAACAAGCTCTGTTTCAAAGCGAGAAGGAGAACCGAAAGCTAGCCACTGAGCTTGATCAAGTCAAACTTAATCTAAGGGCTATGACTAGTAAGTTCGAGGATCTCTTCGCGAGACATCAAAGCTTGGAGGGAAGGTATGAAGCCCAATCCACTCTAGTTGCCAACTTAAACAAAGCTTCATATGCTAGACAGGCACTAGAAAGTTCTCTTCTACCTTTTGGTAGAAAGGGAGGACTTGGATATGAGGGTGGACCTTCCAAGCCAACTGTCTTTGTTGGTGCTTCAAACACGACACCATCAGTCACTTTGGAAATGCCCACTGCATCCAAAGCGACCACTAACAAAGACAAAGGCAAAATGGCTGAAAACCCTAAGAAGAAGCCAATGAAGATGTCTATATCTTTAAGGGCAGAATCTAAGGGTAAGCAAAACTCAACAGTCCCTAGCACTCACCATGCTAAAGTTTACCAATCCAAAGGTAGTGGGAAAACTGTTGAAGCTTCTAAGTTTCAGACCAAGACACCAGAGACAAAGGATCTCCCTTTCAAGAAAAGGAGTAATGTCTATGTGTCACGTTATCCGGACTGGAGATGGTCCAACCGGACTAACATTGAGGGGGAAGAATTCGAAGGACCAAAGAGGCCGCTTCGAACTTCCAAGGTTACTCAAGCGAGTCAGGGTCAAAACCCTAGTTGGACCGCTTTGAGGAAACCAAGCGAGCCGCTTCGACAGACTAGAAACCCTAAGTCAGTCTCTAAACCCAAAGCTAATCCGAAGCGAGTCGCTTCAGGATTTAAGCAAAGTGGAAAGAGCATAGGTAGGACTGAAGCGAGCCGCTACCCCTCCTGCACACACTGCTGCACATGTGAAGCTGCTTTAAGGCAGAAGTCACAGTTTTCGAAGGTCGAGAAACCCAAAACACAAGCTCCCTTTCAAAAGAAAGTGAAGCAAGTGTGGGTACCTAAGGGAACTAACCTGCAAGGACCCAAACTGATTTGGGTACCAAAATCTGTCTAATTGCAGGTGGGCGCCGTGGATCCCATGCCAAATGAGGGTCAACAAATCTGGTACTTGGACAGTGGATGTTCGAGACACATGACCGGCATGAAAGCTCTACTTCAAGACTACATTGAGAAGAAGGGTCCACACGTAACCTTTGGTGACAACTCTCGAGGAAGCACCAGAGGATACGGCGCACTGAAAGTTGGAAAGCTCACGATTGAAGAAGTCTCCTACGTGGAAGGACTGAAACACAACTTGTTATCCATTTCACAGTTCTGTGACAAAGGATACAAGGTGGAATTCATTTCCAACAAGTGCATAGTAAAGAGCAACCTTTCATCCCAGATTGTGCTTACTGGAATAAGACAAAGGAACGTCTATATAGCACAATGGGATAGCTGCAAAGTGGAGACGTGCTTAGTAGCAAGGAGTGCTACAGAGATTGGATGGCTATGGCACAGACGCTTGAACCATCTTAACTTCAAAGCCATCAATCGCTTAGCTCGTAAGGGTTTGGTGCAAGGCATGCCAAATGAAGTCTTCATCAAAGACCATCCATGCTCACCATGCCAACGAGGGAAGCAGACAAAGACGCACTTCGCCAGTCTTGAAGAAGCCTCTTCCAAGCGAGTGCTCGAGCTGCTTCACATGGATCTGTTTGGTCCAGTTACTCCAGTTAGTATAAATGGTAGGAAGTACACTCTAGTTGTAGTCGACGACTTTTCTCGCTACACTTGGGTCGTATTTCTCTACAGCAAGAAGGAGACTCTGACCAAGCTACCACAACTGCTCAAGCGATTGGCTGTGGAGAAGAATCAAGCTATCGTGACCATCCGCTCCGATAAAGGCACAGAGTTTTTGAACTCTACCATTCAAGCTTACTGCACGGAGCATGGCATAGCACATCAGACCTCCTCAGCACGCACACCACAGCAGAATGGAGTTGCTGAAAGAAGAAATCGAATCATCAAGGAAGCTGTTCGAACTATGATAGCAGACTCAAAACTTCCAATGAAGTACTGGGCTGAAGCTGCCAATACTGCATGCTACACGCAGAATCGAACACTTCTCTGCAAACGGCACGACAAAACACCATATGAAATATGGACAGGGAGAATTCCTAACATATCTTATTTCCATATTTTTGGTTGTAGGGTCTTCATCCATGACAATGGGAAGTCACAGTTGAAAGCCTTTGAAAGCAAAGCTGATGAAGGAATATTCTTAGGATATTCTACATCAAGCAAAGCCTTTAGGGTGTTCAACTGTAAAACCCTAATTGTGGAGGAATCACCCCATGTCGTATTTGATGAATCTTCTTTAAGTCATCCACAGGAACAGGATCAATCTAAAGACGAAAAGTCAAGCAAGGAACCCATTAACACTCTTACTTGGGACATACTTGAGGATGAAGAAGAAATCAAAGGCTCAAGCGAGCAGAAAGTCCAAGGAAAAGATGAAGCTGCCCCCAAGACTCCTGAAGCGAGTTCAGGCGAAGCACCCAATCCAGTCGCTCCAGATGGTGAAGCGAGTGACAAGGAAGACGATGAAGATGAAGCTGGCGGATCCAAGCGCGCGTGGCTCAAAGATCACTCACCAAGTCAAATCATTGGAGATCCATCCAAGGGTGTAGTGACCAGAAGACAAGTGTTTGGAGAAAGTGCCATGTTCAGCTGCTTTCTCTCAAACATTGAGCCGACAAGCGTAGAAGAAGCCTTAGCCGATTCAAATTGGGTGATCGCCATGCAAGAAGAGCTGAACCAGTTCACCAGAAACGACGTATGGTACCTCGTGGATCGTCCCAAATTTCAGCACGTTATTGGCACCAAATGGGTGTTCAAGAACAAGACGGACGAGGACCACAACGTAGTAAGGAACAAGGCGCGTCTCGTTGCCAAAGGCTACTGCCAAGAGGAAGGAATCGACTTTGACGAGACCTTCGCTCCTGTGGCACGTCTTGAAGCTATCAGATTGTTTCTAGCCTATGCAGCAACCAAGAAGTTTAAAGTCTATCAAATGGATGTGAAGAGCGCGTTCCTGAACGGTGAATTGAAGGAAGAAGTGTATGTGGAGCAGCCACCGGGTTTCGAGCAAGGAGACAAAGTGTACCGCTTGAAGAAAGCTCTATATGGGTTGAAGCAAGCCCCCAGAGCTTGGTACGATACACTTTCTCAATTCCTAGTGGAAAAAGGATTCCACAAAGGAAAGATAGATCGAACCCTATTCACGATCAACCATGGAGAAGATATGCTATGGGTTCAGATCTACGTAGATGACATCATATTTGGGTCACCAAATCAGTCGCTTAGCGAGAAGTTTGGAGAGCTGATGAGGACCAAATATGAGATGTCAATGATTGGCTTGATGAGCTGCTTTTTAGGTCTTCAAGTGAAGCAGCAGGATGATGGTATCTTCATCAATCAAGCAAAGTATACTAGAGACATGCTTGCCAAGTTTGGTATTCAGCATGCTAAAGCTGTGAAGATTCCAATGAATACCAACTGGAAGATGGAGCCAGACGAGGAAGGAAAATCTGTGAATCCTACAGATTATCGTGCCCTAATTGGGTCACTTCTCTATCTCACTGCAAGCAGGCCAGATATTGCTTTTGCAGTCGGAGTCTGCGCTCGATTCCAAAGCAACCCCAAGCACAGCCATCTTGAAGCTGCCAAAAGAATTATTCGATATTTGAAGGGCACTATCAATATGGGGCTGTGGTATCCAACGGAGGACAATCTGGAGCTCACTGGATACTCAGACGCTGACTATGGAGGGTGCCGAATTGATAGGAAATCAACTTCGGGCACGTGTCAGTTCTTGGGAAGCAAGCTGATCTCATGGTTCTCAAAGAAGCAGACGAGTGTAGCCACTTCAACGACTGAAGCCGAATATATGGCCGCAGGAAGTTGCTGTTCTCAAATTCTATGGCTTCGCCAGCAGTTGAAGGACTACAATGTTGAAGCGAATGAAATTCCGATTTTCTGCGACAACAACAGTGCTATATGCATCTCGCAGAATCCAGTGCTACACACCAGATGCAAGCACGTGGAAATCCGACATCACTTCATTCGTGATCATGTCGAGAAGAAGGATATCAAGCTCGAGAAAATTCATACCGATCTCCAGCGAGCAGATATCCTCACCAAGCCTCTAGCTGAGTCTCGTTTCAATCAGCTATGCATGGAATTAGGGTTGTTAGACCCTGGTGAAGAATGCTAGATCCAGGATGCACGAAGGAGTGGTCGCCAATCACTCGCTTCGGATCTTCACCAACTCAAGCGAGTCACTTCAAGATCTCATTCGCTTGAAGAAGGAGAAATAAGGTGGAGCAAGGTGGAGTGTTGGAAGACGTTCCCTACCCGCTTACAGGAATTGTTAAGCCATTGGTTAAGGGGGAACTATTGTTTGCTCCCGGAGCAAGCTGCTTCCAAAGCGAGCAAGGAAAGCTGCTACCTAGCCTAGGATTCCTAGCGAGTGGGTATAAACACTCGCAAGTGCCGTTTCTAGTAACGGTTGTGGGGTCTTGTATCGGGCCTTCCCACGTAAAAATGGTGAAAGCTTAGGCAGGGCTGGCACCTAGACCTTGTGTCCTCTTCCCAACTTTCCGCCGAAGAGGAGCAAGTCCTCTCATCTCCTTCATCGTGGATAAATATCCATTCATTACTCACTCTTCACTGAGTTGAGCTGCCGGATGTCTATCCATTCCCCTCTCATCTTGAACTTTGCATCGCTTCAATTTGCCCAATGTTTGGTCAAAGCGAGTCGACTGCAAGTTCATTCTGTAGCATATAGGAGGATGCTTGAAGGTTTACCTTTTTCTACAAAAGGTTGCAGGGCTGGTGACATGCTTCTGCGTAAAATACGAGATTGTCTTGTCAGAGCATTCTCATTGTCATCCTGTCCATTTCTGCTCTGAGATAAGGACTTGTACTCATCCCCCATTCATCGTGAATATGTACACTTACGTGAAGCTCCCCTCTGGGTTGTAGTAAGCTTGTGTACTATATTCATTTCCTCCCTCATTCACTTCGATGGAGGATTCTCTAATTCGTAGAGGAAGATGAATGCCATGAAGACGAATACCAAGAAGATGGGATACACAACAAGTGATAAACTTTTCAACAAGTGGAATCAACACACGCAGTCATCAACAAGTGGAATCAATCAATCAACGTGTGGTATCAATCTCCTACGAAGTGAGATTGACTGGTAAGCATTTCAATTTTAAGTACACTAAATGAGCTGAAGCGTGCTTGAAACCTTCACTCACTACGTGGAAAACATGAAATGAATCTGACACAAATACGAAGAGGAAAACACTCTTGTTTATCCTCGAAGTATGTAAGTCAGAAACATTTTAAATTAAGTAAAGAAATTTAATTTCTTATTCCAGTCGCTTCAAATGGCCAAGCGAGTGCTTCGTCACTCAAAGCTAGCCATCGCAAGCGAGTGCGGAACAGTCACGTGAAGCGAGTACTCCGCAGGCGAGTGAATGCCGAAGTGGCTACACTTGAAGCGAGCGGATACGAAGCGAAGCGTATGAGCTGTCTGCACTCGAGTGCCTATTTCACTTTCTGCCAAGCATTTAATGCAGTGGCGCGTAGAAGAAGAAATGACAGGCGCGTGGACGTCAAAGCCGAGGAAAGCGGGAAAAATCGCACTCAATCCAGCCGTCGAATCTGAACCGTCTCGAAATCTCAACCGCTGGATTGACTACTGTTGGAGAGACGAATCATCAACAGCCACGTGGCCACGTCAAGCGGATTTGGCGGTTCACTTTTCCAGTGATGACTCCAGACACGTCAGTTCCATCACCGGAGGTCGCCGCCTACGCACAAAACCCTAGGAGTGATTTTACCAGAATGCCCCTGCCACGTCAGCCAAGATCTTACTCTATATATATTTGCAACGAGGCAGAACTGCAAAACTTTCACAGCCTTCAAAATTTTCCATTCTCGTGCTTAGATCTGCAACCTCTGCAACTCACGAGTCTCAACCCCTTTCTATTTCATCGTAAAAACTCTCTTCAAATTTCTTTCATATTTATCATGGGTAAGAAGAAGAGTACAGAAACGATGGAGAAGTTCATGTCAAATATTGGCGATCACATCAACGTCGAGCCCCATCTCGACCCGATCGTCATAGAGAAGGATGGTTTCTTCCGTAGAGCCGTGACCACGGCCGGTCTATGGAAGTTCGTAACTTTGGTTCCGACGAAGATTCTGGCGAAAGCCATCGGAGAGATTCTGCTGAATCTGAAGAAGGAACAGAATACATCTTCCTTCACCAATCCACGAACCAGGAAGCCGGTGGAAGTTGATATGAGTGAACTCATCAAGGTGTTCGATCTACCAAGAGAAGGAGGAGATTCTCTGCTAGATTTAGGCCTTTCTGCCGAAGTTCAGTATGATCGATTTAAAGTTGCCAGAGCAGATCCAAACTTCAAGGATGCCAACATTCGCAAAAGTCTCAAGGAACCGTTCAATCTCATCTGCGAACTCTTTACGAGGAGCATTGCATGCTATGTCGGTTCCCTCGACACGTTGTCAGAAATGAAGCTGATCGGCACCACCATGATCGTCGACAGCCTCACTGGAACGAAATTCAACTGGCATGGATGGCTTCTCAAGCAAATCCACGAAGCTGCAGAAGACTTTTCATTCGTACCAGGAACTCCAGATAAGATTCTACGCAAGGGAAAATTGAAATTCTTTTCAAGACTGTCAGTCGCATTAGAGCTGAAGTATCCGGAGATAAGATGGCCGGATTCAGACATGGTCATATACAACAAGAAGACAGTCTTCTATGAACAGTGGAAGAAAACAAAAATACTAATGGATCAGGGACTTCTAGTTGTAGAAGTGCCCGCAGCAAAGCAAGTTGTGAAAGCGCAAGCTGAAGCTTCCCGAACGAAGCGAGCCGCTTCACCTTTGAAGCAAGCGGCTGCAAAGCAAGGGAAGGAGAAGAAATTGAAGCAAAGCACTTCATCTGTCCAAGAAAGCGAGGCGGTAGAGAAGCCGCTTGAGGACACTGAAACCAAGCAAACTCATCCAGTCACAAAACCTACCCATTCTACTAAAGCTACACCATTCCAATCCCCTTCGACATCGGTGGGAAAAGCCGATACCGCCCATACTCCCATTTTTCCCCAGTCCCAAACCTCCAAAACCCCCACACGGATGAATGCTCTCAAGAGATACAAGAGAGACAGAGAGCAAGCTGCTGAAACTCTCAGAACTCGATATCCTTCAGTGCCAGTGTCAAGTGACTTCTTCACCAAGATGGTCGATTTCTTGACATATGTCACCTATCGCGGCACAGAGTTCTACAAAGTCTTCAAACTTCTGGAGGCCTTCTCAAAGGAAGACCTCATACAGATGGAAGGAAAGCTTCTGGACTTCATCGGTGAGAGCGGTTTTCATGCATTTCTCACTGGAACCAGCTTCTGGGATACGCTGGACGCGAAAGTAAAGCGTGCCTATCCGAATGCTAAGGTCCCTAAGCACACCCCAACCACTCATGAGAAGAAACTGATGAGGGATCACGCAGAGGAAATGGAGGTTAAGAACGCAGAGATCTTAAGTATGCAAGACGAGATCACCAAACAGAAGATGGAGTTGGAGGAGAAGGAGAAGGCAATGGAGGCTCAAGTGAAACTCGTGAAAGATCTCAAGGGCTCGCGTGATGCAGAAAGGAGCCGCTTGAGAGAGGTGAACACCAAGCTTGTCACAGTTGGTAAAGAGAAGGAGACGTTGGAAAAGGAAGTAAAGGAGCTGAAAAAGAAAGTGGAGAACAAGGAGGGAGAATTGATGATGAAAGAAAGTGAACTCCTCAGTACCAAGAAAACTCTTGACTTACTTCGAACCCAACTGAAGGAAGTCAAAGGAAAGAGTGCCATTGACAAGAGAGAGCTTACTGGAAAGACAATCGCGGAAGAGCAAGTCTTCGCGTCACGAACGGAAGAAATGTTTCATGCTGTACTAGATAAGATTGAGGTACTTCACAAGTCCCTTACTGGAAAGACAATCGTCCCTACCCCTGGCTTTGATGATGCCAAAAAGGGGGAAGGGATGGTACTGAAAATTGATGGGATGGTACAAGGGATGTTACAAGGGATGCCACAAGGTGGAGTAAGTGGAGCTGTTGAAACAGAAAGTTCGTTGGAGGAAAGTGGTCGTACTGGAGTAAAGGAGAGAGAGGCGAAGTCTGCGAAGAAAGGCAAAGAAAAGCTCTCTGAGCTGGAATTGATGAAAAAGCCTGAAGAACCCCGCAAGCCACTTGGAGATAAAGTGCTTGCCTCTTCCATTGCTCGACATCCTCCAGTTACTGTACTAACGAAGGAGGAAAGGCGGAAGCTAGCAGAGGCGAGTGAGGCTATGGCTTGGGTGGAGAAGAAGCGCCAATTTATTTTGGAAACTCTTGCAGGTACCTCAAGCTCTCAAGCGGCCACTTCAGCCGAAGCACCCACTTCAGCTGTCGCGCAAGCTTCAAGTGCTGCACCTACTTCAGCAATTGCAGAAGCCACTCCATCTACAGATGTTTCTTCCAATGCAACCACAAAGAAAACTGGTCCAGAAACTAAGCAAGATGATTCAGCGACCATGCGTCAAAAAGTTGAGAAGGTAGTTGTTTCAAGGGCAGAGAAAGAAAAGAGGATAAGGACAAAACAACTGCAAATCATTGACGAACAGATAGAAAAACAATTCAATGAGATGAAACTCATCCAATCCGTCTTGGTCAGAAGTATCTTTGCTCCAACCACGCCAGAAGAATCCGAGGCATGCCTAGATCAGGCTATGATCGATGCAGTTCACAAGACTGCAAAGGAAATGATTGATTCTGGCCGCTACCCTCTCAGAGAAGAACGCAACTACATTCGGAAGCAACTCAATCAGAAGCTTCCTTCCTGGAACGGCGAGTCAGGAAAGAAGTTCAAAATGATCATAGAACAGATGTCCAGCCGGTCGGAAGAAGAGTTGGCTGTGCGCAGAGAAAAGCACCCTGATGCCTGTGAGATCGAGCAGTTCATTCCTGACGAACTACTCGAGCAATGGCTATACTACAAGGAGAAATTCATCAAAGCATACTACTATTGGGAGGTAGTGCCATTGCAGACTGAATGCTCGAGGGTCACTGCGCTCAACAACCTTCTTGGTGCCTATGATGAAAAGTTCAGGCAAGAGGTCTTCGCGCTTGCACAGTTCGCAAAGCCAGCACCGTTAATCATCAAGGTACCAGCCAAGGAGGTATTTCCTATGCCATTCCTACCTGGCACCAGTATCCCCAATCGCAGCATCATTGACGCTGAGGTGGATGAAGCCTTCCAACTGGAAGAGATGTGGAGAAGGCCAAGTATCCACAGCGTTGATTCGATGGAAGCGAAGGTTTTCAGTGCATACGTCATACCAGAGGAAATGATTGCAAAGGATTTGGAGGCAGATGTTGAAGAAAAGAAGAAGGTGGAAGAAGAGAAGGAGAAAGAAAGGAAGTGACGGAAGGAAGAAGGAGGAGACAGACAAGGAACTGCAGGAAACCTCAGAGTTTCAAGTTCCTTATATATCTTTTTGTGTATGAACTTCTTGTTCATCTATCTCATTTTATTTTCTGTCTCTTCTCGTGTCATTTACTTGCTTTGTGAATGACTTTACCTTTTTGCTACAAAACTCAAATAATTTAACCGAAAAAAAAGGGAAAGGAACTTAAAAAAAAATTACAAACGAAACTGCAAAGGAAGCAGTCGCTTGGAGTTCCCTTCACGGTTAGATAGGCTGGAATTTTCTAAATCTTAGCCTTTGGGTTTTGGCATCATCAAAAAGGGGGAAATTGTTGGGAATTGTTATGGACCAACTTGTTAAGGGGGAACTATAAGGGATACTTGATAAACGAAGTCATTTATTTTGATTGGATCCCAAAACCCCAAGTGTCCAGCTCCCAAGCGACCCATTTTGATGTAGATAATAGGTTAGAATTTTTCTAAGCCTAAATCTGTTAGGATGGCTTTATTTTTGCTTAGCTTTAGACTGCAGGAATTCAAGTGAAGACCACTCGCTTGAGTGTGTTCTTCCAAAGCGAAGCGAGTCTGGCAAACCGAAGTGAAGCGTACCGAAACCAGCGAAGCGAAGCGACCGCTACAGTGGAGTCAAAATGAAGCCACCAAAGCGAAGCAAAGCAAGCGCTACAAAGAAAAGCTGAAGCGAGTCAACGTGGGTCAACGATTATTAAAGCGGTCACTACGAAACTTTGTTTTCAAAGCGACCCACTACAGCATGATCCTGAAGCGACTCACTTCGGAGCGGACGCTACAACTTCAAAGCAAAGCAAGCCACTACCTACCAGAAAGCGACAGCGCAACTCCCGCCCATATTTTGAACTCCAGTCAACAGGAGATCGTAGCATTAATTACGAAATCTCCACGTGTCGAAAGCGGAGTGGAGCGGAAGAGTTGACTGCCAGGCCGACAAAGGCGCCGCAGCAGTACTGGCTCGCCCCAGTTACTGTTAAGTTTGTAACTTAGCCATTTTCGGCAAAGAGACAAACTGGGCTCCTGCAAAAGCTACTGCCTGCGCAAGTACTGTCGAAAGGAGGAGGGACAAGGCCACCAACCAAGCAACGGATCTCAGCCATCCCTCCGCCTATAAATAGTGAAGGATGAAGACGAAGAAAAGAGAGAACACTACTTGAGCATTCGAGCGCATACAGCAAACAAACACTCCCAGCTTTCATAGCAATCTTCGAGTCTTTGTTTTCAAGTGTTCTCCGAGTTTCCAGTTCATCGGAACTCGTCTTCACAGCCTTCACACTTAGATTCTAAGCCCACTTCATACATCCGAAGCTTAGAAGAAGAACTCTAGCCAATCTTTGCATTCACTGTAAAGAGTTCTTCATAGTGTGTCGTCAACCAAAAACCCTATACTTCGTCTGTTAGGTTTTTGAGTGTGTCGTTAGGTTGTCCAGATCCAAGGCCCTTCTTTCATCGATTGAAGAAGCCTCGATCGTAGAGTTGAGATCCAAGCCTACACTTACATCGTTTGTGTAAAGCTCGATCGAAACTAGGCTGTAAGGAGAGCCCGGAATCTCCCTGTTGTTCGGACAGAAACGAGTGAAGTTTCGTGTCCAGTTTAGGTCTTAGTAGTGAACCCGTAATCACTGCATTGTTCGTCAGATCCAGGCGAGTGAAGCCCGATCTTGACCAGGTTTTTGAAGGACCCGTAACCTTCAAGTTCTTGAGTGAAGAGAACAGTTGCCGTCGTGCAACAAAGTGGACGTAGGAGCGTTATCTCCGAACCACTATAAATCTTCGTGTCGTATCTCTCTAACCCTAAACTCTTTATCTTGTTTATCCATTGCACTAGCATCTAAACAACTTAATCTGGATATTTTAAATACTTAGGAGAAGATTTTAGCTCACCAAATTCCGCATATACGAGTAAAGACTCCCTCTTGATCAAGTGTTCACTTCGGTCAAGCAGGCAAGCTACATACTATAGATCTAGCTTCAGCTAGGTCTTAAGTTTTTACGAGATCTTTACTTGTTACTCTGAGTTAAGGGATTTGAAGTTGAAAAACTTCAAAATACGTATTCACCCCCCCCTCTACGTATTTTTCCCATTAACAAACCGGGACCAACAGCCGTGGATGGCGTTGATCTGGTCATTGGAGGTCGATGCCGAGTTGGAGACTGAAGAAGTCAGATTGGATACTCGCTCATCGACCTTAGCCAAATCTTCCAAAATTTCCCCGATCTGATCGCGAGACGCCATGTTGAGTTCCTCGAGCTGGCCAGGCAGGAGCTTGTCAGTATATTCCTTTAATAGCCTCACTGCAAAGTCAGTGACACGCTCCCTGGCAACTTCATCGGCCTGGGCCTTGGCATCTTTAACTATATCGGCCCGGGCCTCAGCTACGGCCAGCTTGATCTGCTCGGGGAGGCTGGTGATGATGGACTCGAGCTTGGCAGAAATTTCATCGAGCACAGCCTCCACATCAACTTTGGGAGACGGAGCAGCAGCAACAAGAGGCTGATCATCACCCTCAATCCTGGGTGATGATTGCTCCGGAGTTTGAATCCTCTCAAACTCGTCTCCGGCTTCTGCGGCGGAGTTGTAGAGAGCGCGAGAGTGCGCATAGAGAGGGCGAAGGTCGATGCCCAAAATTTTGGCTTCGACCTTTATGCGGCGAAGCACAAGCGATCGAAAATTTGAGGCCGCATCCCCCACATTGAAGAACCCGAACTCCGCTTCTAGCGCCAATTCCTCGACCTTCAGGTCGTCGAGGGTAACGACCTGCAGCAAGGCCTCGAACACATAATAATAACTCGACTTACAATCCAGATAGAACTGGAGGCGAGTGGCGAGGTCGAGAGACTTGGGGAGTTGGGCTATCCCCGGCATCAGGTCGATGACTTTCAGCCTGGCCTCGGCCTTCAAGGCGGCGACCTGCTGTTGAGCAGCAGACATCGGCTGCTCTGAGAATGGCTGGATGGGCAGCACGACATCTTCCTCCACGGGCACATGCCGAAGAGGGGAAGACTGGGAATCCTCTGCAGTGATGTCACAGATTTCTACGGATCCAGCTCGCTGGACTGGGGGAGTCCTCACTGGAGAGGGAACGACCTGCGAGGAAGATGCAGGCCGTTGCTTCGAGGCGGACGGCTCGATCACGGTCCGGACTGGAGAGGGAGTCCGTTCCGGGGTAGATAGGGACGATGGAGAGGGCGTGGGCAGCCTGTCGTTTAAAGGGTCCTCGGCCTCGGGATCCATAGGGAGGATCCTGTGAAACGGCCTGACCGAAGGAGCGGTTGAGGCGGCCTGCGTTCTTCGAGGAGGGGACTTAGCAGGTGGAGTCCTTTTGGCAGGGCGAGAGGGCACGGGCACTTCATCGGCCTTTCGCTTTCTCTGCACAGGGCGATTGGGCACCCTCCACCCAATTTTGGACTGCCCAGTCCGAGTGAGATGCTCCCGTACGAGGTCAGACGACCCGTAGAATTGTTGCGGAGAGACCCCAATTACCATCTCCAATTGGCGGAGATCTTTGGGAATGAAGTTGAAAGGGAAGTCTTCTGCATCCGACCATTTCCTTTGTGAGAAGAAGGAAATGATTATACAGGTCGCCTTCGTCCCAAGACGAAGCGGCCTGTCTTTGTGGAGACGCACTCCCACAACGACCTCTCCGTTCATCTCGCACTCGATCAGCCTGGCCTCCTCCCAGAGCAGGGAGACCATCAGCTTGGCCCAGCTGATAGACAGATTGAGGATCACGGCCGCCAAAATTTGGAATTTGAAGGGAGTGACCTGGTCGTGATTCCCAATGTGGCCAAGGAAACACCGCTGGATGAAGTCCATTAGCAGCCTGAATTTGGGACGGAGGTCGGTCCTCTTGAACGACCTTCCCAGATATTGGCACTGCTCAATAAGGACGCGATCGGCGACCTGCTGCAATTGATCCTTGGAGATGTCGGAGAGTTCCATTTCTCCACCATCCCCGATACCGAAGGCGGCCTTCACAGCTTCCAGCACGTTGATGTGATGGACTGTAGATTTGGTCCCAAGGGACACCGTGTGAGAGGACACGGAGTCGCCCTTGTTCCAGTTGTAGAAGAAGGCGGCTACAATTTTGGGCAGGAACTTCGCCGAACGGGTGGAAATGATTTGGTGAAAAGGAAAACACGTTTCCACCAGAGCGAACATCGAGTCGAGATCACGGAAGCCGAAGTTATCACGAACCATATATGGTTCGTATTTGATGTGCGACTCCAAATAAGTAGAGATCGCATCCCATTTCATCTCTGGTTTGCCGGAGGTGGATGTTTCCGCCATTGTTGTTTTTCCTGCAAGTTTTTCGAGGAAGATTAGAAAGGGAACCAACCGTTTTCGAGAAAGATAGAAAAACACAGTGAAGACCTTGATAGTAAATATAAACTAAATCAGTGAAAAGAGCACAAACCACGGAGATGGTTTGATACAGCGAGTGTTAATGCAGAAAAGCAGAAAACACGACGGCGGCAGTTGAATTTTGCAGAGAGAAAAAAAAACTAGGTTTTTCGAAGAAGATGATAAGAGTAAGTAAAATTTTTAAGAGAAAACTACATGCTATATATAGATGTTTCGAACGGTTGTGATCGTTCGAATTTGAAAGAGTTAAAGTTACAGCTTCAATCCTCAACCGCACGATCGTGGGCGCGTGGAATGTGTAACGTTTCACATCCGCGCGTGAAGAGGTTGAAACGTGCGTAAACATGCACTTTTACAGACAGACAGCAGGGAATTAAATGCATTCTCGGTCAATGTGTCAAAACTTGACACTTGACTAGATGTGTTACAAAAATGGCAATGATTACTCCCCTTTTTCCTTATTTTCTGCAAAATTACAGTGCCTTAAATAATGTAAAACATTGAGAAATAAATATCACTAATAAATGAAAAAATCAATGCTTATTGTAGAAGTTATTAGACAAAAGGGTGATACTGCCCTTTTGATTCTCCCTTTATAAATGCGAATAGCATTAAGGTCGACATCGGCCTGATGATATCGGCCTTGTGACAGAGAACGGCCTGTTCGAAATGAGCGGCCTGGACTTGTGATATCGGCCTGATGAGATGAAACTGCCTGGGCTTAAGATATCGGCCTGGCAAAATGAACGCCCTGGAGGCAGACATCAGCCTTTGTTCCCCCTCGAATGTTGAATAGTTTTAGGCAAGTGTTCCCCCTTAATTGAGGAACACAGGTCGATCTTGTTGATGTAGACGACGGCCTATTGATGGACATAGTCCGTTGATTTGGAAGCGACATGCCAGCTTGTTCCCCCTTAAGTTGATATCGGCCTGTTATAGTAACGGCCTGGTCTTAAGTTGACGGCCTGTTCCCCCTTAAAATTAGCCTGTTTACTTTAGGAACGGCCTGTTGAGAGGAAATCGGCCTGCATAGATCACGAACGGCCTGCTTGTCTTGTTGAACCCGTTTGGTCCCGGGAAAGAGAGAAAACGGTCTGTTGACTGAAGCGGCCTGTTTGTATTGTAACGGACTGTTCAATTATGAACGGCCTGATGACTCAACATTCAATAACCCTAGCTTTCCACATAGCATTTTGAATCTTTCTTCAGCTAGGGGTTTGGTTAGAATATCAGCTCGTTGAATATCAGTGTGTATCTTCTCAATAACCACGTTCTTCTTTTCCACGTGATCACGAATAAAGTGATGTCGAATATCCACGTGCTTGCATCTTGAATGAAGAACTGGATTTTGAGTAATGGCGATGGCACTCGAGCTATCACAGAATATAGGCACTTCACTGACTTCAACTTCATAATCTTTGAGTTGTTGTTTGATCCACAAGATTTGTGCACAACAACTCCCTGCGGCCATGTACTCGGCCTCTGTGGTGGAGGTGGCTACTGAAGTTTGTTTCTTTGAAAACCACGAAATCAGCTTATTTCCGAGAAAATGGCAAGTACCCGAGGTAGATTTCCTATCGAGCTTGCACCCTGCATGATCAGAATCTGAATAACCTGTAAGCTGCAAATTATCATCACAAGGATACCAAAGACCTAAATTTGTGGTTCCTTTGATGTATCGAAGAATTTTCTTTGCTGCTTCCAAGTGAGATTCCTTCGGATTAGCTTGAAATCGAGCACACACTCCAACTGCAAAAGTGATGTCAGGTCGACTAGCAGTTAGATAAAGTAATGAACCAATTATACCCCTGTACTGTGTTATGTTGGCTGGTTTTCCTTCGGGATCCGGGTCGATCTTCCCTCCAGAGAGCATCGGTATTTTGACAGGCTTGCTGTCTTTGACACCAAACTTGTCGACCAGCTCGTGTGCGTACTTTGTTTGGCTAATGAAGATTCCTTCATCGGACTGCTTAACCTGCAACCCTAGAAAGAAATTCATTTCCCCCATCATAGACATTTTATATTTTTCGGTCATGAGGTTACCAAATTTTTCGCACAAAATGGGAGATTTAGATCCAAAAATGATATCATCAACATAAATTTGTACTAAAAGGATATGTTCATTCACTTTGATAGTAAATAGCGTCTTGTCGACTGAACCACGCTTGAATCCTGATTCGATGAGGAAAGATGATAGCGTCTCATACCAAGCTCGAGGAGCTTGCTTAAGTCCGTATACGGCCTTGTGCAGTTTGTAGACTTTGCTTGAATCACCCTCCTCGAATCCAGGAGGCTGTTCCACATAGACTTCCTCTTCGAGAACGCCATTGAGGAACGCACTTTTAACATCCATCTGGTAGACTTTGAATCGTTGATGAGCGGCATAAGCTAGAAACAACCTTATAGCTTCTAATCTTGCAACGGGGGCAAACGTCTCATCATAGTCGATTCCTTCTTGTTGACAGTAACCCTTTGCAACCAATCGGGCTTTATTTCTGACAACTTCTCCAGATTCATCTCTCTTGTTCTTGTAAACCCATTTGACTCCAATGACGCCCTGATGGTAAGGACGATCAACTAGAGACCATACTTCATTTCTTTTGAATTCATTGAGTTCTTCTTGCATGGCTTGAATCCAGTCAGCATCTTGAAGAGCTTCAAAGGCATCTTTGGGTTCTATACGAGAGAGATAGCAACTTAATAGTGCACTTTCACCAATCGTTCTTCTTGTACGTACTCCTTGGTTTGGGTTCCCAACAATGAGCTCTTTCGGATGATCATCGATCCATCGTCTGCGTCGAGATCTTTCTTCATTTGAAATAATTGGTTCGGGCTCATTAATGGGTTCATCAAACTCCGGATGAGTTGAAGGTTGATCAGTGGATACGCGCTGTTGCTCGGGATGTTGATCAGGCTGCTGTTCGGCCTGGATGTTGAGCTGCTCCATTGTGTTATCGAGCTGCTCGATTTGGGATGTAAGGTCGTGAACAGCATCAGTCTTGGGGACTGAGGGAGGGGGATCAGCCTGGTTAAGTCCGGCTGATGTATTACAGCTCGTAGTATCATTTGCATCACTTCCCCCTTGCTGTGCGACCCTAGGATCAGATTGATCCTCTTCCTCCAAATCATTTGGAGTCCATACTAGCAGGTCGTCAATGGGGGAGTTAGACGCCCTGTTAGCAGCTGGCTGTTCTGTTCCTGTACTTGATTCTCTGTACAGACAAGTAGATTCATCAAACACAACATGAGGTGTTACCTCCACAACTAGGTTTTTCTTGTTAAAGACTCTATAAGCTTTGCTAACCTCTGAGTATCCTAAAAATACTCCTGGATCGGCCTTGCTATCAAAAGTCTTCAATTGAGATTTCCCATTGTTATGAATGTAACACAAACCAGCCAAAAGCTTTAAAATACTTTAACCTGGGGAGCTTGTTGTTCCACAGCTCGTATGGAGTCTTTCCATGTCGGGTCGTGATGATCGACCTGTTTTGGGTGTAGCAGGCTGTGTTGACGGCCTCTGCCCAAAACTTCTTTGGAAGATTGGTTTCATCCAACATGGTACGAGCTGCTTCCTTCAGCGACCTGTTACGACGTTCCACCACGCCGTTTTGTTGAGGTGTGCGTGCAGCTGAAGTTTGATGATGAATCCCACTCTTTTTGCAATATTCTTCGATCATCGCATTGATAAATTCGGTGCCTCGATCTGATCGAATGGAGATGATGGATTTCTCCTTTTGATTGCACAGTTTGCTCAGCAACGCAGGTAGCTTCTCCAATGTTTCCTTCTTTTTGTACATGAAAATAACCCACGTAAATCTAGAATAATCATCTATAATAACGAGAGCGTATTTTCTACCGTTTATACTCAAGGGAGTGACTGGACCGAAGAGGTCGAGATGGAGAAGCTCAAGAATTCGATTTGATGTTTGTGCCGTCACGCTTGGAAAAGATGATCTTGTTTGCTTTCAAGCTTGACAGGCTCTGCAGATGTGATCACGATCGAAGACTTGATCTGGTAGGTCGTTCACCAGTTTGTTGCGTGCGAGCTTGTTGATGGCCTTGAAGTTTAAGTAACTCAACCTCTTGTGCCATAGCCAGCTTGTCTCGAAATCAGCCTTTGTGACCAGGCAGGTCTCTATCCAATCTGTCCATTGAACAATATAGAGTCTATCCTGCAAAACTCCGGTAAGAAGTGTTTCTCCTTCCTCATTTTTCACGAGACATTTGTTAGCGGTGAATTCTACTCGTTTACCACTCGAGCAGAATTGAGACACAGAGAATAGGTTATGATTAAGACCTTCAACATAAGAAACGTTAGAAATAGTTGTTTTACCAACTTTTAGATCGCCCTGGCCTCTCGTAAATCCCTTAGAATTTCCTCCAAAGGTTATAAGTGGCCCGTCTCATTCTTGAAAGTTTGATAGTAGCATTTTGTCACACGTCATGTGCTTTGAGCATCCACTATCAATGATCCATACAGCTCCACGAGCTGCTTGGCTCCTTCTCTGAGCCTTCCCAACCTGCAATTAGTTAAACTTAGCGACCCAATAGAGATTGGGTGCTACATCGGTTGCGGGAACGGCCTTGGGGACCCAAATTTGTTTCGCCGGTTTGCTTCTATCCGAGGCTGAGGACGAGGCAGTAGCGGTCTTGGGCTTGGGAGCCTTGGATTTCTTTGAGCGAGGGCGACGAGGCTGATAGAACTGCTCATCATGAAAGCCAGATTGATACTGCCAGTCATGATAATTAGACCGTTGAGGATAATGGCAGTTACAATCTTGATGAGCAGGATAGAAGAACTGAGGGTGATACGGCCTTTGATAGTACTGGCCTTGGTATCGCCCTTGATGAACAGCCTGCTTTTGATGAGCGGGGGCAGGTCGACGATGCTGTGCAGGTCGACTTTCTTTCTTTTTAGGAACAGGCTGTTCCTTCTTATGTTGCTTTACAAGGATGGCTTGAGGCTGTCGGACTGGATTCTTCAGCTGGACCATCTTGTCTGGAAGAGCTTGTTGAGCTTTCCGAACACTCTTTGACTTCGATTGCGCCTTCACGAACGTGATCTTGCAGTCTTTGTCCTTGTTTTTCTTGGATTCTCCGTTGAATCCAATCCCAGAGTGATCGCGCGGATTGCGTTGCATGGATTGGACCTCTTCTAACTTCTTTCCGCTTTTCTTCAGCTGACTTAAGGTGAGCTGAAGTTTTTCTTCCTTTTTCACGAGGAGTTCGTGTCGAATTACCAAGTCAGCCAACTTTGAAGTAAGGCTGTGTATTTCGACATCTTTGGTCTTGAGGGACTCGTCCTTCTCGAGCTCCCTGGAATCGAACTCCTTGACCCGTAAAGTCAATTCTTCAACCTTTGACCTTAGGGCTTCAATCTCCCTTTCCTTTTCTTCATCGTAGGGAGAGAATCTTTCTTCTAATGCTAGCTTGTATTTTTCATTTTTGTCTAATAGCTCAGCATTATCTTCAACGACCTCTTTAAGTGTATCCACGAGATCAGCATAGTCGTTGAGCTGTTTCTTGATTTCTTCCCAAGACACAGCCTCGGATAGGTCTTCATCACCTTCTTCTGCACAATCATCGTCAGAAAAAGAAAGTGAAATGGGTTGAAGATCTACCTTTGAAGATCCCTCGTTTTGTTGGTGCTCTCCAACGAAACATTCCTCATCATCACTTTCGTCGAAAGCGATGTAACCTTCGTCATCACTTGACGAGCTATCCGAGAGATGAGCTTCCTTTGTTTCTTCGGCAATCATTGCAGTTCGTTGATCTTTGAGCTTCTTATCGCGCTTTGCACGGAGCTCGTCTCTCTCGGCCTTGGTAAGATCCGGGCAGTCGGTCTTGTAGTGACCTGGCCTGCCACAATTGAAACAACCACCCTCGGGCGTGTTAGAAGAATTGAAGGTTGAGGGTTTACCTTCTCCCTTTTTGTCAGGGCGGTCGTGGTTGCGGTTTGAGAAGTTTCGTTTGTTGTCACGGTAGAATTTTTTATATTTGACAACCTTCCCTAGGAGCTTCTCATTTCTCCTAGCGGCTAGAGCATAGTCGAGAGTCATCTTCTCGAACTTCTTGACGATGGATTCGTCGATCGGACTTGGGGTAGCAGCTGAGGCTGAGTTGGCCTTGAAAGCTACTTCCTTGTTCTTTTCATCAGCCTTCTTGCTGGTGGAAGGCTGGGTTGATCCATGGATGCGGATCATCTCATACTCATTTCCGACAAAAATGTCGAAAAGGTCTTCAGTGGTGAGGGAGTTGAAATCCGATCGGGCTGGATGCATGGCGGCGTATACATGCCAATTTGCAGGAAGGGCACGTATCACTTTGAGATTCTTCTCGCGCTGCGTATATTTGTAGGGGTTGATTGCAGCGACCTCGAGAATAATTTCGGTGAAGCGAATTTTCATCGCTTCTATGGTTTCACCCGAAACCATCTTGAAGTCATCGAACTTGCTGCACGCCATAGACAGCTTGTTCTCCTTCATTTCTTCTGAGCCAAGGCTGATGGACCGGAGGGTGTCCCACATTTCTTTGGCCGTTTCAAGATTTCGGATCTTGGCCAGGTAGACGCCCTTCACGGTGCTGGAGATGAGTCCCTTTGCGTAATCATCGAGACCGGCCTCTTTCCTTTCCTCGGTTGAGTAGTCGCGAGGGTTTTTGAGGACTTTTTCGTATGTAGCCTCCCCGGGGGATGTTCCATCCACAATGATCTTAGTTGCATATATGGGGGAGGGGCCTTTCTCAATAATATCCCACATGAGGACGTGATGTGCCTTGAGACACATCTTGATTCGGAAACTCCAGTCTTCATAGCCTTGTATGGAGAAGTCTTCACATACCCTGAGAAGAGAAGCCTCCATAGCAAATAATATGATATGAAATGAATGAAAAGATTTTTTCTAAGGATCGGTTCAAAATGACCAAAAGTTTAATAAAGAACTTTTAGTATGCAAAGCAGCGGTCAAAAGAACCACTGCTCTGATACCACTTGTTGGTCCCGGGAAAGAGTAATTGGTGTATAGGGGAGGGGGGGGGGGGAATACACCAATAACCAACCGTTTTTGACTTTTGTAAATCAGGTCGATTGTCAAGGTCGACCTTATCAGAGGCAGTTTGATCTATCAAGCTTGTATGGTATCAAGCTTGATTTATCAAACTGTTGTTAATGCTGAAGTTGGTGGAGGTTGATTTACTCTTTGAAAAATCTTAAGGCTGATAGAATAGTAGCAGGTTGATGCAGATATGCAGGTTGATGCTAGTCAGTTTGATGATAAAATATAAGGGCGATAAATAAAGAGAGAGAGAGAGAGAGAGACACCGCGATTTAGCGTGGTTCGGAGAAACCCTCCTACGTCCACGTCAGGTCGACTCGACCTGAGAATCCCTTTACCTTTGGATTCAACCTCTCTCTTATTTATACTGACTGAGTATCAGTTCTAGATACAATCTAACCTGAAAATATCTAGACACGAGTTTTGGGTCGTGACCCTTACAACCTTCGTACTGAAACGTACAAACAACCTTACACTTTTACAGAGCTTGACTAACTCTATAATGGCGAAAATAAAAACAAGCTTTCTAACTTCGAACAAATCGGAGAAGAAGCTGTTGAACAATCGACAAGCAGCAGTGAACGCTTCGTCGTTGTGGTGTTTATCGGAATCGGAAACCTCTCTTCGTCAAGTGTTTGGGAAACTAATCGGATTTCGAACACTTGAATGGATATGGACTTTGAGAGAGATTTGGGCAGAGATATGGCGTTGATAGCTTGTGTTTCCCTTGCTTGAATCCGAAAATGGCTGAAGTATTTATAGGCAGTTTTGAAAAACTAGCCGTTGGAGTCAGGCTGACGTGGCACTAGCCGTTGGAAGCTGACTCACTTCTAGCCGTTGGGAATATTCGTCCTTGCTGGCACTCGACGTGGCAAGGATCAGGTCGTGACGCTCCATGAAGGCGGAGCATCGACCTTGATTGATAATCCAGCTCTTGAAATCTTCTAAGGCAGAGCGGGCTGGAAGCTTGATAAGGAAGGTCGATAGACAGGCTGATGATCCAGCTCGATCCAATTGAGGCAGGTCGATACATTGACCTTTCTCTTACAGGGTGGATCGAACTTGATTCTAAACATTAGAGGACATCGACCTGCACTAACAGGTAGCAGGTCGATCTATCGGCCTTGACCCTAAACAAGTAAAATATGCCTAAGTGTGGTTTCGATAAACATCATCAAAATCAAACTGCAAGGGGTTCCCAACACCAAGTATTCACACCGTGGGTACTATGGAGTCAAGAGTTCTATTTGCCTACGAGGATATTGCTGACAAAAGAAAGGAAGAGGAGAGAAAGGAGAAGGAGGAGAAGGATGAAGCTGCAGGAAATCTTTGAATTTCAAGCTTCATATTTTGTGAACTAATGTTCATCTATCCCATTTTAATTTCTGTCTCTCTTGTGTCATTTACTCACTTTGTGAATGACTTTACTTTTTGCTACAAACTCAAACAATTTAACCGAAAAAAAAGGGGAAGGAACTTAAAAAAATTACAAACGAAGCTGCAAAGGAAGCAGTCGCTTGAAGTTCCCTTCACGGTTAGATAGGCTAGATTTCTCTAAGTCTTAGTCTTTGGGTTTTGGCATCATCAAAAAGGGGGAAATTGTTGGGAATTGTTAAGGACAAACATGTTAAGGGGGAACTACATGGGACATTTTGTAAATGAAGTTATTTGTTTTGATTTGATCCCAAAACCCCAAGTATCCTATTCCCAAGCGACCCATTTTGATGTAGATAATAAGTTAGAATTTTTCTAAGCCTACTCTGTTAGGATGGCTCTTTATTTTGCTTAGATTATAGGCTTCAAAAGTTCAAGTGAAGGCCACTCGCTTGAGTGTGTTTTCCGAAGCGAAGCAAGTCTAGCAAGCTGAAGTGAAGCGTGCCGAAGAATAGTGTAGCGAAGCGAGTGCTACAGTAGATTCAAAGCGAGTCTGCCAAAGCGAAGCGAAGCGAGCACTACAGTTCAAAGTCAAAGCAAGTCAACTCTAGTCAGCATTTTCCAAAGCAGTCACTAGGGAACTTTATTTCCCAAAGCGACTCACTACAGAATGACTACGAAGTGACTCAACTAAAGCGGACGCTACAACTTCAAAGCGAAGCGAGCCACTACCTACCAGAAAGCGACAGCACAATTCCCGCTCCGAATTTGAACTCCAGTCAACTGGAGATCTCCGCATTTATTACGAGATCTCCACGTGTCGAACGCGGAGAGGAGCAGCGGAGTTGACTGCCAGGCCGACAGGGCGCTACAACAGTACTGGATCGCTCCAGTTACTGTTGAAATTGGACCTTAGCCATTTCTGGCAAAAATCCAAAACTGGACGTCTGAAAAGCAGCCAGCCTGCGCAAAGTACTGTTGAGAGGAGGAGGGACAAAGCCACCAACCAAGCAACGGATCTCGGCATCCCTCCGCCTATAAATAGTGAAGGCTGAAGACGAAGAGAAGTAGAACACTACTTGAGCATTCGAGCGCCTACTGCAAACAAACACTCCTAGCTTTCTAGCAATCTTCGAGTCTTTGTTTCCATGTGTTCTCCGAGTTTCCAGTTCATCGGAACTCGTCTTCACAACCTTCAGACTTAGAGTCTAAGCCCACTTCAAATATCCAAGCTTAGAAGAAGAGCTCTAGCCATCTTTTGCATCTACTGTAAAAGAGTTCTTCATAGTGTGTTCGTCAACCAAAAACCCTAACCCTAAAAGTTTGTCTGTTAGGTTTTTGAGTCGTCGTTAGGTTGTCTCGATCCAAGGCTCTACTTTCATCGATCGTAGAAGCCTCGATCATATAGTCTAGATCCAAGCTTACACTTACATCGTTTGTGTGAAGCTCGATCGAAGCTAGGCTGTAAGGAGAGCCCGGAATCTCCCTGTCTGTGTCGAACTGAAGCGAGTGAAGCTTCCAGTCCAGGTTAGGTTTGTGTAGTGAACCCGCAATCACTACGTCTGTCGTTGGATCCAGGCGAGTGAAGCCCGATCTCGACCAGGTTTTTGAAGGACCCGTAACCTTCAAGTTCTTGAGTGAAGAGAACCGTTGCCGTCGTGCAACAAAGTGGACGTAGGAGCTTTATCTCCGAACCACTATAATCCTTGTGTCGTATCTCTCAACTCTAAACTCTTTACTTTGATTATTCATTGCAAGTGCATCTAAACAAACTCAACTTGAATTTTTAATTACTTAGGAAAAGATTTTAGCTCACCAAATTCCGCACAAGAGTAAAGTCTCACACTTGATCAAGCTCTAAGCTTAGGTCGAGAGATCTTTGATTGCTTTAGATCTAGCTCTCGGCTAGGTCTAAGTATTTCTACGAGCACTTTACTTCATACTCTGAGTTAAGGAATTTGAAGTTGAAAAACTTCAAAATACGTATTCACCCCCCCCCCCCCCCCCCCCCCCCCCCCCCTCTACGTATTTTTCCTATAACAAACCAGGACCAACACAACCTCCTGGAGGAAATAATGAGGGTAACGGAGGAGGTAGAGAAGAAGAAAGAGGAGGTTGAGAATCTTCTAAAAGGTTTCGACAAAAAGAAGCTCGAGGTGGAGAGTAAGCTCGAGGCAGAGGTAAAGCTTGTGGAGGAGATCAAGCAGTCGCTTGAAGCTGAGAAGAGTAGACTGAAAGAGTTCAACTCCAAACTGGTAGCTTTGGAGGGAGAACTAAAAACTGAGAGGGAGGAGAAGACCACAATGGCCAATGAACACAAAGAAGAGCTCGAAAAAGTCTCTACCTATGCTGCAAAAATGGTAAAGGTTGTAGATGAGAAGGATGGAGAATTAGTCAAACTAGGTAGCGACCTGAATAGGACAAAGCTCCAACTCGATGCACTTGAGAAAGAAACTGAAATACTCAAACTCAAGCGTGCTGAAGAGTTGAGTGAGTTGGAAAGCAGAAGGAAGGTTGCCCAGGATGTTGATCTGAAGCAAGCCGAGTTAGCCATCAAACTCGATGAAGTAAATAAGATGGCAGGAGATTTTGCCTTGAAAATTGTTGTCGTGTCCCAGATCAATACCAAGCTTAAAACCAGAGAGAGGACAGTCGCTACAGAACGGGCTGAGCTTGACGCCACTAAATCTCACTTTGATCTGCTTTTGCAGGAAGAACGAAGGAAAATCCGTGCAGATATTGAAGCGGAGCTCGACACTCGCTTCAAAGGGGTCGAGCCACTTGAGAAAATGATGGCCACCATTGTACGACGGGAAGCATCAGTGAAGGAAAGAGAAGAGCGGTGCAAGTACATGCTTGAAGAGATTTCGGACAGAACAACGGAAATCGTGCTTTCCCAGGAGCACACCTTTGCCAAGCGAGCGGAGGGATGCTTCACTCTGTGTACAATGAATTCAGCACCCTCCGTCAAGCCATCGCCGGTAAAGCTTTGATTCCCTCTGGCAGTCTTGATGATGCCAAAAGGGGGGAAGGAAGAATTGAGAAAGAAGTTGAAAAGGGAAGTGGAGTGATCGAAGGGGGAAGTGGAGTAGAGAAGACTGGAGCATTGAAGGAAATTGTAGAGGAGGAGTCTGCGCAGATGGAGGCAGAAAAAGCAGAGCTGGCGCGCAAGAAAGGAAAGGACAATGTGATCTTTAAAGAGAAGTGAAAGCCCCAGTCTGAGAAGCTTCTATCCTCTTCACTCACTGCCCATGCTATTTCTGCCGCTCATGTCCAGCAGCAGATTGCAGATGACGAAGCCATTGCCATGGCCTTGCAGCAGGACTTCAACTTAAGCGAGAAAGGGATTATTGAAATTCCATTGGTGAAGCCGCTTCGAGCGATGCTATCTCAACCGGGCCCTTCAATCTCATCTAGCCGAGCACCCGCTTTAACTCTTGCTCTCGCTACGTCTACTGTAGCCGCCGCTCCAGCAAGCGAGAAGATCATTCCTTCTGCACCCACTGAGAAGAAGAAGATGGCACCCCCTCTACCACCTCCGGCACCAAAGACTCAGCTGAAGCGAGCTACACCTGAAGGAAGAGAGTTGGATCGCGCGGCCAAACGCCAGAAGATCCAACAGTCTCTAACATCGAAAGCCTCGCGTTTATCATTGAAGAAGAAGGAGGAAGAGAAGAGGAAAAGAAGGATGGAGAGGGAGGAGAAGCTTTGTGTTGCTTAAATTCGCAAAGTCGAAGAAAGAGCAGCGAAGCACTGGGAAGAAGTTAGGCTGATCCAGTCAGCACTTGTCCGAAGCGCCTTCATTCCATTCACTCCGGAGGAGTCCGATGCGTGCGCAACTCAGAGAGATATCGATGCATGCCGCGTCACGATCAAGGAAATGATCGACTCCAGACGCTACACTGAGGATGAATACGATGTCATTCGCAAGACAATCAACCTAAGACTCCCACAGTTCAATTCTGAGATGAGTGAAAGCTTCAACAGAAAGATGAAAGAATTGACGGGGAGGACGGCAGAAGAAATCGAAGCGAGGAGAGCAGAACATCCAGACACTTGCGAAATAGAGAACTTCATCTCTGAAGATTTGAGATGCGAATGGATGCATTGCAAGGAGAAATTCATCAAGGCCTACTACTTCTGGCAAGTAGTGTCTCTACAGGATGAATGTTCGAAGCTGGACGCTTTGAACAATTTCTTATGCTTGTACAACGAGGAGTTGCGAAGGAAGATCTTCACCCAGGCAGAGCTCGCGGAGCCCAAGCAGAAAATCATTATTGTGCCTGACAAGAAGAAATTCCCTCTGCCTCTCATGTCGAATTCTGATGTGCCAAACCGCAGGTTGATAGAAGGAGAAGTGGATAAAGCGCTAGAGATGGAGAGTACTCACAGGCAAAGCACCGAAAATGTCAAGACTATGGAGGTGAAGGTCCTTGCTGCTTACATCACCAAAGCACCCGCCAAGGAGCATTCAAAAGAGACATAAAAATTGTTATATCTTGTGAACTGCCTGTTTATCAATCTACCTTTTAATTTCTGTCAAGCTTGTCTCAATTTACAAGCTTTGTGTGTGTTTTTATCCTTCAAGCTACAAGTGTTGGGGTTGTTGTATAACTAAAGCAAAACCAGTTGTTTTAGTGGTTACGACACAGGTCCACTGTTAACAATCCCTATCTGGAAGAATATGTATAAGCAAGAATAAAGCCCATTATCTCATGTTTTAGACCACGTGTCGATCTGAGTTCGGAGAGGATCACGAAGGTCGTTGATAATAATGAGATATAAACAGTTCACAGTCAAGATAGCTTGGGCTGAGCTGTCGGTCTAGACTGCAGCTTAATGGTAGTGATGAGTCCTAATCACTAATTATGCTGGAACGGTGGAACGTATTGAGGATCAATAGAGATAATGCTCTTCTGATACTGACCCTGTATCAAAGGTGATATAGGTGAAGAGCTACAGATCTCAGGCTCTAGCTCGATCTTAACCTTGGTAAACTATTAGATGTATATGTATTCTTCGATGTTACTTTGATTTACGATGATATGAACTTCTCGTTAGTTCATCTTAATCATGTCGTACTTTGGGTAACACGGAGATGTATAGTATGTCTAATAAGTGTTATCAACAAGCCGTGTCCTGTGTGAGTGCAGGCTGACGTTATCCCCTCAGGGAGTTCACAATGTTTATTATACCAAGTCATGCATGCTGATTCAGTTCAGGTATAATAATGAGGAGTGAACGGGTACTACCTAAGGAACAGATGTTAACAATTAGGAGCAGTCATGGTAGCTCTAATTGATTAACGGATATGGAAGGTCTTAAACACGGGGGTCGAACTATACAAAATACCAACCCAATCTACATAATTGGACAGAGCGGTGATTCAGCTATGACACTTTAGTGGAGTGCGTCATAGTTCTAATGAGATACATGTTCAGGGGTGGACATGGAAATATCGAATTAGATAAGGCCCAACTCTGTCTGGTATCCGATCCCTAGGATGGCCCAAACAGACCTCAGGAATCGATCTAAATAGTATTATTGAGTATGGGCTCAATAATTGTACTCAGGCCCAGTATATGATATATATTGGATTTATATCCAGTGAATGGATAATAAATATAGTTAATTGAGATTTATATCCTATGGGATTAAATCTAATTATTTATTTAGTTATTCACGGATAAGACTAAATCTAATAGGATAAGATTTATTTGATTAAATCTTATGGGGATAAATATAATATATATAAATATATTTAGTATATATTTATTTATTTATTCTTCTACTGGAATTAGAATAAATTCTATCTGTTAAAATTAATTCCGGATATACAGTTGCATAACTGAACAGATTAATTCCTTATTAATTCCGTATTAATAAAGGAATAGGATTTGTAAGTTATGGAAAGAGAATAAATATGGGATTGGCATAGTTATGGTTGGAGATAAATAAGGAATCATATCTCCTTATTTATGTACCATATAAATACTCTCCATGTGTCTCACAAAAACCCTAGCACACCAGATTCGTTTCTACGACCTGGCGCAGAAACCTAGGCGTGAGAGAGAGAGTCGGCCGCGAGTCTGAGTGAGGGAGATCGAGGTTCCAGTGATCTTGAGACGTCCACCAAGTCTCAGATCTGAAGGTGTGGGATCACATCCTAGAAGATCAGAACCGTAGATCGATCAGACACGACTCAGATTGCACGTTCTTCATAATCATAAGGTATGTACTCGAGCCCTTGCATGAACTTATGTGCACGATCGAATCAACACATCCGAACCAAGATCTGGGTCGGGGCGGCCGAAACCCTAACGGGTTCTTGGCTCGCGCGCACTGCTGGGATCAAGCCCGCGGCCCGACGGTGGCTCGACGACGACGGGGAGGCGCGGACGGAGGAGGACAGCAGGTCCGGTGGTCGGAGAACCACCGGCGGCGGCGGCAGTGGCGTTGGCCAACGGCGGCAGCGGCGGTTGGGTTTGTCCCCTGCGCGCGCGCTGCTGCCGGAGCTAGCCACGGCTGCCCGGGCTCGAACCCAGCACCTCCGGTGGTGCTGGGGACGCCGGCGAGCTAGTGGGAGCGACTGGTGGCGTGCCAGCCACCGGCGGTGGCTCGCGGCGGCGGCGCTGCAGTATGCAGCGGATAACGGCGAAGGCGACGACGGTTTTGGCGACGGTGACGAGCAGTGGCTCGGGCTGGGTTGCAACGGACGCACCCAGCCCGAACCCAGCCACGTCAGACTCGTCGTGGAGCCAAGACGGTGGTCCCGGTACGCGCCGCGGCGGCGCGTGTGCTACACGCGTAGCTCAGCGGCGGCGCGTGGCTGGATTTTCAAACGAGGGTTGTTCGTCTTTTAACGTTCAGCCCATTACGTTGACGACGGCTAGGGTTTTCCGAAACCTTGGCATGATCGTCAACGGCTAGGGTTTCCGTACCCTAGTTCGTTCGAAATAAATTCGCTTTCCGTTTTGGTAATTAGGGTTTTCCGCACCCTAGTTATTTCGAGCAGTTGCTAATTTTGGAAGGTGGACTTGAAGACCGGGGTTGGCTTCCAAATTGAAGATTAAAGACCGGAGCTTGTTCCGGGGTTTTATTTTTTAATTAATTGTAATAGTTAGGGCTTTCTATTCCCGGTCGGCAGCCTATTTATTCGTTTTAATTATTATGCATGCTATGGATGGATTTAAATTACGCGATGAGATGATCAGCATGTTTTGCATGTTATAGTTGCCTTTCATTGTTTGCGTAATAGAAATAACATGCATAGGGGTCATAGCATGCCGATTTTAATGATTTCAATGCAAGCATGTTTTATTACTTGCGCTTAGAAATCATGTGATAGGACTTAATTGTCTATGTGCTACGATTGTCACACAAACCCTTAAAAAGACTAAGCGGTAAATATTAATCGATTATTTGTTAATTGATTTAAAGGACCTCCATATTTGGTTTAAAAATGAAATAATTAGCATTCGCGTTGACGATGAGTCTTCCTCCCTATAGGAGATGCTGGTTATGGATTTCATTGGTTTAGACTTCAAAAGGATAATTTGATTTAAAATGAAATAATTAGTGTTCGCGTTGACAATGAGTCTTCCTCCCTATAGGAGACACTGATTATAGTTCATTGGTTAAATTCAAAATTGATAATATGGAAAAATGATTTTATAAAGGTAATTCCTCCTTAACGGTTGGGTTACTCTTAATAGAATTAATTTTTCGGAATATTAAAATATGGTTGTAGCATAGCTGCTTATTGATGAATCCTCCTATAGAGGTCACTTCTCGAATTAGCAGGGTCCTGAGGCACGGGTTATTATTTCTTTGTTTCACTATAGTCCGTGTGATGGGATAAGAAATAAAATAGACTGCGGTCATGGTCGATAATTTTATAGGTAGCATCCACCTATAGTGGACTATTTGTAAATAGTATCGGGCTACTCGTTTGTTGGTTCAATGTTATTATTGGGTCTATAACATTGATAACATAAATTATTTTTTCTTACGAGGTTTTTGTTTACTTGTTATTTATTTCAGATATGTCTATTGTTTCTATTCGCACGAAGATTTGTCGTTTTGCTTTTTCCGATGGTGTTCCGGATTCCTTTCGATTTCGACTACTCAGTTTCCTGGCAGGGAAGGAGATTAGTTTCCTGAGGTTTGAGGATTCCCTCAACTTTAAGGAATTTATCATGAGGTTTAAGAACCTCGTATACATGTACGTGTCATATGGAGGCGTTATGTCGGGAAAGTCTGTGTGCGAGGTTCTCCTTGCACGTTTTCCGGGTTGGTTCCTGGCTCTTAGGGATGCAGTCGTCCCTAACCACATTATACATGAGGATCCAATTACCCTTATTGGGGAATTGCTCGTGGTTGACAGGGAGAGGATTGATATTCTACGGAATGCCTATGAAGCGGAAAGGAACTTTTGGGATCAACCTGTTGATGAGGACGTCGATTTGATTGAGCGTTTTAATGCTCAGGATAATAAGACGATCATAGACGAGTACCTCCATTCACTGAGGATTGATGATCTTGAGTATAACGGACTCGTTCACGATGTGAATGAGCTGAACTCTGATCCATTCATCCAGGTAGTGGGCGATTTTGAGCCTGATAGACTCGTTCACGATGTGAATGAGCTGAGCTCCGATCAGCCTACTCAGGAAGTGAATGATGCCAGGAAGGAGAGACCTCCGATAATAAAGGTCTATCAGAGGAGGAACAAGAAGTTGAAGATAGATGGAGGTATGTCAGACTCTTGTAACATGAATAACCAAATTATACTAGTTCAGTCCTCGTGGACGGATTTAACTGGTGGATATTAATTGTGGTTTGTTGCAATCTTTGTAGGTTCAGCTACGAAGAACGAGTATGACGACTTCAAGTTCTTGAGCTCGACAAGCGTTATTCCGATGATGCAGTTGTCCAGAAGACTTGAAGATTTTCTATCTTAGTTTTATCTTGGTTTTTGGATATTAGATTCTGGTTTATTGCTCTTTTGCCACATTAGTTGCCTTATTTTGGCAGGATACTTATGTTTTTAGATTTTAATGGATGATTACTTTCTTACATTGTATTAAGGATTTATTTCTTTAATACTAGTTGCTTTGATATATCATTCCTAGTGGGAGCAATAACTGTGAATTTTGAAAGATGTTCCAAAATGTGTTATGATAAATGTGGTACTTCTTGTTCAGTATTGTCTTTTAATAAAATACTACGTCACTATGTCTAAATCTATTTCCTTTCCTTTTTTGAAATGAAGTGATTAACATTTATGTTGATCATAGATTTCATTTTGATTTAATATGAATTGATTAGCATTCGCACTGAGATCGCGTTTTCCCTTCCCACGGAAATGCTAATTGTAAATTTCATTGGTTAAATCTGTTCGGAAATAAGGATAATTTGCACACGAAGTGTCGCAATTTTAGTGATTGATTTAGTAACTAGTTGGACAAGTAGTTATTTTTCGAGAAAAGACAAGCATTTATTCTTGATTAACGTCCAGGAATAAAAAGAGATTAAGGATTGGAACATTATAAGGCCGGAAGTACAAGTCTGATAACCAAAAGGATCTGCACAAGATTATTTTAGGATCCTTGTCACAGTGGGAGCTTTTTCGGGTGTTTCTCGAAAATGGTAAATTGTTCATCAAAAAATCTAACTTCTTGGATAATGAACAAACCAAGTTGACTAATAAGGATTAGTTAGATGAAAGTAGTTGCCTATCATTAGTCTATGAGTTTAACACTCGAAAGACTTGCAAGTTGTATGCTCATATTCGTTGAGGACATACATGAGGAAACATGGATGTAATTTGAGAAAAGGGAAGAATTCTCTCAAAAGTTCTATGTTTCGGGGCAGACACATTGCAATGTGTAGTACAATGATTAAAGCATTCATTTATCAGACAACACATATAGATTCGTTCATGAAATGTGTTGACAAATGGTATATCTTTCATCTACAAAAGACGTTGAATTGGTTGTCTTGTACATTGTGAGATAATATTACTAGCACTTGGAGACAATGTGAAAGTATTATCTGACACAATAGGTGGTGATTATCCGAACAGTTTAGAATAAAGGTTAGGAGTAATGTTAGATATATCTGCGGATAGTACAACATTATTCAAGTACTCTTCATAGACTACTGTTGTGGCAAAGTTTGCAATACACTTGGATATTGCATAAAGAGCCAAATATATGTTAGTGTTGTGTGCATGGTAACGGATATATTCTATCATTCTTAAATGTTTGATGACACGGATAATCGAATGGTAGCTAGAAAAACGACATCATCGACCTTTTACTATGGATTCACGTAAGAAGCAGAATTGTCTTGAAGATTCTCACGCAGTGAAATGCTGAGAGGGAGCAAGATAATTCAGGGCTTGGCTTCATGAATAGGTAGTAACCTCAAATTTGCTAGAATTCTTACACCCCCTGGAAGGATTCTAAGTGCTGTGGCAAATTTTTCGAGATTTGGAAATGCCGGTAACAACATAGTGAGTACCTAATATTAAGGCGATTTCGCGGGAAAAATAGAAACACTAGAGGAATGTACGATGACGGTTCCTTCACTAAGTGCACCATGTCAGGTATACTGTAGCACGTGGCTGACATGTCTTAGTGAGCCTCCCACGGCAAGGTACACTAAAAGGTAAAATTTTTGAGTATAAGTGGGAGAAAAAGTGTATGATGGTTGTTAACGATTGCGATCGTGCGATTGTTAACATTGTACATGGATGACGTCATATGGTTTCCTGTAGACGCGTTGGTATACTAAAAGGTTTTACTTTAGTATAAGTGGGAGATTGTTGGGGTTGTTGTATAACTAAAGCAAAACCAGTTGTTTTAGTGGTTACGACACAGGTCCACTGTTAACAATCCCTATCTGGAAGAATATGTATAAGCAAGAATAAAGCCCATTATCTCATGTTTTAGACCACGTGTCGATCTGAGTTCGGAGAGGATCACGAAGGTCGTTGATAATAATGAGATATAAACAGTTCACAGTCGAGATAGCTTGGGCTGAACTGTCGGTCTAGACTGCAGCTTAATGGTAGTGATGAGTCCTAATCACTAATTATGCTGGTACGGTGGAACGTATTGAGGATCAATAGAGATAACGCTCTTCTGATACTGACCCTGTATCAAAGGTGATATAGGTGAAGAGCTACAGATCTCAGGCTCTAGCTCGATCTTAACCTTGGTAAACTATTATATGTATATGTATTCTTCGATGTTACTTTGATTTACGATGGTATGAACTTCTCGTTAGTTCATCTTAATCATGTCGTACTTTGGGTAACACGGAGATGCATAGTATGTCTAATAAGTGTTATCAACAAGCCGTGTCCTGTGTGAGTGCAGGCTGACGTTATCCCCTCAGGGAGTTCACAATGTTTATTATACCAAGTCATGCATGCTGATTCAGTTCAGGTATAATAATGAGGAGTGAACGGGTACTACCTGAGGAACAGATGTTAACAATTAGGAGCAGTCATAGTAGCTCTAATTGATTAACGGATATGGAAGGTCTTAAACACGGGGGTCGAACTATACAAAATACCAACCCAATCTACATAATTGGGACAGAGCGGTGATTCAGCTATGACACTTTAGTGGAGTGCGTCTTAGTTCTAATGAGATACATGTTCAGGGGTGGACATGGAAATATCGAATTAGATAAGGCCCAACTCTGTCTGGTATCCGATCCCTAGGATGGCCCAAACAGACCTCAGGAATCGATCTAAATAGTATTATTGAGTATGGGCTCAATAAGTACTCAGGCCCAGTATATGATATATATTGGATTTATATCCAGTGAATGGATAATAAATATAGTTAATTGAGATTTATATCCTATGGGATTAAATCTAATTATTTATTTAGTTATTCACGGATAAGACTAAATCTAATAGGATAAGATTTATTTGATTAAATCTTATGGGGATAAATATCATATATATAAATATATTTAGTATATATTTATTTATTTATTCTTCTACTAGAATTAGAATAAATTCTATCTGTTAAAATTAATTCCGGATATACAGTTGCATAACTGAACAGATTAATTCCTTATTAATTCCGTATTAATAAAGGAATAGGATTTGTAAGTTATGGAAAGAGAATAAATATGGGATTGGCATAGTTATGGTTGGAGATAAATAAGGAATCATATCTCCTTATTTATGTACCATATAAATACTCTCCATGTCTCTCACAAAAACCCTAGCACACCAGATTTGTTTCTACGACTTGGCGCAGAAACCTAGGCGTGAGAGAGAGAGTCGGCCGCGAGTCTGAGTGAGGGAGATCGAGGTTCCAGTGATCTTGAGACGTCCACCAAGTCTCAGATCTGAAGGTGTGGGATCACATCCTAGAAGATCAGAACCGTAGATCGATCAGACACGACTCAGATTGCACTTTCTTCATAATCATAAGGTATTTACTCGAGCCCTTGCATGAACTTATGTGCACGATCGAATCAACACATCCGAACCAAGATCTGGGTCGGGGCGGCTTTCAAGCAGCCGTTCCAACAACAAGCTCACAATCTTAACCGGAAAAAAAAAAAAAAAAAAAAAAAAAAAAAAAAAAAAAAAAAAAAAAAAGGAAAGGAACTTAAAAAAAAAAAAATATATATATATATATATAGGTAATGGATCAAATAGGATCTATATCCCAAGGTAGTAACTAGGATCCAATCCTAGTGGTCCATTGTTTTAAATCTACGGTTATCGATTATTAGTAATTTCTATAAAATTTATTCATTTTTTAATAGTAAAAGGTTACTATTGTAATTTTTTGATATCTACGTAACTAACATTTCCATAAATTGAGGAATTTTAAGTTTTAAGGTTTTTCTCTCTCCCCTTCACCCTAATATGATCGGATAAGTTTAAAATATTAACATGAGTTATTTTGTAGTATTGGGTTATTCATATTTTAATTTTGTAGTTTAGTTTTAGTATTCTTATAACAAATTAAGATATATAATATATGTGAAAATTTAAGCTTTAAAATAAATAAATACACACGTTATTTTTCAAAGTTCATTAACATAAGCACCAAACATAGAAAATGAAGCAGTTCAACAAGTGCAGATAAGCAATTCGATAAGCAAATTAAAAAATTGGAATATATATGCAAAATAAGCAGTTCAACAAGTGCAAATAAGCAATTCGATAATTATAAATAAGCAGTTAACAAGTGCAAATAAGCAATTCAAAATGTGTAAAATAAGTAAAATAAGCAATTCAACTAGTGTAAATAAGCAATTCAAGATATATAAATAAGCAATTAAACAAATGCAAATAAGCAATTCGACTATTGCAAATAATTAATTCAACAAATGTAAATAAGCAATCCAACTAGTGTAAATAAGCAATTCAACAAGTGTAAATAAGCCATTTAAAAAGTATAAATAAGCATATGTTTATTACTTATATTTATACTACTTATTTAATTCATGTTGATATAAATTATTAACGATATTTCTTTTACTAGACTTATGTAACTTTAATTATTTAAAAATGAATTCCGTATCACCCATAATCCCGTATCTTGCGATATAAAGGTCTATTTACAAGATTTTATGGTAGATTTATTATACACATTTACGGTTTTATCCCCAGGTCAACTGCTATGGTTAAATTAATTAATGAAATATTAATAAGACCGTTAATTCATTTAAAATCTGAACCATCCACATATCTTTAATTGAGGGTGTAGATCAGATCCTAGTTAACACCTAAGGGACGGTTCCTATTGGATCCGCTCCCTATATATATATATATATATATATATATATATATATATATATATATATATATGAACAAGTCTGCAAAGGAAGCAGCCGCTTGAAGTTCTTTTCACGGTTAGACAAGTTGGGTTTTGGCATCATCAAAAAGGGGGAAATTGTTGGGAATTGTTAAGGATCACTTGTTAAGGGGGAACTCACTATGGGACGCTTTGAATGTATAAAGTTATATGTTTTGATTCGATCTCAAAACCCTCGTGAATCCTATTCTCAAGCGACCCCACTTGATGTAGAATAGGTTAGAATTTTTCTAAGCCTATAATGTTAGGATGGCTTTTAATTTTCTTTAGATGCTTAGGTTATAGACTGCAGGATTTCCAAAGCGAAGTCCACTCGCTTGAGTGTGTTTTCGAAGCGAAGCGAGTCTATCGAGCCGAAGCGAAGCATGCCGAAAAATAGCGAGGCGAAGCAAATGCTACAGTAGAATCAAAGCGAGTCTGTTGAAGCGAAGCGAAGCGAGAGCTACAGTGAAAGTGAAAGCGAGTCAACGATTACTAAAGCAGACACTCGGGAAATCTATTTCCAAGTGAATGCTACAGTATGACTTAAAGCGACTCGACTTAAAGCAGACGCTCCAAATCTGAAGCGAAGCGAGCCCCTACCTAACAGAAAGCGACAGTTCAATTCCCGCTCCAATTTAAACCTAAGTTCAAACTTCAGTCAAGTGAAGATCGACGCATTAATTGCGTATCTCCACGTGTCGATAGAAGAATGGAGCACCGGAGTTGACTGCCAGGCCGACAAGGACGCCGCAACAGTACTGGGCGCTCCGGTTACTGTTGAAATTGGCTCTTAGCCATTTTCGGCAAAGAGACAAACTGGCGCGTCTAAAAAGCAGTTGGCTTGTGCAAGTACTATCGAGAGGAGGAGGGACAAACCCACCAACCATCAAACGGTTCTTTCCCATCCCTCCGCCTATAAATAGTGGAGGTAGAAGACGGAGAAGAGTAGAACACTACTTGAGCTTTCAGTGCCTACTGCAAACAAATACTCCCAGCCTTCGAGCAAATTCCTGAGTTTTTGTTTAAGTGTTCTCCAAGCTTCAGTTTCATTGAAGTTCGTCTTCGCAACCTTCACACACAAAAGTTCTAAGCCCATTCCATATCCAAGCTTAGAGAAGAACTCTAGCCATCTTTGCATTCATTGTAAAGAGTTCTTCATTTAGTGTGTTCGTCAAAAACCAAAACCCTAAAACCCTAGTTTTGAGTGTTAGGTTTTGTGTTAGAAGAAAGGCTGTCGTCAGATCTAAGACTCTACTTTCCTCGATAGTAGAAGACTCGATCATAGAGTCTAGATCCAAGCTAGCACAGTCCTCGATTGTGTGAAGCTCGATCGAAACTAGGTTTGTGTGGAGAACCCATAATCTCCCAGTCGTCGGACTCAAGCGAGTAAAGCTTAGTCCAGTTTAGGTTTTGTGGAGAACCCGTAATCTCCTAGCTGTTGTCAGATCTGAGCGAGTGAAGCTCGATCTTGACTTGGTTTTTGAGGAGCCTGCAAATCCTCAAGATTCTTGAGTGAAGAGAATTTGTTGCTACGTGCAACAAAGTGGACGTAGGTGTTTTATCACCGAACCACTATAAGCCTCTGTGTCGTATCTCTGTAACCCTAACTTTCATTTGTTTATTGCTTTGATTATTCATATTGCACAAAGAATCGTAAACAACTTAAAACGAAGTTTCTATTACTTAGGAAAAGATTAGCTCACTAAATTCCGCATTGCAAAGTTAGCCTCACTCTTGATCAAGCGTTCGCTTTGGTTAAGATTCAAGCTTCTACTTTAGATCTAGCTTGCAGCTAGGTCTTGAGTATTTGAAGCGAGTGCTTTACTTGTTACTCTGAGATAAAGGAGAAAGAAGTTGAAAAACTTCTACACACGTATTCACCCCCCCCCCCCCCCCCCCCCCTCCCCCCCCCCCTCTACGTGTGTTTCCCTTATCAAACCGGGACCAACACACTCATAGCTCAAATTTTCTTTGATTCTTAACTTATAGCCCTATGCATATATTGTAAAGTGTTGTTCCTAAATAACTATATGTTTCGTTTTCTTAAATCTTTATGGGATTTATTGTAGGGCCTCTAGCTTAATTACTTTATTTCATATCGCTTTGGTCATTACCTTTGTTGATTATATGATTTATGTTGGTCCCGGTTTGTAAAGAGGATCACACGTAGGGGGGGGGGGGGGGGTGATTACGTGTGATAGAAATTTTTCAACTTCTTTTCAACTTTACTCAGAGTAACAAGAAATCGGGTCGTTTTAAGACTTAAGACCTAGCCAAAGCTTTACAGTATAAGCTAAACTCTGGACCTAATCGTATGCTTTATCACAGAGTGACTCACTTGCAGATGCGGAATTAGGTGAGCTAGTCTTTCCTAGGTAATTAAAAGCTTTGTTTGAGTTTGTTTAGATGCACATGCAATATGATAATCAAAGAAGTAAGGTATTGAAAGCTTAAGTAAGGAAATACGACACCAGAATTTATAGTGGTTCGGTGATAAAACACCTACGTCCACTTTGTTGCACGCTGCAACAGATTCTTCTTACTAAGAATCTTGAGGATTACGGGTTCCCCAAAAACCTAGACTGGATCGAGCTTCACTCGCTTGAATCCGAAGCAACAACAATTGGGAGATTGTGGGTTCTCCACTAACCTAGCTAAGATCGAGCTTCACACAATCGAGGAAAGTGCTAGTTTGGACCTACACTCTACGATCGAGGTTTCTACTATCGAGGAAAGTAGAACCTTAGATCTTTACAAGACAACCTTTCAACAACACTCAAAACCTAACTGACTTGACAAAACAAGGGTTTAGGGTTTTGGTTTGAAAACTCTCTAAGTGAAGAACTCTTTAAAATTTAAGTGCAAAGGATATAGTTCTTCTCTAAGCTTGGATGTGTATATGGGCTTAGAATCTGGGAGAGTGAAGGTTGCGGAGACAAGCTTCGGTGTAGCTGAAGCTTGGAGAACACTTAGACAAGAACTCGAAGAATTTGCTCGAAGGCTGTGAGTGCTTGTTTGTTGTATGCGCTGAAATATCAGGTAGTGTTCTGCTCTTCTCCGTCTCTGGCCTTCACTATTTATAGTGGGAGATGTGAACTGGAGCCGTTGAAGGTTGGTGGCTTTGTCCCTCCACAGTCGACAGTACTTGCCTTTGACCTGCAGCTTTTCAGACGCGCGCTTTATCTCTTTGCCGAAAATGGCTAAGAGCCAAGTTCAACAGTAACTGGAGCGTCCAGTACTGTAGCAGCGGCTCTGTCGGTCTGGCAATCAACTCCCGTGCTCCATTCTTCGTGTGCCACGTGGAGATCCGCAATTAATGTCTTGATCTTCACTGGACTTGAGTTTGAACACTTAGTTTGAATGAGGCGGGAAATTTGATCTGTCGCTTTCAGTTAGGAAGTGGCTCGCTTCGCTTTAGTTTCTTGAGCGTCCGCTTTAGAGTGCGTTGACTCGCTTTGACTATACTGTAGCGCTCGCTTCGCTTCGCTTCGCTTTGCTTCGCTTCGCTTCGCTTCGGTAGACTCGCTTCACTTCAAAACTCACTCAAGCGAGTGGCCTTACTTGAAAATCTGCAGTCTAAAAACTAGGCGTCTAAAGCAAAAATTAAGCCATCCTAACATTATAGGCTTGAAATTTTCTAACTAGGTGACTTAGCGCACCTGGCCACCTGGCTCCCCTCTTGAATGAGTGGACCTGGGTTCGATCCCTCATGGGAGCGAATTGGGAGATATAAGGTGGACTTGGAGATATTCTAGGAGTTTGGGAGCTTGGCGGTACTAACATCTAATCTAACAACTAACTTTGTCCGATCAAAAAAAAAATAAATAAATAAATAAAATAGGGTCGCTTGGGAATAGGATTACATAGAGGGTTTTGGGATCTAATCAAAACATATAACATATTCAATTAAAGCGTCCCATAGAGTTCCCCCTTAACACATGAATACTTAACAATTCCCAATAATTTATATAGAACTTCTACTCATTATTACGTCTAGAGTACACGATTATGTTTTCCTATGCACAACAATCTAGTCAGAACTTATCATAACTTATCTTACATGTCTCATGTACATGAGTTCACTTTAGTTTATCCATACGAAGACAATAAATTTTGTTTACGCTAGACGAATACTATGTATAATTGTCACATTCTCTTTGACTTGTGAATAATTCTGTCACTTAATATTCTATTCCCGATAATCAATTCATAGTAGTTCTTTTTGCCTCTTCTTGCTATCTCATGTATTCAATCTTATGTCATCTTCCACTTGAATACCCTTTTTATAAACCCCTTTAATTTCTTAAGGTGGTTGGAAAATAAATTTTCATTATTTCTAAAGGGCTTACAAGGATTTGTATGGTTCCTTAAACTGAAAATTATTTCGAATCATTTATTTATCTTTTATTTGCTCAAACTTTTATTAAAACGGTCTCCAGATATGCTAATAGCATATACTTTATTTCTACTAAGGCTCCCTTCGATATAATTTTCGTTTGACTTTTAACATTTTAGAGGCCTTAGCAAAATTTTCTATCACATTGACATCCTCTCTTTTGATAAAGGCTAACGTCTTGAAATATGTTTGAAAGCTATTAATTTATTATTGTTATATTAAAGTTGTTGGTTATTCATTAAAGCCATAACTCGGCCTATATTATTATATTCTTGGTTATGTATCGTTGCCTCCACTATGTGAATATAAGTTGTAAATATCCTCTTATTTTATATTCATCTAGATAGCATTGTCTATCCCGTATTTTCATCAATCATTTAACTTAGGGTATTATTGTAACCCTTGGTCAATATCTCAAAGGCTATTTATCCCATATAGTTTCTAGACCGGAGAAGTTTCTCATAGATTACCTTCCTTAGCATAAGGTAACTACTCGCATTTCATATCCATGTCTCGATGATAATCAAGATTTCTTACTCCTACCTCATGTCTATAGTTGTTGGCGTGCATTCTTATTTCTATGCAACATGTAGTTACTCTCTTGTGGACAACTAACTTAAATTTTGTTATTCTAAGCTTACTATATTTATGTTAGAAGAATATTTCATCCTACGAGGTGTCTAACACGTGATGTAGGAGAGATCTTAATTAGGATAGGTCATCAACCTATACCACTAGCTACTACCCTTATTATTATGAGTATGGACTCATATTGTATTTTATGCTATATTTTATGGATATCGATTTATCCTCGTGCTTTAATGCATACATCCATTTCAAATCCATTCTACTTATATACTCTTTCTCTAATTTACTTCTTTTCTTGTTCTATCATAATATGTCACCATTTTCCTATTTCGAGACAACATTACAAATGGCTCAAAATACTTTTAATTCCATTTTAATCACATATAGTGTTCATAATTGGTGTAATGGCCGTAGTTTTTATTAGTGATTAATAAAAATTTTCGGCATTATTTTAGTATTTTTAGTATTACTGTGTTTGGTAGGACATATTAGGCATGATAAGATATATAATATGGCTTTATAGGGTGTTTGGTACCCATGATTAGGTTAACATGTCGGCCCGTGTTTTGAGTCCGGCCCACATATAAAACACTGTTAAACCCATGATATGGCTCTTTTTTTATCAGACCTCAAATGCCTGATTAGCCACTATTCAAGCCAGAATAACATCCCTTCTCCATTTTACCCTCCCCTTTTCTTCCATGAGAGACGCCCACCATTTCATTTCTCCACCATTTTTTTCTTTCTGTTTGGTCAATTCCTTCTTCTTTTTTTCTTTTTTTTTTTCTTCTTCTTCTCCTCTCACCAAAGCATCCCAAACGGCAAGAAAATCGGATCTTTTGTACCTGACAAGCCCGTTTTCGAGGAGTCCGAGAATGAAGAGGAGAGACCCATAAAACGCAGAGGAAGGTATACTCCTCGAAGAAGACGATGGTGCTGAAAGGGATGAAATAACCTCTGTGAGAGAATCCCATTTGGAGAATTCAAGAAATGCAGTCGAATTCGAAGCGAACTGTAGCGAAAGAGTGGAAGAAGAAGTGGCGAGTGTAACAAATTTGAGGGTAAAGGACCACATTGAAATCGATACTCAAGAGAAGAAGAGCTCAGGCGGCGGCGAAGGAGGAGGGTTTTGGGCGGCGGCCTCCGTTTTTAGCAAGAAATGACAGAATTGGCGGTGGAAGCAGAAGATGAAGAAGCAAAACAATGGCGGAAGCAGCTTTTTGCCACATTCGATTTTGATTCTCAAAAATTAGGAAAAAACTTGAGGGTAAATTTGTAATTTTAATCTGTAGTCATTGTTCTACAATAATTGTTATTTTTTCATACCAAACACCCATCTAACTTTTATCATCTTTCTTATCATGGTTTAATATCAAGAATCACTATTCATCTATGATAAAATTCTTTATCTCAACATCCCTACCAAACATGCACTAATAGTATTACTATTAGTGGTATAACAAATTTTAATACTATTATTAGTAGTGAATGATTCGGTAATATTAATATTGCCCAAACGAAAGTCGAATTAAATAAGGAAGGTCCGATAAAACGAATCGAATAATTTTATTCAAGGGCCGAGGCCCACGTCACAATTAATCGTACGATTATATTTGACCAAGAAAGAAGCCCGTTTCGGATTAAATATCCAACAACATTACAAAGGGGCCCAAGACCCAACTATCAAGCCCATAGCATGTACATGTATAATTATATATGCATATTAAATAAAAAGAAAAAGAAAAAGAAAAGAAAAGAAAAGAATGAAAACTGGCGGATTCCGCCTAGACCGGATTCCGCCTAGACAACAGGCGCCCACATTTTTCCATACAAATCTAGATGTCAACTCTATTAACCCTTCTAAACATCATTAAGAAAACACTAACACCCTGTAACTACAATTAGGAAAAGATTAGTACATCATCTGATCGAACATATTTTCGTGAGGCAATCAATGTAACGAAGAATTAAACGAAAGATTAAAGAACACAAAAGATTTACGTGGTTCGACATATCAGAATAGATCTACGTCCACGGGAAAGAGAAAGAGCGGTGATATTTTATTTAGGGTTTCACGTGTAGAGTACAAAAGAGTGTGTCCATCCCCTCTAACCCTTATCTAACATCAATTTATACAAGTAATTAGGGTTTTTCCCTAATAATAATCGGGCTTCGAGTTGGGCCTATTCTTGGGCCTGAATCCGAGTCTTCTACGTTTGGCTGAACCGCTTCTCGTGGGCCTAACTACGTGGGCCGAGCTCTATTGTTAGGCCTAGTAGTTGGGCCGTATCCTATCACATCCCCTCCCAAAAAGACGTAGAAGCGAGGATGCGATGGTGATGATGACATAGTTGAGGTTCCCGAACTGGGGGATTTGGGCCGAACTGGAGTATGTGGACCGAACTGGAGTATGTTGACCGAACTGGAGTATGTGGACCGAACTGGAGGATGTGGGCCGAACTGGAGTATGTGGACCGAACTGGAGGATGTGTGCCGAACTGGAGTATGTGGGCCGAACTGGAGTATGTGAGCCGAACTGGATGAACTCAGAACCGTTTCGTCGAGGCCGAGCTGGAATATAGCGGGGGTTCGAAACGTATCGCTGTAGGGTAAAAGGTGGCTTCTCCCATACCTCCCACTCTTCTTCTATTCCGTGAAATCGAAAGCAAACTTTGCCCTCCTATTGTTCATCTTCTCCGGCATTGCTATCCTCTCCGACGACTCGACCCCCACCTGCGAAATCAAGTGAGTGATCATGACTTCTTCTCCTTCTCTGATTCCGGCTACTTCTTCTTCTGCGGGGCTTTCCGACGGGCGGGTTAGGCTAGAGGTGGTGTCTGCCTGTCCTCCAAACATTTCCGGCTTAGATGTAGGGTTTCCCGATCGGGGAAGGGCGATAGGCGGGAAGGTTAGGGATTATCAATCCTCATTGAACTCCGACGATTTGATTCGGATCAGTAACGCTTACGGATTCCCTCCCTCCACCATCCTTGCTGTTCCTCGGCCCGTAGATAGGGCCTGCTGGCCACCGGTAGGGTTTGTTGCGGTTTACGAAGACTCACTCCGGTGTGGTCTTCGTGTTCCGTATCCTTCAGTTTACACTGCGATAGAATCGCGTCTCGGTGCGCCTATATCTCAACTAACCCCCAATTCCTTTTACTATATAACCGCCCTTGGCGTCCTCTCTCATCGGCAGAACTTTCAGGTGACGGCCGGGCTGGTGGCCCATTACTTTTCCTTGAGAAATAGGGATAGCTGGTTTTACCTCTCTCCACGTCGCCGACTGCGAGCTGAGGTGGAGAATAATGTCCGGGGGGACTGGAAGAGGAAATTTTTCTTCTGTCAGTTCGGTGGCGCGTTGCAGTTCGAGTGGAAGACCAGTAAGGTCGAGGGGTGGCTCTCTCATGATGTAATCACCAACTTCCTGCCGATCTTAGATGGCTGTGGGACTGTAAAAGAGAGATTTGTCGAGTCCGATCTCGTGCGGGCCGGACTAGGTCCCAATGATCCAGCCATTTTATTGGCTCCGGGGAGGGGTGAGGTTCTTTTAGTTCGGGTCGTAATAACAGCACTGATTCTGCCTTGCTTCTTTTCTTGCTTTATTCTCTTCGGTTGTACTGACTTCTTCCGTTTGTTCTCCTCTTTTTTTTTTTTTTAGTGGCATTTACTCCGGTTGCTCCACCACCCCCTCCCCCATCGAACAAGAACAAACGGAAGAGGACCATGGTGTATTCGACCAGCGATCTGGTGGCGGAGTCATCAGAGAGAACCGACGCCTCCTCGGAGAAGACAGTCCCAGTGACGGAGTCTCCTCCCCTCGTCAGCCCTAAGCGACGTGAAGGGAAGGAGCCGCTGTCGGCTGACGTGGTTGGCGATTGCTTCGAGGTGGTGGTGGAGGAGGTGGAGACCACGGGTGAGAAGCAATCGCCAACCACGTCAGCCGACAGCGGCTCCTTCCCTTCACGTCTCTTAGGGCTGACGAGGGGAGGAGACTCCGTCACTGGGACTGTCTTCTCCGAGAAGGCGTCGGTTCTCTCTGATGACTCCGCCACCAGATCGCTGGTCGAATACACCATGGTCCTCTTCCGTTTGTTCTTGTTTGATGGGGGAGGGGGTGGTGGAGCAACCGGAGTAAATGCCACTAAAAAAAAAAAAAAAGAGGAGAACAAACGGAAGAAGTCAGTACAACCGAAGAGAATAAAGCAAGAAAAGAAGCAAGGCAGAATCAGTGCTGTTATTACGACCCGAACTAAAAGAACCTCACCCCTCCCCGGAGCCAATAAAATGGCTGGATCATTGGAACCTAGTCCGGCCCGCACGAGATCGGACTCGACAAATCTCTCTTTTACAGTCCCACAGCCATCTAAGATCGGCAGGAAGTTGGTGATTACATCATGAGAGAGCCACCCCTCGACCTTACCGGTCTTCCACTCGAACTGCAACGCGCCACCGAACTGACAGAAGAAAAATTTCCTCTTCCAGTCCCCCCGGACTTTATTCTCCACCTCAGCTCGCAGTCAGGCGACGCGGAGAGAGGTAAAACCAGCTATCCCTATTTCTCAAGGAAAAGTAATGGGCCACCAGCCCGGCCGTCACCTGCAAGTTCTGCCGATGAGAGAGGACGCCAAGGGCGGTTATATGGTAAAAGGAATTGGGGGTTAGTTGAGATATAGGCGCACCGAGACGCGATTCTATCGCAGTGTAAACTGAAGGATACGGAACACGAAGACCACACCGGAGTGAGTCTTCGTAAACCGCAACAAACCCTACCGGTGGCCAGCAGGCCCTATCTACGGGCCGAGGAACAGCAAGGATGGTGGAGGGAGGGAATCCGTAAGCGTTACTGATCCGAATCAAATCGTCGGAGTTCAATGAGGATTGATAATCCCTAACCTTCCCGCCTATCGCCCTTCCCCGATCGGGAAACCCTACATCTAAGCCGGAAATGTTTGGAGGACAGGCAGACACCACTAGCCTAACCCGCTCGTCGGAAAGCCCCGCAGAAGAAGAAGTAGCCGGAATCAGAGAAGGAGAAGAAGTCATGATCACTCACTTGATTTCGCAGGTGGGGGTCGAGTCATCGGAGAGGATAGCAACGCCGGAGAAGATGAACAATAGGAGGGCAAAGTTTGCTTTCGATTTCACGGAATAGAAGAATAGTGGGAGGTATGGGAGAAGCCACCTTTTACCCTACAGCGATACGTTTCGAACCCCCGCTATATTCCAGCTCGGCCTCGACGAAACGGTTTTGAGTTCATCCAGTTCGGCCCACATACTCCAGTTCGGCCCACATACTCCAGTTCGGCACACATCCTCCAGTTCGGTCCACGTACTCCAGTTCGGCCCACATCCTCCAGTTCGGTCCACATACTCCAGTTCGATCAACATACTCCAGTTCGGTCCACATACTCCAATTCGGCCCACATCCCCCAGTTCGGGAACCTCAACTATGTCATCATCACCATCGCATCCTCGCTTCTACGTCTTTTTGGGAGGGGATGTGATAGGATACGGCCCAACTACTAGGCCTAACAATAAAGCTCGGCCCACGTAGTTAGGCCCACGAGAAGCGGTTCAGCCAAACGTAAAAGACTCGGATTCAGGCCCAAGAATAGGCCCAACTCGAAGCCCGATTATTATTAGGGAAAAACCCTAATTACTTGTATAAATAGATGTTAGATAAGGGTTAGAGGGGATGGACACACTCTTTTGTACTCTACACGAGAAACCCTAAATAAAATATCGCCGCTCTTTCTCTTTCCCGTGGACGTAGATCTATTCCGATAGGTCGAACCACGTAAATCTTTTGTGTTCTTTAATCTTTCGTTTAATTCTTCGTTACATTGATTGCCTCACGAAAATATGTTCGATCATCATCAATCTTCCTCATCATTACACTCGCATGGGAAAACGAGACTAGTAGTACTAGCCGCCCACTCTCCCCTTCCTTGTCTCCAACACTTGCCAACACCTTGAGAAGAATCTAGGCACATCACTCTCATCTTCTTCCCTTGCAAGAAAATAAAAAGAGAGAGAACAGTCTTCAAACTCCACCAAAAGCATTCCATTCCATACACAAAAACCATCACAAATTAGTCCACATTCACTCTCTCAAGTAGTTATACAAAGGAAGTAAATAAGAGCAAGTTAGAGAGTAAGGGGAGCACTCGGAGGAGCACCGGTCGCCGACCGAGAGACTGCCGGAAGCACAGCCCGACGACAGCCAATGGAGCACCGAATTCCTGCATTTTCCTCTAGGTAATACCTCTAAATCTTCTCCTTCAAGGGCCTAGCTTGCATGCACTAACTAAAAACCTCAATCCCTAACTCTAGGAAGGGGAAACGAAAGAAGGGGAAAGCAAACGAAGCCAAATCGGGAGAGGGCAGCCTTACCCGGAAGCTCAGAGCTCGTTCTCGGACTCACAACGGTAAATACAAGTCCCCACCTTTCCATGAGAATAGCTAAAAAAATTTGGGACTCATAGATATCAAACCTATGTCTCTAGATTGCAAGTAATCGGATTTGGGGAGAGGAGACGAAGAAGGACAGCCCTCATGCACCAAAGAACCCCAAGTTTTGATCCCAATACGAACCAAGTAAGTGTTCTACGCTCTCCCTAAGACTTAGAGAACAACAAGCATGAGATTTTCCCTTTAGAATAACTCTAAAACACAAACTAGAGGCTGCCCTAATGTGGAAGACCCTAAAGCATGTTAAATGCAGTTTAAGCCCCAAAGAACCAAAGCATGAAAACGTAGATAACTCGATTAGCCAATGCATGTGTAGGGAACCCGAAAAATCATAATTGTATGCCTCATTTAGTTCATAAACCATAGCTAACAAACCAAACATAAACTTAGCAATGAGAAGTGGAAATTACATATTTTCTTTGTGCATAAAACATCCCATTTAGCCAACACATGATGCGAAATGCTGCCCCCGAATGAAACACCCATAGCATTCACTCCTACCCCTCTAAATTATGCAACACGTCACAAGAATGTTAATTTCCCCAACATGCAAGCTTAGTACATTGTGTACATCACAACCTCCAAATCAAGCATTCAATCCAATAAAGGTACCAACTACAAGTATGTTAAAAATCTGGAAATTCCTCAACAAAGGCACCAACTCATACATGTTTTAAGAACTGAAATATGCTCGATAATCACCAACGATATACCCCTTACAAGCTGCCTAATCACGAATCATAAAACTCCTATTGACCCGAACATAAAACGGGAAAGGAAAGTAGAGAGATATACCTCGTCCGTATTGCCGGTGATGACGAGGCTGCCCAGAAAAGAAGTGAGGCCGAGGATGAGAGTTGAGGAACGCCGGAGCATGGCAGCCTTCTCCCGAGCCTTACCGGAGACTGCTCGGCTGACGACGGCCTTCACGAAGCAGCTGCAGCTCCGGTGGATGCTGAAGACACCTGCAAAATAGAGGGGGAAGAGTAAAGGAGGTCAGACAAGGAGAGGAGAAAAGAGACACCGGCGGCGGCATCGCAGCCGGCGTCGAACTAAGGACAGAGGCGAGGATGGGGGTCGACAACGGCGTGCCCTAGCCACGAGGGCTAGGGCAACGAGGCAAGCAGAGAAGGGAGCGCGCCGACGGAGGAGCGTCGCCGGTCACCAGCGAGGAGCACCGCCAGCAGCAGACGCCGCCGGCAACCAGCGACGGATGGCGCGAAGGCAGCGGACAGTGGCGGCGTTCGTTGGCGGAGACGACGGCAGCAGCTCCTGTCGGAAGAAGCAGCGACGAAGAGAGGGGTACGGCCGGCACACCACGGAACCACGACCGATGCCGGAGTTGGGAAATACGGCGAGTGCAATTTCCCCAATTTTCTCGATTTAGGGCTTTTCCTCCCATTTCGGATTAAACAGAAGAACTTTTTGACGAGAAATTGCAGGGGGAAGGGGAAGAATCGACGACGGCCATTGGGAGAGGACCGTCGGTCGATGTTCGCCGGCGGGAAAACGGGCGGCGATGGCGGCGGTGAACTGCCGCGAGAGAAGGGGGGGAGACCGGAGAGGAGATCGTGATTTGAGAAAGAGAGAAAGAAAGGGGAGTATTTTTTGCCAAGTATAGGATTGGGCCGGGCCAACTGATGGGCCGGGTTAGATTGACGGGCCGAAATTATTATTGGTTTGGGCCGGGGTCACTAATTCAGTTGGGCCGAGAAATTATCCATGGACCGAAGAATTAATTAGGGGCAAATTAACGACTCTCATGGACCGAAGCAGTAAACGGGCCGAGCCTCAAAATCAGAATGGGCCGTGATTAGTTCGTGGGACGAATTCAATAATTAATTTAACGGGCCGATAATGTTCTCAATGAATCGGGCCAACCAATTGGGCCGATTAATTAATTTAATGGGTCAATAATGTACTCAATGAATCGGGCCAACCAATTGGGCCGATTAAATTATTTAACAAGTCGGGCCAACCGATTGGACCGGATTTCTAATCCATAACGGGCCGAAAATATGTAACAATATAACCGATTGGGCCAATATCAAGTCAAGAAACGAAGGTCAAAGGTAACGACTCTTCGGGTTTAATTTAATAAATTCCCGAACTTAAGTAAATTGGGCTTAAACTTAAACCCTAATACTCCTAATGGGCCTATAATAATCATTAATGATTAGTTAATCAACCAAGCCCGAATATAATGGTTTTATAAGTATAGACCACTTATAATACGTAATGAACTCACGGAGCCTCATTAATGGCTAAATCAAACATCCTACGATTTCCGTCGAGGATGAAAAGACATGAGAATTAATCGAGTAATCGATTCCAGAATATGCTAATCAAGAAACTTTTGAATAGGAGAACATAACCTCGATAAAAGACAGTCTTCGCATAGATCGATAGGATTATCGATTTTATTTCAAGACTCTCATGTTACGTTCTTTGAACGAGGTTAGGCGAAGGAAAAGGCCGGGACTAAGACGGCGCTCAGGATTATAAGTAAATCATGGAGAGCTATCGAGGTGGGCTTTCATACAACGAAAATGTTTATTTATGCTTAAGTTCTTTTTATTAAAAAGAATTGTCATGCCATAAATGTTTTGTTTTGTATGATGTCTATCTGTGAATGTGCTTCGGCCAAATGTTACCAAGACAAATTCGGGCCTATCGGGGTCGCTCCTCGATGGGTTAAGTGCACTAAGATAACCGTGACCCGACGAAAGCCGGCCGGTTAGGTATCCAGGTAGGGTGGCCACCCTTAACGGATACACCCACACGCTCAGATATGACGGATTACACCAAAAATGTAGCTTGCGCAAGCACCTTTAATGAAAATTTTTTAGTGAACGTAGGACTTTTACGTAAAACCCCTACGATTCACTTGAATGGTAGGCAATTAAAATGTTTTGGCATGTGTCCACTGAGTACTTTTGTACTCAGCCTTGTACATATTTCCCATGTGCAGGTAAGCAGGATGAAGTGAAGTTGCCGGAAGGAGCTTTTGTCGAGCACGAAAAGTGTTGAAGTCTCTTGGTGGTGCGTTTCTCCATACATGCATCTCACGTCCTTCCGCTGTGATCTATAGGTAGTTAGACTAATCCCTATTTTGTACATCGTTGCAACTCATCTTCATTTTGTGTATCGTATCAACGTGTCGGTCCAGTTATAGACATTGCTTTTCTTTTCACGAACAACGCTTCCGCTTATGTCATGTAAAACGCTTCCGTTAGTGAATAGCACCTCTTCCATTCATTCTTGACGAATGATGGAGAGCTCGAATGAAATTCAAAGTCATGTATTCACATCATTTTCCCTCATGTCATCTGTTTATTTTAATTGTTTTCCCTTTTTCTTGAGTCGCGACCTCGCTTGGCAAGTCTAAGCGGGGCGGGGTCGTGACAATTGGAGTCACATTCTAATGTTACTAATTCTGTATATGGTTAATGCTTAACTCATGAACTATCAGTTATCGCTTTTATTTTTCCTTTTGAAGATCGAAATTACTATGGCCAATACTCATTTCCTTGTGAACCCTCCATCTCTTTTTCTCTAAACCTTATCGAAGAAGGTAGTCTCACACAAATGTATATATTCGTTGTTTCCTCTTTCATCTATCTTTAATACATTATCCCTTAAAGATTTTATTGTAATAATAATATTAATTATTATTATGTGTGTTGTTAAATAACCCTGACCTTACTATCTAATCTGATATTATTTCTTGGGACAGTAGCTTCGTTTGAATTTGATTCGACCCTTTTTTTTTTTTTTTTACTCATATCCTCCTTAAATTAGGGATGATTTCGATTAAGACTGGGTAATACCATTTGTATCGCTAGTTACAACATTTTCTCAAACTATTATTTATTTATTTATTATTATTATTTTTTTGTAGCCCCACAGCTTTGGCACCTACCATAACTCAACGTTTATTCTCTTTATGCTTCCATCCTCAAATCTCAAACTCATGGAGGACTCTAACCTATATTCACTCGATTTTCATCTGTTCAAACTTCTTTTACTCATGTCCTTACTGCTTGTGGTCTAAGTCATTTTTCAATTCCATTTGACTTCCAATATTTAACTCACGGACTATTCGG